>CM068387.1:54613090-55328484 GCA_034770075.1 Aralia elata | reverse complement strand
AGGACGAGGGTTTGAGGATGCAGCTGTTCCAGAGAGACAAAGCTTAACGGTGGGGGGGGGGGGGAAAGAAGGCAAGAATCTGGTTATGCCCGCCTCGCCAATGGCCCCGAATCCACACACTGGGAGGAATTAGCCCGTACCTTCCTTTAACCCAGTATAGCCTTTCAGGCCCAGATGGCCCCTGACAGGTACCAAATGACCCAAATAGTTAAGAAGCAACCCAGGGAATCCCTTCAGGAGATTATGCACAACGATTGGAGGTGTATGGCCGCACAGCGTGAATCCTCCGATGAGCGAGTCAGAGATGGTGATGACTTTCGTTAGATATTTCAGGAGGCCCCGTATTATGAGCGGGTTTATTTTCAGGGATGTTTGGTAGGGCCTTTTCGCTGAAATGGAATACAAATCACGGTAGAAATGGTAGATATGGGTTTGGAAATCTGGCAAAATCCGGGATTTCACTACTTTGGAAACAGGCTGCAGAGCAAATACCAAAATGGAAATTATGGCTAGCACTTCCCGTAGGGTGCAAAAGAAAAAGGAGGAGGATGTTTCCCTCATCACTTCAGGGCTCGTCCTATGAAAAGGCAGAAAACCATCTTCCAGTACAGGTACAAGAGAGTGGGGCCATCCCGACAGCCTAATCTTATGCTGTATCAGAGGGCGGAGGGGGCGAAGGAGAAAATGAGGCCTCATAAAATCGAGTATTCACCCGCGCTCGGGGGAGCCTCTTGAACGGGGTCTTCTTCAGCGGTATTAATAGCCCAAAAGAAGATAGTTGGTTTGGCACCCCCATGTGACCCAAAGGGAAGACGGTTTGTACCCGAGCAAAACGATGCGCATACCACTCAAGTTTTCCCCTCGGTTATGATACGCAAGACTGTTGGACGTTGAAACACCAGAATCCAGACAACTTGATTGACTAGTGGGAAAATTGTGGTGGAACAGCCAGACTTCCCCGACATGTTAAGGTAAATCCCCCTACCAATGGGACATGATTGGACGGGGGGTCAATTCGACGGAGGCCCCAGTTGAAGCCGGGGGGCCCCCAAGGATGAACTATTTGTGCAGAAAATTGAGGAAATGATCAACGTGTGATACATGATCATGGGATTGTGCACGGGGAGTGCCCATCAGGCATTGGGATAGGGTGTAAGTTACCGGATATCACGGAGGGACCTGTCAAGTTAGACGGCTCCAAGGCCCCTCATCCTATGCGGCAAGGCCGCAATTCCCTATCAGCTAGTCCCCTAAAGACGGTACCCTGGAAAAATTATGGGGGGATGCCAGAGGAAGCGGCCAGTTGTGCTGTCTGTGACGCCAAAGGGGGACACCCCTTATATCTTCCTGGTGCGAGTCCTTGAGAGTCCCAAAAAAGAAGAAAAATGATGAGATTGCCGAGGAGCAAGGGCCATAGAATTCCTTGAAGAGGATGGATCACCACGGAGGAGGAACCCAGAGGGGATCCAGATTTTAAATGAGGAGTCAACCCTAACATCCAGTCATGGACTTGGTGTTGTCGTCCAATGATCACTGCAAAACCCTGGCGAAAGTCCTGGAGGAGTCATACGTGGCCCAAGGGAAATTAGTGAGGAATGTTTTCGGCCAGCTGGTAGGGCCATCTTATTGGGAGAGTGATGTAATATCCCTTTGCCGACTTTGAGGACATCCCCAAGGAGTGAAGGGGGCCTGGACCGAAAACCGCTACATATTGCGGTAATCTCCTTCAGGTTATATCATGAAATGGGGTGCTGATTGATGGAAGGATCGGCGTTTTTTGAATATCTGTCCCCTCAGTAACAATTGCAGAAAATGAACATCAATCCCAAGCGGCCTACGGGCCAGTCAATATAGTGGTCGCAGCGCCTTCGATGGGTTCCCGGAGGGATACCAATTGGAGAGATAGAAGTTGACCGGGTGGAAATTCAGGACCTTGTACTTTTGATATTCTATTTCCAAGTCCCTAGACATTGCAAGCCAGTTATAACCTGTTTAGTTGGGGAGGCCCGGTGGATAACACATGGCCGGGGGGCAGTTCCTTCCACACTACACCAACAAATCAAATTAATCATCGATGGGAATCTGGAGGGTAACGATCTCGGCAGGAATTGTGATGACCCCCTCTCCTCCCAGAAATGGCCTGCCAGTGATTAATGTGGACGGAGTTCAGCGGCATCCCTGCCAGTTTTTCAGTCGTTGGAAATCAGCACTCCCCCACTACAGATGCCTGGGAGCTCCCAGCCATGAAACCTTAGGGTCTCTCCAGAGCTCACCTTCGTTGCAAAGGAAAAATGATGAGAATGAAATTCCAGGCTCTGTGACAAGGGTTAGGAAAAAGCAGCCAAGGAATCACCGAGCCCGATTCAACTACCCCATTCAGCAGAGGTGTAAAGCAGGAGGGTTGGGATTATCGCGTGGAGGGCGTTAGCACGGGAGACACCGTCAAGGTGCGGCCCCGATTCCGACTGGCTGGCCATGTCTGTGTGGACCAAGGTCAACAATGAGCAGGGGGATTAGCGTATGGCACGAGCCTGGATGTTTTGTGATTGAGTCAGGGGATTGAAGAATTAACCCCCGCAAGTGATTGCATCGAACCAAGAGGGGAAAGTTTCCTACAGGAGGTCGCGAAGGAGTTTGGAAAACCCAAGGTGCTATATCCCCGGACAATTAACAAGCAATGGAGAGGGGATGGGATGTTGTCCCCATGCCACTGGGAGCCCAAAACAAGCTGTGCCTATCATCAAATTAGGCGAGGGCTAAATTTTTTTTTTTTTTTTTTTTTTGTTTTTTTTTTTTTTTATTCCTGTAGAGGATATGAAGAGGGGATTCAGGCGGAACATGTAGCCGTAATCCATCGGGGAAGTGTCCGGTGTGGAAGCCCCCTTTTATCGAGCGCATTTTCATCTTGACCTGACCGTCGACAATCTGGACCATGAAAACCAGTGATATCTAAAACAAGGGTAAAACCCGACATCAAGGTGGAAGACCCTCAGAGGATGGGAAGGATGATAGCCGTTTTATTTTTGTTGTTGTTTTATATTTTGCATAATTATGTCGTTTCTTCATGTTATCTGAAAATGTGATCGTCGTGGAAACATAACTATATATATGACAAGTATTTTGTTATTCATATGCAGGGTGTACCACATTTGAGTAATCCTTGCCTAACAAACGGTCCATCACATTTGAATGATGAATTTATGATTTTGACATTGGAGCTGGATTTCGATATTTATATGGGCATTGGAGCTAAGACGAGACAGATTACGACGACGCGCCTGACAGAGATCAAAGGAGGGGTCCGGAGGAATTAAACCCAAACCCAATTTAGGACCAGGACCATCATCGTATTAGATTATCGGAACCCCTGACAAACCAAAAGGAACTCAAGATAGGGACGGACCTTACCCCCAGCCAAAAACGCAGAAATAGAACTGAGCAGTTGCTAAACCAATAATGCGGAATGTCTTTTGCCTGGTCTCATGAGGATAGCTATGATCGGATTGGTCCCACCGACATTGTGGTACAAAACCGATTGCCTATCAAGGAGGGTTTTCAGGCCTGTCAAACAAAAATTTAAGAAAAGTTGAAACCGGAGTGGAGCTTAAAAGTGAAGGAGGAGATCATCAAGCATTTTTTTTTTTTCTTTTTTTTTTTGTTCAGGGCGGGGAATTATTTATGGTTATCCAACTTACCCAGAATGGCTTATCCAATGTCGGTCCCAGTGGCCTAAGCCTGGAGGGAAGGTGGAGGGTATGTGTAGATTATAGAGATCTAAACAAGGCCAGTCTCAAAGATAAACCTTTCCCGGGTGCCTTTCATACACATCCTGGCGGGGTATCATCAGATAATGGTGGCGGAAGAAAATCGGGAAAAGACCACATTCATCACCCCCTGGGGCACTTTTCTGCTATAGACGATTGGCCCTTTTTGGTGTCTCACAAATGCGGGGGCTACTTATCAGAGAGCCATGAATGGCCCTGTTCCACGACCATGTATGCATAAGGAGATAGAGGTCTACGTGGAGGCTGGACATTATTGTGAAGTCTAGCGGTTTAGAATCTGACCATATAACCCATCTTTAAAAGGCTATTTGATCCGGCTCAGAAAGTATAATTTGAAGCATCAATCCAGCAAAGTGTGCTTTCGGAGTGCAGTCGGGTAAGCTCTTGGGATGTCCTGGTTAGTTGATTCTGAGGCATTGAGTTAGATCCAGTAACAGATTAATGCCATTGTGGATATGCCGGCACCTCGCACAGAGAATGAGATAAGAGGATTCTTGGGAAGAATAAACTTCATCAGCTGCTTCATATCCCCACTTGACAACTACATGTGAGCCAATTTTCAAACTGTTAAGGAAAGGTACTTCCCAAGAATGGAATGAAGAAATGTGCAGAAGGACTTTTCAGACCATTAAAAAGCAGCTGACAGATAGGCACCAGTTTGCTGGTACCCCCGAAGGACGGGATCCCCTCTGTTTATGTATATAATCGGCTCAAATGCCATCGCAATGGGATGTATGCTGGCTGGCAGAAGCGACTGAGGCGGGTGTAAAGGAAGCAGGCCAATCTATTACCTCAACAAGGAGGGTTCAGCCAATGTGAAACAGGAATTAACACTCCCATCGAGAAAAGACCTTGTTGTTGGCTGCTGGTCTGGGCTGCAGGAAGATTACAGCATCTACCTCAATGGACATACTACGTACCTGATATCGAGAATGGATTCCCCTAAAATATATTTTTGAAAAGGCCCATGCTGGCTTGATCGACTGTCAAGATGGCAGTTAATCTTAACAACAGTTCGACATGGGTGTACGTACCACTCAGAATAGAACGCCATGATAAGGACAGGGAATTGCCGATCAGTTGGCAGAAACCCCAGTCCTGGCGGGATGGAGCCGTTAGAAACTCCTCTACCAGGCCGAAGATATATTTTGGGTTATCAACACGCGAAAATGTGATAGACGAGGGACAGTTCTGGAAGCTGTATTTTGATGGGTGGCCTTGAATGGCCGGTAGGGGCAGGAGCCGGAGCGTGTCCTGGTCTTCTAATCACTGGTGAGAGCAATACCCTGTGCCAACTAAACTGACAAATTCAGTCACTTCAAACAACACCGCTGAATTACGAGGGAATGTATCTTGGGGCACTCCACTTTGCCCGCGGACATGGAGTGAAGAGGACTAAGCGGTGTTCGGGATTCAGGAATTGGGTAATCAGACAGGACAATCGGGTGTGTTACAATACTAAGGAGCTTCGGTTTACTTCCATACCATCGTTGTGTTTTACCCAGTTAATGCCTAAGAGTGTCGAATGATATCGCTTTTCCACCATATTCCCCGGGGACGATACGGAATGATTTTGCCTATGCTAATATTGGCAAAACTAAAGCTTCCTTAATCCACGTAATCAGGAACAGGGGACGATTCCACAGATTGAGATAGCAGTACAGAATGCCCCGGGGCCATATGAGGAGCCATGTGGCAGTATTATCCAAACGAGGTGGTGTTGCCAAAGCAGCCCTGGTATCACGACCAATAAGGCAATTATCTTGAGGGATAGATTCCATTCCCGATCAGGCGAGCGAGCTGAGAGGATGAGGAATTCAAAAGATGGCGATGTAAATTTTGTACCTGAGTGGTGAGGGATTCACTCTACAAGAGGGATGCTGGGTTATGTTTGGGACTGCTGCCAATGCCTGTAGCATGAGACGCGACCCCAGTGGCCCTGATAAGGATTCTGAGACGAAATACGTGTGGTGGGAAGGTGTGTGGGCCACACATGAGTGGACCGATTGCTGGCCTAAAAAGATCTTGAGGACAGGGCATTATTGGCGTAACGCTGAAAAGCCTGATTGCGTTAATGATCATTGTCAAACGGTGTGTACGGAATGCCAGGCGCCACGGTAATGTGATCCATTACGCCTCCCAATGCACTGTACTGGTTATGACCTTCCCCGTTGGCCCATTTTCAATGTGGGGAATGGATGTAATCGGACCCAATAGAGCCCAAAGCAAGCAACGGACACCGATTCATTTTCGTCTGTGATCGATTACTTCACCAATGGGTAGAAGCCGAGCCTTTCTTTCCCCAAAGTAACCCAGGAGGTCATCTGTCGGTTTCATCAGGAATAATGTCATTTGTCGATACGGGCAACCTGAGGTTTTGGTCTCCGACAATGCCAAGAATTTAAACAACGCCCTCATGAAGGGATTATGCGACCATTTTAAGATCAAACACCTTAACTCTGTCCTTTACCGTCCTAAGATGAATGGGGCAATGGAGGCTGCAAATAAGAACATCAAGAAGATCATGGCGAAAATATCTGCTAATCATCGGGGATGGCCGGATTTGTTACCCCTCACCCTGCTGGCATACCGAACGTCAACGCGTACTTCTACAGGGGCAACCCCTTACGCTTTGGTGTATGGAATGGAGGCCGTTCTGCCAGTTGAGGTTGAAATGGCGTCCCTCAGAATAGTGATCGATGCTCAGATAAGCGAGGAAGATTGGATGCAAAGTCGATATGACCAATTGGCCCTAATTGATGAAAAGAGGGTAGCCACGGTTTGGCATGGTCAGTTATATCAACAAAGGATTTCTCGATCATACGACAAAAGGATAAGACCTCGAAAGTTCAAGGAAAATGATTTGGTGCTAAAAAGAGTCATGCCTTATCAAGACGAAGCCAAGGGGAAGTTCGCCTCGAACTGGGAAGGACCATTTGTGATTAAGAAGGTGCTATCCGGAGGAGCCCTCATATTGTAAGAAATGGATGGGGAGGTATTTCCACAACCTCTAAATTCCGATTCGGTGAAGCGGTTCTATGCTTGAAACATCAGTTCCCTTTTTCCTTTGAACGAACGAACTACGTAGGACCTGATCTCCCAACTTGTGGGGGTACGTAGGCAGCCATCATGGCGCGGTCCCGATCCCTAAAAAAATAATCCTTTCCCTAACCAAAACCAATTCCTAATAGCCAGAAAAAGCCCTCCTCTGCCCTCGAAACCTTCCCGATACCAGCCCTGATCAGATTCATCCCGAGTAACATAAACCTAGCCCAACCAAACAGTCAGCCAAAATCTAAGACCCAATCCGATGAAATCGACAGGGGTACGACAATATCTGTCAGATCTCCATCAAGACTTGAGAAGAGAAAGAAGGTGAAATGTCAAAATCGTGGTCAACTGGATAAAATGAGGATCCAATGAAAGGCAGTGATACGACAAAAAGGGAAAATGACTAAATTTAAATGCATGCCTATATTTATAAGTCATTTTATTACAAGATTTCTCTTTCGATAACCGATGAAACTAATATAGTCTATGCAGGAAATAAAATAATCTACAAATCTGAAACTAACTGAAGCAGGATGGACAAAGTGGTGGATAAATCTGAAAGCATCAGCATCCCCTGCAATCTGCTGCCCCATCATATCAATGCGATCCAGTAAAGCAGTGGCTCGGCTGACAGTCCCAAAATGAGCATCTACAACTGCCCTGAAGGTCTGAAATACAATGGCCTCTCTGTCAGCAATGGCAGCGTCTCTAGCCCGAATGGCATCATCTCTCTCGACAAGAGCGGCATCCCTCTCGGCCTCAGTAGTAATCAGGGCCAGGCGGAGTCGGGTATCCTCAGTAACCCGACTTGGGGCAAAATCAGCTGAGATGGAGTGGTCTGTGAATACCTTCTGGGGAAAATCACTCCAGAGTAATCAAAGGCCCCAGTCTGTCTCATACCAGCCGGATCCAAGTCTCCGCGCAACCACTGCACGTAAGCAAATGTCCTGGATGTGGCAGCTCTCACTATATTCGGCAAAGGATCCTACGAGACCAAAGGTCGTATACCCGCAGTAGATCCCTTTTCTGTCTGGGATGATATAAGGAATCGATAGGCGGCTGCATCCGCGAAGGGGTGAAAATCCTGTGCCTGATCAAACTGCCCCATAACCGCCAAGGGATGATAAGTCGTCACGCCCCTCAAGCCAGCAATAGGGATGAAATCCAGGGTGGGCACGTGAGTCAAGAAGCTCATAAAGGAGCAATAACCCGAATAGACCAGTAGATGAAAGGGGTCCTCAATGACCAACAAAAATGATGTCCAGGAGGCCACATCAGTACAGTTCACGGGTCGAAACGAAAACTGCGTGGCTATGTCATGGCTGAAGCAAAACCCTTGGCGACGGAAATGGCCGATGGGACTGAGATGACTCATGAAACCACACGTACAACAAAGTCGAGCTCCCTCTAAATACTCTTCCTCGGAAAGACTGGCAATATGAGGCCGACATGTAGGTATCCGCCAATATCATGGGAAGAATGGTGTGATCCTCTTAAAGGGCTCGAACGGCCGCAACAACCCGCATGTCCAAATGATCGGGTCCTGCGGGCAAGTACAAAACTGAGATGACACAGGCCATCAGAACGTCCACTCTCAAGGCATCCCAGCGCTCCTCGGACACGGAAAAAGCACCGAAGAAAAGACGAAAACTGTCAGGTGAGACAAATCGGTCAATCAAGAACTGAAGGGGAACCATATGGTCTGATGTGATCACCGATAACAAGACAGCCCTCCGCAAACCGGTGAAAGTCAAGAATTGACGGCGCATGGAACCAACTGTAACCTTAGCGCAAGGGCCATCCTAAGACAAGCCGGTGAAGCGAGCATACTCCTCGAGGGTGGGGGTCAACTCTACTGTCCCTAACCTGAACACCTGATGGGCAGGCGTCCAGTAGCTCAGAATACCATCCACAAAGCCCGCTGGCACCTGAAAGGATAATAAGGACCAAGAATGGCCCAAAAGACCATCTGCGATAACCCTGTCGGCCGACAATAAACTGTCCAACCAGCGGAGGAGACTGCCAATCAACCCTGTGAAAGGAATGAAATCCAAACGCACCACGGCATCTGAGGACGACATCTGTGGAAAAATAGTATCAAAAAGACTGTACAGTGGTCATTTTCTATCCATAAATAAAAAGCATGCATCGTACAAATAATAATAAGACGAATGAATTTCATAGACATAAAAGATAAAAGCTGTGCATAAATGAGTAAATGAGTTCAGTACATAGTGCATAAAATGAAAAAAATAAAAAATAAAACTAAACAGGTGCAGGTACAAAAGCCCTATCCTATCCTGATCTAAATAAAATCAATCTCATCTATGAAGGCGGGATCTTCGAACTGATCCCCTGGGGTCGTCGAAGTCGGAGGCCCAAAGTTCATGTCAGGGATATATGGTTGCGCTGTGGCATCAGATGAGCTCGGGCCCGCATCATAACCCGCACCGTTGGGATCGTAGGCATAAGCATCCTCTGGAGTCCGGCCCAACACCCGAAGATATAGAGACAACTGGTCTACCTGACGGGTCAGAGTGGCGATCTGCTCAGCATGGGTAGGGCTCCGAACGCAGGCTGCCCAGTCCGTCATCATCACTGAGCCGGGGACCATATCCCCGAGGAAGAATGTGGCCCGGGTCTGAGGGACCGATGGTGCGGGGCACCCACCAAGTACGAAAAGCATCACTCGTACTAGGACCCGTAGAAAAGCATCCGGCCGTCCTCCCCTGCGAGCATGATCTCCGAAGGCTGAGAGTCCAGCGGCCAGGAGGTAGTGAAAGGAAGAGAATGCGGGATGCAGATCTCTCCAGTAACGCATCTGAATGCGCGCTCCCCCAGATACATCACCCATCCTCCAACACTCTGCAAAGTGAGGCGACGGGTGGAAAGCTCGAACTCCGGGCCAGAAGGATGCCCATCAGCAAACCCCACAGTCAGATGCTCGGAGAGGTAGGGAACCCAGACGACATCAGCAGCCGTGATCAGCTCCAGCTGGATGCGGCAGTGTGCAAAGCTGCCAGATACCGGGACCTCCTCTAAGGTGCTATGATGCCATCGCCGGCCCCGGGGATAAGTGTCCAGGCCAAGAGTGGTGACAGGCCTCAAACATGGGAGACGCTCGTAGGCCCAGAACTGTGAATGACCCCCAATCATAGTCGCTGATCCGGTCCACGTCTCTGACAGCCCCTACGACGCTGAAATGAATGGTGGAGGAGTTGTTCCCTAGGAAATAACCCCTCATAATGGTCAGGAACAAGCGTCGTAGCAGAATGTCTCGGGTGCCCTGATCCACTGGAATAGGCAGTGCATACAGACCCCCGACAGCATCGACAGCCAAAGCACCGGACCGAATGCTACGGGCCTTAAAGACCCGGTCCTCAGCGGCGAAGCCCAATAAAGCCCGGACCTCCGCTGGAGTGATATCAAGATCCAGAGGGACGCGGGATCCAGTGAACTCAATGCCCGTGATGTACCTCCAGTCCCAGGGAGTCAGCACAACCTCGCAGTCAAGAAGGTGAAGAGACTGCGTCTGGTGGAACCAGCGCTCGGACAAGGCCCTCATGTAACCCAGGGGCACTGGCGGGGAATGATGGTGAAGAAGTGACGAAAGCCCCAAGAGTCCACCACCGCCCGGTACTCACTGTGCAGAGCTGTATAGAGGGAATATATGTTGAACCAGTTACCCCTCGGCTGAGTAAACTCGGGCACCTGGGACAATCACCAATAGGTCAGTCCAGATAAAAGGAGAATTAAGAAATTGAGAATGAAATGGGAATGGAATTGAATATACCTCATTAGCTACAAGAGATGCCGAGGGGTGACGACTGAGATCCCGACCCAAAAGATCGGGTATCTGCACAGGGGCGCCAGAAGGAGCCTGATGAGTAGATGGAGCCGGTGTGCTGGAGGATGGCCCCTCTGCCACGACCTCCGGAGGAGCAGCCTCCTCAACGTCCGGATGATCGGGACGGATGACAGCCTCCGCCAAGCGGCGAGCCTGACGGGTTCGAGGAAGAACAGGGGCAGGTGCAGCCCTACGACGGCGAACACCTGATGTCCGAGACGCAGAGGAGCTGCTAGGAGCATCGGGATCCATAGCTGGAACAGAACAGGCAAGGAGGAAGGTAAGTTCCCTTTTTTAATTATGCCACAAATATTCCAATATTTATCGTAGAATTAATGCAACATGATGCATGTTTATTATATATATAAAAAAAAATCGGCAGAGTTCCGTCTGTAAAATGGACATCCCAGGCATAAGCCAAACATGTTTTCCATCAATCCAAGCCTCAAACAGATCAAAGTTGCATTCATATGTGTAATTACAGCATGTAAAGTACCATAATGCATGATTTTCTTTCAAAAAAGGAACAACAATATGTGGGACCGCATCATGAGCATAAAATAGGACTCACACAGTTGATACATAACATGTATATATGATAATGCATAGCATAGCATTGTAAAGCATACATTTCTATCTATAGCATGTAAATAGCCAAATGTATAGCAAAACATTGACGAAATTGAAAAGTGAACGGTCAAAAGTGTTACCTGTAGCGCGTAGATCGATCCTACCGGAGAGGTTTTTGCAGAAGGGTTGGAAAACTCGGTAAAAGGCCCCTTGCAAACGAGCAAAATCGCAAGAATCTATGTGGGGTACGAAGTTGAAAGTGACAGATCTGGAAGTGGGCGAGCCATTTATGAAATCTCGATCTTGGCCGCAGATCCATCTGCGGCTGGCTCTGGTGGGTCCCCCAGGTTCCCTTGCAGCCGTTTGATGTGTTTAGTGAAAATAAATTGCGAGACGGGTGACCGGCGACGATACCCGGCCCCGATGAGACAATCGACCGGCGACGATAACCGGCGATTACGAGATGGATGTCCAACGACGAAAACCGGCTCCGACAAGATAACCAACCGGCGACGATAACCGGGGTTACAAGATGGGTGACCCGCGACGATACCCGGCCCCGACGAGACAATCGACAGGCGACGATAACCGGCGATTACGAGATGGATGTTCGGCGACGAAAACCGGCTCCGACAAGATAACCAACCGACGACGATAACCGGGGGTTACGAGATGGGTGACCGGCGACGATACCCGGCCCCGACAAGACAGTCGACCGGCGACGATAACCGGCGATTACGAAATGGATGTCCGGCGACGAAAACCGGCTCCGACAGGATAACCAACCGGCGACGATAATCGGGGGTTACGATATGGGTGACCGGTAACGATACCCGGCCCCGACAAGACAATCGACCGGCGACGATAACCGGCGATTACGAGATGGATGTCCGGCGACGAAAATCAGCTCCGACAAGATAACCAACCGGCGACGATAATCGGGGGTTACGAGATGGGTGACCGGCGACGATACCCGGCCCCGACAAGACAATCGACCGGTGACGATAACCGACGATTACGAGATGGATGTCCGGCGACGAAAACCGGCTCCGACAAGATAACCAACCGGCGACGATAACCGGGGGTTACGAGATGGGTGACCGGCGACGATACCCGGCCCCGACAAGACAATCGACCGGCGACGATAACCGGCGATTACAAGATGGATGTCCGGCGACGAAAACCGGCTCCGACAAGATAACCAACCGGCGACGATAACCGGGGGTTACGAGATGGGTGACCGGCGACGATACCCGGCCCCGACGAGACAATCGACCGGCGACGATAACCGGAGATTACGAGATGGGTGACCGGCGACGAAACCCGTCCCCGACAAGAACGATTCATCCGCATTGACACCCTTTTATGAATGTCTTGCATCCATTGCATCTTACGTTGCACCATAAGTCATATGTGTTGCATCACGTATGTATTGTCATCCTTGTGCACTGTCATTCATGCATCGAGTGTCTACTCTTTATCCTGTTCATTTCATTAAACATTGCATAAACATGATAAAGAGGGGCAGCTGTAGACACCCAATTTTGGCGTTCCCTGTACTAACCATGACAGGAGGGCAAAATCGTCAATTGAACCGGCTTGCGGGAGCGAAGGAATGGGCACAAGTGCGAACGTCCAGCACCACCGCAATGATTGGCGACCAAAGCTGACGTGACAATAAGGCCATCCGAAACGGGCATTCCCGAATAAGGTGGCACTTCTCCCGGAAATTCCCGGACTGCAGAATACGAGCCTGTCAGCAGAAACCGACGTTACGGCACGAAAATCGAGGCATGGCACGAAAATCGAGAAAGTCAAACCGTCCAGCCGCGGATTGATCTGCGGCCAAATAGTGCGCCTTTTGAAAACACGGAACTCGAAATCAGGCGAGTGGAAGGCAGGAGGCCAGCCAGCCTATTTCAGCTCAGTTTCGTGCAGCATACAGAGAGGAGAGAGTTGAGAAATTTTGAGGAAGAAGGAGAATTCAGCAGCAGGAAGCACGGAAATAGAGAGGAAAAAGAGAGAAATTTTGCAATCAAATAGGAAGAAAAGAGAGAAAAAAGAGAGGATTTATTTCTTTTGATTTTGATTGTATCAAATACACTCCTTATCCTATTCAAATACACAAGTTCACATCCATTTGAGATCAATTGCAAGGTGAAAATTCCTATTTGTTCTAGCAATTTATATCATATTGATTGGTTAAATTAGATGTAATTTTCATGTATCTTGTTGAACAATCATGGATTAGGGATTATTAGTGAGGGTTCCATCGGAACAAAATTCTTCCTAATAACCCGAGGATATCCAACTGATGAAAATTTCTAGCTTGTTTATGGTGATTCATTGGGTGTAATTTATTTAGATTGTCATTTTCGGATATCATGGTGTATTAAGACAAATCCGGGTTGGTTAGTTATGTAGTATTCATTTTGTGGGAATGTAGTAATCTCGTGTGAGCCTAGGAATGCGACCCCGTGGTCCAAATCCGATGATGGACGTTTTGATGTATGTGATAGATTCAAGATGCTCGTTTTGTAACATGTAACCGTCGGGCCTTAAAACGACGCTAAGGCGAGAATCGGGTTTAAGGCCCCGTATTAGTGGAATATGTGATTGTTGGCGTTCGGGAATATTTTGATGGCTTACATGCCCATGAATAGCCCCGACGCGTGTTTATGCTTGATTAGATTTTGTGACACAAAAATGATTTCAAAGATTAAACGATGAAGGTTTTTTATTAAAATCAAACAAGCTAGGTTATTAGAATCACGAGGCTAAAAATTGGAAGTGTCAATAAATGTCGATTCCTATTAAACGAGAAGGCCAAAGGAAATCATTTTCAAACATCACCAAAAGCGGCTTTATGAATGAACGAAACGTTTTATTAAACCTTGATACATAGGGCGAAAGAGATCCTAGAAATTGCCTATCATTTATGAAAGCAACGTACAAATCTCGATTCCTATTTTGGCTAAAGGTTTAATAAACTCCTATTTTTGCCAAAACGACGCCTAATGAAAATCTCCTAGTTTTGACAATTAAAATTCAAACCTTTTTCATAAAGCTTTCTCGTGTATGCCGGAAAGACATTCCGAAGCGGTTCTCAAATTAAAGCACGACTTTCCCTAAAAATCCAAATGATTCTTTCATACAAACTCACCACAACACTCACATAGGCACACATACACGCACGCACGCATACACACACATTTCATGAATTAAAGGATAGAAAAACATAAATATTGTGGTAACCGTGTTTCACGGAAGTCGAGGGGTGCCTAACACCTTCCCCTCACTTAAGCAAGCCCCCGAACTTTATGAATCTCGATTCGCAGACCAATTAATTCGGAGTCACATATGAGCCAGCGATTTATAAAAAATGAAAACTCGGATGAGTTGGTACATCCATTTCAAATATACCAACTGGCGACTCTGGTTAATTGGCTCATCATAAAAAACGATCTTTCGAAACCCCGTCGACATCAATGCCGACCTTTTCCCAAAAAATCATTCAATCAAAGGCTAAAATCGGAAAAGGACAATATCGCGAAAGAGGCGAGAGGAACCGGCGTCGACAGATTCTTAGACTGAAATGAACACCCCTTTATCTATAGGGGAGTACCCAGGTACCGTATATAAGGTACAATCAACAGAGTTAAATGTTATGCACACACATAGCGTACGCAAGGCTGATCCCCTCAAGTACTTATTCTGTAGCCAGTAACCAGAGGGTCAACTAGCTATTGACTCCTTTGGAAGTTGTTGTTCAAAGTCTACTTGACTATCAGTTGTTCTAAAAGTAATAACTGTTCTTGCTTCTGATAATAATATCGTTGAATTCTCTTTCCATATTCCTTCATCATGATATATCCTTATTGCTGTACTTTAAACTTGCTGAGAAAACTCGTTGCTCACCCTTTCCATATCATGACTTTCATTGCAGCTAAGCCCGAGACATCAAGAAAAAGCAAGGGTAAAGAGAAGATGAAGTGATAGGCTTCACATAGCTAATTTTATCTTATGTGTAATTAATTATTATTAATGTAATTTAAACCCTGATAGTTATTTGGGGTATGAAATTGTATTAAGTATTTAAGGTTATTGTATCTTGGGACTAGTAACAACTTTCTAATGAACAACATATGTTTGTTATATTCCGCATTTTTAGTCAATGTATGTTGTTGGAGGTGAATGTGGTATTGGATCGTGATGACCAGATCCGGGTAGTTGGAGACCCGAATTTGGGGGTATCACAGCTTGCGTGAGGTGGTCGTCGCCCAAATCGTTTTCTAGCAAAAATTGAATGGTGGATTGCTTGCAACACCTCAACCCCTCCCCCATATGAAGACAGTAATCTTGGTACAATTTGCTCACGTTTGGAAATCTGCATTAGATGAACACCAACGACACCTTAACCTCTCACTTATATGTATGCGGTAATCTTGGTACAATCGACGCTTGATGTGGTAGAGGACGCTACACACAACTATGAAATGTTGTGTGAGAAGTCAAACTGAATTCTCAAAGAAAACTAAGGAAATACTTAGGAATCCTTCAAAGAATCAATAGTAGAGAATAACTCAAAGAGTTTGATAAAATCTGAATATATGAAAAATGTTGTTGCCTCCATTACAATCATAAGACTTATATATGGAGGCTAGGGTGGTGGCTATGAAACCCTAAATCTGAACAAGGAAATAGCAATTAACTTAGAGTTAAATCCCATCTAGGATTAATTTTATTACAAGGTAACATAGAATCTGCTGGAAAGTGCTGAATAAAAAGAAAGTGCTGAAACATGAGGGAATCACATGCCAAAAATGTGTTGCAGAATATTCAGCAAATGGCTTGGAATTTAGCTTCTGAATTGGCTCATCCTTTTGTAACACAATTGGCTTGGAATTTAGCTTATGATTTGGCTGATGCAGAATATTCAGCAATTGGCTTGGAATTTAGCTCCTAAATTGGCTCATCCATTTGTAACACAATTGGCTTGGAATTTAGCTTCTAAATTGGCTGATGCAGAATATTCAGTAATTGAGTTGGAATTTAGCTCCTAAATTGGCTCATCCATTTGTAACAAATTCACGAACTTGGAATCTGTCATACTCGGTTTTGAAGTCATTCCAACCTCGTTCCAAATTATTTGAATCAACCAATTGAGTCCCTCCTTGAAGCGTTTAGCCCGAGCTCTTGTTACGGGTCTAACCGGGAAGCGAATCGAATCTGACGTATGGGTGTCAATCACTCCCGAGCTAGGGATGTCCTCATCAGGCAAGAGGAAGTGTGCTGACCAAAAGGACTGGATAGAAATGAGCACAGATTTAATCAGCTGTAATCTGCCAGAATAAGTAAGAAATTTTGCAGTCCAAGATGATATCCCGGAAGTAATCTTTTGGATAAGAGGCATGCAATCATTACGGGAGAGCTTTGAGGATATTAAGGGGACACCAAGGAATCAGATTGGTAGAGTGCCAACACGAAACCCAAGTAAGTCCATGATTATCTGTTAATCATTATCGTCAACGTTCGAGAAGAAGCACTGACTCTTATGAGCATTAGGGATGAGCCCGGATTGGTAGGGATATTAAGGGGACACCAAGGAATCGGATTGAGTGCCAACACGAAACCCAAGTAAGTCCATGATTATCTGTTGATCATTATCGTCAACGTTCGAGAAGAAGCACTGACTCTTATGAGCATTAGAGATGAGCCCAGAGAACAGAGAGAAGGACTGAATGCAGGAGTGCACAATAGAGACAGAAGACAGATTACCATTGCAGAAAATCAGAAGATCATCCGCAAAGCACAGATGAGTAAGGTCGCATTCCTTGGCTCTCCAATGGAATTTGAAGTCTGAGTGCATAGTTTCTTTATGGAGGATTAAGAATAAAAATTCCATTGTGAGCACGAACAGGTAGGGAGAGAGAGCGTCCCCTTGCCTTAAACCCCTAGCACCCTTAACATAGCCAGCAAGAGTCCCATTGATTTTTACAGAGAACATGGCAGTAGTTATACAAGCATGGATCCAATTAATAAATTTGGATAGGAATTTAAGAAGTCCCAGCAAGTCGAACAGAAAGTCCCAACTGACCGTGTCAAAAGCCTTCCTGATATCAATTTTAAGAGCACATCTGGCAGCCCCAGAATTTCGATGATAATTTCGCAAAAACTCTTGGGCAAGTAATATGTTATCAATGATACTTCTACCCGAAATGAAGGCAGATTGGGCTTTGTCAATAAGAGAGGGGAGAACCCTCTTTAGTCTATTTGCAAGAAGCTTAGAAATGCATTTATAGAGAGTATTGCAACAAGAAATGGGACAAAAGTCAGCCATAGAGGAAGGGTTTTTCGTCTTAGGGATAAGCGCAATGGCAGTGGCATTGATCCCACTTGGGAGATGACATGTATCAAAGAAGTAGTGAACAGCAGCAGAGAAATCAACACCAATAATATCCCAGCAATGAAGAAAAAAATTAACATTGAATCGATCAGGGCCAAGACTCTTGTTCTTCTTTATAGATTTGAGCACATCATAGATTTCAGTATCCAAAATAGGGCCTTCCATAACAGAGGCTTACAATGGATTGATATGCTTTGTGATATAGGAGGCAAGATCGTCCTTACCAGGATAACCAGAGGAAGAAGAGCCAAGGAGAGCTTGGAAATAATCCACAACCACTTGCTGAATAGAAGATTGGTCCTCCACTAAATCACCATTACTATTAATGATAGCCGTGATTTTGTTGTGATTCCATCTACTTTTGATAACATTGGCAAAATATTTGAATTTTTGTCAGCTTGGGAGATCCAAAGAGCCCTGGATTTTTGTTACAGCAAAGATTCTTCCAAGGATAGTGCCCTCCAAAGAAGTGCAGAGCAAGAGGATTCCTCACTTCTCAAGGATGAATTGTGAGGATCAGAATGGAGAGAAGTTTGAACAGTGTGAAGCTAGTTTTGAAGAGCTTTGACATTTGAAGTGAGATTTCCATTAGAGGTATTAATAGAAATTAGGGCCTTTTTTAAAGTCCTCAGCTTCTCAGCAAGAATAAACATAGGATTTCCAGAGATTTAAGAATTCCAAGTTTCCTGGACAGTAGCATTGAAACCTTCCAAATCAAGCATATAGTTGAAGAATTGAAAAGGTTTTGGAAATCTTTGAACAAGGATGCCAGTTTTCAGAATAATAGGGCAATGATTAGACAAACCTCGGGGTTCAAAACAAGCTTGGGATTCCGTCATGCTAAAGAACCAAGCCGGATTCCCCAAGGCTCTGTCCAACTTCCTATAGATAGGATTCCGATCTTGACAATTCCACTAAGAGAAGGGGGCCCAAAAGCCCTGATATCATCAACACCAAGGGATTCAAGACAGTCATTAAAATCAGTCATGCTATTATCCCATGAATTTCCACCACCTTCTACTTCATGAATACCCCTGATAGCATTAAAATCACCAAGGAGACACCAAGAAGAATCAGATGAACAATGAGTTAAGTCATGCCATAGGTGCCTTCTATCAATTATAGAGTTCATGCCATATACAATAGATACAAGGGAAGAAAACTGTTATCAAGCATATGAAGTTTACAATGGATAATCTGGGAAGACCGAAATAAGATATCAACCTTCCATACTCTAGGATCCCATCCCACCCAGATTCTACCATTGTAGTGATGATCATAGTTGAAAACCCATTCCCAATTTTTGCAGATAGCTTTTAAGATTTTGGAAGCCTTATGAGCTTTGACTCTAGTTTCAATCAGACCAACAAAGGAAACATTGTAACTATTAAGAAAATTATGAACAAAAGCCTGCTTTGACTTTTTATTAAGACCGCGAACATTATAAGAACAAAAATTAATCATAAAGAGGAAAAATGAGATTAGGATGAGGATTTTCGTCCACCCCTGCCAGATTTGCTTACACCCTTGGATTGGCCTTTTCCCTTATAATTAGAGAAGACCTTTTTAGAAGTCATCTTCTTGGAGATTACCTTGCATGCGGGTTCCTTTATCTCATTAACAACAGTGCCTTTTTGGTTTTGAACTAGAGTGCATGGAACCACCATGTCAGAAGAAAAGTCTTCGGCAAGAGGGGTGAAAAAATTGGAAACAGAGACCCAATTATCATCATTTGGAGTAGCACAACTATCAACATTTGGAGTAACACAATTATCATCATTTGGGGTGACAGAAACCCAGCTAACATCATTAGGAGTAACACAAACCAAAGGATTGGAGACTGGCGTAGACAAAGGGGAAGAAACAACTGAGCATCCACCCTGGGGACTAGGGAGCCTGGAGGGAGATTTTTTGTCTTTAGGGACAGTGACCCAGCTATTGTCTTGATCGACTATATGAGATACATTACCCAATAGAGTGGTAGGGTCAAGAGCAGGAGCAGCTGAGGAATATGCAGGGGTAGCTGCCAGTTGGGTCTGGGAGGAACCAAGAGGAGGGGGATAAGAAGAAGGTGATTCCTTCTTAAAAATCTTTGGCCGCCAGATATAGTTAGCCCTAGGGCATTTGAGCATGGAATGGCCAAAGGACAAGCAATGCTTGCAAAGAGAAGGCTTGTTTTTGGGATTCAACAACCACTTCAACTGAGGAGTGAGAGCTCCCATCTTGACTAGGGACATTCACCATAATGGATTCAGGTAGCGGAGAGTCCACCCTAACTTCCACACAGATCCGTGCATAAGTCATAGGGTCTAAAGATTATGTACAATTATCCATGAACAAAGGTTTACCAATGCCACTAGCTAGGTGGCAAAGACCCTCGTGAGTCTAGAAAGAGTAGGGAATTTGTTTAAACTTAACCCATGTAGGCAATGTTAAGCGTGGTTCAGCATGGAAGTCGACCCCTTCTTGCCATGGCTGCAAAGAAATCAGCTTATTTGACACATACCAAGGACCCAACGCGAGCACATTGTCTCTGGCATCAAAGGAGGGAAATTGGAAGATGAAGTAGCCCTTTTCATGAAGAAAAACCTTCTGAAGACCATATTTGCCCCAAATCTTAAAGGCTCGGGTCTCAACCAGTTTAAAGGGCATTTTAGAATTGAAAAGGCCAACCAGACTAGAGGACCAACGACTATAGCCTTTCAAAAACACCTCCGAAGGGAGGTTGATAACCACAGTACCATTTTCTGTAGATGGGGGATAGTAGGTCATAGGGGTTTTTGCAAGGTTTGGTTTTGGTTAAGGTTGGGCAGAAATGACTTGGCTCCAAGAAATTTTGTTGGCATCCGCGGATAGATTTGGATTCCTAAAAACGAAAGGATTTGAAGATTTAGCAATGGTTTGTTCAAGGGTGTTAAGAAGGGATGAGGAGCTGGATGACACAGGTTGCGGCTGTGGGAAGACGAAAACTTGTGATCAGTGAGGTAAGGGATGAAAGAAGGGTATTGAGGTGGCAAAGGTTGAGAGGAGTGGTGGGAAGTAGCTGAAGAGTGGGTTGAGCCAACGGAAATGAGAGGAACTGGTAGGGAGGCAGAAGAGGCATAATGAGTTTATGAATCAAAAGGGGACGGAGAGCCAGTTTGGTAATGCTGCAGATGTGGGACAGAGGGAGAAGAAGCATCGAGCGGCTCAAACCCGCTAACAGTAGTGGGCGGAATATGTGGGTGGGAAGCACAAGGTGAGTCAGAGGATAATTGCTACAAGTGGGGGATAGAAACGAGGGATTGCTCAGGCCTAGTAACAGATGGGTGTTTTAAAATGCCTTTAATGATGGTATAAGGTGGGGCCAAAGCATCAGGAATAAGGGGGGCTGATGGGTAGAGTAAATTATTATAATAGCCAGGAGGGATAATACTAGCAAGGGGGGAGGTGGTAACATGGGTTATATTAGAGTAATATGGAGTAGTTTTGAGGGAAGGGAGCACTATGTCGGCGTGTGAGAGCAGCAAAGGTGAGTGGGGGGTGGGGGGCTCACAGGCATGAGAGTAGAGGGGTTAGGGGGCGAGCCAAAGGCATCGGGGAAAGAGGAGCAGTATGGGACGCCGAATGCATTGGGGATAGAGGAGCAGCATGGGTTGCATGGTCTGCATGGGGAACAAAAGGTCCACTAACAACATCTTGATTAGAATCGACCAAGTAAGCGCGTGAGGCAGCATTATGAGTAAAGGCTGCATGGGTTGTAAGGGATGCAGCACGGGGGGCAACGTCGACACCACTAACTGAGTAGGTTGACTGATTAGAATAACCATCAGCAGCAATAACGTGAGGAACATTCTTAGAGTGGGAGACAAGAGCAGAGGAAAGAAGTAACTGAATGGAATGCTCGGAATGCTCGGCATGTGGGTATGGGTGTAAAGTTGCTGTTCAGAAAGCGAGGCATGAGGGTGAGGGGCCAGGGGTGAGGGGTCCAAGGCAATACCCGTACTGGAAAGGAAGCCAGCAGTAGCATTAATAAGACCCACTTGAGGAACGATATTTGAGTGGGAGACAGGAGTAGAGGAAAAAAGTAACTGATCAGAATGCTCGGCATGCGGGGGAGGATATCTGTGACACCCCCAAATTCGGGTACTTCGTTTCCTCAGAATTTGGTGTTCACTATCCAAAAACATCACATCACATCTAACTACCCATTTAATATAAATAAAAACTCTTACTTAAAAATAGAAATCTCACAATAAAGGGTTACAACATCATTAATAAATAAATCCCCGGTCATCTAACTTTAACATAACATCAATGCGGAAAACATAATCAAATCTATTACATAAACATTGTTTAAACAAATAAAACAAGTCTTCATCACTTGTTTGCCTTTCCTTTGCCCTTACTAGTGGATGGCTCATCAACTCTTTCAACTTTAGCTGCAATGTTATTATGCAAGGGTGAGCAATGATTGCCCAGCAAGTACAACAACAACAATAATAATAACATGCGAAATAATTAATGGATATTGAATAATCAAAGATTTAGCTTTTGAGTCAAGAATATAAGACAAGATTCGAAAGAACATCTGAGGGTCTTAATACCACGACCTATGTCACAGGTTATCAAGTATTTCTACTTTAAATCTTTAATAGTCGTAAAACTATATGGACCTTACTTCTCGTATTCAAGGGGATCAGCCCTTTGTACCATGTATGTGCACAACATCTTAACGCTAACGCGTAAATAAAATCCCTTGTATAAGGGTTGTTTATCTCAGTTTGACATCGGAGTCCGCACCAAAGGAAGTTTGGTTTGGATTTACTTCAATAACGTTTCTAGAATTTAGAACGCTCATCAACTATGGACTAGTCGAATCAATAAGGGTTCGCTATTCAATCAATGTTCAATAAAAATGTAATTAATATTCAAGAATCAAGGACTAAATCTCGCAAAAAGGTACAATTGGGTAAATTCTGTACAACTGAAGTATTACAAAAAGGAATTTAGAACTTCTCATTGAATCCATGAAATTGAATGGAATAGGAACAATAATTTGCTCGAGTAAGTAATAGCATTATGAAATATATATGATAAGAGAATTAGGTTCAGGAACTTGCGTGATTGAAATGAAGGTAGAAAACTTGCATAAACATAAAAGGATAAGATACTTGCCTTGTGCGTAGACTATAAATTTAAGACTCACGTTCTTTAATCAACCTATACATTCGGTTTATAAAGCAGTAGTAACAATGATTAGTTACAGTTTATAAACACTTCAGGATTCATTCACATCCAATTTTCATTTTAATATCTAAACTGTTTTCTGGTTATCTATCTCACTTCCGAAGTTGTAAACTTAATCAGAGCAATATTGGTAATCTAAGTTTTAAACATGCATAGGGTGACATAGCTTAACCACAAGGAAAGAAAATTTTAACTCTTCCTGCACTGAGCTCGCCGGGTCGAGAAAACTCAGTTCACTGAGCTCGTCGGGGTGAGCTCCCGCTGGGGCGAGAAACACGACTTCCAGGTTCTGCAGTTCGCGAAGAACGCAGAAACAGGCCAAAAATTTCCAATCTTGTTATTCTTATGACAAATTAAACATACTCAGTTACTATAATTCATATAAAATCGTTACCCAAGCCTTCTAGCATGATTCTAACGACTTAAATCACATAAACCATGAATCTAAGAATCAAAATTTGAGATTTCTATCAGTTTATCAAAGTTTCTACAATTCCCATAAAATCACACATAACAGATCCATTATAATACCAAATTAATCCGTTTAAATCTTGTTTCCTTCATTTTTACATGCATAAACAAAATAAGTTATCAATTTAACCAATTAACATGCAAAATCAGTATCAATTTCATACATTTAAGCCATGTTTGTAACTAACTACTCTGTAACTTTTCAGAACTTCAATTAAAACATGATTTCATGAAATTAATTACTCTAAATCGCATATACATCATATAAAAGACGCTTATACATGCTTTCTAACATCTAATCATCATTCTATAAAAATTTAGCCATAGAACTTAGTTTACAGAGAACTGAGAAACATACATTCATGGAGAAAATTAAGAAAACGTAATTTAAAGGTTAAAATCTAAGAATTACCTTTGATTTGGTGATAGATTATGCAACTAGATGAAATGATTTCCTTCTTCAATTTTTTAATTCCTCACAATTCTCTCTCTTTTTCTCTCTGTATACTCAATTGGAAATACTGATAATGGAATGTGTATAATGAACTACGTGAGATTAAACTGACGGTACATGGTGTCAGTTAATAACTGGCACCAACTCCTACTAAGGCCATGTTTGGCTAGTCCTTTATTCCTCATTTCTAGTTTATTTTAATAAATAGCTTATAATATAGTTCATGTCACATATTTAAATTAATAAAATAATCTCATTTAAATCAATTAAATAAGTTAAAATAATATCATATTAAATCACATATTCACATGATTAAAAATATCATTTATTAATAATGACAAATCATTTAGTCTTTAATTAATTATTAAATTAATTAGAGATAACATTATACTTATTTAAATAATACATTTAATCAAATAAACTCAATTAAACACATACTTTGAATATAAAAATCCTTCACATCAATTTAATTAATATGACACATATAATTAAATTAATCTACCATAAATTCATCAATTAATCAATTAATTCAACAATCAAATCATCGAAAAATATTTATTCAATCAATAAATATTTAAATTAAGTTACAAAATTCTCGTTTGTCACATCTTTCCCCCCTTAAAAGGATTCTGTCCCCAGAATCAAGACTCAATTAATTCATCCCGTTACATTCTCCCCCCTTACAAAGATTCTGTCCCCAGAATCGCTACACAATTATTTAAGCAAATAATTGAGGATAATTTCTTATCAACTGATCATCGAGTTCCCACGTTACTTCTTTAGCGTTGTGGTTCTTCCAGATCACTTTGATAGAAGGTATAATTTTATTTCATAGCACTTGCTCTTTCCTGTCAACTATCTTAACAGGCTCTTCTTTGTAAGATAAATCTTTTTCAACTTGCAGGGGTTCATACTCTATAACATGCTTGTAGTCGGGTTTGTATGGTCGTAATACCGAGACATGAAAGACATTGTGGATGTGTTCCAATGCTGGAGGTAAAGCTACCTCATATGCGACCTCACCAACTCTTCTTAATACTTCGAAGGGTCCAATGAACCTCGGGCTCAGTTTTCCCTTTTTACCAAAACGAATCTTCCCTTTCCAGGGAGATACTTTCAAGAAAACGTAGCTACCGGACTCGAATTCTCAATTCTTACGATGTTGATCGGTATATTTCTTCTGCCTATCATGAGCTGCTATCAATCTTGCCCTGATTACTTTGACGATTTCTGCGGTCTGTTGTACCAGTTCTGGTCCTAACAATTGACGTTCGCCAACTTCATCCTAGCATAATGGACTCCTATACTTTCTGCCATACAACGCTTCGTAAGGCGACATGCCAATACTTGCATGGTAACTGTTGTTGTAAGAAAATTCCACCAACGGTAGATGATCGTCCGAATTTCCTTTGAAATCTATGATGCAAGTTCTTAACATATCATCCAATATTTGAATCGTTCTTTCACTCTGCCCGTCGGTCTGTGGATGATATGTCATACTCATATGCAATTGCGTTCCCATGCATTCCTATAGTCATTTTTAAAAGTTCGATGTGAAGCGCGGATCCCTATCTGAGACAATAGATATTGGAACACCGTGCCTCGAAATAATCTCTTTCACGTACAACTTTGCCAGCTGATCTAAGTTGAATATGATCTTGATCGGTAAGAAGTGTGCTGATTTCGTCAGTCGGTCTATGATAACCTATACCGCGTCGAAACCTTTCTGAGTCGTCGGAAGACCCACTACGAAATCCATGTTGATATGCTCCCATTTCCATTCTCGAATTTCTAACGGTTGTAATAGCCCACTTGGCCTCTGATGTTCTGCTTTAACTTTCTGACATGTCAAATACTTGGCTACAAAATCGGCAACGTCCCTCTTCATATTCGGCCACCAAAAATGCTGTCGGAGATCTTGGTACATCTTCGTACTACCCGGATGAATCGAATATCTCGAATTATGACCCTCGCTCAAAATTTTCTCTTTAACCTCTTGTACTGGCAGAACCCAAATTCGTCCCTCGAATCTTAATACTCCCTCGTTATCCACTTTGAATTTCACTTCATCACCTCCAGATATTCTTTTCCTGATTTTCTCACATTCTTCGTCCTGATTTTGTGTTTCCTTAACCTTATCCACCATAGTTGAACCGATTCTCAATTAAAATAATTTTTCGTCACACTCTTCTGGAAATTTCACCTCTAACTCCAGTTTCGCCATTGCTGTAATTAGCTCCTCTTGAGCGGTAATTATAAACAATTTCTCCCGTCCCTTTCTGCTTAAGGCATCAGCCACCACGTTTGCTTTACCCGGATGGTATAAAATTTCGCAGTCGTAATCTTTTATCAATTCCAACCATCTCCTCTGACGCATGTTCAGATCCTTTTGTGTAAAAATATATTTCAGACTCTTGTGGTCTGTATATATTTCACACTTCTTCCTGTAAAGATAATGTCTCCATATCTTCAAAGCAAACACTACCGCGGTCAATTTTAAATCATGGGTCGGATACCCTTCTCATAGTTCTTTAATTGTCGTGACGCATACGCAATGACCTTACCATTTTGCATAAGCACACAACCTAGTCCTTTATGCGACGCATCACTATACACCACAAAATTTCCTGTGCTATCTGGTAGAGACAGCACAGGCGCCGTACTCAACCTCTTCTTTAATTCTTGAAATCTTTCCTCACACTTCTCCGTCCAAACGAACTTCACCGTCTTTCTAGTCAAATTCGTTAACGGAGTCGCAATTTTGGAAAAATCCTGAATGAATCTCCTGTAGTAACCTGCCAATCCGAGGAAACTCCTTACTTCCGATGGTGTTTTTGGCTGATCCCAGTTAAGCACTGCTTCAACCTTTGACGGATCTACCGAAATTCCATCCTTGTCAATCACATGTCCAAGAAATTGCACCCGCTCTATCCAGAATTCACACTTTGAAAACTTAGCGTACAACTTCTCTCTTCTTAACGTTTCCAATGTTAACTTCAAATGTTCTGCATGCTCTTCCTTGGTTTGGAATAAATTAGAATATCGTCAATGAATACTACTACAAACTTGTCCAAAAATGGCTTAAACACCCTGTTCATTAAGTCCATGAATGCTGTAGGAGCATTCGTTAGACCAAATGACATCACCAGAAACACGTAATGACCATATCGAGTTCTGAACGCTGTCTTGGGTACATGTTCTTACTTCCTCACCTTCAACTGATGATACCCACTCCTTAAATCTATCTTCGAGAAATATCTAGCTCCTTTCAACTGATCAAACAAGTCGTCAATTCTTGGCAATGGGTATTTATTCTTAATCGTGACCTTGTTCAACTCTCTATAATTAATGCAAAGTCGCATCGATCCGTCCTTCTTTTTGACAAACAATACCAGCGCTCCCCACGGCGATACGCTCGGCTGAATATACTTCTTATCTAAAAGTTCTTGTAGCTACACCATCAATTCTTTCATCTCTACTGGGGCAATATGGTATGGAGCTTTCAATATCGGGACAGTTCCTGGTGCCAAATCGATTACAAACTCAACTTCCCTGCCTGGCGGAAGTCCTGGAAAATCGTCGGGAAAGACGTCTACAAAGTCCCTTACAACAGGTATCTCTTCTAATTTCGGACTTTCTTTTCGAGTATCAACTATGTAGGCTAAGTATCCCACACAGCCTTGTCTTAACAACTTCCTGGCTTGCATCATCGTCAGACAACTCGCTTGTCTAGGTGATTTGCTGCTGTAAAATACTACCTTTGACGGAGTCATAAGGTTAATACGTTTCTTTTGGCAATCAATTATCGCTCCATAATTGAATAACCAATCCATACCCAAAATAACGTCAAATTTCCCAAGTTTGATTGGGATCAGATCTACTGTCATCACGTTTCCCTTAATGTTCACTCTACAGTTCTTGTGTACGTACCTAACAGGAATTACTTCCCTATTCGCAATTTCTATGTTCAAAGGGTAATCTAATTCCTCCTTAGGCAAATCTAAGTTCTTAGCAAAGTCATCGGATATAAATGAACAAGTAGTACCCGAATCAAACAATACATAAGCATCTATATTATTGATCGAAATGATACCTGACACCACATCGCGGGACTGCACGGCATCTTGCACGGTCATGTTGAAAGTTCTGGCAGTAGGTCGGTTTGTTGGTGCAGATTCGGTTATAGTCAACGTGCTACCACCACTGTTTCCCTTATTTCCTCCTGTTCCTGCTCCTCCTGCCGTCTTCTTGGGACAATCCCTAGCCAGATGATCCTTTAATCCGCATGTGAAACAAGCACCCTTCTTTGGATTAGGACAATTTGGCGCTGTGTGGCCCTCCTAGTTGCAATTGTAGCAAACTCTCTTCCCCTTCAGGCAAATCCCCACGTGATTCTTCCCACACGTAACACATGCTTCTATCTTCTTCTGACCTCCTGGCTGATTTCCAGCAGATCCATTATCATTCCACTTCCTCTTCTGGTTGTGACCACCACTGCTACTACCACTTGCCTTATTACTCTCATTTTCACCTTTCTTCTTCTTCTGCTCCTGGTTATACTTAGTCAGAGCATCACTCCCACCTTCGGCAATAATCGCCTTCTCCAAAACTCTGGCAAAAGTGTTCAATTAGAACATTGACACCTTGTTGCACGACCACGGCTTCAATCCTTGTTCAAATCTCCTCGCCTTCCTCTCATCCATATTCACTTGGTAAGTTGCGAACCTAGCCAACTCATTGAACTTTGCTGCGTACTCCGGTACAGTCATGGTACCCTGTTTCAGCTCTAGAAATTGAATCTCCATCTGGTTACGCGAGCTCGTCGGAAAGTACATCTCAAAGAACATCTCCTTAAATCTATCCCATGCGATTATACCCTGACCTCCTCGAACCTTTTTTTTTTGCTAAATGTGTTTGTTGTATTTCATAAGACAAAAATACAAAAGCAAAAAGGCATACCCCAGGCTATAGCATGGTCATCAAGTGACGTACAAAAGATGAAGTAGCTATAGAAGCAATACAGTCAACAATTACAATAACCAGTTTACAGTAATACGTACAAAAATTAGTAGCCTTAAAAAAGGAGTTACATTTGGAGAGCCTAGATTTAATTATGTTAGTGACATCCTTTGCTAGGGACCTTGGAGGGGTAAGATTATCATTATGCACTTTGGAATTTCTGACCTCCCAAATCTTGTAGAAAGAGGCTGCCACCGATAGGTATATGATGTGCTTTGTAAGCTTGGTGCCTTAAAAGGATATAAGGAAGGAGATAAGACCGTCCCAATCCATTGGGATATGATTCCAATTGCCCAGACTTAGTGCAGCTCCCAAAACAGTTCTTGAATAATCACAATCAAATAAAAGATGAGCAAAGGTCTCGTTGTGATGTTGGCAAAGAGGATATAGAATGATCCTTCCAGTGTATTGGGAGGAGATATCATTAGTTTGAAGTCTTTTCCAAAATCCCAACCACAATAAGAATGAGTATCTAGGCACATGAAGATTGTTCCAAGTGACTGTATGCCTATTAACCTGCTGTTGCCGATGCCTAATACTGTCCCATATATGACGAGCCTTGACAGTGTTGATGTTATGGGAACCCCAAGAAATGCAGTCATCAATGTCAGGAGGAGGGGGCAAGGTCTCAATAAGCATTCTGAAAGTAATAACATCATGATGATTGCTAACAGGAAGGTGCCAAGCTGTAGCTTGAATAATATCGCTAACCTTGGCCTTATCATTCAAACCCGAATTAGATAACAGAGCAGTACTAGGGTTGATATAGCACTGCCATTAATCCAAGGGTCATACCAAAGATGAATTTGATTACCTCTGCCAACTTTGTATTGAAGATGCCGCAACGCAAGAGGTCTAAGTTTGAGGACCTGTTTCCAAATCCATGAACAGTCAGTTGGTATGGGACTCTGCCAGATTGAACGTCCTTTAAGAATAGTAGTTTTGACCCAAGCAGCCCAGGAGGAATTTGGGGAAGATTGAAGCACATGCAGCAGGTGAAGCATGATTAGGGATTTATTCCAATCCAGAATATTTTTAATACCCAATCCCCCTTCAGATTTCGGGAGAGAAATAGAATTCCAAGCCACTTTCGCTCCATAATGGGCGAGAGAGGAACCCTTCCAAAGGAACCTGCAAAGGATGGATTGAATGTGTCTAATTACAGCTTTGGGAAGCATGAAGTGATGACACCAAAAGATTCGCATAGAAAAAAGGACTGACTAAATAAGCTGGAGCCGGCTAGAATAGGCAAGAATAGAGGAAGCCCAAGATGAAGCTCTGTGAGTGATCTTGTGAATGAGAGGGACACAATCCTGAAAAGAAAGCTTGGATGAAATGAGAGGGACACCCAAAAATTTAGTAGGGAGCTTACCAAGCGGATACCCAAGAAGATCAAGGATGCTCCGGGAGGTGGCTGAATCGGTGTTTGCAAGGAAGCAGTGGCTTTTGTGAACATTAGGAATCAATCCAGAAACTAGCGAGAAGGAATTTATGCATGAATGGATAATAGAGACTGAGGGTAGGTTAGCATGACAAAATATAATAATGTCATCAGCAAAAAAATAGGTGGGTGAGGTGACACTCTTTTGTTCTCCAATGATGTTTGAAATCCTGTTGCATAGTTCCATGATTAAGCTTCAGCGATAACATTTCCATTACCAATACAAAAATGTAAGGATAGAGTGGGTCTCCTTGTCGAATGCCCCTAGAATTTGGGAAATAACCAGCCACAGTACCATTAATCTTGATAGAAAACATAGCTGTGGTAATACAGGCCCTTATCCATTCAATAAATCCAGCTGGAAATCCGAAGAACTTAAGAATGTCAAAAATGAAGTCCCAACAAACCGAATCAAAGGCTTTCTTGAGATCAATTTTGAGGGCACAACGCGGAGATCCTGATGCTCTGTGATAGTTTCTTAATAACTCCTGAGCAAGCAATATATTGTCACTGATGGATCTACCTCTTACAAAGGCAGATTGCACTTTGTCAATTATAGACGGTAACACCTCCTAGAAAACGATTTGGGCGACGACCACCTCACGCAAGCGTGTCGTGGAGTCTATCATTTGGTATCAAAGCTAAGTTCTCTAGCAAAATCTATCCTTAATTTTCGGATCTGAGTTATTCTCTAAAAAAATAAAATAAAATAAAAAAAGTGGCGAAAATTCTGCATTATTTCTAATTGTTGCTATCACTATATTTAGCGGCGATTAGCTCTTAAATTCATTGTTAATCCCATAATCGTGATGTTGGTATTTAGAGGTTCACGACTATTGTAATTGTTTGTTTTGAGGGATTCATTTGATTGTAATTGTTTGTGATAAGTTATTTCATTGAACTGAATTGGAAACTTTGATAGTATTTAGTGAATTTAAACAGAATCTGTTTAGAGAGAATATTGTGAGGAAAAAGGCAAAGTGTGAGTATAATTGAGGGTAAAAGCCTATTGAGTGCAAACACGAGCGATACCTTAATTTGAGAGAAACACATAAGGGAGTGGTGAGGAAATTGTTTTCTACTAATCGTTATTGTGTAGGACATTATGTCTCATTCAAAGGATAAAACTGTTCTTGAAGAGCCAACATCTAATTTTGATCCAAAATTTATGATGGAGGCTATGATGAAAGAATTTTCTAGACAATTGGGAATAGCAATGGAACAAGTACACGAACGCATTGATCAATTAAGTGACACTCGAGGAGAACCCTCTCAAAACCCTATTGATGGGAGACCAAAGGGCAGGACTAAGAAAAAGGAAATTAGAACAGAGGAGACTTACTTTGATATTGAACTTAGCGAGGAGGAAGAACGTGAGGCTGATTCTATACATCGGAGACAAGGGGGTGCTAGAGAAAGAGGAGGTCGAGATAGAGAGGATAACAACTTGAATAGCATTAGAATGAAAATTCCAGCTTTCCAAGGAAGGAGTGATCCCGAGGCTTACAACGAATGGGAACGAAAAATGGAGTGGGTATATTTTTTTTGTTTGCTAAATTTGTTGTTTTCATAAATGGAACCATAATTACAATGGCATAGGGCATACCCCATACTGACAAATCCTTAGAGTGCTTGAAGCCATCTCTTGAAATACCTCCTACTCTTGAACTTAAACCTTTACCGAGCCATCTGAGGTATGCTTATTTGGGTGAATCATCTACTTTGCCTGTTATTATTGCATCTGTACTTAACAAATTGTAGGAAAGTAAGTTGATTCGAGTTCTCTGGGAATACAAATCAGCCATTGGTTGGACCATCGCAGACATAAAAGGAATTAGCCCATCATTCTATATGCACAAGATCCTTTTGGAAGACGATGCCAAACCAACGATAGAACAACAAAGGAGGCTGAACCCGATCATGAAAGAGGTGGTGAAAAAGGAAATTTTGAAGTGGCTTGATGCATGTATCATTTACCCCATCTCCGATAGCAGTTGGGTGAGTCCAGTACAGTGCGTGCCTAAAAAGGGTGGTATGACGGTTGTAGAAAACGAGAATAATGAGTTGATACCGACAAGGACAGTGACTGGATGAAGGGTTTGTATGGACTACAGGAAATTAAACAAGGCAACCCGCAAGGATCACTTTCCTCTACCCTTCATTGATCAGATGTTAGATAGACTGGCTGGACACGAGTTTTATTGCTTATTGGATGGCTACTCAGGTTATAATCAGATAGTGATTGCCCCCGAAGATCAGGAAAAGACCACCTTCACGTGTCCTTATGGCACATTCGCTTTTCGGAGGATGTCTTTTGGCTTATGCAATGCACCAACGACATTCCAAAGATGCATGATGGCTATTTTCTCAGATATGGTTGAACGTAACATGGAGGTATTCATGGACGATTTTTCAGTGTTTGGTGACACATTTGATAGTTGCTTGGAAAATCTGGTCCTGGTTTTGAAAAGATGCGTGGAGACCAATTTAGTGCTCAACTGGGAAAAATGCCACTTTATGGTACAAGAGGGGATAATTCTTGGGCACAAGGTGTCATCAAACGGGTTAGAGGTAAATCGAGCCAAGCTGGAGACAATAGAAAATCTACCTCCACCAACTACAGTCAAGGGAATACGGAGTTTCTTGGGACATGCCGGATTTTATAGAAGATTCATAAAGGATTTTTGGCATGGGATTCCCTCATGTTTCAACACTTCCTTTTTATTAAGCACTTTTTTTTTACCTTGTAATAAAATTAATCCTAGATGGGATTTAACTCTAAGTTAATTGCTATTTCCTTGTTCAGATTTAGGGTTTCATAGCCACCACCCTAGCCTCCATATATAAGTCTTTTGATTGTAATGGAGGCAGCAACATTCATATTTTCAGATTTTATCAAACTCTTTGAGTTATTCTCTACTATTGATTCTTTGAAGGATTCCTAAGTATTTCCTTAGTTTTCTTTGAGAATTTAAAGTTGACTTATCATACAACATTTCATAGTTGTGTGTGGCGTCATCTACCACATCAAGCATCGATTGTACCAAGATTACCACTTACATATAAGCGAGGGGTTAAGGTGTCGTTGGTGTTCATTTAACGCATATTTGCAAACGTGAGCAATTGTACCAAGATTACCGTCTTCATATAGGCGAGGGGTTGAGGTGTTGCAAGCAATCCACCATCCAATTTTGCTAGAACACGATTTGGGCGACGACCACCTCACGCAAGCATGTAGTGGAGTCTATCATTAACTCACTATATCTCTATGTGAATTAGAATTAACAAAGATTTCAAGCTTAGATTCTCTTTAGATTACATATGGCATATAGGTATATCTCTATCCTATACACAAATTATGAATTCCATCTAATGTAGAAAAAACAATCATATACTTGAAAGTAGTATGCACACAAGCCAATCATATTTGATATGATGTAGCATATACTTTGTAATCTTATTCATTTATTAATAAAAGAATTGATTTTCTTAAAAGGCATTTTATATTATCTACATGGTGCTGTTATATTAAATGTGATAAACCTATAGTTTTGAGCAATGCTTTTAGAATCATGATGGTGATCATGCTAATGAGATCTAAATTCTAGATAGCTCACAAACTAAAATTGTTCCTAATCATTGGATTACTAAATTGGGGATTAGTGAATCCGGATAGATTAGTACATACGTTGCTTGCTCTTAGGAAGAGGATGATTGATCTCATAATCATTTTTGTGGAGACACTAAAACAAGTATGTAGGTGCTTATTAGAGAATAAGTTCACTCAACGTTACTCGCTAAGGAATACCTAATGGAGTTTTACTCGCCTGTCAATAGGAATTCCTCTAGTGATAGTAGTACAAGTGATCCTTGGACTTGAGATCATCACAGTATCTTGTGTATGATGAGTTATACTTTAACATGTCCCTGAAGACCTTTGGGGTATATCAAAGGGTATGATTGGGTATAATTAGTTGTACATGGAGATAGGTGAATGATCAATAAAGAATCTACCACGTCTAGTAAAAGATGTGAATGTCCTATGTGATTCGATAAATTACAACTCAGTAGTCCTTGGCCAAGGCAGAATGAAACTAGAAAGGAGTTTCTAATTTGCATTATTTAGAGTTGTGCATTTGGGAATCGAAATGCATATAATTAAATAAAATAAGACTTGACAGTAAATCCATGTCTTATATTTAATTGGGACATTGTATGGTAGAAGGATTGAATTGTACGGTAACTATTTACTCAAAGTTTCTTTTGTGATTGATGTTGAAATCTATATTATCTGGAAAGTCGTTGATCGCTAAGGGGGCTTACCCTTATTGTAGAATAAATATTATTTATTTAAATGAATTAAATAGTTTAATTTATTTATTTAAATAAGATTAGAATTGTTCTAATTGATTTATTCACAACCGGTTTAATATGGAGAACCTAAAGGGTCACACCGCAAAAAGGAAAATATTTATTTAAGAAGTAAATGGCATAATTGTAATAATAAGTTAAGTGTATTTAATTTAATCTATGGAGATAGAATAAATTAAATAGCTTAATATTTATTATTTAATATTTTAGAAATATTAAATATAAATTAATAAGAGGAGTCTTATTATTATTATTATTATTACTATTACTATTATTTAATTCCTAATAGAGATTGAGAATTAATTAATAGAACTATTATTTATTTCCTAATAGGGATTGGGAATTAATTAATAGAAGTACTCTCTCATAAATTCCTAATTGGATTAGGAGCATAATTAATTAAAGGAGTTTAATTATAATTGAAACCCTAATCCTAAATAGTTTAGAGAAGGGTTATTCCTACATCTATAAATAAGAGGAGTCTTATCATAGATTGAGGTTACACACTCTTGCATTAGATTGTGGAGAGTACTTACAATTTCTATAGAGATAGAAACTAGGGTTTTGCCAAATACCCAACTTCTTGAATACTTGTTTTTCCTTGGTGGATCACCTCTAGAGGCCAAACACTTGGGTGGCTAACGTTAATCAAAGGAAGGAATCACACCGTAGCATTCGAGGAGAACACGAAGGACTAGGAGTTGAACTTGTACCCGAGTAAGCTTTGTTCTACAAGGGTATAATTCTTATTCTCTTTCTCTTTCGTTTATATCGTTAATTGAGCACATTGGTCGATCATGGTAATGGTTTGTATAATTTTTTAAAATTCGTTTTATCGCGCTTCCGCACTATTTATGTAATTTGATTGCATGTTCGCGCTATATACAAACCTTACAGTGGTATCAGAGCCTAATCATGTGCTAATTATCGATCTAGATGATTCCATGTATGAATTGATATGCGAAACGTTCGAAATTTTGGGCAAGAAAAATTTTTCTGGATCAGCGATAGGGCGCAGCTGCGCCGGCTCCAGTTCATTCTGGGGCGCAGCTGCGGCAATACCCAGAATCAGTTTTTTTTCTGGGGTTCAGCGCAGTTGCGCCGGTTCCCTGTTCATTCTGGGTGCAGCTGCACCGGACATCAGAATCCGATTTTTTTTCTTCAATTGAAATAAATGGTTTATTTAATTGATAAAAGTTTAAAATAAAAGAGTTTATTCTATCTGAAATAGGATTTCAGACTGCTAAAATTAAAGGAGTTTAATTTGGATTTGGTTTTTGATTAAAATAAAAGAGTTTATTTTGTTTCAAAACTGAATATTAGCAAAACTTTTGCCCATTAATTGATATCAATGCATATATGGAATGGTTTTATTATTCATGAGATGAATGTTATTTATTGATACATATAGAGATATGTATGATAATAAATAGGAATTGATTATGGACTATTGACTAATGTGTGATTGGATTTATTTTAGTGGATGCTTGAATGTATGGGTTTTTATAAATGGGGTCTGCGTACCTCGTCTTATCTAATTTTTCTTAATGTAAATTCTATCTCCCTCCTATGTACTTTCCCTTGACTGCTGATCAAGGTTTCTATTTATTGTAAATAGTTTATATAATAGGAATAGTTAGAATTAATTTTGAAGAATTGGAGACAAAAGAGAAAGGAGCGCTTGAAGACCCGTTTGTATTGGAGCCCGGGTTTAAATGTAATAGTTATATTTAAATTTAATTCTTGCACCCTAGGTTTGACCTTTTGGTTCACTTGGTGGCTCTAGTGAACCAAACTAGAATAAAATTCCATAATCAATCCGGATAGAATATAGTATTCTATATGTGCATGCTTACTATATATATATATATTATATATTATCCAAAATGCTTCGCATGTAAAATAATATGACGCGTATTTTATATATATGTGTATGCGCGCTAAACAAGATGAGACTTAAAATAATAAACCCCTCAAAGTAATTATATTAAGTCCTAAGCGTTCAAAGATATTTGGAATATCGAACGTCGCCTTCTAGCATGGTAAAGCGATAGAGTATTAAATATTTAATATGAGTTTGTTGTGTCACACAAGGCAAGTATTAAATATTTAAGATGTTGCTTTATCATAATTGATGCTTATACATAGACTGAACGATATTGTTTTGTTGTGTCACACAAGGACAATGTTTTTCTTTCGAATATATGGAAGTGCTAGGTTGGACTTAACTTAGATAATTTTGATTCGGATGTGTCACACTTGATCAAAATAATCTAAGAGGCAAAATACAAGGAGTTACATAGTGATGTAATTGACAATAGTTGTCTACCTATTTATTTATATATAGTTTGTTGTGTCACACAAGGCTATATACATTTGAAATGTGATCCTTATTCTCACTAGCAAATCTTTAATTAGATTTGTCGAACTATATAATGAGGGTAATATGGTTTGATGAAAATAGTGGGAGATACCAATTTAAAATAAAGACCTAATTTATTTTGGTAATTAATTAAATGAATGTATACTAAAATGTTGTCTATTTCACATGCATAATTTAAAAATGTCAAACTCACTATCACTGCGTAGCATACTTGATGCTAACAAACTGACCGGACCGAATTATACGGACTGGTAAAGGAATCTGAGAATTGTTCTCACTGCTGAAAGGATTTCTTATGTCCTAAATTCGCCTGTCCCTGCAAGTGTTGCAGAAACAGCCTCTGAGGAAGAGATTGCTACTTTCAGAAAGTGGCAAAATGATGCAATCTTGGCTCAATGCATCATGCTCGCATCCATGAGTAACGAGCTTCAGCGTCAGCATGAAACTATGGATGCTCCTACTATATTGCTGCATCTCAAAGAGTTGTATGGTGAGCAAAGTAGGACTGCTAGATATCAGATATCTAAGGAGCTCTTCCGATCTCGTATGACCGAGGGCACTGCTATTGAGACTCATGTCCTTAAGATGATCAATCTAATTGAACAGCTTGGACAGCTTGGGTTCGTGATGGATGCGGAGTTAAGTCAAGATTTGATCTTGCAGTCACTCCCGGACACCTTCTCACAATTTGTTGTGAATTTTCACATGAATAAGTTGGACGTCAGCTTGCCTGAGTTACTTAACATGTTGAAAACTGCTGAAGGTCACTTCTCATCCAACAAGAACCAAGTCTTACTAGTGGATGATTCTTCCAAGAAAAGGAAGAGGCCCAAGGTATCTTCTGAAAAGAAGAAAAACAAGAAGGCTAAGGGCAAGGCAAAGAGGAAGGATAAAAAGAAACCTGATCCAGATAGCAAAGGAATTTGCTACCATTGCAATAAGCCGGGACACTGGAAGAGGAACTGCAAGGAGTATCTTGCGGACCAAAAGAAGCTTGGAGAAGCTTCGACTTCTGATCTAGGTTTGTTCATGATTGAAATTAATTTTTCTGAAAGTCAAAATTCTACTTGGGTATTGGATACCGGCTGTAGTTCTCACATATGTAATAATATGCAGGGACTAAGCAGAAGTAGGAAGCTGAACAAGGATGAAGTCGTCCTACGAGTGGAAAATGGAGCAAAGGTTGCTGCATTAGCTGTAGGGACTTATCGTTTAGCACTGCCTTCGGATAAGTTCATTAGTTTAAATAATTGTTATTATGTTCCAACACTCATTAGAAACATTATTTCAATTTTTGTATTGGATATGGATGGTTTTGATATTATAATAAAGAACAACAGTTGTTGTATTTATAATAACAATGTTTTATATGGTGTTGGAAATTTACTTAATGGACTTTACATACTTGACTTGCATGAAAATATACTTCAAATTGAACAAACTAAGAAAAGAAAAAGAGATGATGTTAATTATACCTTATGTGGCACTGTAGACTCGGTCATATCAATGAAACAAGATTATCCAAGTTACATAAAGATGGGCTTTTAGAGCTATCTGATTACGAATCATATCCAACTTGTGAATCTTGTCTCATGGGTAAGATGACTAAATCTCCTTTTAGTGGAAAAGGAGAAAGAGTTATAGAGTTGTTAGTGTTGGTACACAAAGACGTTTGTGGACCTATGACAACGAATGCACGAGGAGGGTATTCTTATTTTATTACTTTCACTGATGATTATTCTAGATTTGGATATGTGTATTTAATGAAATACAAATCTGAATCGTTTGAAAGGTTCAAAGAATTCATAAGTGAAGTAGAGAAACAAACTGGTAAGAGTATTAAGATTCTTCGATCGGATCGAGGAGGGGAATACTTAACCAATGAGTTTCTCAATTGTCTCAAAGAAAATGGTATAATCTCACAATGGACTCCACCACGGACGCCACAGTTGAATGGTGTATCTGAAAGGAGAAATCGAACATTGTTGGACATGGTTCGATCCATGATGAGTTTTACCGACCTTCCAATATCATTCTGGGGTTATGCCCTAGAAACGACTGCATATCTACTTAACAAGGTACCTACCAAATCCGTCCCAAAGACCCCATATGAGATATGGACAGGGAGGAAACCAAATCTTAAGTATGTTAAGACTTGGGGTTGTCCAGCTTATGTCAAAAGGTTTGAACAAGATAAGCTAAAAACTAGATCCGACAAGTGTAGATTTGTGGGATACCCTAAAGAAACTGTAGGGTATTATTTCTATCATCCCAATGATCAAAAGGTGTTTGTAGCGAAACACGCTGCCTTCTTGGAAAATGAGTTTATCCTCGAAGGGGTCAGTGGGAGTAAGATATATCTTGAAGATGTTCAATAACCACAAAATACTCCGGATCAAAGTCAGGTACCTGACCAAGTAGAAGAACCTACTGTATCACAACCTATTCGTAAATCTGGAAGAGTACCGAAGATACCTGAGAGGTATGGATTCATCATAGAGGATGATGATGAGGTACGCATCATAGATGATGATGATCCATTGACTTACGAAGAGGCTATGAGTAGTGAAGACTCAGAGAAATGGCTAGAAGCCATGAAATCCGAGATGGACTCCATGTATGAAAACCAAGTATGGACTTTGGTTTCACCACCTGAGGGCATTAAGCCTATTGGGTGTAAATGGGTCTTTAAGAGAAAGACTGGAGCAGATGGCAAGGTAGAGACCTATAAGGCCCGACTGGTTGCAAAAGGTTTCAAACAAAGACAAGGAGTTGACTATGATGAAACCTTCTCACCAGTAGCTATGCTCAAGTCCATTCGGATTTTGCTTGCAATTGCAGCTTATTATGACTACGAGATCTGGCAAATGGACGTGAAAACGGCCTTCCTCAATGGAGAGCTTGAGGAGAATGTATATATGATACAGCCAGAGGGTTTTGTTTCAACGGTTGGAACAAACCAAGTCTGTAAGCTACAACGATCCATTTATGGATTGAAGCAAGCTTCTCGAAGATGGAACATCCGTTTTGATGAGATAATCAAAAGGTTTGATTTTATCAAAAATGAGGATGAACCATGTGTGTACAAGAAGGTTAGTGGGAGAGCTGTTTCATTCCTTGTATTATACGTTGATGACATATTACTGATAGGGAATGATGTTCCTATACTAAAGTCGATCAAAATTTGGTTATCTAAACACTTCTCCATGAAGGACTTGGGTGAGGCATCCTATATTTTGGGGATAAAGATCTATAAATATAGATCTAAAAGGATGTTGGGCTTGACCCAAGGAAAGTACATTGACTCGATGCTAAAGAAGTTTAGCATGGAAGATTCCAAGAGAGGTCTCATGCCGATGAGCCATGGAATACATCTCTCTAAGAAACAGGCCCCAAAGACACCTGAGGAGAGAAACCGGATGAGTAAGATTCCTTATGCTTCCGCAATAGGATCTATCATGTACGATATGATATGTACTAGACCAGATGTCGCTCATGCACTTAGTGTAACGAGCAGATATCAGTCGAATCTAGGAGAAGAGCACTGGAAGGCAATGAAAAACATCCTAAAGTACTTGAGAAGAACTAAGGATGTATTTCTAGTCTACGGTGGGTCTGAATTGAAACTAGAGGGCTATACAGACTCAAGTTTTCAAACGGACCAAGATGACAGTAAATCTGTTTTAGGGTACGTGTTTACCTTAAACGGTTGCACAGTGAGTTGGAAAAGTTCCAAGCAGCAAACAGTTGCTGATTCAGTGACAGAGGCAGAGTACATAGCTGCAAGTGAAGCTGCAAAGGAAGCTATTTGGATGAAGAAGTTCATAACTGAACTTGGAGTGGTTCCTAGCATTAGAGGAGCAGTACCTTTATTCTGTGACAACAATGGAGCTGTTGCGCAGGCTAAGGAACCCAGGTCTCATCAGAAATCCAAACACGTGTTGCGGCGGTTTCATTTGATTAGAGAGATCATTGAAAGAGGAGAAGTCACCCTGGAGCGTGTGGACTCTCAAGACAACATTGCAGATCCATTTACTAAAGCTTTAACTCAACAGCAGTTTGATCATCACTCAGATCCATTTGTTTGTGTATTAGAAATAATACAATGGCAAAGGGGCATACCCTAGATAAAGAATGTCAACATGAGACAGGCCCCATGTGGAACATAAAAACAATACAATTCAAACAAGGAAATAGAAACAAAGCATAAATGCAATCAAATACAACCCATTACAACCAATTACAACCAATTATGATATGTATGACATTTGTTAACAGCCTTGTGGAACTTTAAAGAAGTTGAGAGCCTTGCTTTAATCAAGTTGATGATTTCATTAGTCAAGACATGAGGAGGCAACATAGACCCGTTATGTAGCATAGAGTTCCGAGAACCCCAAATTTTATACAAGGAGGTGGTAAGAATGAGACTCAATATATCGGAATGCATTTTCCTCCCTTGGAACTGCTGAATATAATCAATCAGATGATCCCAGTCAGTTGGAATATTTATCCAGTTTCCAACTGCCAGGACATTAGATATCACACCACTAGAGTAAGGACAGCTAAAAAAGAGATGGTTAAAAGTTTCATTGGCTACACAAGAGACACCTCATTGTAGAGTAGCTAGAATAGGACATGAAAGCATCATTAGTAGGGAATCTTTTGTGAAAAGCAAGCCAAAGAAAGAAAGAGTATCTCGGAACATAATGCTTGTGCCACAGTATATTTGCCTTAGAGACAACATTGCCATGGTGACGAATGGAATCCCAACTTTTGTTAGCTTTAAGGAGACGGATATCAACAGAATCCCAAGTGATAGAGTCATCAGTTGTAGAGGGAGAAGGAGCAGAAGCGAAAAGACTACGAAACTGAATAACATCGTGATGATTACTTTGGGGCAACACCCAATTTGAGTGGGATATAATGCTAGATAAAAGGGCAGTTTTTGGGATCCCTGAGTTAGAAAACAAGTATGGATTAGGAGATAGAGGCTGACCATTCAACCAAGGATCAAAAGGCTAAAATGGTTCCCTCTGCCTACCCGATAAGACAAAAATTGTTGCGCGAGAGTTCGTAATTTAATAACTTTGCGCCAAATCCAAGAACAATCAGAAGGAATACTGATCTGCCAGAAGTTATTATTTTTGAGAACTGTTGCTTGGATCCAGGAGGCCCAAAGGGAAATTGGTTTGTATTGAATCACCTTAGTTAAGTGCTGGATAATGAGGGCCTTGTTCCAATCCTCGAGGTTCTTAACTCCTAGGCCACCTTCATTGTAAGGCAAGGAAATAATCTTCCAAGAGACTTTCGCCCCATGTTTCTCAAGGGAAGGCCCTTTCCATAGAAATCTGGTGAGAATGGACTGGATTGATTTAAGAACAAATTTGGGCAAGAGGAAGTGTGCTGACCAAAAGGACTTGATAGAAATGAGCACAGATTTAATAAGCTGTAATCTGCTGGAATAAGAAAGAAATTTTGCAGTCCAAGATGAGATCCGGGATGTAATCTTTTGGATAAGAGGCATGCAATCATTACGGGAGAGCTTCGTGGATATTAAGGGGACTCCAAGGAATCGGATTGGTAAGGAGCCAACATGAAATCCTAGTAAGCCCATGATAATCTGTTGATCATTTCCGTCAACGTTCGAAAAGAAGCATTGGCTCTTGTGAGCATTAGGGATGAGCCCGGAGAACAGAGAAAAGGACTGTATGCAGGAGTGGACAATAGAGACAGAGGATAGATTACTATTGCAAAAAATTAGAAGATCATCTGCAAAGCACAAGTGAGTGAGGTCACACTCCCTAGCTCTCCAATGGAATTTGAAGTCAGAGTGCATAGTTTCTTTGTGAAGGATTAAGGATAAAACTTCCATTGTGAGCACAAACAGGTAGGGAGAGAGAGGGTCCCCTTGCCTTAGACCCCTAACACCCTTAAAATAGCCAGCAAGAGACCCATTGACTTTTACAGAGAACATGGCAGTAGGTATGAATTGAATTAACATGATGCTTGCTTTATCCTTCCTTTGCATGTTGAATATACAATGACCCGTGGCCACATGTGAATAGCTTGCTAGCAATTCAATTCACATATCCGTGTGAATGTAAAGAAATCAATTGTATGAATGATTGATGAATAGCTTGGTTGCTGAATATGTTATACCATCAATTGTCATGCCATGACCAATTAGGAAATCAATTATCATGGCCCCATAAATGTAATATGTTTAGAATGCTGCCCACTTGATATGTTTACTTTAGGATGCCCACATTATATATTCCGTAGAATGTTTCTTCCATGAATCAATATTGTGAAGGCCCACGTGATTTGCTTCAATGTTAGCTTGCCAAAATCATCTAGGAATTAAATGGATCGAATTCGTGAACTTAAATTGGTTAGGAAGAAAATTACCACATGAGCTGATTAGAATTGTGAAAGTAGTATGCACACAAGCCAATCATATTTGATATGATAAAGCATGTACTTTGTAATCTTATTCGTTTATTAATAAAAGGAATTATTTATTAAAGGCATTTTATATTATCTACATGGTGCTGTTATATTAAATGTGATAAACCCTTAGTTTAAGCAATATGTTTAGAATCATGATGATGATCATGCTGATGAGATCTAAATTCTTAGATAGCTTAAAACTAAAATAGTTCCTAATCGATGGATTACTAAAAAGTGGATTAGTAAGAAGGATTGAATTGTACGGTAACTATTCACTGAAAGGTTCTTTTGTGATTAATGTTGAAATTTATATTATTTGGAAAGTCGTTGATCGCTAAAGGAGCTTATCCTTATTGTAGAATAAATATTATTTATTTAAATGAATTAAATAGTTTAATTTATTTATTTAAATAAGATTAGAATTGGTCTAATTGATTTATTCACAACCGATTTAATATGGAGAACCTAAAGGGTCACACCGTAAAAGGAAAATATTTATTTAAGAAGTAAATGACATAATTGTAATAATAAGTTAAGTGTATTTAATTTAATCTATGGAGATAGAATAAATTAAATATCTTAATATTTATTATTTAATATTTTGTAAATATTAATTAAAAATTAATAAGAGGAGAATTATTATTATTAGTATTATTATTACTATTACTATAATTTAATTTCTAAATGGGTTAGGAATTAATTAATAGGAGTATTCTTATATTAGATCCTAATTAGATTAGGAATATAATTAATAAAACCCTAAACTTAAATAGTTTAGGAGGGTTGCCTACATCTATAAATAAGAGAAGTCTTATTATAATTTAGGGTTACACACTCTTCCATAAGAATTGAGAGAATATTCATAATTCTATAGAGATAGAACTAGGGTTTGCCATCACCCATCTTCTTGAGTAAGTATTATTCCTTGGTGGATCACCTCTAGAGGCCAAACACTTGGGTGGCTTGCGTTGATCAAAAGAATGAATCTTCGTGAAGGATTTTTGGAGTAGAACTCGTACCTGAGGAAGCTAGTTTCTACAAGGGTATAATTTCTAATTCTCTATCTTTCTATGTTAATTAATAATTGCGCATAAAGATTGATCATGGGTTTGGTTTGTAGAATTTTAAATTCTGATTTACCATGCTTCCGCTCATTATATGCAATTTGATTGTATGTTTGCGTTATATACAAACCTAACAAATTGGTCTTGAATCGAGCTTCATTTTAAGCATCTTTGAATAAACTTCAACCCAATTCATTAAGATCACTTGATGAACCCCTTGAACTAGAATTGAGTTTTTGCCGTTCAATGCGGTCCTGATCAGGATCGTATCATTCTTCTCCTCTTGAAAACGATTTGTCCTCAAATTCGGTCCTTCATCAAAATGAACTAAGTCAGTAACACCAAACAAAACATAATCACACGTCTCACCTGGCAAATTAAACGTATGGACAATATCAGTATCGCAAGCAAGAAATTAAAAAGTTCCAACTCCTCCTGGATCATATATCAATATGTAGAAACCTTTATGTAGCATATCCGTCTATTTACGAATGCCTGGAACAAAAGTCAATCTGATGATCTTGTCCATTTGCAAAAATACTCACTTCAATTCACCTGGGTCAAATATTAAATTTTGAAATTTGTCACATTGCACATGCAAACACTCTTGAATTCCTAGATTAAACACAAAATAAAACCAAGTAACATGTATCTTTTGTGTAATCACGGAAAACTCAAGAAACTCAAATTCACATGCATAGTCTACTAAATCAAAAATCAAAACACTTCCCTATAAACCCTCAATGCAATGCTCTGATTGATTAGCACAACGATTCACGTCACTATCAACGTCGAATCTAATGATATCTCGAATTTGAAACACATAATTAACCTTTCCCTTCCCATCGACATTAACACATTCAAAATCAAGTAATGGTGTCAATGGAATTAAAAGGTCACAACCATCTACACAAGATGAAAACTCAATTGCACAAATACTACAATAAAAAAATAAATTCATCAAGTGTTAAAGATTTTCCACATGTTTTGATAAAAATTCTAATATCATCAAAATAGATAATAACAAATTTTCTCATAAAAGAATGCAAAATATGGTTCCATAATTCCATGAACGGATTTAACGCATTAGCTAATCCGAATGATTTAACTAAACACGCATGTAAACCATATCTCACTCCACTTTGACGATAAACACTTTTCAAATCAATTCTAGACCACTTTCCATTCAAGACAACATTCTCCAAATCATACAATGCAAACGACTCGAATGGAAAGACATGATCACGTCGAATGTCAACTAATGACAAATCATATAAAGATTGACTAGTATGAAAACAAGAATACGGACAAGAATCACTAGAATGAATTTGATGAAAATAAGAACATTAAAAACGAGAATCTCTGTCAAAGTTCTAAGAGCTCTACTCTACTAAAAGAGAACTACTTGTTCTGCTAGTCTTTAGAAGCCAAGCTTAATCGTAACTTAGTAGCACCTCAAACAACGAACTCAACAACTGTGATTCGATTGTCTTAGTGACATTATTCCAAGTCTTAGTGAACTAGTCTAAATGACCTTTGTCTTTGCGACATCTGCCGAGACTAAGTGACTTGAAGGAATCTCAGTGATTCATTATGATAGATCTTAGTGATCTGGTCTTTGTGACCCTCCATCCTTAGTGGATTTCCTAGTTGTAGAGTAGAAGAGTGGACTATGAGTTCTTTGTACTCTGAACCACTTAAAAACCTCTTCTTTATTTACTTCCTGCATTTATTATCTGTTATATTTGTTGTAACTGAAATCCATAAGAACTAAATTTAGAATTGAGATTTAAGTTAAATCTTTGAAGGGTTTTTCCAACTAATATTCCCCTGTGCTTTATTAACACTGCTTAATTAATTATCTGGCAATACATTCTTTAAATAACCAAAAAGTTTTTAAAGGATCTATTCAACCCCCCTTCTAGATCTCTTGTGTGCCTCTTGGAAACAATAAGTGGTATTAGAGCAGGTTCTCTTGAACAGTTGCTAATCGCTTTGAGTTGATCTATATCACACAATAAAACCAGTTTTGAGCTTGGTGGTGGAAATAAGTCGCCCCTTTGCAATAAAAAAAATTTGCTAACTAGAAAGTTCGTATGCAGGCGTATATGGATGCAATAGATGAAGATCTATTTGATGCTGTAATTAGTGGCTCATACGTTCCAACAAAGCGGGCTCCAACAACTGATGATCCAAACGAGATGACTGTCAAGCATCGAGTTGAATGGACAGACAATGAGAAGAAGCTGGTGCAGCTGGACAGAGGGCCAATAACATTTTATTCATGGCTTTAGAAGATGAACTATTCAAAAATGTGTCAACCGGACAACAGCTAAGGAGCTCTGGGAAGCCTTGTTGGTGATACATGAAGGAACTGAAGAAGTTAGAGAGAATAAGCAGTCTCTTCTGACTCAGGAATATAAAATATTCTCTCATGTGCCTGGAGAGAACATAACTACTGTGTATGAAAGGTTCAATTTGCTGCTAAATTCATTAAAAGCTTATGGAAAGGTCTATCCAAATAAGGACCTTACCATTAAGTTCATGAGAGCTCTACCTAGCAAGTGGGATGCCAAAACCACTGCCATTCGAGAGTCAAAGAATCTGCACGAGATGACAGTGCAAAAGCTTTGCGGTAATCTCTTTACTTATGAGCGAGAACTGAATTAGCGAGTAGAAACCATCTCAGAAAGCAAGAGAAAAATAAAGGAGTTGCGCGCAAAGTATTAGAAGCAACAACCTTCAAAGAATTAGTCAAAGATGATTCTGATGATGTTGATGATGCTGATGAAGATGATGATGAAGATATAACACTGCTAGCCAGAAGGCTGAGAAAGTTTATACGAAAGGGCAGCAACAATAGACTAAGAAAGTACTTCAATAACAACAAAAGCAGCAACAACAGAGACCAAGAGAAAGACCTGTGCTACAATTGTAAGAAGCTAGATCACTATATTGTAGAGTACAACAAGCCCTTGCGAGAAGAGCTGAAAAGGGATAAGAAGAAGTCTTACCCAAAGAAAGAGTTCAAGGGCTATAAGAAGTTCCATAAGAAGGAGAAAAGCTTTGTAGGAAACAGCTCTACAAAGTGCTGTCTCTTTTGCCAACCTTGAGGCTGAGAATGTGAGTTTGAGGTAGATAATTGAACTCAGTGCACAGAGAGAGTTAATTATAACCTCTAAGATAGATGATATGAAAAAGACAATATCTACGTGGAATCATTCTTCTGTGTCTATGAACTCCTTCATCGTCAGTCAAAAAGAAGTCTCTAACAGGTCAGGATTGGGATTTGGAGATTCGTCTTCAGTTCTAAGTGTGGAAAAATCATTGGAGATTAACAACAACAGTATTTCTACTTCACATAGAGGCATTGTGCTTGTGAAATCCTCAAAGATCGTTGAGCTTAGTATTCCTAGCTGTCCAATCTCTACAGACCAAATTATTGTCCCAAGAACAATAGGTCACATGCTAGTTTGAGATTTATAAAACCGTAGAGTAGACCAAAATCTACGATAAAGCCTCGAAGGGTCGTAGAGTCACGTGAAACTCACTCTACGAACCAACTAGGCCTAAACCGTAGAGTTGGCTTCTACTATACGAAACCACAAAATCGTAGAGCGGTATGGAAGCAGGGGAGTTTCAACAAAGAAGAAAGGCTGGAAATGGCTATCCTCCACATGTGTCCCTAATGAAAAAAAATTCACACACACTCACACTTGCATCATGTTAAATGGTATACTTGTCATAAGTATGGGCATGTAGTTTTATTGTGCTATTATAATGATTATCATCCAACATATTATCAACCCAAAGTCAAGCAGATATGGATCCCTAAGGGTACTAACAGGTCAGGACCCAAGCAAGTTTGAGTACCAAAATAAAAGATGATGTTTGATACAGGTACTGAGCTTCACTAAATCAATATGGTATCTCGATAGTAGATGCTCAAGGTATATGACTGGCAATAAGGCTATTCTCTCTAAATTGAAAGAGAAAGATGGTCCTGCAGTTGTCTTTGGAGACAACAATTCTGGGAAGACTCGAGGTTATGGCCTAATGGTAATGAAGCAGCACCGTTTAACAAAGTTGCCTATGTTAATGGACTTAATCACAATCTACTAAGTATCAGCCAGTTATGTGATAAAGGACATCAAGTCATCTTTCTCAATAACTAGTGTTAAGTTCGAGATCTAGAAACTAACTCATTGAAGCTGATTGGATCTAGGGAAGGTAATGTGTATGTGGTTAATCTTGTAGAGCTAAGTTCGTCAAAAATAATTTGCTTCTTTGCCAATGCCTTAAAAGATGTGAGCTGGTTGTGGCATCGGAGATACCACCTAAACTTCAAAAGTATGTCAAAGCTTATCTCTAAAGATCTAGTCACAAGCTTGCCAAAGTTACGTTTTGTCAAAGAAAGACCATGCAAGGCCTATCAGCTTGGAAAGAAAACAAGGAGCTCATTCAAAAGTAAGGCAGTCAACTCTAATGATAGGCCCGTGCAGTTGCTTCATATGGATCTATTTGGGCCTATCCCAACTGTCAGCCTTAGAGGAAAAAGGTACTCACTAGTGATAGTAGATGACTATACTAGATTCAGATGGGTATTCTTCTTAAGCTCTGAGGATGGAACGAGCTCTCATCTGATCAAATTCTTCAAGCTAGTTATGAATGAGAAGGGCGAACAAATCAAAGCGGAGTGATCATAGAAGGGAGGAGTTTGATTTTTCTGAGGTAGATCAGTTCTATGAAGATCAATGAATTCATCATAATTTCTCAGCTCCAAGAACTCCACAACAAAATGGAATGGCAGAGAGAAAGAACAAAACGTTGATAGAGGGAGGAAGAACACTTTTAGCAGCAGCCCATCTCCCTGAATACTTTTGGGCTGAGGCTGTTAGCACTGCATGCTACACTCAGAACAGATCTTTGATTCACTTTATGCTTAAGAAGATGCCCTACGAGTTATGGAAAGCAAAGAAGCCAAACATTAGTTAATTTTATGTTTTTGGTTGTGTGTGTTACATCCTCAACAACGGTAAGAAGTACCTGACGAAGTTCTAGCCCAAGTCAAACGAAGGGATATTCCTTAGATACTCTATGGAAATCAAAGTCTATAGAGTGTTCAATAAGAATTCATTGAGCGTTGAAGTTTCCATCCATGTTACCTTTGATGAATCTGACGTAGGCGAACTAAAGAAAGTTGTATCATTCGATAAGATCGTAGAGCTGTACCCATCGATCGCAGAGAACCCGACGATCGGAGAAGCTGAAGCTGTAGAGCCAGACCTAACGATCGTAGTGTCAGACCAGGAGATCGTAGAGCCTTTAGGTCTAGAAATGGAGACACTACAAATAAATGAATCTATTGATTATGAACCAAATCTTGAAGGACTCATACAAGAAGACACAAGGATAGATGTTCCAGCTGGAAGAAAATGGGCAAGAGATCACACCCAAGACCTAATTATTAGGGATCCCAATACAAAAGTCAAGACAAGGTTGACTACTCAAAATGAATGCTTCTTCCTAAGCTTTCTCTCTCAGATGGAGCCCAAGAAGATCCAAGAAGCTATGGAAGATTCAAGCTGGATTGAAGCTATGCAAGAGGAACTGAACTAGTTTGACAGAAGCAAAGTTTGGAGGCTAGTCCTAAGACCAAGAAATCATCCAATTGTTGGCACCAAATGGGTATTCAGAAACAAAATGGATGAAGATGGTGTGATCAGAAAGGAACAAAGCAAACTGGTGGCCAAATGATACTCGCAGGAAGAAGGGATCAACTATGATGAGACATTTGTTCCTGTTGCCAACTTGGAAGCCATCAGAATGTTCCTAGCTTATGCAGTCCACATGAAGTTTAAAGTCTTTCAAATGGATGTCAATAGTGCATTTCTGAATGGAAAAATTTAAGAAGATATTTATGTAGAACAACATCCAGGTTTTGTCAATCCAACTCTTTCTAATTATATCTATAGATTAGATAAAGCATTATATGGTTTAAAGTAAGCACCTAGGGCATGGTACGAAACTTTTACTAATTTTCTGATTGAAAATTGATTCACTAGAGATAGAGTAAATACAACACTATTTCTTAGGAAGCACAAAAATAAAATTCTATTGGTACAAATCCATGTAGATGATATTATTTTTGGTTCTATTGACTAAAAATTGTGTGAGAGATTTTGCCAAGCTAATATAAAGCAAGTTTGAGATGAACATGATGGGTGAGCTAAACTTCTTCTTTGGACTTCAAGTGAAGCAGGCTGATGGGGGAATCTTCATCAACCAAGCCAAGTATATCAAAGATTTACTTAAAAAGTATGACATGGAATCAGCCACTCCCATGAAAACTTCAATGGCCTCTGCAACTAAGCTTGACAAGGATGAATCCGGTAAAAGTATTGATATAACTCAATACAGATGTATTATAGGATCTCTCCTATACTTAACTGCTAGTAGGCCAGATATTATGTTTTCTACTTGTATTTGTGCTAGATCTCAAGCTAACCCTCAGGAATCCCATTTAATTGTTGTAAAAAGTATTTTTAGATATCTCAAGGGTACTATATTTGGGACTGTGGTATCCTAAGGAGTCTCTCTTTGATCTAATTGGGTATTCAGATGCATATTTTGCATGATACGTCATTAATAGGAAAAACACTAGTGGTACATGTTAACTTCTAGGGAATATGTTTGTCTCATGTTCAGTAAAAAGCAAAATTCAGTGTCAACTTTAACTGCAGAAGCTAAGTACATTACTACTGGTAGTTGCTGTGCTCAAATTTTGTGGATGAAGAATTAGTTGGCTGACTATAGGTTTGAGTTTAAATCTATTCCTATATTCTGTGATAATACAAGTATTATATCTATAACCCATAATCTTATCATGCATTCTAGAACTAAGCATATAGACATCAGATACCATTTATTAGAAATCATATGCAAAATAAAAATATATCATTACATTTTATTCCAACTGAAAATTAACTTAAAGATGTGTTCACAAAACCGTTAGACGAATCTAGGTTTAATAAGTTAAGTGAGTTAGGAATGCTAAATTTGCACTCTTAGTATTATGCCTTGGAAGTTACTAACTCTGCAGGAAGTGATCATAGAATAGTCAATGTTAAGCAGCGTTCGTAGAGTACTTCACTAAACGAAGTGTTTCGTAGAGTGGTTCGTTGAATAAGGGAGCTCATAGAGTGGTTCATTGAGTAAAGGAGTTAGCGTAGAGGTAAAAATACTTTTCAAAAGTTTACTCTACGTTACCCATCCAGTCGCAGAGCTTATAAGGCGGTTATTAATAATGTGTAGTCTTTGATGAGTGAGTTTTATACCTATAATTTGAGTACTTTTGACTTGATAATTTTGTGAGTTCTTAATTATTTTTAGTTCATTTTGATGCATGTTAGTGTTTTTGTGTAAAAATTGCATTTTAGGGTGGAATGGTGTACAAAGCAGCAAAATGTGGAATATCAGTCGAGAAAATGAAGCTAAATGCAGCATTTGGATGATGGCGTGTAGCAAGTGTCGGCGTTTGACACAGAGGTAGGCACAGTGAAGCAAGTTGGCAAGGTATGGGCTGCATTTGGGCATGGCGAATCAAAATCAGCACGACGAAGCGGTCGTGTGCGCGGGGGAATGGGTGTAGCAGGGCCAGCGCTACGACACTGGGTTAGAGCGCTGCGGTGTTGCCTATCCAGCAAGCCAGTGTTGCGGTGCCGTAAGCCAGTGTTGCGGCTGGTTTGTGCGCGTGGATTTGGCTGATCATATGTGGTGCTATCCTATTCCAACTAGGACACTTACCAAGTTGAGTTTAGCTAGGGTTATGCAGTTTGAAAGTTGTGCATTGATACAATCCTGACCAGGCTCGCATTAAGCATCATCGACTCAACTCAAACTTTGAGGGTTCAACAAACGAATTCAAGTAATTGGGCTAGAATCTACTCAAGGATGCTTACATTGGAGCTCAATTCATATGAACATCGAGGAGAGTATCATTCATGTGATTTGGGTTTGCTAGATACAACCTATGTAGTAAGACCAAATCAATGCAAGTCAAGCGTTCGAAATAGTGTTCATCATGTTCGTTGGTATCGTCTAATCATTAATGAAGATATGTGTCAATTAATGCAAGGATTAGCGTTCTTACGACGTTATGGATGTCCAAAAAAGCTGAAGAGGTTATGTTATATCATGGGACAATACGAGGTTGGATTGCACGAAAAAACAAACTCAGAATTTAGGATTCAGGGTTCTCGCCCCGGCGAGAATCGCAGGCTTATTTTTCTCGCCCCGGCGAGAACTCCTCTGGATATTTTTGCCCCGGCGTAAACTGAAGCCGCCCCGACCAAGACGTCTCTGCCCATCCTCACCCCGGCGAGGTTTCTAGTACAAGTTTCTCGCCCCGGCGAGAACAACCAGATTTCATTGACACGTTTTTCGAGGCACGCAGTTTTTGGCAGATTTCTTCTTTTATTTACATATCTTTTAGATTTCTATTGTAATTAGTATATTTATTAGATATGATTTGTTTTCCATATTAATTAGTTAGGTAGAATTTGATTTCCAATTGGATTTCTATTCGTTTTAGGATTTAGGGTTTTTTTAAGATTTTATTCTATTAGTATAAATAGAATACATGGCTTATGTAATAGTTGGACAATTCAGATTAATAAAATTTCTCTTGTGAGATTATTCTCTACTTTTGGTTCTTTGAAGAATTCCTAGGTTATTTCTAGTTTTTCTTTGAGATTCATATTTAACTTATCATACAACAAATCACAGTTATGTGTGGCGTTATTCTATCGCATCATTCAATCATACGAAAATTATCGTTTGAATTAAACGAGGGTCAAAATGTTGTTGGTGTTTCATCCTTCATACATTCAAATTGCGTGATCGACTATTCTAAGGTTTATCGTCTATATTCAGGCGAGGGATTAAGGATTCGAACGAGTTCCACATTCATAACTTGCTGGAAACGATCCGGGTGACGACCACCTCACACAAGCGTGCCGTGGAGTGCATCATGCATGGACTTATAAATATGAAGAGGCTAATAATATTATATATATATACACACACACACACATCGTTGGATATTTTCTGAAGATTTATTAAATATTGGAGGCTAGGGTTTTGCCAGATATTGAAGGATAATTCATAAAGAGCAAGGATTGAAGAGAAGGGTGAAGATCAATTGTGACAGAGTTTCTTCTTTACTCTTAATCTTTTATACTTGTATTCTTAAGATGTTTTGTGGATATATTATGGGGATTTTTTTATTCATTATTATGAACTAATTCTTTATTTAAGATTGCAATGGAACTTAATGGATAGTTTAGATTAATTTACTCTGTTTTGGTTACTTTGATTATGGATGAATTGTTTATCATATTTTGTGCTTAATTTATAATTATCTAATCAACAATTATTTGATAAATTCTAGATAAAATTGGGAAATAGATTCTAGGATTGGATCTGAATATGATAACATGTGATCTTAATTATTCTAAGGATTGAATAGTTGGATTTGTGTATGGGATAGGAATATACCTATATGCCACATGTGACATTGATGAGAATTGTTGCTAAATGAATTTAATCTCTAATTATTTCTCATAGGAATATAGTGGAGTAGTTGGATTAGATATTTTTATTTAACTACTTGTAGAAGAGTTTTATAAATATTCATTAATTCTCAGTTAATAATTCAATATAGTTGAGTAATTGGAAAGAGAATGAAGGAGTTTAAATGAAACATTAGGAAAAATTGTAATCTTAGTCTTTTAATTTGGTAATAAGTTTGTGTAGGAGTTAGCTAATTTTATTAATTGACCTTATAATCTAAATTTTGCTTGTTCAAATAAAATCAAATTGATTTAATATTAGTAGTTGGATTAATAAATTGTTAATTATCCTCGTGGGAACGATACTCTTCTTGCCATTATATTACTAGTTGATCGCATATATTTGCGTGTATTTCCGAAGTAGTAAATTAGGCAAACAAATTTCTGGCGCCGTTACCGAGGATTATTTAATAATCATTGTCCAATATTAATTTCCATCGATTTGGTCTTAGTTTAAACATTCTTTTTCTTTTATTTGATGTTTCCTTTTTCAGGAACTTTTGATTGCTTATACAAACACGGTATAAAAGCCAGGAAACACTTCCATACGAAGACGAAATAGAAAGAAGATTCCAAAGGCTTAGGAAATTTTGTCAAGAGAAAGTGAATCAAGAGACAATGGCTGCCGAAGAAGAACAAAAATCTCTCAAGGATTATGCGATGCCACAGGTTACAGAGATTCATTCAAGCATTCAAAAGCTAGCAATCCAGGCAAATACTTTCGAGATTAAGCTAGGAACAATTCAAATGATATAGAATTCAGTGCAGTTTGGGGGTTTGCTCAATAATGAGCCCAATGATCATTTGGTCAGCTTTTTGGAGATTTGTGACACGTTCAAGTATAATGGAGTTACTGATGATGCAGTGAGACTTAAACTTTTTCCTTTCACACTTCGTGATAAGGAAAAGAGTTGGTTGCATTCATTGCTAACAGGGTCAATCACGACATGGAACGATTTGGCACAAAAGTTCTTAGCAAAGTTTTTCCCTCCAACAAAAACAACAAATATGAGGAATGATATTACTTCATTCACACAGCAGGACTACGAGTCTCTCTATGAGGCTTGGGAATGGTTCAAAGATTTATTACGGAGGTGTCCTTGTTATGGCATTCAAAAGTGGTTCCAAGTGCAGAAGTTTTACAACGGGCTATTCAGCGCGACTCGAACAAGCATAGACGCAGTTGAGGGAAGAGTATTGATGGCCATTGGCCCGAGTGGTATGACCCAACCCATGGTAACCATGAGGTGGGGGGTTCGAGTGGTGTCGTGTGCGTGTGTTCAAATTAGCAAAAAAAAAAAGTATTGATGGGAAAGAACTTTGATGAGGCATATGAACTTTTCGAGACGATGGCCGCAAAAAATTACCAATGGCCTACCGCAAGGAGCAATCAGCTGAAGACAGCGGGTATACTTGAGCTCGATGTAGTTACTGCTTTGGCTGCACAAGTTACAATACTGTCAAAGAAGATAGATGCCATGGGAACATAACCTATACAACAGGTGGCTATGGTATGTGAAATTTGTGCGGGCAACTATTCGAGTAACCAGTGTGCCATTAGTTAAGAGTCGGTCCACTACATTGGTAGCGACAACAGACAACAAGGCATGAATTCGAATACATACAACCCTAGATGGAGAAATCACCCTAATTTTTCATGGAGCAACAATCAAGTTCAATCTTCAGCTCCACGACAAGTTCATCCACTAGGTTTCCAAAATCAAAACCAATAGCAACCGAAGAGGTAGACAAACTTGGAGGAATTGATAACCAAATACGTTGCTCACAATGATACGAGGTTGAACAGCTTGGAGGGTTCGATGCAAAATCTAGTGAATCAAGTGTGGCAATTAGCAAGTGTGATCAATAATCGTCCTCAAGGAGCTCTTCTAAGTGACATCGAGATCAACCTTAAGAGAAAAGGCCAAGAGCAGTGTAAGGTAATCACACTTCGGAGTGGTAAGGAGTTGCAGGGTAATGCTAGTGTACCTACCCCAAAGACACACACCTTGTTGGTGAAGGAGATTCGGAATAAAGCAAGAATGGTGGAGGCAGGCAAAGTTTGATGGTGCCTCCCGTGCCATTCCCATAACGTTTGAAAAATCAAAAGCTGGAACAATAATTCTCAAAGTTCTTGGAAGTTTTTAAGAAGTTACACATTAATATACTATTTGCCGAAGCATTGGAGCAGATGTCGAGCTATGTTAAGTTCATGAAGGACATCTTATCAAAGAAACGAAGGATAGACGACTGTGAGACTGTTGCTTTGATAGAGGAATGCAGTGCAATTCTCCAAAAAAAAGTTACCAGCGAAGCTGAAAGATCCTGGGAGGTATACAATACCATGCACTATAGGGCATCAGTTCGTGGGTAAAGCTTTGTGTGATTTAGGTGCAAGCATTAACCTAATGCCATTATCTATCTACGAGAAGTTTGGATTGAAGAGAGCAAAGCCAACAAATGTCACCTTACAGCTGACAGATGTTGGTCGATTTAGCAATCGATAACACACACGTGCAAGTATACACGGTCCAGAGGTAATATAATAATAAGATATGAGTCGAACCCACAGGGAATTATGACGAATAAATAGCAAGTACCAATCATATATCAAGTTGATCTTATTTAAACAATGAAGATTTAAGTTTTGTTGTTTACGCTAGTTCAATTGACAAGTAATGAATAAAACACATTAAAATATCAAGACAGAAAGATCTAAGATTACAACTTCCCCCAACACTTCATTTGAACTTCCTAACTCTCTCTTTTTAATCAATTAAATCATACGAATTGACAACCGAGAAATCAAAAATACATAAGAGCCTCTGTCGATGGTCAATCACGAATCTTCCTAATGCGGCGCATAGGTATATGTCTATCCTACACACTATCAAGAGAACAATTTCAAGAACAATTAACAAGACACATGTCACTAAATCTCGTTAACCACCTTATCAATTACCAACTTTCACATAGGAAGTCATTAAGACTAGATTCTCCATTGGTTGCATACGGTAATTGGGTATATGTCTGTAACGATCGGGAATTTTAGTTTCCTTGCAACCCGAGTTTATGTGTGAATGAAATGAATTTTTATTTTTATTTATATTATTATGTGTTATGTGCTTAAAGGTTGTGATATAACCTAGAATATGTGTATGTTTTGAATTTTACGTGTTGTAGTGTCGTTAGGGGTGAATATATTGACTTTGCGAAAAAGCGCAAAATCACTATTCATGGGGCATGTTTACCGAGGTACTATTCACGACATAATATTTTTGCATCTTTTTCGACCTTAATAAATTTCAATAATACACGTGTGCGAAGTGATAATTTTTCCAAGTGTCAGATTTTCATTTTGAGCCCAATCGTGTTTTATTTGGTATCCGAAATGTATTATATGGGTGTTTCGAATATTTGGACAAATCCCATAATATTATTTTTATGTGTCCCAATAATTTATGAGAGTATCCATTTTAATTTTGGGTAGAGTTATTTACCAAATTGTGTACAAAAGTGGGAGTATTCGGGTATATTTTTGTATATTTGGGTATTTATTTTGGCTTGTTACTCCAAGAGGGAACCAACCTAAACCTTTGGACCAATTAAATGAGGGAGTAGAGAGTATAGCCGGCAGCATGCTGCTATTTGGTAGGCTCTATGCCTTAATTTTCTAAATTGCTAAACATTCTTGAGCTACTCCCTCTCATTCACCCGAAGCCTCCAACTTCCCAAGCCATTTTCAATTTCTCTCCCATTCCTTATTCCGCCATTCCATTTCCTCCTCCTTGCTGCTGCTAGTACTGATAGAGAGAGAGAGAGGACATTGAAGAAGGAGCAACAGAAGAAGAAGAAGCAGAGGAACAAGAAAAGAAGAGGAGAAGAACACGGAAAAAAAGAAACGGAGTGAACGGGAGAAGGGAAGGAGGAACTCAATCCAATCGAGCCTAACAATTTTCTTAGCACCTAGAAGGGATTTACAAGGTAAACAATCAACGAATAATTCAATCCATTTGATTTTGATAGAATTTTCGAGTTCTATGTGTTCTTGAGTTCAAACCGTTGGGTTTGAGCATTTCTTGCAATTGTTGTTGTAATTGTTGGTTGTGGTCAATTTTTAAAGTTGGCAAGACATCTTGTAAGCCATTAATAACCTCAAGGTGGAACTGTCGACGCCGGGTTTTTCGTCTCTATATGCGATATTTGTCCTTTTCCGATTTTAGCCTTTTGATTAGGTGATTTTGGGGAAAAGGGTCGGCTTGAGTGTCGACGGGGTTTTGAAAGATCGTTTTTTATGATGAGCCAATTAAAGAGAGTCGCCAGTTGGTATATTTGAAATGGATGTACCAACTCATCCGAGTTTCGTTTTCGTAAATCGCTGGCTCATATGTGACTCCGAATTAATTGGTCTGCGAACCGAGATTCATAGAGTTCGGGGGCTTGCTTAAGCGAAGGGAAGGTGTTAGGCACCCCCCGACTTCTGTGAGACACGGTTACCACAATCTTGATGCTTTTCCTGTCCTTTAATTCTTGAAATGTGTGTGTGTGTGTGTGTGTGTGCCAATGTGAATGTCGTGGTGAGTTTACATGAAGAAACCATTTGGGTTTTGATGAAAAAGTCGTGCTTTCTTTTGAGAATGCTTTAGAATGTCATTTGGCTTAACGAGAAAACTTTATGAGAAAGATTTGATTTTAATTGTCAAAACTTATGAGATTTTCATTAGGTGTCGTTTTGGCGAAAAACAAGAGTTTTCTAAACATTCGTCAAAATAGGAGTCGAGATCTATACATTGCTTTTGTAAATAGCACGGTGGGCAACTTCTAGGATCTCTTTAACCCTATGCACAAAGATTTAATAAAACGTTACATATTTTTATAAAATTAATTTTTGTGATGTTTGAAAAACGATTTTCTTTAGCTTTCTCGTTAAATAGGAATCGACATTCGTTAGCACTTCTCATTTTAAGCCTCGTGATGCTAACAACCTAATTTGATGGATTTTACAAAAATCTTAATCTTTTAGCTTTGAAATCAATTTTAGGTCGTAAATCAAATCAAGCATTAAAATGCATTAGGACTATTCATGGGCATGTAAGCCATCCAAATAACCCCAACGCCCACAATCACATACTTCACTATTACGGGGCCTTAAACCCGATTCTCGCCTTGGCGTCGTTTTAAGGCCCGATGATTACATCTTATAATAGAGGATTACATACATCAACATTGTCCATCATCGGATTTGGACCACGGGGTCGCGTTCCTAGGCTCACATCCACAATTTATACACACCCACGCAATGGATACTACAAAATTAAACAAGCTAAAATCGCCAAATAGATATCATCGGGCCATTAGGAAGAATTTTCATTCCATTTGGAACCCTCACTAATAGTCCTCAATCCATGGATCCACAACAATATACAATAAAAACTACATTTCACATAACCCAATTGACATGAAGATTAACAAAATGATATACAAAATTGCTATAGAAATGGTCTTTTCACCTTGCAAATATCACCAAGATGTGTGCAAATTTGAATATATGAATAGAGTAGAAATTATCTTGGATATAATCTCACAAAAGAAATATAAATCCTCTCTTTTTTCTCTCTTTTCTCTCTTATTTTGTTGCAAAATTTTGCTATTTTTCTCCCTATTTCTGAGCTTGCTGCTGCTGTTCTTCTTCTCTTTTTTCTTTCTTCCACCTGTTGCCAACTCCCTGGATGAAATGAAGAAACTGAGCTGAAATAGGCTGGTCCAGGGTAGCCGCAGATTGATCTGCGGCTGGCTGGCCGCCTCCCATCGCACTCAGCTGATTTCCTGGTTTTCGTGTTTCGAGTTTCGTGTTTTCAAAAGGCGCACTATTGGCCGCAGATCAATCCGCGGCTGGCTGGCTTGACTTTCTCATTTTTCGTGCCACGCCTCGACTTTCGTGCTGTAACGTCGGTTTTCGCTGACAGGCTTGTATTTTGCAGTCCGGGAATTTCCGGGAGACGTGCCACCTCATTCGGGAATGCTCGTTTCGGACGGCCTTATTGTCACGTCAGCTTTGGTCGCCAATCATTGCGGTGGTGTTGGACGTTCGCACTTGTGCCCATTCCTTCGCTCCCGTAAGTTGGTTCAATTGACGATTTTGCCCTCCTGTCATGGTTAGTACAGGGAACGCAAAAATTAGGTGTCTACAGCTGGCCCTCTTTATCATGTTTATGCAATGTTTAATGAAATGAATAGGATAAAGAATAGACACTCGATGCATGAATGCCAGTGCACAAGGATGACAATACACACGTGATGCAACACATATGATTTATGATGCAACGTAAGATGCAATGGATGCAAAATATTCGTAAAAGGGTGTCAATGCGGATGATCATCTCGTCGGGGCCGGGTTTCGTCGCCGGTCACCCATCTCGTAACCGCCGGGTATCGTCACCGGTCGATCGTCTCGTCGGGGCCGGGTATCGTTGCCGGTCACCCATCTCGTATCCCCCGGGTATCGTCGCCGGTTGGTTATCTTGTCAGAGCCGGTTTTCGTCACCGGTCATCCATCTCGTAATCGCCGGTTATCGTCGCCGGTCGATTGTCTCGTCGGGGCCGGGTATCGTCACCGGTCACCCATCTCGTAATCGCCGGTTATCGTCGCCGGTCGATCGTCTCGTCGGGGCCGGGTATCGTCGCCGGTCACCCATCTCGTAACCCCCGGGTATCGTCGCCGGTTGGTTATCTTGTCGGCGCCGATTTTCATCGCCGGTCATCCATCTCGTAATCGCCGGTTATCGTCGCCAGTCGATTATCTCGTCGGGGCCAGGTATCGTCGCCGGTCACCCATCTCGTAATCGCCGGTTATCGTCGCCGGTCGATCGTCTCGTTGAGGCCGGGTTTCGTCGCCGGTCACCCATCTCGTGATCGCCGGTTATCGTCGCCGACTGATCGTCTCGTCGGGGCCGGGTTTCGTCGCCGGTCACCCATCTCGTAACCCCCGGGTATCGTTGCCGGTTGGTTGTCTTGTCGGGGCCGGGTTTCATCGCCGGTCACCCATCTCGTAATCGCCGGTTATCGTCGCCGGTCGATCGTCTTGGATCTCAGCCCTTCCCAGGGTGTTAGTGTTTGGATATCAGCCCTTCCCAGGGTGTTAGTGTTTGGATCTCAGCCCTTCCCAGGGTGTTAGTTGTTTGGATATCAGCCCTTCCCAAGGTGTTAGTTGTTTGGATCTCAGCCCTTTCCAGGGTGTTAGTGTTTGGATATCAGCCCTTCCCAGGGTGTTAGTGTTTGGATCTCAGCCCTTCCCAGGGTGTTAGTTGTTTGGATCTCAGCCCTTCCCAGGGTGTTAGTGTTTGGATATCAGCCCTTCCCAGGGTGTTAGTGTTTGGATATCAGCCCTTCCCAGGGTGTTAGTGTTTGGATCTCAGCCCTTCCCAAGGTGTTAGTGGTTTGGATCTCAGCCCTTCCCAGGGTGTTAGTGGTTTGGATCTCAGCCCTTCCCAGGGTGTTAGTTGTTTGGTTATCAGCCCTTCCCAAGGTGTTAGTTGTTTGTATATCAGTCCTTCCCAAGGTGTTAGTTGTTTGGATCTCAGCCCTTCCCAGGGTGTTAGTTGTTTGGATCTCAGCCCTTCCCAGGGTGTTCACCATCTTGTTGTGGTTTGCTTGGATGCCTTCCCAGGTTCAATCACCACCCTGTTGTGGTTTGCTTGGATGGCTTCCCAGGTTCACTCACCACCCTGTTGTGGTTTGCTTGGATGCCTTCCCAGGTTCACTTCTTGTTTGGATACCAGCCCTTCCCAGGGGTCTTTGATTGGTTGGATACCAGCCCTTCCCAGGGGTCGTTTGTTGGTTGGATACCAGCCCTTCCCAGGGGTCGTCTGTTGGTTAGATACCAGCCCTTCCCAGGGGTCAGTGATTGGTTGGATACCAGCCCTTCGCAGGGGTCATTGATTGGATTTAAGTGATTTTTTTTTTATTTTTTTTATTTTTTATTTTTTATTTTTTATTTTATTAAAAAGATGTGTGGTCGGCTTCATGTCCTGGATCTTCCACCAACATCGTCCACGTACCATGTCACAAATGCCATCACGGTCTGATCATTTGTGAGGTTGAAAGCGACATGCTTGCACTTTCCTGAAGATTTTCATTTTGATCGTACCTGTATGCATGCAAAAGATGTTATGCATGATCTGGCAGATATGTTATGGACAGATGCATGTGCACACATATGTTTAGATAGAAATGACCCCTGTTCAGTCAAATGATACGATTCGACCGTCGTCGCTGCTTGCCAACATTTGACTGGATCATGCCTCGTCGTGAAGTGTAGTTTCTAGACTTCAACATTGGTTTGGTACTCTACCTGTTCTTGGTCGTCTCCATTTCATCAAGTTGAGGCAGTCTATTTCGCTCTATGTGATGATCGATAGCTATGTTGGGCTCCTTGGCCTTTTGATCATTTCTGATGGCCGATATGCTGTTGTCCCGCATTATATCATCCTTGTATATGCTCATGTATGTGGATCATTTGGATGTTGAGGCAGTGATAGTCAGGATTGGGGAGATGCCCAATGACGAGAAGTTCTGTGCAGCCTCAGCTTCTTTCCATTTCACGATTCTTAACTGCCCCTGCCTCGACGCGTGTCGCTACCAAGAATTTCTATCGAAAACTCGCGATGTTGACCGTGCTGAGTTATCCACAGCTTTGCAATATCCTGCATATCATATGACTAACAAATGCCAAAACTTGAAGGCTCAGGGCGTTAGTGTTAGTCCAACACAAAGATATTATAATCTCGACAAAAGAGTAAATGCAGTTGAAGCACAAGAAATTGAATATCTGTTGATCGCACAATTTAACAAGTTGTGAACCGTGAATGTACTAGATTGGAAGTTTTTTTTTTTTGTTTTTTTTTCAATCCCTCGTGAGTTGATGATTTTCTATTTAACGAGTTATGAAATCGTAAGAACACCTTCAAGCATTCATGGTCATTGTACGTGAGTAAGGTCAAATTCAAAAGAACTACCTTCCCTCGTCAAAGGTATTCTGTCTCCATTCTCGACAACGTTCTCAGCAGGATTGACGTCATATGACAAATGCACTATGCGATGCAGCATTCAGTAGGGGTTTCTCTTCCATGACTCATTGTTTAAGGCCGAGAGTTTTTCGCATTATCTTTTCTCTTTATTAGTCACTTCACTTGTCTCGTTTTCTTAGGCTTTTCAAAGTTACCCATTTAACGAGTTTTGGACCAATGACTCCCGAACCAGACAGTTTTGGGGCATTAGGTGTACAGACACCCCTTCGGATTTATTTACTCGAGTAACAAAGGCCACGGTTCGAGACAAGCTGGTGGTCTGCACCATTCATTCTTTGCTTGACCTTGCGCAAGATTCGTTTTCTTAGGCTTGAGTTACCCATGTAGCGAGTGTTAGGCCGGTGACTCCCAAACCAGACGACTTTAGGGCACCAGATGCAGAGACACCCCTTAGGCTTAATTACTCGAGTAGCCCATGCCACGATTCGAATCTGCTTGGGCCTCCTCTACTGTAATGCTCGTTTTCTTAGGCTCTGAGTTACCCATGTAACGAGTGTTGGGCCAGCGACTCCCAAACCAGATGGCTTTAGGGCACCAGGTGTAGAGACACCCCTCGGGCTTAATTACTCGAATAACCCAGGCCACGATTCGAGACATTAGCTTGATAATCATTTATCGTCTGACTTCTTGATATTAGCTTGATAATCATTGACTGTCTGACTACGGGTTAATTGCTATCAGCGTCGTCATAGTTTTATACCCCACAACTGAAAGTTTGTGCAAATGCAAAGTGAAGGCTGTCACATGAGGTCGATTCTGTCGCAAACGTTGCTTTGAATTAAGGCGTTGTACCCGATCAAAAGGTTGAATAGCCTTCTTCGTCTAATCATACTCACGATCGTGCTCCACGGTTGCTTGTCAGAATTAATCCGATTCCTATCAAGCCAAATAAAATCCCCTTTCACGCGAGTCATTGTATCCCGGGAAAACTATGCTTGACAAATGCCAGATGATCGTACCGTTGAAGATTGAATTGACATGAGGTAGCATTTGATGATGATGGTGCATGTTGATGGGATTGTTGCATGGGTGCCAATTTGCACGTCATCATTTCCTGGGTAGTTGACAAATGCCCCAGTGTTAAGTTGCTTTTCTTGTGATCTCCCTCATACTGGTTGCATCGGTATCTCGCTGGGCTGACAAAAGATCCGGTCCTTTGACTTGTTGAAAGGTTTGGGGGATTTTTGATTTTTGAGATTTTTTTTTTGTGGTCGAATTTGCCCCTACTCCGGGTTCTTTGTGATCGTTAGGGGCTCTGATGTTTGATGGCGATGGTTTGGTCTAAACTGGGTTTGGGTTTACCCTCAACCCATCCTTTGATCTCGCCAGGCGCATTGTCGATATCTGCCTCGTCCTGCTCGATCCCCATCAGATCGAAGTCTAGCTTTATACCAAAATCGTGATCCTCCTTCAAATTTGGCCTATTGCTTGTCAGGCTAGAATGCCTCAATTCGGGGTACTGCCACATTTCAGCACATGATCTTCTTTTTGGATAACATGACAACATGACATGAGCGTGCAGGGATTTGAAATAAAACTCAGAATTTTAAAACCCATTGATCTTCTACTGGCCGGGATTCACTGCCATACTTCTGGATTCACCCCCTTCCCCATCATACTTAGGTATAGGATTTAACATTTGGTGACCCTGGCTGTTCCACCACAATTTCCCTACTATCAATCAAATCCTGAATTTTGTGTTTCAGCGTCCAACATTTCTGCGTATCATGACCAGGGGAACCTGAGTGGTATGCGCATCGCCTGCTTGGGTCAAACCTCCTTCCATTCGGGTCACTCGGGGGTGCCAAATCGACTATTTTCCTTTGGGCTATCAATACTGCCAAAACCTGCTCAAGAGGATCCCCGAGTGGGGTGAATACTCGATTTTTTGAAGCCTCGAATCTCCTTCGCCCATCCGCCCTCTGATCAGTGAAGTTAGGCTGTCGGGATGGCCCCACACTCTGCACCTGTACTGGAGGATTGTTCTCTGTCTTTCTAGACGATCCCTGCAGGATGAGGGACACATCTTCCTCCCTTTTCTTTTGGACCCTTCAGGAAGCGCTGCCATAGTTTCCACTCTGTATTTGCTCTGCAGCTGTTTCCAAAGCCGTAAGATCCCGGATCTTGCCCGATTTCAATCCCATGTCCACCATTTCTCCGTGTTTAATCATCTCGACAAAAGGCCTACCAATCCCCGATATAACCCGCTCATAATAAGGAGCCTCTTGAATATCCACGAAGGTCATCACCATCTCCGACTCGCTCATTGGAGGATTCACCTGGGCAGCCATACCCCTCCATCACTGTGCATAATCCCTGAAAGATTCCTTTGGTTGCTTCTTGATCTTCGTCATTTGATATCTATCAGGGGCCATTTGTGCCTGAAAGCTATATTGTGTTAAGAAGGTATGGGCCAACTCCTCCCAATTGTGGATCCGGGCATTGTGAAGACGGGCATACCAAATTCTTGCCTCTCCCGTCAGGCTCTTTTGGAATAATTGCATTCTTAGACCTTCGTCTTCGGCATAAGATCCAAGCTCGCCGATGTAGATTTTCAGATGTGTGTAAGGATCCCCCTTCCCATTGTATTTTTCAAATTCGGGGATTTTAAATTTCTCCGGGTATCTGGCTCCGGGGAAGACACATAAATCTGAATAGTTAACCCTGCCTAGGGACCCTATGCCCTTCATAGATTGGATAGTTTCCTCCATTTGTTTCATTTTCTTCCGCAGATCGTCTGTATCTCCCTCTTCCGGGATAGTAATCACTGTCTTGTTATGTACGGGAATGGCCTTTGGGACGATTGGCTCGCCCTTAGGTTGGGGTGGATCTTCCTTAGGTGGATCCTGTCGAGGTATCAATTGTTCTCTCAGCATTATGGCCATTTCTAACATCTGCTTCTTGAAATCATCAAATTCCTCCCTAGATATGGAACCAGGATTAGTAGATGGAATATCAGTCATTTCTGATGTAGAGTTCTGAGCCCCTTTAGATTGCGAACGCGTTTGAGGAGCAATCCTACAGAAACAATGGTTCGAAGTTTAGTCCTGGGCAATGAAAGGATATGGATGCATGCTAAAGCTGTAATCTTTGTGCTTTTGGGTTTTTTAATCTTTCTCTGCAAAACAACATGTTAGTAGTCCCTTATTTCAATAATAATTGATAGACATGACTTATTATGCCTTCCCAGCTATTCCCTGCAAAACACGAAGGTCAGCACTTTCTTTTGACAACAGGGAAGGTATATGACAGTCGTATGCCAATTACATGACATTTATTTTGACTGAATGATAAAAGTGTATGAAGAAGCTTCCCTTTCGTTAGGTTTATCAGAGGCTAACCTACCCTAGGGTTACTCTCGCGGGCTTTTCGGCATGAAGGTTCCCATATCTTCGCAATCTACTCGTCTGAATCCTTTCGATTGGAGCGGATATGGGTGGTGCGTTTCCTGAGCCATCTCCAGGGAGCAGCCCCTTCGAGTCCAGTAATAAGCAACCGACAGGTTCGCCTCAGGAGGAGGTACACTCTCAACATACATTCACATTCATCGTCCTCACCGTATGCAAATGATTTACTTTAAAGTAAAGCAATCCCATTCAATCATTCACTTATTTGGGCAAAACACACATTCACACAAAAAAAAAACGATCAAAATATCGCATGCACACACATATTCATAATTTTTTTGAAGGATAGGATAGCATCAAGATTTGAACGCGGCTTAAGCCCTCTAATGTCCCCAGTAGAGTCGCCAGCTGTCGACGCTGGGTTTTTCGTCTCTATATGCGATATTTGTCCTTTTTCGATTTTAGCCTTTTGATTAGGTGATTTTGGGGAAAAGGGTCGGCTTGAGTGTAGACGGGGTTTTGAAAGATCGTTTTTTATGATGAGCCAATTAAAGAGAGTCGCCAGTTGGTATATTTGAAATGGATGTACCAACTCATCCGAGTTTCGATTTCGTAAATCGCTGGCTCATATGTGACTCCGAATTAATTGGTCTGCGAACCGAGATTCATAGAGTTCGGGGGCTTGCTTAAGCGAGGGGAAGGTGTTAGGCACCCCCCGACTTTCGTGAGACACGGTTACCGCAATCTTGATGCTTTTCCTGTCCTTTAATTCTTGAAATGTGTGTGTGTGTGTGTGTGCCAATGTGAATGTCGTGGTGAGTTTACATGAAGAAACCATTTGGGTTTTGATGAAAAAGTCGTGCTTTCTTTTGAGAATGCTTTAGAATGTCATTTGTCTTAACGAGAAAACTTTATGAGAAAGATTTGATTTTAATTGTCAAAACTTATGAGATTTTCATTAGGTGTCGTTTTGGCGAAAAATAAGAGTTTTCTAAACCTTCGTCAAAATAGGAGTCGAGATCTATACATTGCTTTCGTAAATAGCACGGTGGGCAACTTCTAGGATCTCTTTAACCCTATGCACAAAGATTTAATAAAACGTTACTTATTTTTATAAAATCAATTTTTGTGATGTTTAAAAAACGATTTTCTTTAGCTTTCTCGTTAAATAGGAATCGACATTCGTTAGCACTTCTCATTTTAAGCCTCGTGATGCTAACAACCTAATTTGATTGATTTTACGAAAATCTTAATCTTTTAGCTTTGAAATCAATTTTAGGTCGTAAATCAAATCAAGCATTAAAATGCATTAGGACTATTCATGGGCATGTAAGTCATCCAAATAACCCCAATGCCCACAATCACATACTTCACTATTACGGGGCCTTAAACCCGATTCTTGCCGTGGCGTCGTTTTAAGGCCCGATGATTACATCTTACAATAGAGGATTACATACATCAACATTGTCCATCATCGGATTTGGACCACGGGGTCGCGTTCCTAGGCTCACATCCACAATTTATACACACCCACGCAATGGATACTACAAAATTAAACAAGCTAAAATCGCCAAATAGATATCATCGGGCCATTAGGAAGAATTTTCGTTCCATTTGGAACCCTCACTAATAGTCCTCAATCCATGGATCCACAACAATATACAATAAAAACTACATTTCACATAACCCAATTGACATGAAGATTAACAAAATGATATACAAAATTGCTATAGAAATGGTCTTTTCGCCTTGCAAATATCACCAAGATGTGTGCAAATTTGAATATATGAATAGAGTAGAAATTATCTTGGATATAATCTCACAAAAGAAATATAAATCCTCTCTTTTTTCTCTCTTTTCTCTCTTATTTGGTTGCAAAATTTTGCTATTTTTCTCCCTATTTCCGAGCTTGCTGCTGCTGTTCTTCTTCTCTTTTTTCTTTCTTCCGCTTGCTGCCAACTCCCTGGATGAAATGAAGAAACTGAGCTGAAATAGGCTGGTCCAGGGAAGCCGCAGATTGATCTGCGGCTGGCCGCAGATTGATCTGCGACAGGCTGGCCGCCTCCCATCGCACTCAGCTGATTTCCTGGTTTCCGTGTTTCGAGTTCCGTGTTTTCAAAAGGCGCACTATTGGCCGCAGATCAATCCGCGGCTAGCTGGCTTGACTTTCTCGTTTTTCGTGCCACGCCTCGACTTTCGTGCCGTAACGTCGGTTTTCGCTGACAGGCTTGTATTTTGCAGTCCGGGAATTTCCGGGAGACGTGCCACCTCATTCGGGAATGCTCGTTTCGGACGGCCTTATTGTCACGTCAGCTTTGGTCGCCAATCATTGCAATGGTGTTGGACGTTCGCACTTGTGCCCATTCCTTCGCTCCCGCAAGTTGGTTCAATTGACGATTTTGCCCTCCTATCATGGTTAGTACAGGGAACGCAAAAATTGGGTGTCTATAGGAACAAAATCAATGAATGATCCGAACCTTAGCATAAAGGATGAAACTTTGGACTTTTTGGATAAAATGACTTTCAAACGATTTAGAGGACTATCAAGCCTTGATTGAGTAATTGTTTGGTCTAATTGATGTTGTAATATTGTAGTTCCATGGGTTATCTTCATAACCCAGTTGGAATGGAATTAAAAGGAGTTAAAACAAAGATTTGGTGTTGATTTTGGTGAAGAACACCAAGAACACGAAAACAGAGTTTTCATTTTTGTACTTTGGTTCAAACATTGGTCATGTTAATGTTTATGGGTAACTATAAATTTTTGGTATGTTGTACCCCTATGAATTAGGAGTCCATAGAGTCCGAAATGGACCAATTTGCTTGTGTATAGGAGGAGTTATGAAGGTTGGAGTCGAAGGAGGTCGATGTTGCGAACTAGGCAAAAGCCCAGAATCCGGCCACTGGATGGTTAACGCTGCCGCGCCAATAACTCACGCCGCAACATGGCCTATCCAGGGAATGAAGGGGGCTCACGCCACAGCGTGACCTCCAAGCATTGAGCGTGGCGCCGCAGCGGCGTCACTTATCAGGGAAAGACCGGGACTCACGCCGCAGCGTGAGATCCAAGTACTAAGGCTCTTGCTGCATCAATCGTCGATTGTACCGAGATTACCGCTTCAATATAAGCGAGGGGTCGAAGTGTCGTTGGTGTCCATCTTATGAAAATTTCATTGGCAAGCAATTGTACCAAAATTACCGTCTACATATAGGTGAGGGGTTAAGGTGTTGCATGTTGTCCATCCTATCAACTTGTTAGAAACGATTCGGACGACTAAACAAGGGGTTTAGATTTCCATGCTTCCTATTGTTGCTAATTGGTTATTATAGAATGTTGGTCGAAAACACAAAAGTAAAATATGGCCATCTCTCGATGCACCATACCCATATCACACTAAATCCACAATTGATAGAATGAATGTGAACACCCTAGATGACTAACGCACTATATTCCTATGTGAATTACAATCAAAAGGGTTTAAGAGTAAGTTTTCCATTGACCACATATGGTGCTTCGGTATATCTCTATCCTAAGCACGAAACATAATTTCACGAGGAATGTAATAATTATGAACATATGCTAGCATAATGAGATCTTAATTTATACTTCCTTTCTCAATTCCATATAAATTATCACAGTAATTGGTGATCAAGCAATTAAACATGGAGTATAGATTATGTTAGACATTCATTTCACAACCAACTAGTAAAAATAAGGAAGCATTTCAATTCTTAGTCATGCAAAAGATCCATTATAATCCCAATAATTAAATTTAGTTCATAATAACAATACTAGAGTTCATCATGCACAATTGGTTCATCATCATAATTACAGAATAGGAGAATTAATCAAAAATAGAAAATATTCAAGTTCCCTGTTTCCGTTCTGCAACTTCTGATGATTTTCCAAGTTGTGTAGATAGTTGATTCCTTGCTCCCAATCTCCAATTTAGCATCCATATAGCTCCATTCTTCAATTCCCAAATGCCAAAAATGCTCAGCTGACTACTTCTAATTTTTGAAGCTAACATGCGGTAAACTACTCTATTTTTCGTGTAGGAGGAGAGCTACAAATTGAATTCCAAAATTGGCTAATAATGCATGCATGAATTGTCTTATTTTGACTTATTATGATTCCCACTACAAAAGTTCGAACCCACTGAATCCTCAAAATCAGGCACCACCCCATTATCTGATAATGTTGCTTCGCTGGATAGAACGTGCTGCATGGCTGGCTGGCGACAGGCGCAGCTGCGCCGGTGCCCTTTGTAAAAGGGGCGCAGCTGCACCGGGGGCAAGGAATGAGCAGGAGGGGCGCAGCTGCGCCGGTGCCCTTTGTAAAAGGGGCGCAGCTGTGCCGGATGCCAGTTTGCTGCAGTGCTGCTGTTGGATAATTTCTCTTCTCTCACGTCCTGCATAATCAACACACAATCAAATAGCACCCATCCACAAATGCACAACATCCCGAGCCAAATGTACCAAAAACTATGCAAAAGCCGTATAATGAGAATAGTGAATCAAAAACCGAAAGAGAGGGAAAAATGCATGAAATTACACTAGATAGCTATTAGATGAGCAACAAATGGAACAAAATAGTATCCAATAAGTAGGTATGAAACCTACTTATCAAATACCCCCAAACTTAAATTGTTGCTTGTCCTCAAGCAAATACAACGAAATGAATGCAAATATGAATGCACTGTAATGATATAAGAATGCACCATGACCCTCATCAATTAGCAAGCAATCCACAAGATTTGCCTCAGAATAATCTAGCGAAACATCAAAACTTGGTCCGTGTACCATGATAATCATGCAGCTCAAATTTTGTGGTGAATGATAAAGTGTGTGTGTGTAGTAATCATCAACTATAGTAATCCCACTCGATTCTCATAATATGTTTCTTAAGGGAAATTAATATATTCGAACTACCATAAGACAATTGGGGTAAATATAGTTGAAACCACACAATATCAAAACGTGGGGATGTACTTAGACGCTATACGGAACATTATGCTTGGTAGCGCAATGCCTAGTTCCATTAGGCTATTCAATGATACCCATGTAACGAGCTTTCGGCCAACGACTCCCAAACCAATTGGTCTTAGGGCGCTAGGTGTAAAGACATCCCCTAGGGTGTACTTACTCGAATATCAAAGGCCACGAAACTAGGCTGACCATGCATTTATTAATACTTTTCTTTTTATATTAAATTTTTTTTTTTAGTCAACGAATGCGTTTTACGCTCCATTTCGTTGCATAAAAACTCTACTGAGTAGTCCCCCAAACTTGAACACGTGTGATCTCAACTAATACTACCCACAATTGCCACAATCATTAAAAACACAACCAATTCTCCCCAGAACTCAATTATGCGAATCTTTGGGCTACTTAGTTAAAAAAAACTACTAAGATCGTGCAAACCGGTTTTATCATAGCAAACGCAAGACAAGAGTTGCAATGTATCATGGCATTCGACTCGAAGTCTTAACAGTTAGCAAAAATCAAAAAGTTTTCATCATAGGCATGTGGGGATGCATACTAATCAATATAAGAGGATCGTGCAACTAAACTACATGATGTGATATGATATGCATGAGAAATTCACCATTTTTTTTATTTACGAAAATAAGGAAACAAATACCTAAAATAACAATAAAGCAAATAAATAACAATAAAAACAGATAATTTAAAGCATCACAAAATAAGTAAGCAAGCCTAATACCCCCAAACTTAAAATATGCAATGTCCTCATTGGAGATAATAGGGTAAAGAGTACTCCCCTAAGAAGCGTCCTCGGCACCGCTAGGCGGCGTGTCGGGCGGAGGATAAGGGATGCCGGAGCCGAATGTGGGAAACTCGATGTGGACCCCCTACTGACTGAACGCCTCTGAAAGTGCACCGGCGAAAGAGACGCTATAATCCCTGAAGCTCATGTGCAACGCGTCCATGCGGCGCTGCAGGCGGCGCATGTCGCGTTCATGTCCACTGACGCCCCTCTGCTGCACTGGCAAGGCAGGCATGCCCTCCTCACTGGCCTCCTCTACCTCATCGGCCAAAATAAAACCCAACCCATTGGGTCAGGACTCTCCACCGCGCCAAACATTGTACTTTCGGATCGTGGCGCTATCGATGTCTCGCATGGGTAGCTGGAGAGCCTCCTCGCCCCATTCCACGTTTGCCGCTGAGCAAAGGCGTGTGATGATCGAGGCGTGTGGAATGGCACCGGAAGTGACGGCCCGCATGAAACGAAGCATGGACTGGTTGATGATATAGCCCACGTCGATGCTCCCTCCACGTAGAATGCGGTGCAAGAGTACCGCGCGGTCCCGTGTCACGTCCTGATGATGGGTGGTCGGCAAGATACTCGTGCAAATGAAGGCGTACCATGCCTTGGCAAATCTATTTAGCGCGGTCTGAGGGAAGTGCACCTTCAAGGTGGTGCCTGGCTGAGTCTTCCACTGCATGCCCGGTTGGCACATCTCATGTATCAAAGCATCAAGGTCGATTTCGTAGCGCTCATGTACCACCCAGTTGGTGTCCTCAGCAGTAGCAGATGGTAGGCGAAAAAGTTCATTGATGGCCTGCGCCGAGTAGGATACCTGCTTGCCCCGCACGAAGGAAATCCCATTCTGTGTTTCCCGGGCGTTGGCATAGAACTCACGAACAATGGCTATCGGGGCTGACTTCGGTGTCTCAATGAATAGCAACCAACCCAAACGCCGGATTTGGTCAAGAATACGCCCATCCTGTGCTTTGGGCTTCAAACCCCTCTCTTGTATGAAGGATTTGACGCTAAGCACCTCCCAGTAGTAATGCTGTGCAGAGAGATTGACAAATTTGGTGGCATCCAGAGTGTTGATGCCACCACCAGTAGATTCGGATCCGTTGCTGCTGGAAGAAGAAGGTTGGGGAGTGCGTGCACGCTTCGGCATGGTGGTAGGTGATTAGGGTTTGATGGAAAAGTGTAGGTAGTTAGGGTTTTGAGAGAGTGGGTAGGGATGAGAGGAGAGGGTTTGTTTTGATGCTAGAGAGTCAGTTAGGTTTAGGGTTGGATGATTGTGACTGATGGGGACTGATCTATTTATAAAAAAAATTTCGCGATCGGCGCAGCTGCGCCGTAGTTGTACTGGGTAGGGGGCGCAGCTGCGCTGAGCTTCAGGCTTGGCTCAGGCGGACATCGGCGCAGCTGCGCCGGAAATGAACTGATGGTGCGGCGCAGCTGCACAGTTGTTCAGAAGTTACATGCAAGGGTGGCCCGGCGCAGCTGCGCAGGTGCAGCACTGAAGATGTGGCGCAGCTGCGCAGGAGCTCAGGATTCCTGAAAGATTTTCATTCTCTGAACAACGGCTAGTGTTTGCAATGGAACGATACACCCCCAAACTCAAAGTGTGATCAAGTCAAACGGTAGAGGGCATGATCAGACACCTGAAATAAAAACAAACAGGCATGTTAAAATGAAATCACATAAACTAAATAAAAATCACACAATAATAGAAGTAATAAAATTAATCTCGGGTTGCCTCCCGAAGAGCGCTTTTGTTTTAAGTCGGTTAGCTCGACTATCATTGATGCTCAATCCATGGCTAGGACAACTGAGGATTTTTGGCGATCAAATTCGCCTCCCCATTAATGCTTCAATCTTTGGCCATTAACCTTGAATGGCTGCTCACTGTCCTTTCCAACAATCTCGATGGCTCCATGTGGAAACACAGCAGTGATGGTAAAGGGACCCGACCATCGGGATTTGAGCTTTCCCGGGAATAACTTGAGCCTGGAGTTGAATAGTAAGACCGCTTGGCCAGGTTCAAATTTTCTCTCGATGATTTTCCGGTCGTGCCATCTCTTTACCTTCTCTTTGTAGAGTTTAGAATTCTCATAGGCCTGCAATCGGAACTCGTCGAGTTCATTTAGCTGTAGAAGTCTCCTTTCTCCTACTGCAGATAGGTCGAAATTCAACTTTTTGATAGCCCAGTAAGCTTTGTGCTCTAATTCGACCGGTAGATGACAAGCTTTCCATAAACTATGTGATAAGGAGACATGCCGAGAGGTGCTTTATATGCAGTTCGATAAGCCCACAAGGCTTCATCTAGCTTTAGAGACCAATCTTTTCTGGTAGGATTAACAATCTTTTCCAGAATTCTTTTTACCTCTCGGTTGGATACTTCGGCTTGCCCATTTGTCTGTGGATGGTAGGCAGTGGCAATTCTGTGTCTTACTCCATATTTGGCCAAGAGAGTTGTGATCTGTTTGTTGCAAAAATGGCTCCCCTCATCACTGATAATCGCCCGAGGAGTGCCAAATCTAGTAAAAATGTTTTTTTGTAGGAATCTCAAAACCACCTTAGCATCATTGGTTGGTAACGCCGAAGCTTCCACCCATTTGGACACGTAATCAACCGCTAAAAGGATATAGAGATTATTGCATGAAGATGGAAATGGTCCCATGAAGTCTATCCCCCATACGTCAAAGATCTCCACCTCCAAGATTACATTTAGTGGCATTTCATTGCGGTTGGAGATGTTGCCCACCCGTTGGCATCGATCACAATTCTTTATGAAGTGGTGGGCATCTTTGAACAAGGTGGGCCAATAAAATCCGGCCTGGAGTACCTTTGTTGCTGTTCTCTGTGTTCCATAATGGCCACCATACAGAGAAGAATGACATGAATGTAATATACTGGTACTCTCGACCTCGGGAATGCATCTTTGGATCACAGAATCCGGGCATTGTTTGAACAAATAAGGCTCATCCCACATGTATCTCTTTGTATCATGCAAAAATTTCTTCCTCTGCTGAGAAGTTAGATCCGGTGGTAGCACATGACTCACAAGGTAGTTGACAATATCAGCGAACCATGGGATTTCAGCTGTGACTGCAAATAGCTGCTCATCAGGGAAGCAATCATTTATTTCAACCTTCTCTTTGCTCTCCAAATCTGGATTGTCCAATCTGGAAAGATGATCGGCTACCAGATTTTCCGTGCCTTTCTTATCCTTAATTTCCAAATCAAATTCTTGGAGCAAAAGGATCCATCTGATTAATCTTGGCTTGGCATCTTTCTTTGAGATCAAATACCGAATTACTGCATGATCAGTATACACCACTGCCTTTGTTCCAATGAGATAGGATCGGAACTTGTCGAATGCATAGACAACCGCGAGTAGTTCCTTCTCGGTGGTGGTGTAATTCATTTGGGCCTCCGAAAGTGTTTTGCTGGCATAGTAGACTGCGTGTAGAACCTTATCTCTACGTTGTCCCAATACCACGCCCACAGCATAGTCACTAGCATCACACATAAGCTCAAATGGAAGAGACCAATCCGGTGCCACTATCACAGGTGCTGTTGTCAATTTCTGTTTTAACAACTCGAAGGCTGCTAAGCAATTATCGTCAAATAGAAATGGGACATCCTTTTCCAACAGATTGCACAGGGGTTTTGTGATTTTGGAGAAGTCTTTGATAAATCTCCGATAGAATCCAGCATGGCCCAAAAAACTCCGAACTCCCTTTACAGAAGTCGGTGGAGGCAATTTCTCGATAGTTTCCAACTTTGCTTTGTCCACCTCCAAACCTTTGGCTGAGACTTTGTGACCCAAAATTATTCCTTCATGAACCATGAAATGACATTTCTCCCAATTAAGTACAAGATTTGTTTCCACACATCTCTTCAATACCATGACTAAATTCTCAAGACAGCTGTCAAAGGAATTTCCAAACACTGAGAAGTCATCCATGAAGACCTCCATGTTGATTTCCACCATGTCAGAAAATATTGCCATCATGCATCGCTGAAATGTGGCAGGAGCATTACATAGACCAAAAGACATTCGCCTGAAAGCAAAAGTTCCATAAGGGCAAGTAAAAGTGGTCTTTTCTTGATCCTCAGGAGCGATGGCAATTTGATTATATCCAGAATATCCGTCAAGCAAACAGTAGTACTCATGCCCTGTAAGTCTGTCCAACATTTGATCAATGAATGGGAGTGGGAAGTGATCTTTCCTTGTGGCTTTGTTGAGCTTTCGATAATCCATGCAAACTCTCCACCCCGTGACTGTTCAGGTTGGTATTAGCTCGTTGTTCTCATTTTTTACCACAGTTATTCCTCCCTTCTTTGGTACACACTGCATTGGGCTCACCCATGGACTGTCAGAAATGGGATAAATGATCCCAGCGTCTAACCATTTCAGAATTTCTGTTTTAACCACCTCCTTCATGATGGGATTCAGCCTTCTTTGATGCTCTATGGTAGGCTTGCTGTCATCTTCCATCAGGATTTTGTGCATGCAAAATGAGGGGCTGATTCCCTTTATGTCTGCAATGGTCCATCCAATAGCCCCTTGGAATTCTCTGAGGATTCTTATCAGTTTGTCTTCCTGCAAGGATGTTAGTGCAGAGGAAATAATGACAGGTAATGTATCTGAAATGCCTAGGAATGCATACCTGAGATGACTAGGCAGGGGTTTGAGATCAAGTTTAGGAGGTACCTCACTGGATGGTTTTAATTGAACTGAGGCATCGTTTGAGCTTTTCAAGGGCTCAATAGGTACCTTGAATTTTGCCATCCTGGGTATTGCATCTAGAAAATGAACATACTCACAGTTCTCGGGTTCGTCCAAGTCGATGTCCCCTGTTAGTGTTTGCTCAAGCAAGTCCCTATGTGTGGCCTTAATGAATTCCTCGGTCACTGCTTCTTCAATGATGTCAACTCGGAAACACTCTTCCTCTTCAGTTGGAAATTTCATAGCCTTGAAGACATTAAAAGTAACTTCTTGGTCCTGAACCCTCATTGTCAATTCTCCTTTTTGCACATCGATGAGAGTTCTCCCGGTAGCTAGAAATGGCCTCCCAAGTATGATGGGGATGTCCTTGTCCTCCTCAAAGTCTAAGATTATGAAATCAGCTGGGAAAATGAACTTCTCAACCTTAACCAGGACATCTTCCACAATACCTCTCGGATAAGTGACTGAACGATCCGCTAGCTGAAGAGAGACATTAGTTGGCTTGGGAGCTGGTAATCCCAACTGAGTAAAGACGGACAATGGGATGAGATTAATGCTTGCACCAAGATCACACAAACATTTCTTGAATGATAAGTCTCCAATGGTGCACGGAATGGTGAAACTGCCCGGATCCTTTAATTTTGGAGGTAGCTTCCTTTGTAATACTGCACTGCATTCCTCTGTTAAGGCTACAATTTCAAAATCTTGCAGTTTCTTCTTTCTTGACAGAATACTCTTCATGAACTTGGCATAGCTCGGCATTTGTTCTAAAGCTTCAGCAAATGGTATATTGATTTGAAGCTTTTTGAAAACCTCAAGAAACTTAGAAAATTGCTTGTCCATTCTCTGCTTTTGCTGCCTTTGAGGGTATGGAACTGGTGGATAGTACCTGGTGGGAGGGGTTTGAGTCTTTTCTGTGCTCTTTATGGGTGGGGGTTCAGATTTCTCAATGCTCTCCTCTTCTTCAAAAAGTTCAGCAGATGCAGTTTCTGGGGAAGGGCGCAGCTGCACCGTCTCCCTTTGCAACATGGGCGCAGCTGCGCTGCCTGGTTCCAGTGCTGATGAAGGGCGCAGCTGCGCTGTCTGTTCGTGTGACAGTGGCGCAGCTGCGCTGTCTGGCAGGGTTTGCTTCCCACTTCTGGTGGTGACAGCTTGGCATTGCTCCTTCCCATTTCTCCTTGGATTGATTTCCGTGTCGCTAGGAAGAGCTCCCTGAGGTCTGCTAGACAACAAACTGAACAATTGACTCATTTGATTTTCCAGATTCTTGAAGCCTAATGTTTGGCCATGCTCCAATCTGTCAGTCTTGGCCATGTATTTCTCCAAATTCTCACTCATTTCAGCGACCTTCCTATCTGTGGCTGTGGCTTGCTGCTGATTGTGGAACCCCGGAGGATTGAGAGGTTTTGGAGCTTGTGAATTATCTTGACGGTTGCTCCACGAGAAATTTGGGTGGTTCCTATTCCCCGGAGTGTAGTTGTTGTGATATTGATTTGCTGGCCGCTGATAGTTGCTCACAAAGTGCACAGATTCAGCGTTGATGGCACATTGATCCGAAGCGTGAGAACCTGCACAAAGCTCACAAATCATGGAAACTTGCTGACCTTTACCTTCACATATGTTGTCAAGCTTTTTGGCCATAGCTGAAATCTGGGCTTGAAGTGAAGTGGCTGTGTCAACCTCTAGTATCCCTGCCACTTTTGGTTGAGTGGATCTGGAGGATGGCCATTGATAATTGTTTGCAGCCATAGTCTCCAAAAGTTCATAAGCTTCGTCATAGTTTTTACCCATGAATGCCCCACCCGCAGCTGCATCAATGCCTGCGCGTGTTTGAATATTCAACCCATTGTAAAATGTGTTCAGCTGCATCCATTGGGGCAAACCGTGATGTGGGCACTTTCTCAATAGTTCCTTGTACCGCTCCCATGTCTCGTACAAGGATTCTCCATGGTGTTGTTCATATGAAGAGATGTCATTTCTCAACTTGGCAGTTTTGGCAGGTGGGAAGAACTTTGCTAAGAATTTCTGGGCCAAATCTTGCCAAGTAGTAATGGATCCGGGTGGTAGCGAGTGTAGCCAACTTTTTGCTTTGTCCCTCAATGTAAATGGGAATAATCGCAATCTCACCGCATCTTCCGAGATCCCGCTGAATTTGAATGTATCACATATCTCCAAGAAATTTATCAAGTTCTCATTTGGGTCATCAACTGCCATCCCTCCGAATTGGACAGAATTTTGGATCATATGGATTGTCCCTGGTTTGATTTCAAAGGAATTGGCTGTTATGGCTGGCCTTGAGATACTTGATTGCAAATCATTGATTCTTGGCGTAGCATAATCTCTTAAGGCTTTTTGTGCTTCTCCCGCCATAGGTTGAGGTTGTTCTAGATTCTCCAGAGTATTTTCAGCACACTTCCTTGATTGTTGAACCCTTTTCTCAATGTTATCCACAAAAGGCAATAGGTCAGGATTCTTCGACCGAGTATGCATACACTACTCAAGAGTACCTAACACAAAGTAGAAGAAAATAAAACAGAATTTAGGATAAGAACAGATTTGTTTAACTAAAACCAATCTAATTTAAACTAATGATGAAAGTTATAAACGCAATTGCAACTCCCCGGCAACGGCGCCAAAAACTTGTTGGGATATTTGTATGTATAACAAATAAAACTCATACACGCAAGTGCACGCGATCCACAAGTAATATAAAGTAAGTAAAGTATCGATCCCACGAGGAATTGAGTTGCATTTATGACTACAAACACCGATTTTGTAATTAGTTCGGTCTCTTTAAACAAGCGGTTTTAGTGATGAAATAGTCTAATAATTACTAATGAAACAATTAAAACAAATTTAGTTGTAAAAATACTAATTTTATGGGCTTGGGATTATAATTTCACTTAATGCAGATTTAGATTTCCATGTTTCCTATTGTTGCCAATTGGTTATTATAGAATGTTGGTCGAAAACACGAAAGTAAAATATGGCCATCTCTCGATGCACCATACCCATATCACACTAAATCCACAATTGATAGAATGAATGTGAACACCCTAGATGACTAACGCACTATATTCCTATGTGAATTACAATCAAAAGGGTTTAAGAATAAGTTTTCCATTGCCCACATATGGTGCTTCGGTATATCTCTATCCTAAGCACGAAACATAATTTCACGAGGAATGTAATAATTATGAACATATGCTAGCATAATGAGATCTTAATTTATACTTCCTTTCTCAATTCCATATAAATTATCACAGTAATTGGTGATCAAGCAATTAAACATGGAGTATAGATTATGCTAGACATTCATTTCACAACCAACTAGTAAAAATAAGGAAGCATTTCAATTCTTAGTCATGCAAAAGATCCATTATAATCCCAAGAATTAAATTTAGTTCATAATAACAATACTAGAGTTCATCATGCATAATTGGTTCATCATCATAATTACAGAATAGGAGAATTAATCAAAAATAGAAAATATTCAAGCTCCCTGTTTCCGTTCTGCAACTTCTGATGATTTTCCAAGTTGTGTAGATAGTTGATTCCTTGCTCCCAATCTCCAATTTAGCATCCATATAGCTCCATTCTTCAATTCCCAAATGCCAAAAATGCTCAGCTGACTACTTCTAATTTTTGAAGCTAACATGCAGTAAACTACTCTATTTTTCGTGTAGGAGGAGAGCTACAAATTGAATTCCAAAATTGGCTAATAATGCATGCATGAATTGTCTTATTTTGACTTATTATGATTCCCACTACAAAAGTTCGAACCCACTGAATCCTCAAAATCAGGCACCACCCCATTATCTGATAATGCTGCTTCGCTGGATAGAACGTACTGCATGGCTGGCTGGCGATAGGCGCAGTTGCGCCGGTGCCCTTTGTAAAAGGGGCGCAGCTGCGCCGGGGGCAAGGAATGAGCAGGAGGGGCGCAGCTGCGCCGGTGCCCTTTGTAAAAGGGGCGCAGCTGCGCCGGATGCCAGTTTGCTGCAGTGCTGCTGTTGGATAATTTCTCTTCTCTCACGTCCTGCACAATCAACAAACAATCAAATAGCACCCATCCACAAATGCATAATATCCCGAGCCAAATGTACCAAAAACTATGCAAAAGCCGTATAATGAGAATAGTGAATCAAAAACCAAAAGAGAGGGAAAAATGCATGAAATTACACTAGATAGCTATTAGATGAGCAACAAATGGAACAAAATAGTATCCAATAAGTAGGTATGAAACCTACTTATCAATGTTGTACCCCTATGAATTAGGAGTCCATAGAGTCCGAAATGGACCAATTTGCTTGTGTATAGGAGGAGTTATGAAGGTTGGAGTCGAAGGAGGTCGAGGTTGCGAACTAGGCAAAAGCCCAGAATCCGGACACTGGATGGTTAACGCTGCCGCGCCAATAACTCACGCCGCAACATGGCCTATCCAGGGAATGAAGGGGGCTCACGCCACAGCGTGACCTCCAAGCATTGAGCGTGGCGCCGCAGCGACGTCACTTATCAGGGAAAGACCGGGACTCACGCCGCAGCGTGAGATCCAAGTACTAAGGCTCACGCTGCATCAATCGTCGATTGTACCGAGATTACCGCTTCAATATAAGCGAGGGGTCGAAGTGTCGTTGGTGTCCATCTTATGAAAATTTCATTGGCAAGCAATTGTACCAAAATTACCGTCTACATATAGGCGAGGGGTTAAGGTGTTGCAAGTTGTCCATCCTATCAACTTGTTAGAAACGATTCAGGCGACGACCACCTCACGCAAGCGTGCCGTGGAGTCTATCATTTGGTATCAAAGCTAAGTTCCTATCAAGTTACTTATTTTTACTTTTATTGTTGGATTTTAGTCACACAAAAAAAACTGCAAAAAAAAAAACTTGAAAAAAAAAACTGCAGAAAATATATTGCAGAAAATTATTATTGTTGATTGCTATTATTGGGATTTCATTTACAAAGAATCATATTTGACGATTGTGAAGTCTTGTTGGTATTCCGAGAGTCATACCTTCTATATTGTATTCTTGATAAGTTCTTATTGGATTGAAATTGGAAAATTGAGGTAATATTTGTATGAATTCAAAAAGAACCTATTAGAGAGAACTACGAGCGGAAAAAGGCAAGAGTAGTGAGATTACTAGAGGGTAAAAGCCATTAGTGTGATACACTAGCATTTTATATTTGTGTAATACATTGTTTGAGCGAAACACGTAAGGGAGTGGTGAGGAACTTGTTTTCTACTAACCTTTGTTTTGCAGAAAATATGTCTAACACAAGAGATAAGGTAATTGAAAATGAACCTTCTACATCGAATTTTGACCCAAAACTCATGATGGAGGCAATGATGAAAGAATTTTCCCGACAGTTAGGAATGGCTATGGAGCAAGTGCATGATTGCATCGATCAATTGAGTGACACTCAAGGGGAACAAACTCAAATCCTTCCGAGTGGGTGCCCAAAGGGAAAGGCCCAACAAAAGGAAGCTAGGCTATAGGAGACAAATTACTATGATGAAAGGTTTGGCGAAGAAGAGGATCGAGAAACTGGCTTTATCCCTAGGAGACATTTTGCAAGGGATAGAGGCGGCCAAAATCGAGAGGACAACAATCTCGATAGCATCAAAATGAAAATTCCCACATTCCAAGGCAAGAGTGATCCCGAGGCATACTTAGAGTGGGAGAAGAAAATGGAATGGATATTTGATTGTCACAACTACTCGGATCTCAAGAAAGTTAGAATTGCCGCTACAGAATTTTCAGATTATGCGGTTACTTAGTGGGATCAATTGATGACCAGCCGAAGGAGATGTAGAGAGCGTCCAATAAAGACTTGGGCAGAAATGAAAGCTGTAATGAAAAAGAGGTTTGTGCCAATCCACTACTACCGAGATCTGTTTCAAAATTTGCAAAACTTGAGACAGGGAAGTAAGAGTGTGGAGGACTACTTCAAGGAGATAGAGATGTTAAAGTCTAGGGCTGACATTGACGAGGATAATGAGGCAACCATGGCCCGATTTTCAGCAGGGTTAAATTGGGAAATTGCAGATTTGGTGGAGCGTCAACACTATGTGGTATTGGAAGATATGGTGCATATGGCTATCAAAATAGAAAAGCAGCTTAAGAGGAGAGGTGGCCAGCGAATAAATCCTACCACATGATCATCATGGAAGCCCAATAATGTGAAACGCGAGGAAAAACCAACTGTTTTCAAACCAAAAACATAAATCAAGCAAGGAACGACTACTCAGGGATTGCAAGGTAAAACCAATCAACCTTCGACTAGTCGTAATCGAGATATTGTATGATTTCAATGTCAAGGCAGGGGACATATTGCAAATCAATGCTCAAATCAAAGAACTATGTTATTACTTGATAATGGAGAAGTGGAAACCGAGGAAGAAGATAGTGACAATGACTCTATGCTATCATTGGAGGAAGATAGGGAGGTTACTATGCATGGTGAAGTGTTGGTTACTCGAAGAATGCTTAGTACACAGGTAAAAGAAGAAAGCAGTGAATAAAGGGAAAATCTGTTTCATACTAGATGCATGGTAAATGGTAAGATCTGTTGTGTCGTGATTGATGGTGGGAGCTGTACAAATGTTGCAAGTGAAAGTAGTATGCACACAAGCCAATCATATTTGATATGATGTAGCATATACTTTGTAATCTTATTCGGTTATTAAAGGCATTTTATATTATCTACATAGTGCTGTTATATTAAATGTGATAAACCCATAATTTTGAGCAATGCTTTTAGAATCATGATGGTGATCATGCTAATGAGATCTAAATTCTAGATAGCTCATAAACTAAAATCGTTCCTAATCGTTGGATTACTAAAAAGGGGATTAGTGAATCCGGATAGATTAGTACATACGTTGCTTGCTCTTAAGAAGAGGATGATTTTTTTTTTGCTAAATTTAGTGTTTGTATAAAAAGAAAACCATAAATACAATGGCGAAGGGTCATACCCCAGACAAAAGGTCATCATGAGACAGGCCCCATGATGAACCGAAAAAGATAACTATCCAACAAAGGAAATAGAATCAAAGCATAAAAGCAAATCAAGTAAAGCAAAAAGCAACCAATTATAACCAGTTATGGAATGTATGACATTTTTAAACTGCCTGATGGAACTTCGTAGAACTTGAGAGGCGAGCCTTAATCAAGCTGATGATCTCCTTAGATAGGGCATGAGGGGGCAACATAGTCCCTTCATGAAGCATAGAATTCCGAGATGCCCAAATCTTATAAAGGCAGGTGGCAAGAATAAGTTTCAAAATTTCAGAATGCATTTTTTGCCCTTGGAACTGCTGAATATAGGCAATCAGATTATCCCAAACTAACGGAATATTGTGCCAATTTCCCACTGCCAAGACATTGGTAAACACACCACTCGAATAAGGACAGTTAAAAAAGAGGTGGTTAAATGTTTCGTTGGCAGAATTACACAAGAGACACCTCAATAGGGAATAGCTAGAGTAAGACATGAAAGCATCATTAGTAGGAAATCTTTTGTGTAATGCAAGCCATAGAAAGAAAGAGTATCGAGGGATGTAATGCTTGTGCCAAAGAATTATGGCCCAAGAGACAGGACTACCTCGGTGACGGATGGAATCCCAAATTTTGTTAGCTTTTAAGAGACGGATATCAACAGAATCCCAAGTGATAGAGTCATCATTTGTAGAAGGAGATGGAGCACCTATGAACAGACTACGAAGAGGATGATTGATCTCATAATCATTTCTGTGGAGACACTAAAGCAAGTATGTAGGTGCTTATTGGAGAATAAGTTCACTGAACGTGGCTCGCTAAGGAATACCTAATGGAGTTTTACTCGCCTGTCAATAGAAATTCCTCTAGTGATAGTAGTACAAGTGATCCTTGGACTTGAGATCATCATAGTATCTTGTGTATGATGAGTTATACTTTGACATGTCCCTTAAGACCTTTAGGGTATAACAAAGGGTATGATTGGGTATAATAAGTTGTACATGGAGATAGGTGAATGATCAACAAAGAATCTACCACGTCTAGTAAAAGATGTGAATGTCCTATGTGATTCGATAAATGACAACTCATTAGTCCTTGACCAAGGCAGAATGAAATTAGAAAAGAGTTTCTAATTTGCATTATTTAGAGTTGTGCATTTGAGAATCGAAATACATATAATTAAATAAAATAAGACTTGACAGTAATTCCATGTCTTATATTTAATTGGGACATTGTATGGTAGAAGGATTGAATTGTACGGTAACTATGCACTGAAAGGTTCTTTTATGATTAATGTTGAAATCTATATTATCTGGAAAGTCGTTGATCGCTAAAGGGGCTTACCCTTATTGTAGAATAAATATTATTTATTTAAATAAATTAAATAGTTTAATTTATTTATTTAAATAAGATTAGAATTGTTCTAATTAATTTATTCACAACCGGTTTAATGTGGAGAACCCTTTGACATGTCCCTTAAGACCTTTAGGGTATAACAAAGGGTATGATTGGGTATAATAAGTTGTACATGGAGATAGGTGAATGATTAACAAAGAATCTATCACGTCTAGTAAAAGATGTGAATGTCCTATGTGATTCGATAAATGACAACTCAGTAGTCCTTGGCCAAGGCAGAATGAAATTAGAAAAAAGATTCTAATTTGCATTATTTAGAGTTGTGCATTTGAGAATCGAAATACATATAATTAAATAAAATAAGACTTGACAGTAATTCCATGTCTTATATTTAATTGGGACATTGTATGGTAGAAGGATTGAATTGTACGGTAACTATGCACTGAAAGGTTCTTTTATGATTAATGTTAAAATCTATATTATCTGGAAAGTCGTTGATCGCTAAGGGGGCTTACCCTTATTGTAGAATAAATATTATTTATTTAAATGAATTAAATAGTTTAATTTATTTATTTAAATAAGATTAGAATTGTTCTAATTGATTTATTCACAACCTGTTTAATGTGGAGAACCTAAAGGGTCACACCGCAAAAGGAAAATATTTATTTAAGAAGTAAATGACATAATTGTAATAATAAGTTAAGTGTATTTAATTTAGTCTATGTAGATAGAATAAATTAAATAGCTTAATATTTATTATTTAATATTTTAGAAATATTAAATATAAATTAATAAGATGAGTCTTATTATTATTATTATTATTACTATTACTATTATTTAATTCCTCATAGGGATTGTGAATTAATTAATAGAAGTACTCTCACATAAATTCCTAATTGAATTAGGAGTTTAATTTAATTAAAGGAGTTTAATTAGAATAGAAACCCTAATCCTAAATAGTTTAGGGAAGGATTTTCCTACATCTATAAATAAGAGAAGTCTTATCATAGATTAGGGTTACACACTCTTGCATAAGAATTGTAGAGAGTACTTACAATTTCTATAGAGATAGAAACTAGGGTTTTGCCAACACCCATATTCTTGAACAAGTATTATTCCTTGGTGGATCACCTCTAGAGGCCAAACACTTGGGGGGCTAACGTTGATCAAAGGAAGGAATTTAATCGGTGGAATTCAAGGAGAACGCGAAGGAATTGGAGGTAAACTTGTACCTGAGGAAGCTAGAATTCTACAAGGGTACAATTCTTATTCTCCATCTCTTTCGTTTAATTAATAATTGTGCATAAAGAAAGATCATGGTGATGGTTTGTATAAAATTTTAAAATCTGATTTTATCGCGCTTCCGCTTTACTAATGTAATTTGATTGCATGTTCGCGTTATACAAACTTAACAACAAGTATCGCTATGGTGGAGAAATTGGGACTTACAACTTCAAAACATCCTCATCCATACCGATTGCAGTGGCTCAATGACAGCGGCGACATCAAAGTAACCAAGCAAGTATCAGTTCCGTTTACAATTAGGAATTATGTCGATGAGATTCTATGTGATGTAGTTCCTATGCAGGCGGGTCACTTACTACTTGGGAGACCTTGGCAGTTCGATCGGCGAGTAAAACACGATGGTTTTACTAATGAGTACTCTTTTATTCACAATCAAAGGAAAGTTACCTTGTGTCCTATGTCACCAAAACAAGTGCATGAGGATCAAATGCATTTACAGAGAGATCATGAAAACAAAAAAACAAAAGAGAAAGAAAAAAAGAAAGGAGAAGAGAGAAAAACAAACATTTTTGCAAAAAGGAGTGATGTAAGGCGAGCTTTGGATTCTAAAAGGCCAATGATTATACTTCGGTATAAGGAGGCACTTTTAAATACTAACGCTGATAATCCTTCTGTGCCTGCTGTTGTTTTTGCTCTTTTACAGGATTATCAGGATGTATTTCCCGAGGAACTTCCACATGGATTACCACCGATTCGGGAAATTGAGCATCAAATTGACTTTGTCCTTGGCGCGACCATTCCAAACCGCCCGGCATACCGAAGCAATCCCGAGGAAACAAAGGAATTGCAAAGGTAAGTTGACGAGCTAATGGACAAGGGGTTCGTAAGGGAAAACATGAGTCCATGTGCGGTTCCAGTTATTTTAGTGCCTAAAAAGGATGGGAAGTGGCGTATGTGCATTGATTGTCGAGCGATAAATAACATCACGGTAAAGTATCAACATCCCATTCCTAGGTTAGATGATATGTTAGATGAATTGCATGGATCTTGTGTATTTTCTAAAATTGATTTGAAGAGTGGTTATCATCAAATTAGAATGCATGAGGGAGATGAATGGAAAACCGCTTTTAAAACAAAATATGGGTTATATGAGTGGTTAGTCTTACCTTTTGGTTTAACTAATGCTCCTAGCACGTTCATGAGATTAATGAACCATGTTTTGCGTCCCTTCATTGGGAAATTTGTAGTTGTCTACTTTGATGATATCTTGATCTACAGCAAAGATTTAGTTGAGCATGCATTGCATATAAAATCTGTCCTAGATGTGCTTCGAAAAGAAAAATTGTATGCTAATATGGACAAATGCATATTTTGTACGGATCGAGTTGTGTTTCTTGGTTTTGTTGTCAGTACACAGGGAGTACAAGTTGACGATGAGAAGATACGAGCAATCCGAGAATGGCCAACTCCTACGAATGTCAGTCAAGTTCGTAGCTTTCATGGACTCACAAGTTTCTATAGACGGTTTGTAAGAAACTTCAGCAAAATCACAGCACCACTCACCAAAGTAATCAAAAAGAGTGTAGGATTCAAGTGGGGTAATGCACATGAAAAGGCGTTTAATTTGATTACAGAAAAATTAACTAACGCTCCTTTACTTGTATTGCCTAATTTCACTAAAACCTTTGAAATTGAATGTGATGCTTCAGGTTTAGGCATTGGAGCTGTGTTGATGCAAGAAGGAAAACCAGTGGCATATTTCAGTGAAAAATTGAGTGGAGTAGCTTTGAACTATTCTACCTATAACAAGGAGTTATATGCCTTAGTTCGATCATTGGAGACTTGGCAACATTACCTGTGGCCTAAGGAATTTGTAATTCACACAGCTTATGAACCATTGAAATATTTGAAAGGCCAACACAAGTTGAACAAGAGACATGCACGATGGACAGAGTTCATCGAGACATTTCCATACGTCATTCGTTATAAGCAAGGTAAGGAAAATGTCGTGGCCAATGCTCTTTCGCGAAGGTATGTGTTGTTAAATACTCTTGACACAAAATTACTTGGTTTTGAACAAATCAAAGAATTATATGATAATGACCATGATTTCTGTGAAGAGTTTAAAAATAGTGAAAAGAATGTTGTAGGTAAATACTTCAAAATGGATGGATTCTTTTTTTTTTTTGTTAATGTGGAGTTTCCGACCCGCAGGTCGAAGATGGATGGATTCTTGTTTCGTGAAAATCGATTATGTATACCTGCATGTTCTTTACGTGAATTATTGGTTCGAGAATCACATGGAGGAGGGTTGATGGGACATTTTGGTGTTGATAATACTTTATCTATTATAAAAGAACATTTCTATTGGCCCCATATGAAACGAGATGTGCAAAGAATTTGTGATAGATGCATTACATGTCGTCAAGCTAAATCTCATGTTCAACCCCATGGGTTATACACACCATTGCCTATTTCGAGTGAACCTTGGATTGACTTGTCTATGGACTTTGTATTGGGTTTACCTAGATCTAAGCATGGTCGTGATTCTATATTTGTGGTCGTGGATAGGTTTTCAAAAATGGCACACTTTATCTCATTCCACAAAACTGATGATGCATCCCATGTTGCTGATTTATTCTTTAGAGACATTGTGCGTTTGCATGGCATGCCCCGAACAATTGTTTCGGATAGAGATGCTAAATTCTTGAGCTATTTTTGGAAGACATTGTGGTGTAAATTAGGAACTAAACTATTGTTTTCAACTACTTGTCATCCAGAAACAGATGGTCAAACGGAAGTAGTAAATAGAACTCTATCTGCATTATTGAGAGCTATCATTAAAAAGAATATTAAGCTTTGGGAAGAATGTCTACCACATGTTGAGTTTGCTTATAATAGGTCTGTTCACTCTGCTACTAAATTCTCAACTTTTGAAATTGTGTATGGCTTTAATCCTTTAACACCATTGGATTTATCACCATTGCCTGTTTTCGAGTATACTAACATGGATGGCAAAAACAAAGCTGATTTTGTTAAGTAGATACATGAGAAGACAAGACTCAACATTGAGAAGAGGACGGACCAATATGCGAAACAGCCAACAAGGGTTGGCGTCAAGTAATCTTCGAACCTGGAGATTGGGTGTGGCTACACTTGCATAAGGAAAGATTTCCTGATCAAAGGCGTTTGAAACTACTTCCAAGAGGAGATGGTCCATTTCAAGTGCTTGAACGCATTAACAACAATGCTTACAAATTAGATTTACCCAGTGAGTATACTGTTAGTGCAACTTTCAATGTTTCTGATCTAAGTCCGTTTGATGTAGGTGAAGATTTGAGGACAAATCCTTTTCAAGAGGAGAAGTATGATGAGGACATCCTTAGTTTAGAAGCCCATGACGAAACTCAAGCGGATCCATTGCATATACCACTTGGACCCATTACGAGGACTCGGGCTAAACGCCTCAAAAAGGACTTAACGGGATGATTCATGAATTATGGAACAAGGTTGGAACAAGTACGGAGAACGTAGAGACGGGATACAAGTACGCGAAGATCATAAACACATCGATAGCAAGTGTATCCAAAGAAGCGCAATAGACTTCACTGTTGCTAAAAACTGACATTCTTGGATTGCGGGATTCCTTCCCCAAAACAGGGTTCCATGTTTTAGGTAATGGTGTTTTCACCAATTGTTCCCTTTCCTAAAACAAGGTTCCATGTTTTAAGTAATGGTGTTTCCCACCAATTGTTTCCTTCCCTAAAACAAGGTTCCATGTTTTAAGTAATGGTGTTTTCCACCAATTGTTTTCTTCCCTCAAACAAGGTTCCATGTTTTAAGTAATGGTATTTTCCACCAATTGTTTCCTTTCCCAAAACAAGGTTCCCTGTTTTATGTAATGGTATTTTTTTAGGGTTTGTTTGATTCTAGATTGTTCTCAAGCTTAGTATAAATAGGCTTCATGATGTAATGGTTTAGGGAACCAATTTTTAGATTATCAATATTATTGTGAGTTTGTTTCTCTACTTGTGGTTCTTTGAAGAATTCCTAAGTGTTCCTTAGTTCTATTTAGAGATTCATAATTGACTTATCATACAACCATTCATAGTTGTGTGTGGCATCTTCTACCGCATCAATCGTCGATTGTACCGAGATTACCGCTTTAATATAAGCGAGGGGTCGAAGTGTCGTTGGTGTCCATCCTATGCAAATTTCATTAGCAAGCAATTGTACCAAGATTACCGTCTACATATAGGCGAGGGGTTAAGGTGTTGCAAGCTATCCATCCTATCAACTTGTTAGAAATGATCCGGGCGACGACCACCTCACGCAAGCATGTCGTGGAGTCTATCACCTTGTGTTGGGAAAGTTTCTAAACCTTATGCACTACTTTTATTTCGTGCAAACAGGTATATGCTATGCAAGTTTCCTAACGCTTGTCTAACCCTTATGTTGGGCAAGTTTCCTTACCCTAACCCAATTTAATATTGGACAGGTTTTTTTAACTGTACAACTTTTATTTATTGTGCGAGCTATTTATTGATTGAGCAATCATTCTATATTATTGCAAGTTCCTTACTCAACTATTTTTATTTGAGCAAGTTTCCTATCTTATACAAATGTCGTATATTGTTTGCAAGTATTACTCCATTAAGCGAGTTTCTTATCTTATTCAAGATATTCTGGACAGGTTCCTTTACTTCAATCATTGTCATATTGCAAGTACTCTTAGAATGAATTGATAATCGTTCACGTTACTTAGCTATGCTTCAACGCATGTTATTAAAGCTTTCAAGTTCTATATTCCATGAACTACATAAGATAGATGTCAAAGCCAATTGTTTCGGCTAGACGTATGTTTAATCATCATTGTTGTTAAGTAAAGCTATCCGATCAAATTGTTTGGTTTGGATTCCTATGTAAAGCTGAGATGAACAACCCTCATAGCAGGGGAAACAGTATGTATGTCGGGGAACCGACACGCGCACGAGCAGTATGTAAAAGGGGTTATGCATAGCACCGGGTACGTTAGGTTGATCACCTATTGTATTAGTATGTTGGGTTATCAGATGAATTTCTGGTGATTCTAATAAAAGTTCAGTGTCATGATGACTACTCAGTATAGAATATTTCCTCCATTTGGGAACATTGAAATCATTCGGTCCATAGAGGCCCTACAATTGTGTTAAAGAGATCATTCGTAGAAATTGAGCAAATTCTTGAGCTATTTTTTATTCTCTTGATTCTTGTAAGCTATAAAGTATTCATGTGATGATTCACGATTATTGTTATTATACTTGCTGAGCAAATTTGTTGCCCACCCTTGCTTTCCTTAAAATATTTCAGTTAGTGGAGCTCGTGGTGAAAGCTAAGGGAAGGATAAAGGCAAAGGCAAAGCTACTGATTAGCTTTGTACCGTTAAGATTACCATTTTGATTGTGTATTAAGACTCGTTGACTTTTGTGATGTATTAAGACATAATTACCCTTATGTAATAAATTATGTTTTGTAATAGTCTTGGTTTAGAGACTTGGGACAGGATTATTTATGTTATATCAATGTAAATATTCCTTTACTTCCGCTATAAGTTATCAATAGTATGATGCATGTATTAGATAGTGACGAACCAGATACGCGGTTCAGGTGACCCGGATTTGGGGTGTCACAGTGTCTATCCTAACTACTATCAAGTTACCTATTTTTGAGGATAATCAACAAGACACACGTCATTTAATCTTATTAATAACCCACAACAATCTTTAACTTTCGCATGTTATCATAACTAGGTCTCAACCTATAATCCGTTCGTCAAGTTCATATAGGTTCCTAAGGTAATTAGTGGCCAAGCAATTAATCTAAGAAGCAAAGGTTATGACAATCAATTCACATATGATTAACTAATACTAAAGAGAGAGAATTTAATTCAAACTAAATGTTGTGTTCCATTGGAATCTTAGAATAGAAGATTAGTTCATGATAGCTACAACAAACATCAATTTCAATTTATATATCATCAATTTCGGATTACAAATAGAAAGGAAATACTAGAGATAAAACCACTTTTGAAGATATTCTGTTGTTGTTTGTTGGGTGGATGTCGATTTCTTGCTCTCCTTCTTAGTTTTGCAGTCCTTGATAACTTAGCTCCTTGGCCCTTGGCTTGATTCAGCTTTGATTTCCAGCCCTTGGCACTTTTTGTGATGTAATATGTAGCTTCTCTCCTATGCCGATCTTTTCCTGAAATTTTCTGTACCATGCTTATATTCCACCCCTAGCAACCCTCGCAAAACTCCCGGCATCCGCTAAAATAGTATCTCAGATCGCACTTAAAAATGTCAGATCGCACTAGCCCAGGATGCTGCTACTACGCGCACAGGCTGCGCACCATATGCCTCCCGACCGGTACCTGCAGTACGCGCCCAGTGCCCATACCGCTCAAGCGAAGCTGCTCGACAGCTACTGCGCAGCTGCGTGTCTCCTAGATTCCAAGAGCAGCTGCACGCGTAAAGCGCAGCTGCGCATGCCTTTGCTTCCCAGGGCAGCTACGCGCCTGCTCATGTGCAGCTGCGCGTTCCGTTCGTCAGCCCCTGCACGCCTAGCCCCCCGCGTGCGCAAGCTTGGTGCTCAATGATCAGCCAACAGCCGCTCAAGCCTAAATGCCACTATACATCGCACACACAACAGAACCCCCATGGAGCTAAGCATAATTTCCATAATAATTCACGTCACGCACGAATTTCCATGCACGGGCACTTAAACAGTACTTGACACATGACAAACTCACATGTAGATTCGGACGACTATTATTCCAATTCCTAAAAAAAATGCAAATAAACACAATAAAAACCAACAAAAATGCATGAAAGTGATATGAAAGATAATTAACACGAATGTAACAAAATGATATAACAACCTCATGAAAAGCATTACGATTCCGCAATTATCAAGACTAAAAGTGCCTAATGAATGCGTATAAAACCCACTCATCAAGTACCCCCAAACTTGAATCATTGCTTGTCCTCAAGCAAACTGAAAACACCACAGATAATAAAAATAACTTCTACCCCCAAACTTAAGATGAGCGATAGGAAACACAACTCATGAATTGGCCTCAAAGATTAAAGGTCAGAGAGAACCCAAAAGAAACACAAAGTTACAGCCAACCAAGCCACAAGGTACGCACTACTCATGATGATAACAATGTGCATGTGTGTACCATATATTTAGATGAGTTAGGATTTAGCTAACCTATGCACTCAAATTTATGAAGGATTATACTATGAATCTACAAACTCATCATTGCAACAGTTAATATAAAGCAAGACAAACGTATAAGAAAGGGATCCAAAGTGACTTATTGTAGCAACAAATACCAACAGTGGTGAGTGCGTTTTACGCTCCATCTCACCCTTAACTTCAAGCTTAACCGTGCAATGTCTAATTACATTAGGCTAATTAGAGTTACCCATGTAACGAGCGTTTGATCAATGACTCCTAAGCCAGTTGGCTTTAGGGCAGTTGGTGAAAAACACCCCTAAGGATCTATTAACTCGAGTAACAAAGGCCACGTTATTGAACTTAGAATAAATAGCTTATTGAAATTATTATAAACTATATAAATTTTTTTTATTTTTTTTATTTTTTTTATTTTTATTTTTTTTTCAATTCCCCAATCTTATATGAAAGTCTGAACTAAGTACTAAAAGTGGCTTAAGTGAGTTCAGTACATTTCAAAGATAATCCTCCAAGTATTCGAGCAAATATATTTTCACAACACTAACTAGATAACAAATTGGTGTGTGCTCAAAGATGTGAATGAATCGAGAATAGCGAGACCCCAGCCAATTGGTTTATGCAGTAACTAAGCATGCTCAAAGCTTCCTCTTGAATAAGAACGGGTAAGTGCGAATTATCATTGGCCAATCATAAAGTGCAATCAAAACATCATTCAGTTTATTAGACATAACCGACATGCTACACCCCCAAACTTAAGATTGACATTGCCCTCAATGGAAATGAACGAATACGTCGATTGTTGCTTTTCGCTACCGACTTCCTTAATTGGCTAAAATAAGACAAAAACAAAAACTTTTTTAGACTATTTGAACCGAATAATATGCTTTTAAGGGCAAAAGGATCACAATTAGCGTTAAAATCAATGCGATGACAAGATCACCTATGAACCCTAAGAGCACGAAAAGCCATTTGATAATATTTCACATGATTATCACGAGGCTAAGTATTCAAAAATATTTTGTTTTTTTGAAAAGATAGATTAATAAACGAATTGAAATGAAATAGAAGAACTAGATGAACCTTTCGTGCCAAGTGTCAACTACAACATTAAAAACTCCACCAAACTTAAGATTTTCATAGTTTAAAATGTTCTAGATAAAAGCAAAAGCAGTAAAATAAATTCTCTTCCCTGAAAACTCAACCAGTATCGTCAGAGGCATCATCGTCATCAGCTAGATCATCCTCCTCTGTCTCCTCCTATGTATCAGTAGTGTATTCAGGAAACATAGGCACGTCAGGAAAATCGAAAGGACCCCGATTGAGAGCATCCCCTGGAGCATTGACAGCAGCTGAGATCGTGGAGTTGAAGTTCATAGAATAGGCCACATATGTGTTCAATCTGTCTGCTACTGTATCAACCTTCTGAAATTGTCGGCTCGACATCCGAAGGAGTTCTTCCTGATTTTTGCAAAGTACAGCATTTTCTTTCCTAAGTTCCTTCATCTGTGCGACCAACCAATCAATCTACGATCGAGATGAAGAAGACGATGCTCCCTGACGAGAAGATTGAACCTGCCTTGCCTGAACCTCAGGCTATGGAGGTTGCTCTTGCTAATCGGTACCTGGGGAATTATTCCTGATAATAAACCCTGCACCCCGTGGATGGGACTCGCCTCCGTCCCAAATCTTAAACTTTTTAATCGTTGCTAGGTCAATTACTGCCTTTGGTGGTTACAATATTTCATCCTCATCCCATGTGACTTTAGCTTTCTTGCAGGGCCGGTCCTATAGTTAAGCGAATTAAGCCATGGCTTAAGGCCTCAAAAATTAAGAGGCCCCAAAAATTAAGAAGCCCAAAAATTTTAATAAGCCTTATAGTTGAGTCCATTTAAAAAAGGCCCAATTTATTCCTCAAACCCTAACCCTAACAATTAGACCTCTCTCTCTTTTCTTTTTTGCCTCCACAATCTCAATCTGCAGACTCTCTCGCCTCTCTCTAATTCTCTCTCTTGGTCTCTTCATCTCTTTATCACTTTGTCTCTTTCTCTCTTAATCTCTTCATCAACACATCATTACATTACATCAATAGGTAATTTTGAATCATTTTCGATTCTGTTTTTTAGATGATAGGTATTAAAGTTTAGTAAAAAAAAATTCTTTGCAATTAGGATTTGTAAATTAATATTTCTTAATTTATGAATTAGGATTTTCGGAATTATCTAGAAGTAGCTTTTTTTTGGGTTGGTAAAATTGGGAAATAACATTGCGCTACTTCATTCTCTAGTCATTTCTAATTAAATGTTGAGTTTAAACCTTGAGTTTTGAAACTTTAAAAACCCTCATCACGGTAGGATTTGGTTGTCCAATGAAAAGCTATTTATTTTGTATCATTGATTTTCCAGTATTTCGTACACTCAGTGTTGCTTGACCTGAATCCTCCATTAAAGTTCTGTAAAAAAAATTCTTTGCAATTAGGATTTATAAATTAATATTTCTTAATTTATGAATTTGTAATGTTCATTAATCACTTTTCAGGTATTTAATCTTGGCCTCTTCGGATAAATCATTAATCAACATAATCAGGTTTTATTGTTCTATACTTTTCTATTTTAATTTTATTAAATTTTATTTGTTAATTAGGTACTATTGTTACTTGTTTTGGCTAAAAAAAATTCTGTTATTTATTTTTTGGTTGAGTATTATCTATTGACGGTTGTTATTTGTTTTTTGATTGGAATTTGGAAAGTATTTGTTTGTTATTTATTTTTTAGCTTGTATCTTATTTTTTTAGCACTATATGGCTACTCGAAAATATGAATCTGGATATCAAAAACTTCAAAAAAAAAGTAGAAAAATTAATTTCTAATTAAAAAAATCATAGATATTAATTTAATTTAATATTGAATAATTAAAAAAAGGCCCCAATTTAAGATTTAGCTTAAGGCCCCTAAAAAGTTTGGACCGGCCCTGCTTTCTTGCATAATCCCGTGATGAGGGACGGATGAAGCAAACCGCTAGTAGATCCACCTTGGAGTGCATACCAGATAGAACTGTGAATAACTTATCCTACATCAATTGACATCCCATTCACAATGGTATAAAGCAACACGGCTCGCTCCTGAGTGACATCCGCCAAATGTGTAGAAGGCATAAGCTTTGCACATAAGAAAGTGTACCATACCTTTCCATATCTGCTCAATTCTTTGTGTGGAAAAGTCATGGCGCCCTGTTGGTCCTTACTTTTCCATGCTGCCCCTGGCCTGCACAATTGCCTAATCACCACACCCCAGTTGGGGTTATTATTAAAGAAATTGGTGAACTCGTCGTCATCGTCATCATCACCAAACAATGCACAGTACAATCCTAATTCAGATTACCATAATGTGATTGAAACAAAATTAAAATCCTTTCTCTTACTTGGGAATGGATTGAAGTGAAGAATTGTGAATTCGCTCTAAGGAATGCTTGGATTTGATAAAAACATTGTATGATCAGGTTCCCCTAGTTGAGTGCTGCGATTCACAGTGATCGACTCCCCCTAGTTGCTTTGAATCTTGTTTGGGTCGAGTTGGAGAAGAGTCCTAAGAGACCTTGGCTTGTTTGGGATTTAAAATATGAAACACTTATGAATTTTCGCCCGGCTAACTTAAAATTAGAATGCGCCTAGAAGGTTATGCGCAGTTGAGCAAGACTTATTGAGCAGCTGCACGTCATAGAGTAAAATTCAAGAGTAGCTGCGCACCGAGATTGAGTAGTTGCGCATGGTATGCAGTAGCTCCCAACCGTTCCAGTCCTGATAGGCACAGCTGAGCAATAATTGTTGAGCAGTTGCGCGCCCCTCTTGACACTCAGCTTGCCCTCCATCATGGTATTATGGCATTCAGTATTGCACATAGGCATTTAGACATGCCTTTTCCAATCTTCTCAACATGGCACCTAAAAGTTTGAAATACACAAATTTTCAACTAGTCTCACAAATAATTTAATAATTCAACTAATAAAACAACAAGGATAAGTTGAAAATAAAATCAAATCAAATAAAAACGAAAAACTAAAATTTTGGGTTACCTCCCAAATAAGCGCTTGATTTAGAGTTTTCAGCCAGACTACCCTGTTCAATTTGGATCTGTGAGACTAACTAAGGTCTTTTGGCGCTCAATGTCACCATCCCAGTAATGCTTGATTCTTTGCCCCGTTCACCTTGAACAACTGATTTGTTATGTTGTCCCTTAACTCAATTGCTCCATGTGGGAATACCTGACTGATAATAAATGGCCCGGACCATCTAGATTTTAGTTTATCCGGAAAGAGCTTCAATCGAGAGTTGTAAAGTAGGGTAGATTGTCCAACCTCAAACTTCCGATCAATAATTTTCTTATCGTGCCACCTCTTGACTTTCTCTTTATAAAGTTTTGCATTCTCGTCAGACTGGAGACAGAACTCATCCATCTCATTAAGTTACAAAAGGCGCTTCTCTCTCGCAGCATTCAAATCAAAATTAAGTTTCTGGATGGCCCAATACGCATTATGTTCTAATTCTACCGGAAGGTGACATGCCTTCCCATAAACAAGCTGATATGGTGACATCCCGATTGGAGTTTTGCATGTTGTCTTATACACCCACAAGGCGTCATCAAACTTTAATGACCAGTCCTTTCGGTTCGGGTTCACCACCTTTTCGAGAATCCTTTTCACCTCTCTATTAGATACCTCCACTTGGCCACTCATCTGAGGATGATAGGCCGTAGCGACTTTATGGGTTACCCCATATTTAGTAAGAAGGGTATTAAAGTTCTTATTGTAAGAATGCGACCCTTCATCGCTAATTATCGCCCTAGGAGTTCCGAATCTTGTGAAAATGTTCCGACGGAGGAATCTCAGCACGACCTTTGCATCATTGGTGGGCGTTGCAACTACTTCGACCCACTTTGACACATAGTCCACAACCACTAGAATATAAAGATTGCTGAAAGTAGATGGGAACGGACCCATGAAGTCGATACCCCAAATGTCAAAGATCTCGACCTCCAAGATTGTGGTTAGAGGCATCTCATGACGCCTAGAAATGTTCCCTACTCTTTGACAATGATCACATTTCAGCACAAAAACATGGACATCCTTGAACAACGTTGGCTAATAACCCGATTGAAGAACCTTCGCAGCTATTCTCTCACCACCAAAATGTCCTCCAAAAGCTGAAGAATGGCACTATTGCAAGATACTCTCCATTTTAGACTAAGGTACACATCTTTTGATCAGTTGATCTACACATTGCCTAAACAAAAATGGCTTGTCCCAAAAATAGTGTTTCACATCATGCAAGAACTTTCTTTTCTGCAGATAGCTCAACTCGGGAGGAAGCATATGACTCACCACATAATTCATGTAGTCAACGTACCATGGCACTTCTTGCGTGATAGCGAAAAGTTATTCATCGAGAAAAGACTCATTGATCATGACATCATCCCCCATCTTTGGATATGTATTTTCTAGTCTTGATAGATGATCCACCATTTGATTCTCGGTTCCCTTCTTATCCCGAATCTCAAGATCAAACTCCTAAAGCAATAAAACCCATTGAATCTAGCATGGATTTGTATCCTTCTTTGCTATCAAGTACTTTATGGCTGAATGATCAGTATACGCAATAACCTTTGTGCCAATGAGATAAGCATGAAATTTGTCAAAAGCATAGACAATAGCAAGCAATTCTTTCTTAGTAGTCGTATAGTTGAGTTGTGCTCCTGATAGAGTTTTGCTAGCATAATAGATCACGTGGAACACTTTGTCGTTTCGATGGCCCCAGATGGCACCAATTGCAAAGTCACTGGCGTCGCACATTAACTCAAATGGAAGATCCCAATCCGGAGCCATGATAATAGGAGCACTTACAAGCTTCTCCCGTAGTGACTCAAAGGCTTCTAAACATGCTTGGTTGAAAATAAATGGGGTGTCCTTTTCAAGAAGAGTGCATAGTGGCTTTGCTATTTTAGAAAAGTCCTTAATGAACCACCTGTAAAATCTAGCATGACCAAGGAAACTTCGAATGCCTTTTACTGTTGATGGTGGTGGAAGTTTCTCAATGGTCTCAATTTTTGCCTTATCTACCTCCAGCCCCTTTGATGATACTCTATGCCCCAAAATTATGCCTTCTTGAACCATGAAGTGGCACTTCTCCCAATTTAGAAACAAATTTGTTTCGACACATCGTTTAAGCACCTTGATTAGGTTCTCTAGGCGTAGGTCGAATGAATCTCCAAAAACTGAAAAATCATCCATAAATACCTCTAAGCCTTGTTCGACCATGTCGGAGAAGATTGCCATCATACATCTCTGAAAAGTGGTGGGTGCATTACAAAGCCCAAACGACATCCTTCTGAAAGCAAATGTCCCATATGGACAAGTGAATGTCGTTTTCTCTTGATCCTTAGGAATAATCGCAATTTGATTGTAGCCAGAGTATCCATCCAATAGGCAGTAGAATTCATGTCCCCCTAACCTATCAAGCATTTGATCAATGAACGGAAGTGGAAAATGATCTTTGCATGTGGCTTTGTTTAGCTTCCTGTAGTCCATGCAAACTCTCCATCCGGTAATAGTTCGAGTCGGGATCAACTCGTTGTTTTCATTAGAGACCACTATCATACCTCCCTTCTTTGGGACGCAGTACACAGGACTGACCTATGAACTATCTAAAATGGGGTAAATGATGTATGCATCAAGCCATTTGATTATCTCCTTCTTCACCACTTCCTTCATGATGGGGTTCAATCTTCGTTGGTGCTCGATCACTAGTTTGGCCTCATCCTTAAGTATGATTTTATGCATGCAAAACGCAGGACTAATGCCCTTGATATCAGCAATAGACCATCCTAATGCTGGCTTATACTCCCGTAGCACTCTTAACAGTTTATTTTCCTGTAAATCATCAAGTGAAGCAGACACAATAACAGGCAAAGTACTAGCATTACCCAAATACGCATACCTCAAGTGAATAGGCAATGGTTTGAGCTCCAAAATATGTGGCTCCTCCCATGAGGATTTTGCAATGACACTAGGACTGCTTGTTATATCTAATGATTCAAACTGTTGCTTAAACCTGATAAAGCGTGGGGGAGCATCCTGCAATTTCACCATCTCATTGGGAAAAAGAGTTTCACTCTCAAATGAATCACCAAGAAAACCATCAAAAGGATCAACTACATAATTTGCTGTGAATACTTCGTGCACTACTTCATCGATCAAGTTTATCCTGAAGTATTTTTCCTGCACATTAGGAAACTTCGTTGCTTTAAATACATTAAATGTTACCTCTTGATCCTGGACACGCATAGTTGGCTCTCCTTTTTGTACATCAATCAACGTTCTGCCTGTCGCTAAAAATGGTCTTCCAAGGATAATCGGTATTTCGTTGTCTTCCTCAAAATCAAGGACAATGAAATCCGTTGGAAAAATAAACTTGTCTACCTTGACAAGAACATCCTCTACTGTGCCTTTAGAATAAGTGAGTGACCTGTGTGCAAGTTGCAATGTAACATTAGTAGGTTTTGCCTCACTTAATCCCAACTATTGATAAATTGAGAGCGGCATTAGATTGATTCTAGCCCCCAAATCACACAAAGCTTTGCCGAAGAACTGGTTACCGATTGTGCAAGGAATTGTGAAACTCCCTAGATCTTTCAATTTTGGTGGTAACTTCCTTTGTAAAACAACACTACATTCTTCGGTCAATGCAACCGTGTCGAAATCTTCAAGCCTTCTCTTTCTTGACAAAATGTTCTTCATGAACTTTACATAACTAGGCATTTGCTCCAATGCCTCAGCGAATAGAATGTTTATGTGCAATTTCTTGAAGACTTCCAAGAACTTAGAAAATTGCTTGTCCAACTTTAATTTCTGCTGACATTGTGGGAACGAGACTAGTGGATAATTAGGACCTTATTTAATTCCCTCTGATTTAGAAACTAGCTCACTTTCTTTCTTTTCTTGCTCCTTCATCTTTCCTTCCTCTTCCTCTACATTCTCTTCCTCATTAACAGTTTTCAATGGAGGTTCCTCAATAACCTCAGCTAATTCCCTACCACTACACAATGTCACTACTTTACAATGCTCTTTACCTTCCCTTTTTGGGTTGACTTCAGTATCACTAGGTAAGGCACCTGGAGGGCGAATATTGAGGGCGTTAGCTATTTGGCCTATCTGAAGCTCTAGATTTCGAATTGAAGCACCATGTTGTGCAATTGATCTAGCCATTAACTCTTCCATACTATGCTTCATCTCTTGCTGAGGAGGGGACGAATTTGGTACTTACTGATGTGATTGGTTTTGATTTTGGAATCCTAGAGGGTATTGTTATCTTGGAGCAAAATACTGATTCTGGGTATTGTTGTTGTTGCTCCATGAGAAGTTTGGGTGATTCCTCCACCCAGGATTATACTAATTGGAATTGGAGTTGTTTTGCTGCCAACTGTAATTTCCAACAAACTGAACCGATTCTGCACTGATTGCACATTGATCACTAGGATGATTCCCAGTGCATAAATCACATGTTACAGAGACACTTTGTACAGATTTAGCCTCTAGCGTCTCAAACTTCTTTGTAAACGCAACAATCTGCGCGGATAATGTAGTGACTGAATTAAGTTCTAATTTTCCTGCAACCTTTTGTTGTATTCTCCTTTCAGGAGGTTATTGATAATTGTTGGCCGCCATGGTTTCCAATAACTCATAAGCCTCGTCAAAATTCTTTCCCATTAGAGCACCACCTGCAGCTGCATCAATACTTGTTCGGGTAGAATTGAAAAATCCGTTAGGAAAGTCTGAACTTCCAACCATTGAGGAATGCCATGATGTGGACATCTTCTAAGTAAATATTTAAATCGTTCCCACGCTTCATAAAAAGACTCAGAATCATATTGAGCAAAAGAGGCAATGTCATTTCTTAATCTTGCAGTTTTAGCCGGCAGGAAGAATTTTGCCAAAAATTTCTGGGCTAAATCTGTCCATCTAGTAATAGAGCCCGATAGAAGTGAATGTAACCAACTCTTTGCCTTATCACGAAGTGTGAAAGGAAATAATCGGAGCCTAATAGCATCATCGATAACTCCATTGTATTTAAATGTGTCGCAAATTTTCAAAAAATTCATCAAATGGTCATTTAGGTCGTCATTTAGTAACCCACCAAACTGAACATAATTTTAGACCATCTGAATAGTGTTTGGCTTTATTTCAAAGCTGGTGGCTTGAATAGCTGGCCTAGAGATGCTCGACTGAAAATCCTTAACAAGAGGCATAGCATATTCCCTCAGAGATTTCAGCTCCTCTCCGACCATGGTATTTTGATTGGGTATACCTCGAGCTCTGTCCCTTCGCAGTCTTCGAATATTTCGCATGTTATTTAATCTTATTAATAATCAACAAGACACACGTCACTTAATCAACAAGATACATGTCACTTAATCTTATTAATAACCCACAACAATCTTTAACTTTCGTATGTCTATTAATGATGATGATCATGGGGGTAAATTATGGGTTGAGATTAAGGTGGAATACCAGAATAAGCCTATTTTATGCAATATGTGTAAGGCCTTTGGACATTCTTCTATTAAGTGCCCTAGTGCAAATTTCAAATGGATTCTTAAATCGTCTGGCCCCATGGATAAGGTTTCTTGCTCTACTAGCTCTACTGTTCCTGTGGACCATGCGGACGGGGGGGCCCTTGCCCTGAATCTGCCCTCAGCTCTACGCCGGTTATTAAGGGTTCTGCCATTAAGACCCCTGTCTCTTCTTCCCCTATTGTTTCTACCTCTAAGGAGGAATGGACCATTCTGACCCGAGCTAAGGGTTCCTCCAAAGACCAAATTACTGCAAACTCTTCCTTCAATTCAGTCATCCCTGTCTCGAATTCTTTCATTTCTATATCGGATGTTTCGGACACTCCCCCATCAAACACCTCAAATTCCCCTATTCCCTCTCCGCGAGTTGCTCTGTTGAAATCTATGGATGAAAATGAGGTTGACAGAGGTAAAGATAATGCCTTGGCCCCTTCCCTTGGGAACCACTGTGTGTAATTTAAGTACCCCACTCCCTGTATCATCCTTGGACGTGCCTTACTCCCCATCTAGCACTGATATTACTCCCTCTCCTAACCTTCTTGTCTCTAAGCTGAAGCTTATTGATGGTAATGTAGGTAAAGAACAAAAGTCAACCTCTGGGCCAAGCTTGGCCCTGTTTCTGCGACTGTTCCTATGACTTACAAGGCTAACAAAAAAAGTGGGGGGAATTATACCTTTAAATCATCTCCTCTTTTTAAATGATTAATATCTGCTCCTACAATGTTAGAGGGGTTGGTAAAGGACCAAAGCAAACCTCGGTCAAAGATTTCTTGCGTACCAATAATATTTCCTTTGTTGGCCTCATTGAAACTAGGGTGAAAGCTCACCATGCTCGCTCTATCTCGACCAGAATATGTAGCAGATGGAGGTGGGAGTTTAATTATGATTATCATGATAATGGCAGGATTTGGTTGGGTTGGGACCCTTCTATTTGGGATGTCAACATACTGTTCAAGTCTTCTCAGTTGATTCATTGCTCGTTGGTCTCTACTATCCTTAATACTCAGTTCTTTGTTTCTATTATTTATGCTTTGCATACTCCTGTTGACCGTAGGGTTCTTTGGAAGGACTTAAATTGTCTCGCTGTTCCTATGTCTTCTCCGTGGGCATTACTTGGGGATTTTAATGAAACAATCAGCTTGTGCGAGATTGATGGTGGTAATACTTCTTGGGACCATGGTAATGCTGAATTTAAATCCTGTCTGGATAACATTTCGGTTGAGGACCTTCGGGCTACGGGAGCTTTCTTTACTTGGTGGGACTCTTAGATGGCTCATCCCACTTACAAAAAACTTGATCGTGTCTTAGTCAATCATGGTTGGTTATCCTTGCTTAGCTCCTCTTATGCTCACTTTGGGCCTAGGGAGTTCTCTGATCATAGTCCTGCCATCCTTTTCACTGGTCTTATCCTCCCTAAAATTCCAAAGCCTTTCCAATTTTTCAACTTCATGCTGGAATTGGAGGGTTTCAAGGACTCTCTTAGGACTGCTTGGAATTATCATATTCATGGGGATCCTATTTTCGTTCTTGCCGCAAAGCTTAAAAGAGCTAAAAAGGTGATTTGTAATTTGAACAAAACAGTTGGTAATCTTTCCAATAACATTACTCTTGCTAGGCAGAAGTTACATGATATTCAGATTGAGTTGATTAATAGACCGAGGGATGGGCAGCTTCTTTAGCTTCAAAGGGATTACTCTAATAACCTGTGGGATGCTATTGTTAGAGAGGAATCTCTGATCAAACAGAAATCCCGTGTTCTTTGGCTTAAAGAGGGGGACTCAAATTCTGGGTTCTTTCACAGTATGTTAAAAAGTAGGTGGAATACCAACAAAATTTTGACTGTTGAGAATGAGAGTGGTATTATGGTGCAGGGGCATGATCTTGTCCAGAATGTGGCGGTGGACTATTATTCAAATTTGTTGTGCCTTCCTTCCTCTCCCGTCTACCCGGGGCTTAATGATTTGGGTCATATTTTCACTAGGACTGTGTCTCCTACCCAGGCTCGTCTTTTAGATAGAGATGTTTTGGATGACGAAATCTTAGCTACCCTTCGTTCTATGAAGAAAAATAAGAGTCCTGGGCTTGATGGTTTTAATGTTAATTTTTTCATCAATAACTGGGATATTGTGGGGCCAGACTTTCTTGCTGCTATCAAGTCTTTCTTTAGGAATGGTTGTCGTTTGAATGGTACTAATGCTACGGCCATTGCTCTTATTCCTAAGGTCCCTAACCCATCCTCTATGGGGGACTTTCGGCCTATTTCCTGCTGTAACACTACTTACAAATGCATCTCTAAAATCATTGCTAATAGGCTTAAAGGTACCCTTCCCTCTCTCATCTCTCAAACTCAAGCTGCCTTTGTTCTGAGTAGGCGCATTGGAGACAATATTCTCCTTGCCCAGGAATTAATGAGAAACTATCACAGAAGTTCGGTCCTCCTCAATGTACCCTTAAAATTGATTTGAGGAAAGCTTTTGACTCTGTCCGGTGGGATTTCCTTTTTGATATTCTAAATCATCTCAAGTTTCCTCCGAAATTCGTTTATTAGATCAAGGCTTATATCTCTACCCCTAAATCTCTGTTAAGGTTAATGGGGCTTTATGTGGGTTCTTCCCCGGGGCTAAGGGCTTACGACAAGGTGACCCTTTATCCCCTTACCTTTTTGTCATTATCATGGAGACTCTCTCTCTACTTATTGCTGATAAAATTAAAGATCTCCCTTTTAAGTTTCATTGGAGGACTGGCAATTCTAGGATTACGAATCTCTGCTTGCTGATGATTTAATGCTTTTCTGCCACGGGGATAGGGCTTCTGTCTCCACTCTCTCCTCCTATTTGTCCCTATTCTCTAACCTCTCGGGACTTGTTCCTAATGTGGAAAAGAGTCAATGCTTCCTTGCAAATGTTAATGATGAAGATACTATTGCCATCCTGGACATTCTTCGTTTTGAGAGAGGTTACACCCCCACCAAATTCCTTGGTGTCCCTCTTATTTCTTCCAAACTTTCACTTCTGGACTGTAGGCCTCTTCTTGACAGGATTACCTCTAGAGTCACTTCTTGGACTTCCAAGTTCCTTTCTTTCTCTGGCAGGCTTCAGTTGATCAAATCTGTTCTTTTTGCCATTCAAAGTTATTGGTCCTCCTTTTTTATTTTACCTTCTCTTATCTTAAAATCCATAAAATCTATCCTCTCAAGATTTCTTTGGAAGGGTCCTTCTTTGCAAAAGTATGGTGTTAAGGCTTAAATTTGAAATATCTTGATGATTGGAATAATGCGGGCATCTTACTGCACTTGTGGAATATTATTAATCCTCAGAGTTCTTCTTTGCGGGCTATCTGGTCTAGGGATACTGTTATTAAAGATAGAAACTTCTAATCTATTCCTATCCCTTCTGACTGCTCTTGGATCTGGAGAAAGGTTTTAAGGCTTAGGTGTGTGGCTATAAACCATATTAATTATGTTATTGGTAATGGTTCTCTTGTTAGCCTTTGGTTTGATCCTTGGTTAAACCACCGTCCCTTGGCTAGCTCTGCCCATGACCACCTCATTGTCAACTCTGGTTTGGGTCCGATGGCTAAGGTTGCCTCAATTTTGTGTGAGGCGGGATGGACTTTACCCTCCTCTAACCATTCTGATGTTATTGATTTTCGGCGCACCTTTGACTTCTCTAGGCCGCATGATGTTTCCAAGCAGGATAGGCTTTTTTGGGATGCCTCTCCTACTATTTTGTTTTTTGCTAAATTTGTTTGTATATTAAATGCAAAAAAACTATAAATATTACAATGAAGATCAGATCATAGTCCTCTTCTCCCGAGAGGGCTAAAGCACATAGGAAAACCTAGGAAACCCATTACCTAACCTAATTATATTTTTCCTCACAACTTGAGGCTAGGCAATAAAAACAACAAAAAATCTGTTACACCAAACACCACGGCCCAGTCCAAAGCTCTATTTGGAAATCTATTCATAGGAGGAGCTTTGAGGTCGATTGGGTCTCTCTTGTGTGGCACAAACTACATGTCCCTAGATTCTCCTTTTATTTGTGGCTTGCGTTTCACAAGGGTTTCAAGACTAAGGATATCCTGATTCGTTATAGTTTTAACATTTCTCCCGAGTGTCCGCTCTGTTCCAATCATTTTGAAAGTTTTCCTCATCTTTGTTTTCAATGCGCGTATGCTTTCCAAGTCCTTTTCTTTGTCACTGTGGGTGGCATGGTTTTCTTAGGGACTGGGCTTCAATTGTGAACTTTGTGCTCCATTTGCCCTCCTCTAATCAGAGGCGCTCTATTCTCTCTCTTGGGCTGGCTGCTACTATTTATTTCATTTGGAGAGAATGGAATGCTAGATGTCATGGCGAGGCTTCTAAGCCTGCTGCCTGTCTTGGTCGTCAAATTCTGCATATCATTAAGTGTCAGCTCCATTCTTCTATTAGGTTTCGTAGGCAGACTACTGGGTTTGGTCATTTATTGCTCACTAATATGGTTTAGCCTCTTCTTGTGTTTCTGTTCTATTTGATCTTGTTCGGGGTTGAGGTTTGGTTTGTGCCTTGGTTGAGGGGGTGGGCTTGGGTTAACTTTTGCCTACTGATCCTTGATTTGCTGCATGTTTGGGGTTGCTTCAATGCTTCTACAGTTTGATCTTTCTGGATGCTTCTTGCCAGTCCTTGGGGTGCTGCTTGTTTGCTGTTTCCTGAAATGTTGGTCATGCGTTTGTTCTGTGATTGGGCTGATTGGGTTGGCTATTATTTGGTTGCTGGCACTGTGGTCCACACGGTTGGTTTTGTTTGGTCTCTTGGAGGTCTGGGCCTTTGGTTTGGTTCCTGCTCTTACTGGGAGTTATTGTTTGTGGCAGTGGATGCTTTGGTGTTGCTGTCTTTATTGGTGGGGGCATGTGCCTTGATCTAGCGGGTGAGCTGGTTTGTCGTTCTGGGGCATCTTGTGTTGCTGCCTTTTGCTGGCAGCTGTTTGTTACTTTGATGGTGCTGCTGCTGTGTCATATGTGTTTGTGGTTGTTGTTGGGTTTGCTTGGCTGCTGTTTGCCTGCCTTTTGCTGCTGGGTTTCTTATTCTTGCGGCGGCTGCTTTGTTTTGCAGCTGTCCGGTGTCTTTGAGCTTTTTTGTTGCAGTTTTGCTACTGGGGTGTTGTTTCTCTCTCCGCTGCTGCTGGCGGCTTTGTTGCTGCTTGGTTTCCTTTGTTGGTTTCTTTTGGTTTCCTGCTGCAGCATGTTGCATCTGTGGCTGGCATGTTGTATCTGCTGCAGCATGCTGCTCATGGGATCGCTTGGTTTGGTTTGGTCTGCTTGTGTCGAGCGCTGCTACTGGGTTCCTGCTGTTGTCCCAGCCGTTGTGCAGCTGGTTTGGGGTCTCTGTCGCTAGTTTTGTTGCTGTTTGTGGGGTTGGCTGTTGTGCTGGCATGGCTGCTGGTTGTTGTGGCGGGTGGGCTGCTTCGCTGGCTGTTGCCCTATGCGGGTGCTCCTGTTTTGCAGCTGGCGGTTTTGCTGGTACGGGGTTTGTTGATGCTTTGTCTTTGGAGCTGCTGCTCTTGGGGTTTTTGGGTTTCTGCTAGGTGCTTTTGTTGGTTTTGCAAAGTTATTTTGCTTTGGGCCTGCGTCTCTAGTTGGCATCTACTTCTCCTTGCTGCCGTTTGCTGTAGTTCCACTTTGCTGCTGGGCTACTGCTGTGACTTCTTAGTTGGGACTGTTGCAGTTGCTTTGTAATGTTCTTTCTTCTGGTTCTGGCAGCTGCTTCTTCTGCTGTTTTTCTGGTTTGTTGCTGCTTATTTTTGCGGTTGCTTTTGGTTGCCGCATTGGGCTACTTTGGTTTGTTCTTGCTTTTGTTTCTGGTTGGCCTCTGCTCTGCTGTTGTCGGTGTTGGGTCCCTCTTCGTTTCCTTTGCTGCTGCTGCATAGTGCTTTTGCTGCTGTTGTTGTTAGGCCAGTGCTGTTGTCTCATTAGTTTTGTTTGTTCCTGTTTGGGTTCTGCTTTCCTTTATGCTGATGCAGCCCCTCCTTGGAGCATGTGCGGGGTTGTTGTTGCAGCTATTGTTGCTGCAGCTGTTGTTGGGCTGCTTGGTCTTTTCCTTTGTGTTTTTCTCTTCTTGATATAGTTGCTGGTTAGGCTTTTTGTTTTGTGGTTTCCCATTTTTGTTTTCTCTTGTGGGGCTTCTTCCCTTGTAATCTTTTATAGTCTTGGCATGATAGAGCCTGTTTTATGATGTCCTTGCTATTTTCTGTTTGGGGTTTCCCATGTTGTTTTGTATATTCTCTATTTTTTAATACAAGTTTAATTTAGTAAAAAAAAAAAAAATTTACTGGCTAAGCAATTAATCTAAGAAGCAAAGATTATGACAATCAATTCACATATGATTAACTAATACCAAAGAGAGAAAATTTAATTCAAATTAGATGTTGGGTTCTGTTAGAATCTTAGAATAGAAGATTAGTTCATGATAGCTACAACAAACATCAATTTTAATTTATATATCATCAATTTTGGATTACAAATAGAAAGGAAATAATAGAGATAAAACCACTTTTGAAGATACTCAGTTGTTGTTTATTGGGTGGATTTGGATTTCTAGCTCTTCTCCTTAGTTTTGCAGTCCTTGGTAACTTAGCTCCTTGGCCCTTGGCTTGATTCAGTGTTGATTTCCAGCCCTTGGCACTTTTTTATGATGTAATATGTAGCCTCTCTCCTCTGCGGATCTTTTCCTGAAGTTTTCTGCACCATGCTTATATTCCACCCCCAACAACCCTCGCAAAACTCCCGGCATCTGCCAAAATAGTAGCTCATTCGGCGGGATTAGTCCGGATGCGTCCGGGAAACCCACGGTTAACAAAAAAAAAATAGTAGCTCAGATCGCACTCAAAAATGTTAGATCGCACTAGCCCAGGATGCTGCTACTGTGCGCAGGCCGCGCACCACATGCCGCCCGACCGCTGCCTGCAGCGCATGCTCAGTGCCTATACCGCTCAAGCGCAGCTGCTCGACAGCTATTGCGCAGCTGCCCGTCTCCTAGATTCCAAGAGCAGTTGTGCGCCAACTAAAGCGCAGCGGCGCATGCCTTTGCTTCCCAGGGCAACTGCGCGCCTGCTCATGCGCAATTGCGCGTTTCGTTCGTCAACCCCTATACGCCTAGCCCCCCTCCCCCCCCCCCCCACGTGAGCTTGGTGCTTAATGCTCAGCCAACAGCCACTCAAGCCTAAATGCCGCTATACACCGCACACACAACATAACCCCCATGGCTTTAAACTAAATTCTAACTGTTGCCAAGCATAATTTCCATAATAATTCACGTTACGCACGAATTTCCGTGCACAGGCACTTAAACAGTACTTGACACGTGACAAACTCACATGTAGATTCAGATGACTATTATTCCAATTCCTAAAAAAACGCAAATAAACACAATAAAAACCAACAAAAATACATGAAAGTGATATGAAAGATAATTAACACGAATGTAACAAAATGATATAACAACCTCAAGAAAAGCATTACGATTCCGCAATTATCAAGACTAGAAGTGCCTAATGAATGGGTATTAAACCCACTCATCAGCAGATAGGTCGATTACTTATTCGAGGGGAATAGTAGAACATATTTTAGTTAAAGTTGATAAGTTCATATTTTCGGCTAATTTCGTGGTGCTTGACTGTGAGGAGGATCGAGAAATTCCACTTATTTTGGGACGACCATTCTTAGCTACAGGAAAAATGCTTATTGACGTGCAAAACAGAGAGCTCACTATGAGAGTTAATGATCAAGAAGTAAAGTTTAATGTGTTTAACACGATTAAGTTTCCAAATGATGTGGAAGAATGTTATCTGGTCGAGCAAGTTAAAGGGATGGTTCATGAGGAGTCTATAAGTATCCGTGGTTTAAAAATATCTGATATAGATTATTTGTGTGAAAGGAAGGAAAACAGTTGAAGGGAACGGACAATTTGTGAAGCATTGTTTGGGTTATGCAAGTGCTAATGAAGAGATCCCAAACACCTCATTGGAGCCTGAATAAAGAGTGTAAGAAGTCAAGTTGAAGACTATAAAACAAGCGCTAATTGGGAGGCAACCTAAGGGTTTCAAGTTTTTAGTAGATTTATATTGCATGTTAATTAGTTTTAATTATTCTTATTCTCTAAGTTGTTATGCTTAATGGAATTAATAAAGTATGGATTCAGTTATTTTTATTAGTTGCATTTTAATTTCATGCTAGTTTATTATAAGCATGCTAGTTTATTATAAGCATACTTGATTTCAGTTGAGTTTTTAGTTAATTTTCTGGTAATTACATAGTAATCGCAAGCTTATTATGTATCTCAGGTACCACATAGCAAAAATGGATGAACAAACGCTGCGAAGGAAGCCACATGCGATGGCGTGTAGCATCGTACAGCACAGCACGCCCGCGCGCGCAGGACAGGACAGTGTCGCAGCGCCAGCAAACAGCGTCACAGCGCTGCCTATTCAGTAACTTAGCACCACAACGCTGTGATGTAGCGTCGTGATGAGTGGATTTTATACCTACGAATTAGGTACTCTTGGCTTGATGATATTGTGAGTTTTTAAGTAATTTTAGTTAATTTGATGTATTTTTGGTTTTTTTCTAGGAACTAAAACTAATTCAGAAATGGTGGAAAAAGCGAAAAGCGATGAAGTTTCAACCATAAATATAGAATAAAATGCAGCATGAAGTTGACGGCGTACGGTAGGTGTCGGCGTTTAGCACGACCTTGGCTCGGTGAATCAAACCTAGTAAGTTGACATGGCAAATTAGCAAATTAGCAGGTTAGCACGCTGCGCACGCACGATTAGCAGGGAAGGCCCTAGCACCGCGACGCTAGGGTTAGGTGCTGCGGCACTTGAAGTGCAGCAAGCCAGCGCTGCGGCGCTGCTGGGCAGGGCTGCGATACTGCAGTTGGTATCAAAGTTGTAAGTTATAAACTTTAGGAATATGAAACCTAGGTTATAACCTTAGTATTAAACTTGTATTGAGTACGCTAGGTGATGGATCGAGGAGATTCATTTGGTGATCATGTCTGGAGGTGGATTGTGGAAATCCATCGAGCCGAGTTGTGCATGATAAAATATCATTTCATTTTATCAATGAATATATTTTATTGTGACACTAACATCTTGCTGTTTGTTTGTTCCTGTCTGTGGCTGTAGGATGTCTGAGATGGGAGAGTCCAGTCCTGCTGGAGAGGTGGAGTTCACAAACATCCATGTGGATGTAAGGTAGTTAGTGGAGGTGCAACCAAGTGAGCCAGAGATGATGGACACTAAGGATGAGTCTGAGATCGAGTATGGTTCTGAGGAGGAGCCAGTTACCGAAGGAGTGCTGAGGCAGTTAAGTGATGAGGCAGAGGATGAGGATCCCAAGTAGGATCCAATGACGGAGCATGATGAGCCACCTGAGTATGCAGATGGCATGGGCACTACTGCTAGTGACATCATCGAAGAGCTGACAAATAGGAATGAGGAGCTAGAGAATCAGGTAGCCCACTTAGAGGAGTAGAACCAGGATCACCAGGACCGAGAGGAGTAGTACTGGTCATTGGCATATCAGACTTTGGGGGGAAAAGGCTGAGTTAACCCAGAAGCTGCAGGAAAAGGACCAGAGGATTATCGAGTTAGAGGCAGAGGTTCAAGGTCGGCGTGGGGCTTCTGTTCAGCTTGGTGTGATGGTTTATGACCTCTTAGAGAGGAATGTGGTGCTGGTAGGACAGATAGAGCAGGTAGAGGATCAGCTAGAGACTACTCGTTTGGAGAGAAATGAGATTATAGAGCAGTTGGCAGCCCTGACTGCAGAGATTGATTCCCTCAGGTTAGGCTTGACCACTTCCATTGGCAGACTGAGGGATAGGGTGAGGAAGTACCCCAGGGATGAGGGGAGCAGTAGGCGCGTGATTAGGCGCTGAGTGGTCGACAGGCTAGCTCGGCGGGAGCTCAGGGTTGCAATTCGCCGCAGCAAGTGGTGATGTGTTATCTTTAGCATTATGTTAGCAGCAGGTCCCACTTTTGTTCTAATAGGGGTATACTTATGTTGTAAATCCCTATGCTTGTAGCGTGCACATGATAGTAGTTAAACCCTAATTTTGTTCCTAATAGAGGGTGGAAGGTTATTATTCCCCAATTTTATTCTTTAGGGGATAGTTAGTGGTTGGCAAGCCATGCCATTTAGCGTTTATAGAAGTATGCCACATGTTGAGTTTGGTTGTATTAAAACAGTGGTGTCTGATTATAAATGCAGTTGTTTTATTTAAATCAAATGTGTTTGATAGATGCTTTTACTTTTCATTGTTGACTTAAATGACTTTTTGCATATGACATGAATCTAGTAGTAAAAGCTGACGGTTTTCTTTTATCAGATCATGCCTCCAAGAAGACAGCCACGAAACCAAAGGGTTGAAGAATCGGTTAATAACACTCAGGGTCATCCAGACCCAATAAGAGCGTTTGCTGAGTTACTGGCAGAAGCCATGCGAAATAGACCCCTACCTGTTGAAGAACAGCCAAAGTAGCGGCCCACGCAGCATTTGACTAGTTTCAAGGACTTTAAACTAGTAGGACCTCCCGAGTTCAAAGGAACACTAGACCCGATTGAAGCCCAAACTTGGATCAAAGAAATAGAGAAAGTGTTCGAGGTTGCAAGAGTAGCTGACGAACAGAAGACAGAGTTCGCCAGTTTTATGATGAAGGGTGAAGCAAACTATTGGTGGAAGGCTAACAAAAACTGTGCTGGAGATGGTGTGATACCATGGGAACATTTTAAAGAGCCGTAGACCCGGACATCCTGGGATCAAATCCCACTTGCAACAATTGTCAAAGGCAATAAAAATGCTAATAGGGCCATGGGGACACGGGTGCAAGCCCGTATGAAAAGCCTGACCCGGGGTGGGGAGATTAGTCCGACTGCGGTTGAGAAACTCCACATTAACAAAAAAAACCATTTTAAAGAGCTATTCTTCGAGAACTATTTCCCGGAGAGTATGCAGCAGAACTTGGAAGTGAAGTTTCTAGAGCTCAAGTAGGGGAGCATGTCAGTCGCAGAGTATGCAGCTAAATTCAATGAGTTAGCCCGATTCGCACCATACCAGTGATGAGCACATGCTTAGCTTGGACAAGGGTGGAGCCTATGTAGCAGATCCGGTACGAGTTCCGGTTAGACCAGTGACGAGAGCACGAGCAAAACGCTTCAGGGAAGGGCTTAATGGGTTTATTCAAGAAGCTTGGAATGATAAGGATGCGAGTTCAAAGGCGTTGGAGTTGGAACCTAAGTTCGTGAATGTGCTACAAGTGAGGGATCCAAGTCATGACGCAAAAGAAGCAAAAATTCAAATTTTAGGTTTGAGCGCTTGGGCGCTCCATTCCTTTGCATTTCAAGCGCCTAGGCGCTTGCCAAATGTGGGAGATTCTGCAACTCAACGCCTAGGTGCTCCAGATAGAACAAATCCAAGTGCCTAGGCGCTTGGTCCAGGACACGGATTCCAATGACGCGTTTTGATCAGATTTCTTTCCTTAATTTTAGGGTTTTCAGTATATTTTCATAATTCTATTGTAATTAGGATATTTTTAAGCTACGATTTTGATTCCAAATTAATTGTTATTTCCTTTACGGATTCTAGGGTTTTATAGTTAGTATAAATAAGTTTTATGCTTGTAATTCAAGACAGATATAATATTATTCAGAGTTTATTCATACTTGAGAGCTATTCTCTACTTTTGGTTCTTTGAATTATTTCTAAGCTAATTTCTTAGTTTTTCTTTTGAGATTCATATTTAACTTATCATACTACAAACCATAGTTGTGTGTGGCATTATTCTACCGCATCATATAATCATACGGAGATTATCGTTTTCCATATAACAAGGGTCTAAGTGTTGTTGGTGTTCCATCCTACGTGAATTCAATTGCTTGATCGAATATATCAAGATTCTCGTCTCCAAATTAGACGTTGGGTTAAGATTTCGAAAGAGTCCATCAATCTGCTTACTAGAAACGATCCGGGCGACGACCACCTCACGCAAGCGTATCGTGGAGTCTATCATTTGGTATTAGAGCTACGTTTTCGAGCTAAGTATCTATCTTTATTGTTTCATTGAATTTGTGAGTAAAAAAAAAGAGTATAGAAAATTTTATTATTATCTCAGTTTTTTTTTTGCTAAATATTTTTATTATCTCAGTTATTTCTATTTGTTCGTAGAATTCATTTTCAATTCTGTAATCAAGATTGTTACTACTTCTAGTCATACAAACTATATTGTTCGTGATAAGTTATTTTGAATTGATTAGTAGAACTGAGAATTTTTGCTAATTAAATTCGAAAAGAACCTATTAGAGAGAATAATTAGAGGTAAAAGGCTTAGTGGTGAGATCAATTGAGGGAAAAAGCCTATTGAGCAAAAAATAGATGAGTAAAACATTAATCGAGCGAAACACATAAGGGAGTGGTGAGGAAAATATTTTGCTACTAACCTCTGTTTGCAAGAATTATGTCTAACTCAAAGGATAAGGGAACTGTTGTAGAACCTACATTGTCAGTTGATATGAAGTTGATGATTGAAGCCATGAATAAAGAATGGGGTAGAAGGTTGGATATGGCAATGGAACAGGTGCATGAGCGCTTGGACCAATTAAGCGTTACTCGGGAAGAATCTTCTCAAAACCGCCAGGGAACTCAACAAAAAGGGGTAGCTCAGCAAAGAGGAGCTAGGGTGGAAGAAACTGATTTCAACGACGGAGGATTTAGTGAAGAGGATGATCGAGAGTCCGACTTCTTACATCGAAGACAACGAGGAGCTAGGGATAGAGGATGTCGAGATAGAGAGGACAACAACTTGGATAGCATAAAAATGAAAATTCTGACTTTCCAAGGAAGAAGTGATCCGGAGACCTATCTAGAGTGGGAAAAGAAGATGGATTGGATATTTGAATGTCATAACTACTCGGGGCTAAAGAAAGAGAAACTCGCCGCAGAATTCTCAGCTTATGCTGTTACTTGGTGGGATCAGTTGATGATCAGCCGGAGGAGATGTGGAGAACATCCAATTGAAACTTGGGAAGATATGAAGACCGTGATGAAAAAGAGGTTAATTCTAGATTACTATCACGAGAGCTAGTTCGGAGTTTGCAAAGCTTGAAGCAAGGTAGTAGGAGCGTAGAAGATTATTACAATGAAATGGAGATGTTGATGGCTAGGGCAAACATCAATGAGGATGGCGAATTAACAATGGCTAGGTTTTTAGCGGGTTTAAATTGGGAGATTGCAGACTTAGTGGAACGACAACATTACTTGGTAATGGAGGATATGGTTCACATGGCTATCAAGATTGAGAAACAGCTTAAGAGGAGAGGTAGCCAACGTTCGATACCTAATGCAGGATCATCATGGAAATCTAATGTTGGGAAGCGAGAGGAGAAGCCAGCCGCAAGCAAACCCAAGTTTGAGCCAAAAATGGAGACGATTAATAAGGGAGTGCAAGGTAAAACTGACCCTTCTTCTTTTAGTCGTAATCGAGATATTAAGTGTTTTAAATGTCAAGGTAGGGGCCATATTACAAATCAATGTCCGAATCAAAGAACGATGTTATTGCTTGACAATGGAGAGGTGGAGACCGAAGGGGAAGATAGTGATATTGACTCTCTGCCACCGCTAGAAGAAGCGGAAGATAGGGAAGTTGCGGTATTTGGGGAAGTTTTGGTGACTAAAAGAGTGCTTAGTGCACAAGTGAAGGAAGAAAGCAACGAGCAGTGGGAGAATTTGTTTCACACTAGGTGCCTGGTGAATGGGAAGATTTGCTGCGTCGTGATTGACAGAGGTAGTTGCACGAATGTGGCAAGTAAGGTTATGGTGGAGAAATTAGGGCTTTTTACAACCAAACATCCTCAACCATATCGATTGCAGTGGCTCAATGATAGTAATGAGATTAAAGTGACTAAACAGGTGCTGGTGCCATTTACTATTGGGAAATATGTGGATGAGATTTTGTGCGACATGGTTCCAATGCAGGCGGGTCATATATTGTTTGGTATACCGTGGCAATTTGATAGACGTGTGAAGCATGATGGCTTTACAAATGAATATTCTTTTGTTCATAATAAAAGGAAAATTACTTTGTGTCTTATGTCACCACAACAGGTGCATGAGGTTCAACTTCATCTGCTGATGAGATCCTGATCAGGCTCGCATCGAACAACATTCTATCGACTCAAGCGTCAAGGGTTCAACAAGTGATTTCAAGTAATTGGGCAAGAATCTACTCAAGGATGCTTACGTTAGAGTTTAATTCAAGTGAACCCCACAAAAAATGTACGGAACAATGGAAGTTGGTTCAAGGATGATTGTAATGGAGATTGAGGAGTTTGGAGATGTCATTTACGTAGCAGTCACTTCGGGCTCAATTACGACCTTGATCCAGTTAGAATCTCGCACAACACAAAGAATGAAAGTTGTAGATCTCATTGAGATCTTTGATTTGATAGGTGGACTTTTCGTAGTTTTATTTGTGTTTATTTAATTATTTATGCATTTGATTTCTTAGGTAGAAATTTTGTTTGCATTTTAGCTATAGTTGCTAATTTAGTTTGTTTTGATGTAATTAGTAATTTGGAAGTATTTGGTTTACGTGTGGACGAGCATCATGTTGATGTGGACAAGTTCTTGAGTAAAAGAGATCGAACGATTAAGTTTCCAAGTTGTGTTACGAGGAGCTTGCAGGGTGTTATGCTGATTCGATCACTGCTTGGAAAGAGATGTTTACAAGTTGTTCATGTCGATACGTCAGAGTTGCCAGATGTTGCTATGTTCTTTGCAGGAGTTGGAGTTTTTAATGATTATTTTCATTACTTTACTTGCATTGTTGATATTGCTTATATATTTCGTTTGCAAGATGAGTTTTGGGATTATGATTTGTTTGATGCTAATAACTTAATTTGTTTTCGTGCAGGATCAGATTTGTGGGTAAATCCATTTCAAGAGGAGATGTCAGATTTGAGGACAAATTCCTTTCAAGAGGAGGGGAATGATGAGATCCTGATCAGGCTCGCATCGAACAACATTCTATCGACTCGAGTGTCAAGGGTTCAACAAGTGATTTCAAGTAATTGGGCTAGAATCTACTTAAGGATGCTTACGTTAGAGTTCAATTCAAGTGAACCCCCCAAAACAATGTACGGAACAATGGAAGTTGGTTCAAGAATGATTGTAATGGAGATTGAGGAGTTTGGAGATGTCATTTCCGTAGCAGTCACTTCGGGCTCAATTACGACCTTGATCTAGTTAGAATCTCGCAAAACACAAAGAATGAAAGTTGTAGATCTCGTTGAGATCTTTGATTTGATAGGTGGACTTTTCGTAGTTTTATTTGTGTTTATTTAATTATTTATGCATTTGATTTCTTAGGTAGAAATTTTGTTTCCATTTTAGCTATAGTTGCTAATTTAGTTTGTTTTGATGTAATTAGTAATTTGGAAGTATTTGGTTTACGTGTGGAAGAGCATCGTGTTGATGTGGACAAGTTCTTAAGTAAAAGAGATCGAAAGATTAAGTTTCCAAGTTGTGTTACGAGGAGCTTGCAGGGTGTTATGCTGATTCGATCACTGCTTGGAAAGAGATGTTTACAAGTTGTTCATGTCGATACGTCAGAGTTGCCTGATGTTGCTATGTTCTTTGCAGGAGTTGGAGTTTTTAATGATTATTTTCATTACTTTACTTGCATTGTTGATATTGCTTATATATTTCGTTTGCAAGATGAGTTTTGGGATTATGATTTGTTTGATGCTAATAACTTAATTTGTTTTCGTGCAGGATCAGATTTGTGGGTAAATCATTTTTAAGAGGAGGGGATGTCAGATTTGAGGACAAATCCTTTTCAAGAGGTGGGGAATGATGAGATCCTGATCAGGCTCGCATCGAACAACATTCTATCGACTCGAGCGTCAAGGGTTCAACAAGTGATTTCAAGTAATTGGGCTAGAATTTACTCAAGGATGCTTACGTTAGAGTTCAATTCAAGTGAACCCCACAAAACAATGTACGGAACAATGGAAGTTGGTTCAAGGATGATTGTAATGGAGATTGAGGAGTTTGGAGATGTCATTTATGTAGCAGTCACTTCGGGCTCAATTTCGACCTTGCTCTAATTAGAATCTCGCAAAACACAAAGAATGAAAGTTGTAGATCTCGTCGAGATCTTCGATTTGATAGCTGACAGGTTCCATAACTCTTTCCGAATCAAACGTTATGGCCATTTTTCCAAAGGACGTCGCGGTAGGAAACACTCGAGCGCCTAAAGCGCTCCAGCCTTTGTATTTCAAGCGCTTAAAGCACTTGTCATGGTGGATGAATCTGCAAGCCAGCGCCTAAAGCGCTCCAGCTAGTACAAATCTAAGCGCCTAGGCACTTGGGCCTGAGCACGGATTACGAGGAAGGTTTTTGATCAGATTTAATGCAATCTTTTAGGGATCTTATCCTATTCTATTGTAACTAGGATGTTTATTAGATAGGATTTCTATTTCCATTCAAATTCTTATTTCCTTATAGGATTAGGGTTTCATGTTATTAGTATAAATAGGATACATGGATGATGTAATTAATTCAGTCAACAATTCAATATTATTCAGAGTTTATTTATACTTGAGAGTTATTCTCTACTTTTGGTTCTTTGAAGAATTTCTAAGCTAATTTCTTAGTTTTTCTTTTGAGATTCATATTTAACTTATCATATAACAAACCATAGTTGTGTGTGGCGTTATTTTACCGCATCATACAATCATACAGAGATTGTCGTTTTCCATCTAAACGAGGGTCTAAGAGTTGTTGGTGTTCCATCCTACGCGAATTCAATTGTTTGATCAAATATATCAAGATTCTCGTTTCCAGATTAGACGTTGGGTTAAGATTTTCGAAGAGTCCATCAATTTGCTTACTAGAAATGATCCAGGCGACGACCACTTCACGCAAGCGTGTCGTGGAGTCTATCATTTGGTATCAAAGCTGCGTTTTCTAGCTAAGTATCTATCTTTATTGTTTCGTTGAATTTGTGAGGCTAAAAACAAATTCATGAGTAAAAAAAAAAAAGAGGGAAAATTATTATTGTTGCAATTGCTTGGGTTTCATAAGTTTCGTGAATATTGGGATTTTATTGAAGAAGCTATCATTTGGTTCTATTGTTGGAATTTGCGAATTTTGAGGATATTGGGATTTCAGTCAAGAGGATTTTTATTGGTGATTGTGAAATTTTGGTGGTTATCGTACGTCACACTTGATATATTTTGTTTTATGATAAGTTCTTATTGAATTAAAAACAAACTGTGATATTTGTTTGGAGAATTCAAAAAGAACCTATAAGAGGGAATTAGAGCGGTAAAAGGCAAGAGTGTGAGATCAATTGAGGGTAAAAGCCTAATTGTACGATACATGAGCGAATTCATAATTGTGGAATACATTGTTTGAGCGAAACACGTAAGGGAGTGTGTGAGAAAAAAAAATTTCTTTATCTACTAACCTTTGTTTTGCAGCGAACATGTATAATTATGATTATGAAAATAATTATGAGTGGCAAAAGAGATCTTTTCAAGGTAGGCGCGATCCTGAAGCTTATTTGAGTTGGGAGGAAAGGAAGGAACGAGAGTTTGGCTATCATAATTATTCCGAGTACAAGAAGTTCAAACTTGCAGTTCAAGATTTTTCTGATTATGCAGCTACATGGTGGGCTGAATTTCTGCGTAGCAGAAAAAGGTATGGAGAGCGTCCGATCGAGACGTGGGAAGAATTGAAAACCGTGATAAGAAAGCGGTATCCTCCAGGACAACCTAGTAGGAGGAATGAACATGCATCTCTGAAACATGTAGAGCAACCTTCGAGGCATTCTGTTTTTTTTTGTTGCTAAATTTTGTTTGTATAAATATGCAAAAAACTAAAGATATTACAATGAAGATCAAGACATAATCCTCTTCTCCCGAGAGGACTACAACACTTAGAAAAATCTAGGAAACCAATTGCCTAACCTAATAAAATTCTTCCTCACAACCCGAGGCTAGGCAAAGAAAACCAACTAAAATACATAACTACCTAAGTTAGATAGGTATTTAGAAACGATAAAAGGACCACAAATCGAAATTCAACTACAAGAGGGACTCATGTATCTGCGAATGCAGCATGGAGTATAATCTTGAACTGAAAGGAAGACAAGTGGGACCCATTTGTCAACAAAGAAAGCCAATTACCTAACCTAATTACATTATTCCTCACGACCCGAGGCAAGGTAAATGGAGACAACTAAAATAATTAGTTTCAAACAAATAGACCACAAGGCACGTGGGCCCAAAATAAGCATCAAACACGGGCAGTCAACAAAATCCCTAAGCAATCTGGCCAACTGTGTTACAACTATACCACACCATCAAAAAACCTTTAACATTTTGAATTTTGAATAACTGTGGGCCCCGCATGGCAACATCTTCATCAGATTAAGTGTTTTGGAAGACAGCCAATTGCCCAAGTGGGCCCCACCAGCAACACACTGTCCCAAGAGCAAGACCCGAGAACAACCACCGGCGAACTCGCCGGAGCACAGACCAGATCCATCCCCCGATAACCAGCTCGTAAACTGGCAGCATGGAACGGGAAAGCCAACGACGATTCGTCAAACACAATACCGAACCCAGATTCTGGCAAGGAACCACGACTCGTAACCACAGCAGATCACCCAAAGAAACATCCAAATTGGAACATTAAAAAGATAAGCAATGGCGCAGTGGTGCAAGCCGTCCTGGGAACGAACCGTAAATCCGGACGACTCAGGATCGACTCCCACTAGCAACACTTGGAGGGGCACTAATAATGCTCCGCTGTGGCCACAGGGATGTGGGTGAAAACCCGTATAAAAATCCTGACCCGGGGTGGGGAGATTAGTCGGGTTGCGACCCGAAAACTCCACATTATCAAAAAAAAATCAGAAAATCACACGGATAAAACAACCTTCCACGCAGACAATCGCCCAAAACCTGAATCAGTTAATGGAGACAAGACCCATTTCAAGATGCGCGTTAAAACAATCCAAATTCCGGTGATAAAATAGATAAACATCCCAATCTGAAAAGTTAAATAGATAAGCAATAAAAGTAAACTCCAGATCAAAAAACACACGGATGAACAGGACCAATCCGTACAAAAACACCCAAGATTTCGAAGCAAAGCAAGCAGGAAATATGGGAAAATCGGTAACACTGATCCAGCATCACCCTGACAAACTACATCAGCCACCACGAGTAGCCCATATCAACCCAACCGCCGACCAGAACAGATCCAAAATCTCAAGACCAAACCGTGCAAAAGCTCCTGTACTCACAAGAAAATAGTGAAAGATCCCATAGCCCAAGACACCAGACATTTCTAAAAAGGCTAGAAAAATGTTTTCGAGAGGATTCCGCTTAGAGTTGCCGGTAGGCTCCAAACAGAGATCAAGCTAAATAAACGAGATGGAAATGAAAAAGTGGGTGGGCCGCAAGTCGAAGGGGGAATAGAATGGCACCAGAGTGGAGAAGGCAGTAGAATAAAGGAGGCAGTGATGGAAAAGAAAGACCAACATGGACCAAAATGACCGTGGGGAGTCAAAGACTGGATCCCTGCCCCGATCGCATAATCGGCCACCAAGAAGAGCCGATGGGAACACCACCACAACTCCAGCTGCAGATCACACAGCGAAAGCCCAAACCAACACAAATCTACCTTCCAGATCAGATCCAAAATCTCAAAAGAGAGAGTGGGTGGGCCGCAAGAAGGAGAGACTGGATGGGTGAGGGATGAGAGACAGCAAGATGGAGGAGAGGGTGGTCAGAGGGAAGGGGGAGGGGGGTTTCCTAGAAAGAAGGAGGAGCTTCTCTCTCTACCCTACTTGGAGCCCCACCTTCGAGGCGTTCAACTTGTGATATTGAAAAGAAGGTTCGTAGACATGAAGATTTGTAGTGGAGACAGTGAAGAGAAACTCCTGGGGTGTATATTGAACCGGCATCATTTGAGAACATCATAAGAACGTTTAATGAGTTAAAGGATGAGCATTTGAAACCACAACGAGTCACTCATAAGGCACAAAAAGAGCAAGATCAGGCGCAGGAGGAAGAAGATGTAAGAGAACATGCAGTCCAATGAGAATTGTTGGCTTCTAGTGTGCTAAATGAAGTCCATGACCAAGAGCAAAAAATTGAACGACAAAAAGAAAGTGAAAAAAAATTGAAAAAAAGATTGAGTGTGAAAAATAAAAGTGTGAAAAAGAGAATGAAAAGAAACGAGAGAATAAAAAGAATGAGATTGAAAATAAAAGAAGGAAAGAAACAGTGGAGAGTAAGAGTGAAAAAAGAGAGAAGAGTGAGTTGGAAAGTGAGTTGTATTTTGAAAAGTCAATGATTGTACATTCGTACAAGACGGCGCTTTGAAATACTAACAAGATTAACTCTTCTTTGTCTGGTTCTGTTTTGTCTCTTGTACAGTTTGTTGATGACATACCCCGAGCTATCATTTCATACCAATCAGCTTATGGTGTTCTTGAGGAGACAAAAGAGTCACCAAGGCAAGTTGGAGAGTTGATAGAGAGAGCTATCGTGGAAGAAGGCATGAGTTCGTGTGTTATTCATGAGATCATAATAACTAAGGAGGATAAGACGTTTAATTTGTGCATCGATTTCGAATTGGTAAACAAGTATCGTTTTCTTTACTTATATAATATGTTTGATAAATTGCATAGTGCTTGTGTTTTATCTACATTGGAAAATGACCATGTGATGTATATGCCTAATCAAATTAGCATGAGATATTGTGATAAATGGAAAGTTTTGTTAACATGTGAATTGTATAGGTGGATAGTTATTTCTGTTAGATTAGCTAATGCATCTAGTATTTTCATGAGTTATTTAAAAAAACATGTTTTGCATACTTCCATGGATAAATTTGTGTTTGGCTAATTTGAGGGTAAAATCGTATTTATCATAAACTACGGAGGATATTTGATATTTGTTGAGTTAGTTTATGAATATGTGTTATATTCTCGTTTTCAATATTCTTACTATCATTTGGTAAATTCTCATTGTCAAAGTGCATATCTTCGTAGAATTTATTCTAGTGATTATTGTGGGTATTCTCGTTTCCAACGTTTGAACTTGCATGAAATTCAATCTAGGGTTTTTCATTCATATGTTGAATTAGGTTTTCATGCTAGTCAATCTTTACATCATGTGTCGTTAATTGATAATGGTAGTGATCATGAATTTTCAATAGAGAAATCTTCTTTGCATGAGTTGTTATCATTTGGTAATGTCTTTCCATTAGAGTTGTTATCATTGCATGATTTTGAGAATGTTGTCTTGAATGGGAAAGAATTACTATTATTGGGTATTAAATTGAAAAGTGTTTATCATCAAATTGGAGTGAGATATGGTTTATATGCATGTTTAGTTAAGTCTTTTGGGTTAGCTACTGTGTTAAATGTTTTCATATTGAACCATGTTTTGCATTCATACATGGGAAAAATTGATAATATTTGTTTTGATGATATTCCTAGTTTTGTCAACTCTTGGAAAAATTCTTTAGCACTTGTTGAATTTGTAAGTGATCATCATAGTGTTAAGTGTGCTAGTGAGTTTTCATCTTGTGAAGTGGGATGTGATATTTCTTTTCCTTTGATGCACCTAATTGATCTTGGATATTTTAATGTCAATGGGAAGAGAAAGGTTGAGTTTGTTTTGCAGGTTCGAGATGGGTTTATACTCGTCAAGAGGGGAAATATAAGTTGTGGTGCGAAAGAATTCGAGCAATGCATGGAAAGTCTAAAGGAAAGTGTTTTGAATTTTGTTTTATTAGACTTTGCATGTGGATTTGAATTAGTTGATTTCTTGGTGATTAAACGAAAGGAACTTGTTAATTTGTTTTGTTTTGTGTTTAATCCAGGAATTCAAAGGTGCTTGCAAATGCAACGTATCAAGTTTCAAATTTTGACATTTAATCCGGGTGCATTGAAGTGGATGTTAGTGCGAATGGTCGAGATCATAAGGTTTACTTTTGATTCGGGAATTCGTCGTTGGGAGTATTTACGAATGCACGAGATCATCACGTTGGTTTTTGATCCGGGAATTCGTGGATGGAAGTTGATGAAGTGTGAAGGGTTCTTTTTTTTTTTTTTACTAAATTTTGCATATATATAAAAATGCAAAAAACTAAGGATATTACAATGAAGTTTAGAACATAGTCCTCTTCTCCCGAGAGGACTAAAACACCTAGATAAATCTAGGAAACCAATTAACTAACCTAATTTTGATATACAGTGTGAAGGGTTCTACATAGTGTTATTTTGATCCAGGAGGATATAGGATTTTTCGTAGTTTTATTTGCGTTTATTTAATTATTTATGCATTTGATTTCTTAAGTAGAAATTTTGTTTGCATTTTAGCTCTAGTTGCTAATTTAGTTTGTTTTCATGTAGTTAGTAATTTGGAAATATTTGGTTTACGTGTGGAAGAGCATCGTAGTGATGTGGACAAGTTCTTGAGTAAAAGAGATCGAAAGATTAAGTTTCCAAGTTGTGTTACGAGGAGCTTGCAGGGTGTTATGCTGATTCAATCACTGCTTAGAAAGAGATGTTTACAAGTTATTCATGTCGATACGTCGGAGTTGCCAGATGTTGCTATGTTTTTTACAATAGTTGGAGTTTTTGATGATTATTTTCATTACTTTACTTGCATTGTTGATATTGCTTATATATTTCGTTTGCAAGATGAGTTTTGGGATTATGATTTGTTTGATGCTAATAACTTAATTTGTTTTCGTGCAGGATCAAATTTGTGGGTAAATCCTTTTCAAGAGGAGGGGATGTCAGATTTGAGGACAAATCCTTTTCAAGAGGAGGGGAATGATGAGATCCTGATCAGGCTCGCATCGAACAACATTCTATCGACTCGGGCGTCAAGGGTTCAACAAGTGATCAAGTAATTGGGCTAGAATCTACTCAAGGATGCTTACGTTAGAGGTCAATTCAAGTGAACCCCACAAAACAATGTACGGAACTGGTGTGCTGTCGCAAGCACCCAAAAATAAAACCTTACTGCAAAAGATATTAATGTAGTAGTGCAAGTAAGAGTCGATCCCACAGAGAATGATTAGTCTAAATTTATACTTTGTAAACTAAAAGGGGGGGTTTGGAATTTTATTTAACAGATTAACTGAAGCAAAATAAGAATAAAATAAAAACCTTAGATCTTCCGTTTAATATCACCTTATCATAGCAATATTTATCCTTCAATGAAATTAATAGCCCTAGGTAACAACAAGCTCTGCTACCCGAAACTCCCCTTAATTATCACTCAATGAAACAAGCTCTTCACAAGATTCGAACCATTATACAACCTAGAACAAGCTCTCTAGATTTAATATAATAGCAGCATTAAGAACTAGAGAATTAGACTATTCCAAGCAACAATCACACAAGCTCGGATTATTTAACCTGTCTTCCAATAATCATAGCAATACTCAAAAGCTTGACCACAATCATGTATCACTAATTGCTACTTGTGATTAGGAACAATATCAATTACACGTAATACTGTCCCTTAATCTAGCAGATGATATTAATCAAATTAACTTAACTGATCACATTAAATCAATCAAAATAAATATCATTCAACTGTTAAAACAGATTATCGAGAATGAACTTCATATAAGAAGGAACAAATAATGTATAAAAAGTTCAACATCCCATTGGAACTAAATAAAATAAAAGAGAAGAGTTCATAGCAAATAGGCAAATATAATTTACAAGATATTCAACAATAATAGAATATAAAAAATAAAGGAAGAGTTTAGAGAAGAAAAACTATGTTTTGACATCCGGCTGTCACTTCGGATCACAATCTTCAATCTCCAAACCTTCGCCTTTGATTCTTCGCTTCCATAAATGTTGATCTCTTGATTGCTCTTGAACTATAAAAATGGAGAGGAGAGTAGCCTCCCCCTGGAGGTCTACTTCCTCTTCCTACTCCTATACTAACAAACTAATGTGGAGAATGGATACAAGGAATTGGAGTATGAATTGGTGGTGAATTAGTGTGTGAATTGGTGTCTTGGTGTTGAAACACCTCTTGCTATTTATAGGCACTCAAGGATACAAGATGGTCAAGATCCAACAACTAATCTAAGTCATGTGCATCAGCCATCCAAAGCAAATATCAAGCCAAAAACGTGCCCATGTGATGTGCTAAAAATCCAAATCTGTCAACTAACTGATCAGCACCTTGTAAGCCAATTTTGAATTAGCAAACCACCGAATTTGGACTTGGGCAAAGAACAAAAGTTGTAGCCCTGGAGTTTCTAATGAATTTGGGCTTTTGAATCACCTGATTTGGAGTTGGGAAGCTCAAGTTATGGTCCAAATACTCCAACTGGTCCGAACAGGAATCCAGTCCATGCGGGATTCGGATTAGCTATCTAAAAATCAATATTTGGAGGCCCAAATGAACTTGGATTTTTGCTCACCATACCATTTCGGAAAGCTTGAGAAGTCTACTAAAATCTTCAATAAGAACACATTCTCATTTGGAAACTTTAACACTATCGAAATCGTAAATGAAGCTCCAGAGGTCAATCTGTCCAACCGAGTAATTTTCTGGAATATTCAGCTTCGACGTTTGTTGGTAAAATAGTCATAACTCTCTCATCCGAGCTCTGATTAAGGCGTTTCAAGATGATCCGGAAAGCTAAGAAATAGATTTTACAACTTTCCTTCTTTGAACTTTGAGAGATATTGGTTGGAAACGAAGGACGAAATTGGGCCTCAATGGGCTGCTATGTCAATGATAAATTATGGACATTGATCCAAATACCCTTTTATTCTTTTTTCCTGCAAAACAAAGTAAAAATACATAAAAGTGATACAAAGACATATTTCATAACAATAAGATAAAAACACATAAAAAAGAATATAAATTACTCAAGAACTCACAAATCATCAAGCTAAAAATACTCAATTTATAGGTATAAAATTGACTCATCAAATACCCCCAAACTTGAATCTTTGCTTGTCCTCAAGCAAAACAAATACAAAAATAAGACTTAAAACTCTTCTAATAAAACCTAACTTGAGCAATGAGACATAAAGTTTGAAAAATGACCTCAAAGATGTCAACACATTATAACTTTAGAAAAACTTTCAAAATATCGCAACGTCTAGGATTTTAACTTGCTTGTTAGTCATACCTCACTTTAAATCATTTCCGTGTGTGTGTGTGTGTATCCAATTGCACTAAACTAAGTATAACTCGGATGAACTTATCTAACCACATTACCTTATGAAGGAAAATAAACTCCAACAACTACATGCTTAACACATCACTCACCGCTAATGTAGACAAATCAAAAATTAAGATCAAAAGACTCTAGGTAAGTGCATTTTATGCTCCATCTTATCATAAGTCATCTTTTATGGGCAAGTGCGTTTTACGCTCCATCTTATCCCATTGCAAGATTTTCGATTAATTGTTTCTTCTTCTTCTTTTTTTTTTCTTTTTTTTTCTTTTTCATATAGGTGAGTGCGTTTTACGCTCTATCTCCCCTAAGTACGTGTTTATGAGTGAGTGCGTTTTACGCTCCATCTCAACTCACCACATGACCAACAAATCAACTTGATTACATTGCTTCGAGTGATGTTTAAACGAGTTCTAGAGCTTATTGATATCTCCCACAAGCATTCGGTCATATATAAGTCTTCTCTAAGTGTATCACTAGTTTATTACAAATGGATAAGTGCTCAAATGAGGTAGGGATCACAAACAATGTAATAACCAACAAAAAAGTTAACCACACAGACTAAGCAATATTTGTCCATTCTTCATGAGTTACAAATTATTCAATCAAGTTTTTTGTTTTTTTTATTTATCATTGGTCATAGTTCTAAATCAAGTCAATGCTCAAGAAACACATTTTAAAAATAACGACCCTTAAAAAATCATATTTTTTTTTTATAAAAACACACGAATACTAAATACCATAAAAAACACAAATATTAAATACTACCCCCAAACTTAAAATTGACATTGTCCTCAATGTAAACAATTAACGAATCAAATGCAAATGACTTCCTTGGAAATATGTCAATAATCGTGGGGTGTTGGAACTGTAGAATGACTTAACACAAAAGATAAAACAAAAATAAAATCAAGTGAAATAAAATTAGATTAAAGGGATGTGAAATTTGGGTTGCCTCCCAAGTAGCGCTTGGTTTATAGACGTCAGCCCGACTTCTTTATTTCTTATTTGAGACCTTGAGATCACCATGGACAAGTCAAGAGTCCCTGCAAAATTAAAAAGCAATATGAGTTTAAATTAAGATAAAAAATTGCTAAAATGAAATAAGGTTCACAAAAGCACAAAATAAAACTAAAATCATTCCCCGGCAACGGCGCCAAAATTTGGTGTGTTGTCGCAAGCACCCAAAAATAAAACCTTACTGCAAAAGATATTAATGTAGTAGTGCAAGTAAGAGTCGATCCCACAGAGAATGATTAGTCTAAATTTATACTTTGTAAACTAAAAGGGGGGGTTTGGAATTTTATTTAACTGATTAACTGAAGCAAAATAAGAATAAAATAAAAACCTTAGATCTTCCGTTTAATATCACCTTATCATAGCAATATTTATCCTTCAATGAAATTAATAGCCCTAGGTAACAACAAGCTCTGCTACCCGAAACTCCCCTTAATTATCACTCAATGAAACAAGCTCTTCACAAGATTCGAACCATTATACAACCTAGAACAAGCTCTCTAGATTTAATATAATAGCAGCATTAAGAACTAGAGAATTAGACTATTCCAAGCAACAATCACACAAGCTCGGATTATTTAACCTGTCTTCCAATAATCATAGCAATACTCAAAAGCTTGACCACAATCATGTATCACTAATTGCTACTTGTGATTAGGAACAATATCAATTACACGTAATACTGTCCCTTAATCTAGCAGATGATATTAATCAAATTAACTTAACTGATCACATTAAATCAATCAAAATAAATATCATTCAACTGTTAAAACAGATTATCGAGAATGAACTTCATATAAGAAGGAACAAATAATGTATAAAAAGTTCAACATCCCATTGGAACTAAATAAAATAAAAGAGAAGAGTTCATAGCAAATAGGAAAAATATAATTTACAAGATATTCAACAATAATAGAATATAAAAAATAAAGGAAGAGTTTAGAGAAGAAAAAAACTATGTTTTGACATCCGGCTGTCACTTCGGATCACAATCTTCAATCTCCAAACCTTCGCCTTTGATTCTTCGCTTCCATAAATGTTGATCTCTTGCTTGCTCTTGAACTATAAAAATGGAGAGGAGAGTAGCCTCCCCCTGGAGGTCTACTTCCTCTTCCTACTCCTATACTAACAAACTAATGTGGAGAATGGATACAAGGAATTGGAGTATGAATTGGTGGTGAATTAGTGTGTGAATTGGTGTGTTGGTGTTGAAACACCTCTTGCTATTTATAGGCACTCAAGCATACAAGATGGTCAAGATCCAACAACTAATCTAAGTCATGTGCATCAGCCATCCAAAGCAAATATCAAGCCAAAAACGTGCCCATGTGATGTGCTAAAAATCCAAATCTGTCAACTAACTGATCAGCACCTTGTAAGCCAATTTTGAATTAGCAAACCACCGAATTTGGACTTGGGCAAAGAACAAAAGTTGTAGCCCTGGAGTTTCTAATGAATTTGGGCTTTTGAATCACCTGATTTGGAGTTGGGAAGCTCAAGTTATGGTCCAAATACTCCAACTGGTCCGAACAGGAATCCAGTCCATGCGGGATTCGGATTAGCTATCTAAAAATCAATATTTGGAGGCCCAAATGAACTTGGATTTTTGCTCACCATACCATTTCGGAAAGCTTGAGAAGTCTACTAAAATCTTCAATAAGAACACATTCTCATTTGGAAACTTTAACACCATCGAAATCGTAAATGAAGCTCCAGAGGTCAATCTGTCCAACCGAGTAATTTTCTGGAATATTCAGCTTCGACGTTTGTTGGTAAAATAGTCATAACTCTCTCATCCGAGCTCTGATTAAGGCGTTTCAAGATGATCCGGAAAGCTAAGAAATAGATTTACAACTTTCCTTCTTTGAACTTTGAGAGATATTGGTTGGACGAAGGACGAAATTGGGCCTCAATGGGCTGCTATGTCAATGATAAATTATGGACATTGATCCAAATACCCTTTTATTCTTTTTTCCTGCAAAACAAAGTAAAAATACATAAAAGTGATACAAAGACATATTTCATAACAATAAGATAAAAACACATAAAAAAGAATATAAATTACTCAAGAACTCACAAATCATCAAGCTAAAAATACTCAATTTATAGGTATAAAATTGACTCATCAAGAACAATGGAAGTTGGTTCAAGGATGATTGTAATGGAGATTGAGGAGTTTGGAGATGTCATTTACGTAGCAGTCACTTAGGGCTCAATTTCGACCTTGATCCAGTTAGTATTTCGCAAAACACAAAGAACGGAAGTTGTAGATCTCGTCGAGATCTTCGATTTGATAGGTGGCAGGTTCCGTAACTCTTTCCGAATCAATAGTTATGGCCATTTTGTCAATGGACGTGGTGGCAGGAAACACTCGAGCGCCTAAAGCGCTCCAGCCTTTGTATTTCGAGCGCCTAAAGCGCTTGTCATGGTGGACGAATATGCAAGCCAGCGCCTAAAGCGCTCCAACTAGTACAAGTCCAAGCGCCTAGGCGCTTGGGCCTGAGCACAGATTATGAGGAAGGTTTTTGATCAGATTTAATGCAATCTTTTGGGGATCTTTTCCTATTCTATTATAACTAGGATGTTTATTAGATAGGATTTCTATTTCCATTCAAATTCTTGTTTCCTTATAGGATTAGGGTTTCATGTTATTAGTATAAATAGGATACATGGATGATGTAATAATTCAGTCAACAATTCAATATTATTCAGAGTTTATTCATAGTTGAGAGCTATTCTCTACTTTTGGTTCTTTGAAGAATTTCTAAGCTAATTTCTTAGTTTTTCTTTTGAGATTCATATTTAACTTATCATACAACAAACCATAGTTGTGTGTGGCGTTATTCTACCGCATCATATAGTCATACAAAGATTATCGTTTTCCATCTAAACGAGGGTCCAAGAGTTGTTGGTTTCCATCCTACGCGAATTCAATTGCTTGATCGAATATATCGAGATTCTCGTCTCCAGATTAGACGTTGGGTTAAGATTTTCGAAGAGTCCATCAATTTGCTTACAAGAAACTATCGGGCGACGACCACCTCATGCAAGCGTGCCGTAGAGTCTATCATCTGCAGAGAGATCATGAAAAAATAAAAGAGAGTGAAGAAAAGAAAAATAATGAGGGAAGAAATAATGAGGAAAAAAATAAGAGAGAAAAAGAAAGAGAGAAAAGAAAAGATGAGGCGCGAAAAACAAATATCTATGCAAAAAAGAGCGATGTGAGGCGAGCTTTAGATGCTAAACAGCCGATGATTATACTTCTTTTTCTTTTTTTTTTATTAATGTGGAGTTTCCGACCAGCGGGTCGACTAATCTCCCCAGCCCGATACTAGAGCAGTTTGCTACCCGACTTGCACCGGGGGTACCTTGGCCACAGTAGAGCATTTTTAGTGCCTTCCAAATGTTGCTAGATTATACTTCGGTATAAGGAGGCGCTTTTGAACACTAACGCTAACGATTCTTCTTTGTCTAGTGTTGTTTCATCTCTTTTGCAGGATTATAAGGATGTGTTTCCCGAGGAGCTTCCACAAGGGTTACCACTTATTCGGGGAATTGAACATCAAATTGACTTCGTACCCGGTGCAACCATTCCAAACCGTCCAGCTTATCGGAGCAATCCCGAGGAGACGAAGGAGTTGCAAAAGCAAGTTGGCGAACTTATGGAGAAGGGGTCCGTAGGAGAGAGCATGAGTCCATGTGCAGTTCTAGTGATCTTAGTGCCTAAAAAGGATGGGAAGTGGCGTATGTGCATTGACTGTCGAGCGGTAAATAATATTACGGTAAAGTATCGACATCCTATTCCACGTTTAGATGATATGCTAGATGAATTACATGGATCTGTTGTCTTTTCGAAAATTGATTTAAAGAGTGGATATCATCAAATTCGCATGCATGAGGGTGATGAATGGAAAAAAGCTTTCAAAACAAAATATGGATTGTATGAGTGGTTAGTGCTACCTTTTGGTCTAACTAATGCTCCTAGTACTTTCATGAGATTGATGAATCATGTTTTGCGTTCATTCATTGGTAAATTCGTTGTTGTGTATTTTGATGATATTTTGATATATAGCAAAAACTTGGGAGAGCATGCATTGCATTTAAAATCTGTTTTAGACGTTCTTAGAAAGGAAAAGTTATTTGCTAACTTGGATAAGTGCACATTTTGTACGGATAGAATTGTTTTTCTTAGATTTGTTGTGAGTTCACAGGGATTTCAAGTGGATGAGGAGAAAATACGTGTAATCCGAGAATGGTCGAGTCCAACAAATGTTAGTCAAGTTCGTAGTTTCCATGGACTGGCAAGTTTCTACCGACGTTTTGTGAAGAATTTCAGCGATATCATAGCGCCATTGACGGAAGTAATCAAAAAGAGTGTGGGTTTTAAGTGGGGTGAAGAACAGGAAAAGGCGTTTAAATTGATTAAAGATAAATTGACTAACGCTCCTTTGCTTGTTTTACCTAACTTTCCTAAGACTTTTGAGATTGAGTGTGATGCTTCAGGTTTAGGGATTGGAGCTGTGTTGATGCAGGAAGGGAAACCAGTGGCGTACTTTAGCGAAAAGTTAAGTGGGGCAGCTTTAAACTATCCTACTTATGACAAGGAGATGTATGCATTGGTTCGAGCGTTAGAGACGTAGCAACACTACCTTTGGCCTAAAGAGTTCGTGATTCACATCGATCATAAATCCTTGAACAAGCGATATGCATGGTGGATGGAATTTATCGAGACATTTCCATATGTCATCCGATACAAACAGGGTAAGGAGAATGTTGTTGCTGATGCTCTTTCGAGAAGGTATGTGTTATTAAATACTCTTGATACAAAATTGCTAGGTTTTGAATGGATCAAATAATTATATGATAGTGACCTTGATTTTTGTGAAGAGTTTAAGTCATGTTAGAAGAATGTTGTAGGTAAATACTTTAAAATTGATGGTTTTCTGTTTCGGGAAAATAAGTTATGTATATACCTGCATGTTCTTTGCATGAGTTGTTGATTAGGGAGTCACATGGGGGAGGTCTGATGGGTCATTTTGGTGTTGAAAAGACTTTATCTGTTTTAAAAGAGCATTTTTATTGGCCTCATATGAAACGAGATGTAGAAAAAATTTGTGATAAATGCATTACGTGTAAACAAGCTAAGTCTCGTGTTTAAGCTCATGGATTGTATACGCCATTGCCTATATCTAGTGGACCTTGGATTGACTTATCTATGGATTTTATGTTGGGCTTACCTAGGTCTAAGCGTGGTCGTGATTCTATATTTGTGGTCGTGGATAGATTTTCTAAGATGACACATTTTATTCCATGTCACAAAACTGATGATGCATCCCATATTGCTGATTTGTTCTTTTGAGAAATTGTGCGTTTGCATGGCATGTCTAGAACAATTGTTTCAGATAGAGATTCTAAATTTTTGAGTTATTTTTGGAAGATATTGTGGTGTAAGTTAGGAACTAAACTGTTATTTTCAACTACTTGTCATCCACAAATTGACGGTCAAACTGAAGTTGTAAATAGGACTTTATCTGCATTGTTAAGGGCAATCATTAAGAAGAATATTAAGCATTGGGAGGAATGTTTACCACATGTTGAGTGTGCTTATAATCGATCTTTTCATTCTGCTACTAATATTTCGCCATTTGAGATTGTATATGGTTTTAATCCTTTAACACCATTGGATTTATCACCATTACCTGTTTCTGAGTATACTAACTTGGATGGAAAGCAAAAGGCTGAGTTTGTTAAGCAGATACATGAGAAAATGTGTCTCAATCATTGAGAGGAGGACGGAGCAATACGCCAAATAGGCCAATAAGGGTCGACGTCAAGTTGTTTTTGAATCGGGAGATTGGGTGTGGTTGCACCTGCGGAAAGAAAGATTTTCGGCTCAACGGCGATCAAAATTGCTTCCTAGAGGAGATGGACCATTTCAAGTTCTCGAGCGCATTAATGACAATGCCTATAAACTGGATTTACCGGGTGAGTATAATGTTAGTACATCATTTAATGTTTCTGACCTTAGTCCGTTTGATGTAGATGATGATTTGAGGACAAATCCTTTTCAAGAGGAGAGGAATGATGAGGACATGCTTAGCTTGGACAAGGGTGGAGCCTATGTAGCAGATCCGGTGCGAGTTCCGATTGAACCAGTGATGAGAGCACGAGCAAAACACTTCAGGGTAAGGCTTAATGGGTTTATTCAAGAAGCTTGGAATGATAAGGATGCGAGTTCAAAGGCATTGGAGTTGGAACCTAAGTTCGTGAATGTGCTACAAGTGAGGGATCCAAGTCATGAAGCAAAAGAAGCAAAAATTCAAAATTTAGGTTCGAGCGCCTAGGCGCTCCATTCCTTTGCATTTCAAGCGCCTAGGCACTTGCCAAATGTGGGAGATTCTGCAACTCAGCGCCTAGGCACTCCAGACGGAACAAATCCAAGCGCCTAGGCGCTTGGTCCAGGACACGAATTCCAATGACGCGTTTTGATCAGATTTCTTTCCTTATTTTTAGGGTTTTCAGTATATTTTCATAATTCTATTATAATTAGGATATTTTTAAGATAGGATTTTGGTTCCAAATCAATTGTTATTTCCTTTATGGATTTTAGGGTTTCATAGTTAGTATAAATAAGTTTTATGCTTGTAATTCAAGACAGATATAATATTATTCAGAGTTTATTCATACTTGAGGGCTATTCTCTACTTTTGGTTCTTTGAATAATTTCTAAGCTAATTTCTTAGTTTTTCTTTTGAGATTTATATTTAACTTATCATACAACAAACCATAGTTGTGTGTGGCGTTATTCTACCACATCATACAATCATACGGAGATTATCGTTTTCCATCCAACGAGGGTCTAAGTGTTGTTTGTGTTCCATCCTACGTGAATTCAATTGCTTGATCGAATATATCAAGATTCTCGTCTCCAAATTAGACGTTGGGTTAAGATTTCGAAAGAGTCCATCAATCTGCTTGCTAGAAACGATCCGGGCGACGACCACCTCACGCAAGCGTGCCGTGGAGTCTATCAACCAGGTAGACACTGAAGCCAGAAAGGCAAGGATATTTGAATTAGGCCTGAACACGTTTTCTACGCTGTTGGAAAGGGACATCATTGCCGAAGGAGGCAACGAGGCTTTAGCAAAGTTCAATCAATATAAAAAAAAGGGTCACGAAGGAAGCAAAGGAGGAAGCAGCGGGGGAAGTAACCCGAATAAAAGGAAATGGAGTGATAGCCAATCTTCTGGTGGCAACAAGTCTGGAGGAGAGGTTAAAAGGGTAATAAGTGCAACAATTATGGAAAGAATCACTCGGGGGAGTGTCTGAAGGGCAAAGGGATTTGCTACAACTGTGGGCAATATGGACACCTTGCTCCTCAGTGCCCAAAAGGAAAGAAAGCAGGATGCTTTTTATGTGGAGCACCAGATCATCAAATCAAGGATTGCTCGAAAAGGAATGGGGATGCAACAAGTGGCAATAGGAACAACAACAACAATAACAATAACAACAACAACAGGCTGAACATTAGAGGGCCAGCTAGCCAAACCAACAGGCCTACGGCACGCACTTTCAACATGATAGTGCAGGATGCGGTGGAGTCGAAGGACGTGGTGTCAAGTATTATTTTGATCAACAATATCAGTGCATATGTATTATTTGATTCGGGTGCTACCTGTTCCTTTGTTTCGGAAGATTTTGCTAAACGGTTAAATTTACCTCGTGAGAAATTAAAGAATCAAATGAATGTGGAAGTAGCTAATAAGGAAGTTATTCCTGTAGAACATATTCATAGAAATTGCTATGCTGAAATAAGAGGATATAATTTGGGCATAAATTTGATTCCGATACGACTAGGAGAATTTGACGTTATCCTTGGAATGGATTGGTTGTCTAATCATGGAGCTGTGATTGACTGCCAGAAGAAATGTGTACACCTGAAGGCTCCAAATAAGTCGAAGGTTGTATTCTATGGTAGTAAATCGCCTAGACAATCTTGTTGTCTGACGATGATGCAAGCAAGGAGATTGCTTAGAAAAGATTGCATAGGCTATTTGGCTCATGTGATTGATACCCGAAAAGTAGGGGATGAGCTGGGTCAGATACCTATCGTAAGGGAATTTCCAGATGTTTTCCCAGATGAATTACCGGGTTTACCACCGGATAGAGAGGTCGATTTTGTAATCGATTTGGTACCGGGAACCGCATCGATATCGAAGGCACCATACAGGATGACACCGGTGGAAATGGAGGAACTAATGGTTCAACTGCAGGAGGTGCTAGATAAAGGGTATATTCGTCCGAGTGTATCTCCGTGGGGAGCACTAGTACTGTTCGTGAAGAAGAATCATTTTTTCAATTCAAGCATATTGGTCTGCTCATTTTGCGTTGCCGGCTGCTGTGCTTAAAGACATCCAATCCATTATGAGTAGATTTCTTTGGAAAGGGCCTTCTCTTCAGAAGCATGGTGCTAAGGTTGCATGGAGTAAAATCACCTTGCCTCTCTCTGAAGGTGGGTTGGCTATCAATCTCCTTGTGGACTGGAATAGAGCTCTTCTGCTTATGCTCCTGCTGAAAGTTATTAATCCTCTGTCCTCCTCTTTCTGGGCTACTTGGGTTAGGGTGTTCCACCTAAAGGATAAATACTTTTGGTGTACTCATGTTCCACCTGACTGCTCCTGGATATGGCGGAAAATTTTAAATTTGCGGTCTGTAGCTTTGCAGCACATTATGTATAGCATTGGAAATGGCAACTCCACAAATCTGTGGTTTGACCCCTGGCTTGCTAGGCGTCCTTTGGCCTCTACAAAATTTCATCTTCTCATTACCAACTCCAGACTGAGCCACTCTGCGAAAGTCAGCTCTATCATTCTGAAAACAACCTGGTCTCTTCCTTCTTCTAATCATCATGTTGTTATTGAATTTCGGCAGTCTTTTGATTTCTCAACGTTATGCAATCCTGCCACTCAAGACATTATTTCTTGGGAATCTACCGTCATAAATGAGATTTCCGTGGCCACAATCTGGGGCACCATCAGACAGCGTGGGCCTTATATGGACTGGTCCCAGACTGTGTGGCATAAAAGTTTAGCCCCAAGGTTCTCCTTCCTGTTATGGCTGGTCTATCATAAAGGACTACGAACGAAGGATCGTCTTATTAGCTTTGGTATTACTATGGACCCCACCTGCTCCTTATGTAACGTAGCTCCAGAATGTTTTGACCATCTATTTTTCCAATGCCCTTTCTCCTTCAGAATCCTTATCTCTGTTTTAAGAGTCTGCGGTTGGAGAGGCTTTAGTCACTGCTGGTCCGACATTTCCAGATTTCTCTACCCCAATTCGTGCGGTAAAGTTCGTCACCACCTTCTTCATCTTGGTTTAGCCGTTGTTGTCTATAATATCTGGCAAGAGCGTAATGCTAGGTTGCATGACAATGTTGCTCTTCTAGTCGGGTCCATTGTTCATAACTCGCTGAATTTGGTTAAGTGTAGGCTACACTCTAATTCTGTCTTTTACCGTGCTAGAGCTAATTTCAGCCACCTTATTTTATAAGTTGATTTCTGTTACGGCGATGTAAACTATTGTTGCCCTGTGGTCGCTGGTTATTTGTTGGCTTTTTGCTCCTTATTTGGGGACTCATGGTTGGGCTGGGCCCCTTATGACTTGTTTTGGTCCCATTCCACTGTGACGAAGGACTGCCTTACTAATTGTCACTGTGCCATTGGTGATTCATGTTTATGTTTAATGTGCGGCTTATATGCACTTCTTGGGTCTTTTCACTATGGGCTGGTAATTGAATTTACGGGCCTGCATTGTTTTTGTCTTAGGGGAATCCTAGATGCTGATGAGGGCATCATTGGTTCGGGAACGAATGACAATCATAGAGCGGATCCTATGAGCATGCTGGATGGGCCTGTTACAAGAGCTCGGGCTAAATGATTCAAGAAAGGCCTTAATGGATTGATACAAGGCATGTGGAGCGAGTATAGATCAAGTGTAGAGTTCGAGGAGCAGGATTCTAAGGCTTCTAAGGCTTTACATTTGGTCATGATGATACAAGCAAACACGCCAATGTTGGGAACGATGGAAATGAGAGAAGACAAAAATTTCCAAGCTGCAGAGTTCTCGCCCCGGCGAGAAAATCAAGGCCAAAACTCTCGCCCCGGCGAGAACCTCTCTGTCCATTCTCGCCCCAGCGTAGTCCATTCTCACCCCGACCAAGGTCTCTCTGTCCATTCTCGCCCCGACGAGAACTTCAGTACAAATCTCTCGCCCCGGCGAGAATAGTCAGTTTTGGTTTACGCGTTTTTTAAGGCAGACGCATTTTTGATAATTTGGAATGCGGATTTCTTCCTTAATTTTAGGGATTTCAGTATATTTTCATAATTCTATTTTAACTAGGATATTTTAAGATAGGATTTTGATTCCAAATCAATTATTATTTCCTTTATGGATTCTAGGGTTTCATAGTTAATATAAATAAGTTTTATGCTTGTAATTCAACAACATTACAATTATTCTGAGTTTTATTCATACTTGAGAGTTATTCTCTACTTTTGGTTCTTTGAAGGATTTCTAAGTAGTTTTCTTAGTTTTTCTTTTGAGATTCATATCTAACTTATCATACAACAAACCATAGTTGTGTGTGGCGTTATTCTATCGCATCATACAATCATACGGAGATTATCGTTTTCTATCTAAACGAGGGTCTAAGTGTTGTTGGTGTTCCATCCTACGTGATTTCAATTGCTTGATCGAATACATCAAGATTCTCGTCTTCAAATTAGACGTTGGGTTAAGATTTCGAAAGAGTCCATCAATTTACTTACTAGAAACGATCCGGGCGACGACCACCTCACGTAAGCGTGTCGTGGAGTCTATCATTTGGTATCAGAGCTGCGTTTTCTAGCTAAGTATCTATCTTTATTGTTTCGTTGAAGTTGTGAGCAAAAAAAAAGAGTATAGAAAATTTTATTTTAGTTATTTCAATTGTTCGTAGATTTCATCTTCAATTCCGTAATCGAGATTGTTGGTACTTATAGTCATACCTACTATAGTTGTTTGTGATAAGTTATTTTGAATTGATTAGTAAAACCGAGGATTTTGCTAGGTAAATTCGAAAAGAACCTATTAGAGAGAATATTTAGAGGTAAAAGGCTTAGTTGTGAGATCATTCGAGGGAAAAAGCCTATTGAGTGACACACGAGCGGAACATTGATCGAGTGAAACACGTAAGGGAGTGGTGAGGAAAATATTTTGCCACTAACCTCTATTTTGCAGGAAAAATGTCTAGTACCAAAGATAAAGGTGTTATGGAAGATCCTCCAGCAAAGTTTGATCCAAAATTTGTGATGGAAGCTATGATGAAAGAATTCACTAGAAAGTTGGATATGGCGATGGAGCAAGTGAATGAGCATTTCGACCAAATGAGTGCATCCCAAGGACCCCAGCTTCAACATCCTCATGGGGCACGTCAGCACGGAAGGACGTATCAAAGAGAAGCTAGACAAGAGGAAAATTACTATAAAGGGGGATTTGGTGAAGAAGAGGACCGTGAATCTGACTTTATCCATAGGAGGCGAGGAGCAAGGGATAGAGGCGGTAGGGATAGAGAAGATGGCAATTTGGACAGCATCAAAATGAAGATTCCAGCTTTCCAAGGGAGGAGGGATCCTGAGGCATACCTAGAGTGGGAAAAGAAGATGGAATGGGTTTTTGAATGTCACAATTATTCAGAACTCAAGAAAGTCAAACTTGCCGCTACGGAGTTTTCAGCTTATGCAGTTACTTGGTGGGATCAGCTGATGATCAGCCAGAGAAGGTGCGGAGAACGACCAATTGAAACTTGGGATGAGATGAAGATGGTTATGAAAAAGAGATTTGTACCAGACTATTATCACCGTGAGTTAGTTCGGAGCCTACAAAGTCTGAAACAAGGTAGCCGGAGTGTAGAAGACTATCACAAGGAGATGGAGATGTTGTTAGCTAGGGCAAACATCAATGAGGATAGCGAAGCTACAATGGCCAGATTTTCGGCGGGACTAAATTGGGAGATTTCAGATCTAGTAGAACGATAACATTATGTGGTATTGGAGGATATGGTACACATGGCTATCAAGATTGAGAAACAGCTTAAGAGGAGAGGTAGCCAACGATCAATGTTAAATCTGAGTTCATCATGGAAACCCAATATTGGCAAGCGAGAGGAGAAGCCAGCCGTGAGTAGACCCAAATTTAAGCCAAAACTGGAAACGACTAATAGAGGAGTACAAGGTAAAACTGACCCTACTTCTTTTAGTCATAATCGAGATATTAAATGTTTTAAATGTCAAGGTAGGGGACATATTGCGAATCAATGTCCGAATCAAAGAATAATGTTGTTACTTGACAACGGCGAGGTGGAGACCGAGGGGGAAGATAGTGATAGTGAATCTATGCCACCGCTAGAGGAAGCAGAGGATAGGGAAGTGGCAATATTTGGGGAAGTTTTGGTGACGAGAAGGGTGCTTAGTACACAAGTGAAGGAGGAAAGCAACGAGCAGCGGGAAAATTTGTTTCACACTAGGTGCTTGGTGAATGGGAAGATTTGCTGTGTCGTGATCGACGGAGGTAGCTGCACGAATGTGGCAAGTAAGGTTATGGTGGAGAAATTGGGGCTTTCCACAACCAAACATCCTCAACCGTATCGATTGCAATGGCTCAATGATAGTAATGAGATTAAAGTGACTAAATAGGTTTTGGTGTCGTTTACTATTGGGAAATATGTGGATGAAATCTTGTGTGACGTAGTTCCAATGCAGGCGGGTCACATATTATTTGGTCGACCTTGGCAATTTGATAGACGTGTGAAGCATGATGGCTTTTCAAATGAGTATTCTTTTGTTCACAATAAAAGGAAGGTTACTTTATGTCCTATGTCACCACAACAGGTGCATGAGGATCAACTTCATTTGCAGAAAGATCATGAGAAAAGAAAAGAGAGTGAAGAAAAGAAAAATAATGAGGGAAAAAATAAGAGAGAAAAAGAAAGAGAGAAAAGAAAAGATGACGAGCGAAAAACCAATATCTATGCAAAAAAGAGCGACGTGAGGCGAGCTTTAGATGCTAAACAACCGATGATTATACTTCGGTATAAGGAGGCGCTTTTGAATACTAACGCTAATGATTCTTCTTTGCCTAGTGTTGTTTCCTCTCTTTTGCAGGATTATAAGGATGTGTTTCCCGAGGAGCTTCCACAAGGATTACCACCTATTTGGGGAATTGAGCATCAAATTGACTTCGTACCCGGTGCAACCATTCCAAACCGTCCAGCTTATCGGAGCAATCCCAAGGAAACAAAGGAGTTACAAAGACAAGTTGGCGAACTAATGGAGAAAGGGTTCGTGAGGGAGAGCATGAGTCCTTGTGCAGTTCCAGTGATCTTAGTGCCAAAGAAGGATGGGAAATGGCAGATGTGCATCGATTGTTGAGCGGTAAATAACATTACGATAAAATATCGACATCCCATTCCTCGATTTGATGACATGTTAGATGAATTGCATGGGTCTTGTATATTCTCAAAAATTGATTTAAAAAGTGGTTATCATCAAATAAGAATGCAAGAGGGTGATGAATGGAAGACTGCTTTCAAAACAAAATATGGTCTTTATGAGTGGCTAGTGTTACCTTTTGGTTTAACTAATGCTCCTAGTACTTTCATGAGATTGATGAACCATGTTTTGCGACCATTCATTGGCAAATTTGTGGTAGTTTATTTTGATGATATTTTGATATATAGCAAAAACTTGGGAGAACATGCATTGCATTTAAAGTCTGTTTTAGATGTTCTTAGAAAAGAGAAGTTGTTTGCTAACATGGAAAAGTGCACGTTTTGTACGGATAGAGTTGTGTTTCTTGGATTTGTTGTGAGTTCACAGGGAGTTCAAGTGGATGAGGAGAAAATACGTGCAATCCGAGAATGGCCGAGTCCGACAAATGTGAGTCAAGTTCGTAGTTTTCATAGAGTCGCGAGTTTCTACCGACGCTTTGTGCAGAACTTTAGCGACATCACAACACCATTGACTGAAGTGATCAAGTAAAGTGTAGGATTTAAGTGGGGTGATGAACAGGAAAAGGCATTTAATTTAATTAAGGATAAATTGACTAATGCGCCTTTGCTTGTTTTACCTAACTTTACTAAAACTTTTGAAATTGAGTGTGATGCTTCAGGTTTAGGGATTGGAGCGGTGCTGATGCAAGAAGGAAAGCCAGTAGCATACTTCAGTGGGAAGTTGAGTGGAGCCGCTTTGAACTATCCGACGTATGACAAGGAGTTGTATGCATTGGTTCGAGCGTTGGAGACGTGGCAGCACTACCTTTGGCCTAAAGAGTTCGTGATTCACACGGATCATGAATCGTTGAAATACTTGAAGGGACAACATAAGTTGAACAAAAGACACGCAAGGTGGATGGAGTTCATTGAGACATTTCCGTACGTCATCCGATACAAACAGGGTAAGGAGAATGTTGTTGCTGATGCGCTTTCAAGAAGGTACAAGTTGTTGAATACTCTTGATACAAAATTGCTTGGGTTTGAACGAATTAAAGAGTTGTATGCTAATGACCTTGAATTTTGTGAAGAGTTTAAATCATGTGAAAAGAATGATGTAGGTAAATACTTTAAAGTTGATGGTTTTCTGTTTCGAGAAAATAAGCTATGTATACCTGCATGTTCTTTGCGTGAGTTGTTGATTAGGGAGTCACATGGGGGAGGTCTAATGGGTCATTTTGGTGTTGAAAAGACTTTATCTGTTTTGAAAGAGCATTTCTATTGGCCTCATATGAAACGAGATGTGGAAAAATTTGTGATAAATGCATTACATGTAAACAGTCTAAGTCTCGTGTTCAACCTCATGGATTGTATATACCATTGCCTATACCTAATGAACCTTGGATTGATATATCTATGGATTTTGTGCTGGGTTTACCTAGGTCTAAGCGTGGTCATGATTCGATATTTGTGGTCGTGGATAGGTTTTCAAAAATGGCACATTTTATTCCATGTCACAAAACTGATGACGCGTCCCATGTAGCTAATTTGTTCTTTAGGGAAATTGTTAGATTGCATGGTATGCTTAGAACAATTGTTTCTGATAGAGATACTAAGTTCTTGAGTTATTTTTGGAAGACCTTGTGGTGTAAGTTAGGTACTAAATTATTATTTTCCACTACTTGTCACCCACAAACTGATGGTCAAACAGAAGTAGTTAATAGAACTTTATCTGCATTGTTAAGGGCTATTATCAAAAGGAACATTAAAGTTTGGGAAGAGTGTCTCTACCACATGTCGAGTTTGCATATAATCGATCTATTCATTCTGCTACACAATTTTCACCATTTGAAATTGTTTATGGTTTTAATCCTTTGACACCGCTGGATTTATTGCCATTACCTATTTCTGAATTTACTAACATGGATGGAAAGAAAAAGGCTGAATTTGTTAAGTAGATACATGAGAAGGCGAGACTCAACATTGAAAGGTGAACGGAGCAATATGCAAAACAGGCCAACAAGGGCCGACGTCAAGTGATTTTTAAACCAAGAGAGTGGGTGTGGTTACATATGCAGAAGGAAAGATTTCCAGCTCAATGACATTCAAAATTGCTTCCAAGGGGAGATGGTCCATTTCAAGTTCTTGAGCGCATCAATGATAATGCCTACAAATTGGATTTGCCTGGTGAGTATAACGTTAGTGCAACTTTCAACGTTACTGATCTTAGTCTGTTTGATGTAGGTAACGATTTGAGGACAAATCTTTCTCAAGAGGAGAAGTATGATGAGGGCATCCTTGGTTCGGGAACAAATGACAATCATAGAGCAGATCCTATGAGCATGCCAGATGGGCCTGTGACAAGTGCTCGGGCTAAACGATTCAAGGAAGGCCTTAATGGATTGATACAAGGCATGTGGAGCGAGGATAGATCAAGTGTAGAGTTTGAGGAGCAGGATTCTAAGGCTTCTAAGGCTTTACATTTGGTCATGATGATACAAGCAAACACGCCAACGTTGGGAACGATGGAAACTAGAGAAGACAAAAATTTCCAAGCTGCAGAGTTCTCGCCCCGGCGAGAAAATCAAGGCCAAAATTCTCACCCCGGCGAGAACCTCTCTGTCCATTCTCGCCCCAGCCTAGTCCATTCTCGCCCCGGCCAAGATCTCTCTGTCCATTCTCGCCCCGTTGAGAACTTCAGTACAAATCTCTCGCCCCGGCGAGAATAGACAGTTTTGGTCGGCGCGCTTTTCGAGGCAGACGCATTTTTGACAATTTGGAATGCGGATTTCTTCCTTAATTTTAGGGATTTCAGTATATTTTCATAATTCTATTGTAATTAGGGTATTTTAAGATAGGATTTTGATTCCAAATCAATTATTATTTCCATTATGGATTCTAGGGTTTCATAGTTAGTATAAATAAGTTTTATGCTTGTAATTCAACAACATTACAATTATTCTGAGTTTTATTCATACTTGAGAGTTATTCTCTACTTTTGATTCTTTGAAGGATTTCTAAGTAGTTTTCTTAGTTTTTCTTTTAAGATTCATATCTAACTTATCATACAACAAACCATAGTTGTGTGTGGCGTTATTCTATCGCATCATACAATCATACGGAGATTATCGTTTTCTATCTAAACGAGGGTCTAAGTGTTGTTGGTATTCCATCCTACGTGATTTCAATTGCTTGATCGAATATATCAAGATTCTCGTCTTCAAATTAGACGTTGGGTTAAGATTTCGAAAGAGTCCATCAATTTGCTTACTAGAAACGATCCGGGCGACGACCACCTCACGCAAGCGTGCCGTGGAGTCTATCAGCTGCTATGCTTCTTTGGAATTGTTGTGGGTCCTCTTTACTACTGTTCATTTCCTTATTGTGGGGTTTAAGCCTTAGACATGTACGACTCTTTATTTTGATCTTCTTGTACTTTAATGTATTAGTCATTGCTCTTTCGTCTGATATACCTATGCCATCATAGGGCCTGTCCTATGATGGTAATGGTATATTTGGTTGGGGTTTACCCATGCTCTGTACTGTTTTTTATTTATACAAATTAAATTTAGCAAAAAAAAAAAAGGATAGATCGTTAAGGCTCTATATCGATTACAGGGAATTGAATAAGGTTACCATTAAGAAAAAGTATCCGCTGCCTAGAATCGATGATTTGTTTGATCAATTGAACGGAGCGAAATACTTTTCGAAGATTGACTTGAGGACGAGGTATCACCAACTGAAGGTGAGGCAGGAGGATATTCCAAAGACAGCATTCAGAACTCGATATGGACAGTTTGAGTTTTTGGTAATGTCGTTTGGGCTAACGAACGCGCCAGCATCATTTATGGACATAATGAACAGAGTGTTTAAGCAATATCTAGATAAATTTATTATCGTTTTCATAGATGACATTCTAGTCTACTCGAAGACGGAGGAGGAACACGTCGAGCAATTGAGGATAGCCCTGGAAACGATGAGAAGAGAGAAGTTATATGCAAAGTTTTCCAAGTGTGAATTTTGGCTACAAAGGGTGCAGTTTTTGGGGCACGTAATTGATAAGGATGGTGTATCAGTGGATCCTGCGAAGGTAGAAGCAATAATAAACTGGGAACAACCAAAGACACCAACAGAAGTTCGAAGTTTCTTGGGATTAGCAGGTTACTATCGGAGGTTTATTCAGAATTTTTCAAAGATAGCAACACCGTTGACAAATTTGACAAGGAAGACTGTGAAATTTCAGTGGACGGACAAGGGCGAAGAAAGTTTCTTGGAGTTAAAGAAGAAACTTAGTAAAGCACCTGTATTATCACTACCGGACAATACAGGGGGATATGTGGTGTACAGTGATGCGGCACACAAAGGCCTTGGGTGCATATTGATGCAGCATGGGAGGGTCATTGCGTACGCGTCACGGCAGCTGAAGGACTATGAGAAGGGATATCCGACTCATGACCTGGAACTAGCCGCAGTGGTGTTTGCTCTGAAGATTTGGAGGCACTATCTGTACGGAGAGAAGTGTGAGATATACACAGACCACAAAAGTCTGAAGTATATCTTCACTCAGAAGGAGCTAAATATGAGGCAGCGACGATGGTTGGAGTTGATCAAGGATTATGATTATGAAATTTTGTACCATCCCGGTAAGGCCAATGTAGTAGCTGATGCTCTAAGTAGGAAGGGCAAAGATAAGTTGATGATACTAATAGCTCAAGAGGAACTGATCAAGGATATGAAAAGACTGGTGTTGGAAGTCAAGTATCCGACGAATGCAGACGAGAAACTGTACGCAGTAGAGGCGAGTCCAACCTTATTAGACAAGATAAATGAGGCTCAAGGAAAGGATGATGAATGTGTTTCCATAAGGGAACGAATTTTAGAAGGAGAGGAATTGAAGTACAAAGTTGATAACATGGGACTGCTAAGGTTTGAAGGGAGGTTCCGGAGTTGAGAGAAGAGATTTTGCAGGAAGCTCATTCTACAAAGTATTCGATACACCCTGGTAGTACCAAGATGTATCAGGATTTGCGCCAACACTTCTGGAGGCCGAACATGAAGAGGGAGGTCGCGGAATACGTTAGACGATGTTTGACCTGTCAAAGGGTAAAAGCAGAACATCAGAAACCGGGTGGACTGCTACAACCGCTGGATATTCCGGAGTGGAAGTGGGAGCATATCACGATGGATTTTGTGACGGGGCTTCCACCAACTCAGAAGGGTTACGACGCGATCTGGGTGATCGTGGATCGTTTAACTAAATTTGCACATTTTTTACCGATCAAGATAAGGTACAATCTGGAGCAGCTAGCGAAGTTATGTGTGAAAGAGATTGTGTCACGACATGGAGTGCCGGTATCTATTGTATTTAACAGAGATCCACGTTTCACGTCAAATTTCTGGAAGAGCTTGCAAGAAATGTTAGGAACTCAGTTGAGGTTGAGTACGGCGTATCACCCTCAAACGGATGGGCAAAGCAAACGAACGATTCAGATGCTAGAAGGTATGCTTAGAGCATGTGTGATGGATTTTAAAAGCAACTAGGATGATCACCTACCATTGATGGAGTTTGCCTAGAGTAACAGTTATCATGCGAGTATTGGCATGCCTCCATATGAAGCATTATATGGGAGGAAGTGCCAAACACCTCTGTGTTGGGATGAAGTCGGTGAACGAAGACTGTTGGGACCTGAATTGGTGCAGCAGACTGTAAAGGTTATCAAAGTGATAAGAGCTCGATTGGCAGCGACTCAGGACCGACACAAGAAATACGCCGATTTGCATCGTCAAAAGCGAGACTTTGAAGTGGGTAGTTTTGTATTTTTGAAGGTATCTCCCTGGAAAGGGAAAATCAGATTTGGGAAGAAGGGAAAATTGAGTCCCAGGTTCGTAGGACCTTTTGAAGTTTTAAAGAGGGTAGGTGAAGTGGCGTAGGTGAAGAGATTCCTGTCCAAATATTAGATACGAAGGAGCAGACGTTAAGAAATAAGGACATCCATTCGGTCAAAGTACTTTGGAGGAACCACGCAGCAGAAGAAGCCACGTAGGAGCTAGAAGAGAAGATGAGGAAGAATTATCCGCATCTTTTTGAGTGAACCCATATTAAGTTTTCCGTACCTAGGTTGTAATTTTGGGGACAAAATTCTTATAAGGGGGGAGAATGTAATGAACCGGAATTTTGGACTTGTCTTGTAATTCGAATTTTTAAATATTAATGAATGTATATTTTATTAATATTATTTTGCGTTGCATGTTTAAAGGTTGTGTGACAACCTGAATTACGTGAATGCATGAAATTTTACGTGTTATAGTTTTGTTTAAGTGAATAATTGATTTCGTGTAGCGTCGCTAAATCACTATTCACGAAGCACGTTTCTCGAGGCACTATTCACGCTATAATATTTTTGTCTCTTTTTCGATTTTAATAAATTTCATAAATACGTGTGAGCAAAGTGATAATTTTTCCAAGCGTCAGAAATTTTATTTGAGCTGATACGTGATTTTATCCGTATCCGAAATGTTTTATATTGGTGTTCTAAATATTTGGACAAATCTCATAATAATTATTTTTACCCATCCCAATATTTATGGTAATACCCATTTTAATTTTAGGTAGAGTTATTTATCAAATTGGATACAAAAGTGGGAGTTTTCGAATATATTTTTGTGTATTTGGGTATTTATTTTGGGTTGTTACTCCAAGAGGGAACCAACCAAACCACTTTCAACCAATCAAATGCTAGGAAAATGAGAGAGTAGAGGGAGTTGCCGGCAAGCCTCCTTGAGCAACTAACCCACTTCTCCCTAAATCACTCCCTCCACTTCTCCCAAATCACTCATTCAACTCCCAACTCATCCCATTAGTAGGTAGAGAGAGAGAGAGAGAGCTGCAAAGAAGGAAGAACAAAGAAGGAAGAAAAAGAAGCAAGAGAGAGGTTCTAGAGAGAGCGTGTGAAGGAAGAAGAAAGGACCAAGCGAAAGGAGGAACTCAAGCAAGGATCTTAGCTAATTATCGTAACCTCTAGAAGAGATTTATAGAGGTAAACAATCAACCAAAACTGATTTCATTTGATTTTGTAAGATTTTTGAGTTTTGAATGTTTTTGGAGCTTTTTAGCTCATGAATGATCTTTGCTGCGACTCTTGTTGTTTTTGTTTATGTTGGATGTTTGTAAATGTTGTTAAGAGGTTATATAAGCTATAAATAACATCAAAGTGAAACAAAAATGGAACAAATCCGTACCTTGGCTTAATAGAGCAAGAACAATGGACAAAACATGGACTTTGGACTGTTGGACGATTTAGATGACTTTGTAGCTATTATTTCATGTTTGTTTAATTCGTTTATTATTATGTTGTTGTACTTCTGATACAATCCTGACTAGGCTCGCATCAAGCGTCATCGGCTCTGCTCAAGCTTCGAGGGTTCAACAAATGAGTTCAAGTAATTGGGCTAGAATCTACTCAAGGATGCTTACATTGGAGCTCAATTCATATGAACATTGGGGAGAGAGTCATTCATGTGATTTGGGATTTCTAGATACGATCTATGTAGTAAGACTAAATCAATGCAAGTCAAGCGTTCGAGATAGTGTTCGTCATGTTCGTTGGTATCGTCTAATCATTAATGAAGATATGTGTCAATTAATGCAAGGATTAGCGTTCTTACGACGTTATGGATGTCCAAGAAAGCTGAAGTTATGTTATATCATGGGACAGCACGAGGTTGGATTGCACGGAAAACAAACTCAGAAGTTGGGATTCAGGGTTCTCGCCTCGGCGAGAATCGCAGGCTTATTTTTCTCGCCCCGACGAGAACTCCTCTGGATATTTTCGCCCCGGGCCAAACTGAAGCCGCCCCGGCCAAGACTTCTCTGCCCATCCTCGCCCCGGCGAGGTTTCTAGTACAAGTTTCTCTCCCCGGCGAGAACAACCATATTTTATTGGCACGTTTTTCGAGGCACACGGTTTTTGGCAGATTTCTTTCTTTTATTTTAGGGATTTACATATCTTTTAGATTTCTATTGTAATTAGGATATTTATTAGATATGATTTGTTTTCCATATTAATTAGTTAGGTAGAATTTGATTTCCAATTGGATTTCTATTCCTTTTAGGATTTAGGGTTTTATTCTATTAGTAGAAATAGAATACATAGCTGATGTAAAAAGACAACACTTTTTGATTAATGAAATTATTGTGAGATTCTTCTCATCTTTTGGTTCTTTAAGAATTCCTAGATTATTTTCTTAGTTTTCTTAAGATTCAATTATCAACTTATCATACAACAAATCACAGTTGTGTGTGGCGTTATTCTACCGCATCATTCAATCATACGAAGATTATCGTTTGAATTAAATGAGGGTCCAAGTGTTGTTGGTGTTTCATCCTTCATACATTCAAATTGCTTGATCGACTATTCCAAGGTTTATCGTCTATATTCAGGCGAGGGATTAAGGATTCGAACGAGTTCCACCTTATAACTTGCTGGAAACGATCCGGGCGACGACCACCTCACACAAGCGTGCCGTGGAGTCTATCATTTGGTATCAGAGCTAAGTTCCTAGCATGTTACTTATCCTTTAATTTTCTTGTTGAAGAGTAAACAAAAAAAAAGAGAGAGAAAAAAAGAAAATTTCGTGAGGAAAAAAAAAAGAGGGAAAATTAGTATTGTTGCAATTGCTTGGGTTTCATAAGTTCGTGATTATTGGGATCGTATTGAAGAAGTTATTATTTGATTCTATTATTGGAATTTGTGAATTTTGAGGATATTGGGATTTCACTTAAGAGGATCTTAATTGGTGATCGTGAAAATATTTGGTGGTTATCATACGTCCTATACTGCTATATTTTGTTTTGTGATAAGTTCTTATTGGATTGAAAAATAAATTGTGAAATTATTTGGAGAATTCAAAAAGAACTCATAAGAGGGAATTTGAGAGGTAAAAGGCAAGAGTGTGAGATCAATTGAGGGTAAAAGCCTAATTGTGTGATACACGAGCGTTTCATAATTGTGGGATATACTGTTTGAGCGAAACACGTAAGGGAGTGTGTGAGGAAAATTTTATTTATCTACTAACCTTTGTTTTGCAGCAATCATGTATGGATATAATTGTGAAAATAATTATGAGTGGCAAAAGAGATCTTTTCAAGGAAGGCGCGATCCTGAAGCTTATTTGAGTTGGGAGGAAAGGAAGGAACGAGAGTTTGGCTATCATAATTATTCCGAATACGAGAAGTTCAAACTTGCAGTTCAAGATTTTTCTGATTATGCAGTTACATGGTGGGCTGAATTTGTGCGTCGCAGAAAAAGGTATGGAGAGCGTTCGATCGAGACGTGGGAAGAATTGAAAACCGTTATGAGGAAGCGGTTTGTTCCAGTACAACCTAGTAGGAGGGAGGAATATGCATCTTCACGATATGTGGATCATCGTTCAAGGCATTCAACATGGGATGACGATAGGGAGGTTCGTCGACATGAGGAGTCGCATTGGAGGAAGCCACAGGAAACTCCTGAGGTGTATAGGAAAAAGGTAATTTCTAAAGAGGAGCTAAAAGAGGACATTATGGAACCATTTCGTAAGATGATGAAGGAGTGTGATTCGCAGTTCCAAGATCTTCTTCAAACATATGTTAATCAAGGGCAGCCAAGGAAGGAAGAAGAAGACAAAGAATATGCAGTCCAAGGAGAGCTATTAGATTCCAGCGCTCAAGAAGAAGTCCATAATGATGTAATATCTTTAGAAAATACATGTAAATTTGAACGACAAAAAGAAAGTGAAAAAGAAATTGAAAAAAAGATTGAGTGTGAAAAAGAAAAGTGTGAAAAGGAGAATGAAAAGAAACGAGAGAATAAAAAGAATGAGAGTGAAAATAAACGAGAGAAAGAAATAGTGGAGAGTAAGAGTGAAAAAAGAGAGGAAAGTGAGTTGGAAAATGAGTTGTATTTTGAAAAGTCAATGATTGTACATTCGTACAAGACGACGCTTTTGAATACTAACCAGATTAACTCTTTTTTGTCTAGTTCTGTTGTTTCTCTTATACAGGTGATTGAGGATATACCCCGAGCTATCATTCCATATCAGCCAGCTTGTAGTATTCCCGAGGAGACGACGAAGTTACCAAGGCGGGTTGGCGAGTTGATAGAGTCCAACTTCATCAAAGCGGGTATCGTGGATGAAGTCATTAGTGCATGTGATATTCATGAGATCATAGTACCTAAGGAAGATAGAATGCCGAGCTTGTTCGTTGATTTCGAATTGGTAAACAAGTATCGTTATTATTTTCTTTGCTTAGATAATATGTGTGATAAATTGCATAGTACTTATGTTTTATCTACATGTGTTGGTAACCATGTGATGATATTGCCTAGTCAGGTTAGCTTAAGAGAATGTGATGAATGGAAAATTGTGTTAACATGTGATTTGTATAGGTGGATAGTTATTTCTGTTAGATTAACTAATGCATCTAGTATTTTCATGAGTTATTTAAAACATGTTTTGCATGCTTCCATGGATAAATTTGTGTTTGGCTATTTTGAGGGTAAAATTATCTTTATCATAAACTGTGGAGGATACTTGATATTTGTCGAGTTAGTTTATGAGCATGCGTTATATTCTTGTTGTCAATATTCTTACTATCATTTGGTAAATTCTCAATGTCAAAGTGCATATCTTTGTAGAATTTATTCTAGTGATTATTGTGGGTATTCTCGTTTTCAACATTTGTACTTGCATGAAACTCATTCTAGGGTTTTTCATTCACATGTTGAATTAGATTTTGATCAATCTTTACATGGCATGTCGTTAATTGATAATGGTATTGATTCTTCAGTAGAGAAAACTCCATTGCATGATTTGTTATCATTTAGTAATGTCTTTCCATTAGAGTTGTTATCATTGCATGATTTTGAGAATGTTGTCTTGAATGGGAAAGAATTACTGTCATTTGGTATTGATTTGAAAAGTGATTATCATCGGATTGAGTTAAGATATGGTTTACATACATGTTTAGTTAAATCGTTGGGATTAAGTAATGCATTAAATGTTTTCATGTTAAATCATGTGTTACATTCTTTCATGGGAAAATTTGTTAATATCTGTGTTGATAATACTTCGACTTTTGTTGACACTTGGAAAAATTCTTTGGCATATGTTGAATTTGATTGTGAGTATCATATGTATGGTAGTGAGTTTTTATCTTGTGGTGTTAGTTTTGATCTTTCAATTCCATTGATGTCGTTATCTGATGTTGCATTGGGTATTGTCAATGGGAAGAGAAAGGTTAATTTTGTTTTGCAGATTCGACATGGATTCTTACTCATTAAGGAGAAAAGCATGGATCGTTGGGTAAATCCATTCGAACAATGCATGGAAAGTCTAAAGGGAAGTTATTTGGATTTTATTCTAGTAGACTTTGCATGTGATTTTGAGTTATTTGATTTCTTTGTGATTAAACAAAAGGAACTTGTTGATTTGTTTGGTTTTGTGTTTAATCTAGGAATTCAAGAGCACTTGCGAATACAACGAGTTGAATTTCAAATTTTGGTATTTGACCCGGGAGCATTGGAATGGAAGTTAGTACAAATGATCGAGATCATAAGGTTCACTTTTGATCCGGGAATTTGTCAATGGGTTTATCTACGAATGGTCAAGATCATCAGACTGGGTTTTGATCCGGGAATTCGTGGATGGGAGATTATGCTACATGAGGAGTTCTACATGCTGATATTTGATCCAGGAGGATATAGGACTTTTCATTGTTTTATTTACTTTTATTTTACTATATATGCATTTGATTTCTTAGGTAAAAACTTTGATTGTGTTTTAGTTTTAGTTTCTAATTTAGTTTGTTATTATGTGTTTAGTGTTATGGAAGAAATTGGCTTACATGTGCAAGAGTATCATGTTAGTTTGGCAAAGTGTTTGAGTCAAAGAGAACAAGAGTTTAAGTTTCCAGATTATGATTCGAAGAGCTTACATGGGGATATTTCGATTCGTTCATCATTTGGAAGGAGATCTTCAATAGTGATTCATGTTAACTCGAGGAAGATGCTTGATATTGCTATTTTGTGTCTTGAGGGAGTTGGAAGTTCTATTGATTATTTTCATATTCTTACATACTTTATTTATATATTTCATGTGATTGGTGAGAATTATGATTTATGTTTTGTTTGACGCTTCTAACTTGGTTTGTTTGGGTGTAGGATCAGTTTTGTGGATATATCCTTTTCAAGGGAAGATGCTGGATTTGAGGACAAATCCTTTTGAAGAGAAGGGGAATGATACAATCCTGACCAGGCTCGCATCAAGCGTCATCGGCTCTGCTCAAGCTTCGAGGGTTCAACAAATGAGTTCAAGTAATTGGGCTAGAATTTACTCAAGGATGCTTACATTGGAGCTCAATTCATATGAACATTGGGGAGAGAGTCATTCATGTGATTTGGGATTGCTAGATACGATCTATGTAGTAAGACCAAATCAATGCAAGTCAAGCGTTCGAGATAGTGTTCGTCATGTTCGTTGGTATCGTCTAATCATTAATAAAGATATGTGTCAATTAATGCAAGGATTAGCGTTCTTACGACGTTATGGATGTCCAAGAAAGCTGAAGAAGTTATGTTATATCATGGGACAACACGAGGTTGGATTGCACGGAAAACAAACTCAGATGTTGGGATTCAGGGGTCTCGCCTCGGCGAGAATCGCAGGCTTATTTTTCTCGCCCTGACGAGAACTCCTCTAGATATTTTCGCCCCGGGCAAAACTGAAGCCGCCCCGGCCAAGACTTCTCTGCCCATCCTCGCCCCGGCGAGGTTTCTAGTACAAGTTTCTCGCCCCGGCGAGAACAACCATATTTTATTGGCGTGTTTTTCGAGGCACACGGTTTTTGGCAGATTTCTTTCTTTTATTTTAGGGATTTACATATCTTTTAGATTTCTATTGTAATTAGGATATTTATTAGATATGATTTGTTTTCCATATTAATTAGTTAGGTAGAATTTGATTTCCAATTGGATTTCTATTCCTTTTAGGATTTAGGGTTTTATTCTATTAGTATAAATAGAATACATAGCTGATGTAAAAAGACAACACTTTTTGATTAATGAAATTATTGTGAGATTCTTCTCATCTTTTGGTTCTTTAAGAATTCCTAGATTATTTTCTTAGTTTTCTTAAGATTCAATTATCAACTTATCATACAACAAATCACAGTTGTGTGTGGCGTTATTCTACCGCATCATTCAATCATACGGAGATTATCGTTTGAATTAAACGAGGGTCCAAGTGTTGTTGGTGTTTCATCCTTCATACATTCAAATTGCTTGATCGACTATTCCAAGGTTTATCGTCTATATTCAGGCGAGGGATTAAGGATTTGAACGAGTTCCACCTTATAACTTGCTGGAAACGATCCGGGCGACGACCACCTCACGCAAGCGTGCCGTGGAGTCTATCAACTTCCATGGGTTATGAGTTTAACCTAGTTGGAATGGAGTAAAAAGGGATTAAAACAAAGATTTAGTGATATTTTTGTAAAGAACACCAAGAACACCAAGAACATGAAAATATAGCATGAGTTGATACTTTGGCCTAAGATTTAGCCATGTTAATATCAATGGATAACTCTAAATTTTTGATATGTTGTAGCTCTATGTCTTAGGAGTACATAGAGTCCGGAACGGACCAATTTGAACGTGTATAGGAGGAGTTATGGTGGTTGGAAGCAAGATAGGTCTAGAATAACAAAAATAGAGCATGCTGGAAAAACACGCACCTGGGCTGCTGCCGGTTGGGCGAGGGGCGCGCCACTAGCAAGGTCTTTTGGGCAAGGGGCGCGCCAGACATACAGTCGGCTAGACAGCTTTGGCGTCCTTTAGTAAAATAGGCGTAACTTTCTCAGACGAACTCGGATTGAGGTGATTCAAGATGATTCGGAAAGAGAAAAATTAGACCTACAACTTTCTTTTAATAAGTTTTAACATTTGAGGTCGGGATCAATTCCCAAATTGGCCATTTGTAGGACTGATGTGTAATTGGGGGCAATCGGAGGGTGTTGGGCATGCGCGTAAGCACATGTAACGCTCCCGACAATGTAAAATGATGTTCTAAGTCTTAAAACATGAATATTATGAATTTTAATGATACTTAGCATTAACAAATGGGTATTAGATAAATCGGATGGGCGTGCTAGGCGTACGCAATTGCGTGTTGCTTGGGCATTCGAATAGGCAAGGTTGGCGTACGGACGCGCAAGCGTCGTAACGCCATAACTAGTGTGACACTCCCAAATCCGGGTACTTCGTTTCCTTAGGATTTGGTGTTCACTATCCAAAAAAATCACATCACATCTAACTACCCATTCCAATACGAATGAAAACTCTTAAATAAAATAGAAATCTCCCATTAAAGGGTTACAACATCTTTAATAAATAAATCCCAGGTCATCTAACCTTAATAAAACATCAAATGCGGAAACATAATCAAGTCTAATACATAAACATCATTAAAGCAAATACAACAAGTCTTCATCACTTGTTTGCTTTTCCTTTGCCCTTACTAGTGGGCCGTCAACTCTTTCAACTTTAGCTGCAATATTATTATGCAAGAGTGAGCAATGATTGCCCAGCAAGTACAACAACAACAATAATAATAACATGCGAAATAATCAACAGATATTGAATAATCGAAGATTCAGCTTTTGAGTCAAGAATATAAGACAAGATTCAAAAGAACATCTGAGGGTCTTAAGACCACGAACTATGTCCCAGGTTATCAAGTATTTCTACTTTAAACCTTTAACAGTCGTAAGACTATATGGACCTTACTTCTCGTACTTAGGGGGATCAGCCCTTTGTACCATATATGTTCACAACAACTTAACGCTAATGCGTAAATAAAATCTCATGTATAAGGGTTGTTCATCTCAGTTTGACATCGGAGTCCGCACCAAAGGAAGTTTGGTTTGGATTTACTTCAATAACGTTTCTAGAATTTAGAACGCTCATCAACTATGGACTAGTCGAATCAATAAGGGTTCGCTAGTCAATCAAGGTTCAATAAAAATGTAATTGATATTCGAGAATCAAAGACTGAATCTCATAAAAGATACAATTGAATGAACTAGAATTAAGAACTTGCTCAAGTAAGTAATAGCATTATAAAGCTTGCATGATAAAAGAATGAAGTTCAGGAACTTGCGTAGAAATAATTAATTAAGGATAAGATACTTGCTTTCAACGAAATAAAAAGATTAGGAGTAGTAAACTTGCTTTCGATAAAACAAAAGATTAAGGGTAGAAAACCTGCCTTGTGCGTAGATTACAAAATAAAATACACGTTCCTTAATCAACCTATACATCCGGTTTATAAAGTAGTAACAAAATTAGTTACAGTATTATAAACACTTCAGGATTCATTCACATCAAATTTTCATTTTAATATCTAAACTATTTTCTGGTTATCAGTCTCACTTCAAAAATTGTAAGCCTAATAATTATAGCAATATCATACTTAAGAATTTCTAAAACTCAACGTCAAGTTAGGGTTCATTAATCTCTATATTTATAATCAGCGGTATATGCTTAGCATCCAACTCAACATCTTGGTATTCGTTCAACACATTAATCTAAGTTTTAAACATACATAGGATGACATAACATAACTACAAAGAAAGAAAAATTTTAACACTTCCTGCACTGAGCTCGCCGGGGCGAGAATTCCTTCACAAAATTTCTCGCCGGGGCGAGAAAACTCAGTTCAATGAGCTTGCCAGGGCGAGCTCCCGCCGGGGCGAGAAACTCAGTTCATTGAGCTTGCCGGGGTGAGAAACACAAATTCCAGATTTTGCAGTTCGCGAAGAACGCAGAAACAGGCCAAAAAATTCTAATCTTCTTATTCTTACATCAAAACATACCCAATTACTATAATTCATATATAATCGTTACCTAAGCCTTTTAGCAGGATTCTAACAACTTAAATTGCATAAACCATGAATCTAAGAATCAAAATTTGAGGTTTTTATCATTTTATCAAAGTTTCTTCAAATTCCATGAAATCACACATAACAGGTTCGTTATAACACCAAATTAATCCGTTTAAATCTTGTTTTCTTCATTTTTACATGCATAAATATAATTAATCATCAATTTAACCGATTAATATGTGAAACAAGCATGAATTTTTCATACATATAAGTCATATTTAAACACTGTTCTTCTGTAAATTTCAGAACTTTAATAAAAACATCATTCCATGAATTTGCTTACTCTAAATCACATATAAATCATATAAAACAAATTTATGCATGCTTACAAACATCTAACATTAATTTATTAAAGATTTAGCCATATAATTTACTTTACAGAAAATACAGTATACGTTCATGGAATAAAACTCATAAGAATATAAGTTAAAGTCTGAAATCAAGGAGTTACCTTGATTAGTGCTTGGATTATGCAACAATTGAATGGAAATTTCTTCTCGATTCTCTAATTCTCTCAAATCTATCACTTTTTCTCTCTGTATTAGCTATTAGGAACTGATGAAATAAAACACGTATAACATAAAACAGGCAGCATGAGTGTCAGTTAATCCCATAATGGGTTAACTGACTCCAACCTCCCTTAAGGCTTTATTTGGTTAACACATTTATTCCCCCTTCTAGTTTATTTTAATAACTTACTTATAATATAGTTCATGTCACATGTTAAATAATTTCATTTAAATCAATTAAGTAAAATAAAATAATTCTACATTAAATCACATAGCCACATAAATAAAAATGCTCCTTTATTAGTAATGACAAATTATTAAATCTCTAATTAATATTAAATTAATTAGAAATAACATTATACTTATTTAAATAATGCATTTAATCAAATAAATTCAATTAAACACATAGTTTAAATATAAAAATTCTCCACATTGATTTACTAGGATATTTTAAGATAGGATTTTGATTCCAAATCAATTGTTATTTCCTTTATGGATTCTAGGGTTTCATAGCTAGTATAAATAAGTTTCATGCTTGTAATTCAAACAACAATTCAATAATAATATGAGTTTATTCATACTTGAGAGCTATTCTCTGCTTTTGGTTCTTTGAAGAATTTCTAAGCTAATTTCTTAGTTTTCTTTGAGATTCATATTTAACTTATCATACAACTAACCATAGTTGAAACTTGCGTTGAATGGACACCAACGACAACTAAACCCCGTGCTTATAAGAAGCAGGAACCTCGGTACAATCGACGATTGATGGTTCAGTAAAATGACACCACAAACAACTATGATCTGTTGAATGATAAGTCGATAATTGAATCTTAAGAAAACTAAGAAAATGATCTACGAATTCTTAAAAAACCAAAAGATGAGAAGAATCTCACAATAATTTCATTAATCAAAAAGTGTAATCCCTTATTACATAAGTCATGTATTCTATTTATAATAATAGAATAAAACCCTAAAATCCCATAAGGAATCAACTAACCAATTTTGAAAATAGAAATCCTAATTAAACACAATATGGAAATCAAATCACATCTAATAAATATCCTAATTACAATAGAAATCTAAAAGATATGTAAATCCCTAAAATAAAAGAAGAAATCTGCCAAAAACCGCGTGCCTTGAAAAACGTGTCAGGAAAATTCGCCTGTTCTCGCTGGGGCGAGAAAATTTGAACTAGAATCCTCGCCGGGGCGAGAATGGCCAAGGAGTTCTCGTCGGGGCGAGCTTTCTGGGCATGAAATTCTCGCCGGGGCGAGAACCTTGCTGCTCAAGAATTTCGTTTTCTTTCGAATTTGCTTTCCGTGCAATCCCACCTTATGTTGTCCCATGATATAACATAACCTCTTTAGCTTTCTTGGACATTCATCATGCTGTATGAATGATAATTCTTCCATTAATTGACAGATATCTTCATTAATGATTAAACGATACAAACGAACATGACGAACACTATCTCGAACGCTTGACTTGCATTGATTTGGTCTTACTACATAGATCGTATCTAGCAATCCCAAATCACATGAATGACTCTCTCCTCAATGTTCATATGAATTGAGCTCCAATGTAAGCATCATTGAGTAGATTTTAACCCAATTACTTGCATTCGTTTGTTGAACCCTTGAAGCTTGAGCAGAGCCAGATGCTTATTTGAGATGGGAGGAAAAGATGGAGTGAGAGTTTGACTATCATGGCTATTCCAAGTGGAGGAAGTTCAAACTTATAGTTCAAGATTTTTCTGATCATGCAGCTACATGGTGGGATCAATTTGCGATTAGCAGGAGACGATGTGGAGAGCATCCGATCGAGACATGAGAAGAATTAAAAATTGTCATGAGGAAGCGGTTTGTTCCAAGACAGCTTAATCGGAGTAATGAATATGCAACTCCAAGATATGACAACCAACCTTCAAGGCATTCAAATTGGGATGATGAAAGGAAGGATCATAGGCATGGAGATTCGCATCGGAGACAACCACGAGAAACTCCTAAAGGATTAATTGAGGACATCATGAGAACGTTTAATGAGTTAAAGGATGAGCATTTAAAAGCACAACGAGTCACTCTTAAGGCACAAAAAGAGCAAGATCAGCCGCAGGAGGAAGAAGATGTAAGAGAACATGCAGTCCAAGGAGAATTATTGGCTTCTAGTGTGCTAAATGAAGTCCATGACCAAGAGCAAGAAATTGAACGACAAAAAGAAATTGAAAAAAAGATTCAGTGTGAAAAAGAAACGTGCGGAAAAAAGAATGAAAAGAAACGAGAGAATAAAAAGAATGAGAGTGAAAACAAACGAGAGAAAGAAACAGTGGAGAGTAAGAGTGAAAAAAGAGAGGAGAGTGAGTTGGAAAGTGAGTTGTATTTTGAAAAGTCAATGACTGTACATTCGTACAAGACGGCGCTTTTGAATACTAACCAGATTAACTCTTCTTTGTCTAGTTCTGTTGTTTCTCTTATACAGGTGAGTGAGGATATACCCCGAGCTATCATTCTATATCAGCCAGCTTGTAGTATTCCCGAGGAGACGACGGAGTTACAAGGCAGGTTGGAGAGTTGATGAAGTCCAATTTCATCAAAGCGGGTGTCGTGGGAGAAAACATTAGTGTGTGTGCTATTAATGAGATCATAGTACCTAAGGAGGGAAAGACGTTGAGCTTGTTCGTTGATTTTGAGTTGGTAAACAAGTATCGATATTATTTTCTTTGCTTAGATAATATGTGTGATAAATTGCATAGTACTTATGTTTTGTCTACATTAGGTGATGACCATGTGATGTTTATGCCTAATCAAATTTTTTTTTTTTAACCGTGGGTGTCCCGGACGCATCCGGACTAATCCCTCTGAACCCGGGTCAGCCTTTTCATACTGGCTTGCGCCCGCGTCCCCGTGGCCACAGCGGAGCATTATTAGTGCCCCTCCAAGTGTTGCTAGTGGGAGTCGATCCTGAGTCGTCCGGGTTTACGGTTCGTTCCTAGGGCGGCTTGCACGACTGCGTCACTTGTTGTGGTTTTATGCCTAATCAAATTAGCATGAGATATTGTGATAAATGGAAAGTTTTGTTAACATGTAAATTGTATAGGTGGATAGTTATTTCTGTTAGATTAACTAATGCATCTAGTATTTTCAGGAGTTATTTAAAACATATTTTGCATGCTTCCATGGATAAATTTGTGTTTGGCTATTTTGATGGTAAAATCGTCTTTATCATAAACTATGGAGGATATTTGATATTTGTCGAGTTAGTTTATGAGCATGCTTTATATTCTCGTTGTCAATATTCTTACTATCATTTGGTAAATTCTCATTGTCAAAGTGCATATCTTCGTAGAATTTATTCTAGTGATTATTGTGGGAATTCTCGTTTTCAACGTTTGTATTTGCATGAAATTCATTCTAGGATTTTAAATTCACATGTTGAATTAGGATTTGATGTTAATCAATCTTTGCATGGCATGTCGTTAATTGTTAATGGTAGTGATCATAATTCTTCAGTAGAGAAACCTTCATTGCATGAGGAGTTGTTATTTGGTAATGTGTTTCCATTAGAGTTTTTATCATTGCATGATTTTGAGAATGTTGTCTTGAATGGGAAAGAATTACTATCGTTGGGTATTGAATTGAAAAGTGTTTATCATCAAATTGAAATGAGATATAGTTTATATGCATGTTTAGTTAAGTCTTTTGGATTACCTACTGCATTAAATGTTTTCATGTTAAATCATGTGTTACATTCTTTCATGGGAAAATTTGCTAATATATGTGTTGATGATACTTCGACTTTTGTTGACACTTGGAAAAATTCTTTGGCATATGTTGAGTTTGATTGTGAGTATCATAAGTATGCTAGTGAGTTTTTATCTTGTGGTGTTGTATTTAAACTTTCAATTCCATTGATGTCGTTATTTGATTTTGCATTGGTTAATATCAATGGGAAGGAAAAGGTTGAATTTAAACCACAACAAGTGGCGCAGTAGTGCAAGCCGCCCTGGGGACGAACCGTAAACCCGGACGACTCAGGATCGACTCCCACTAGCAACTTTTGGAGGAGCACTAATAATGCTACGTTGTGGCCACGGGTCCCCCTTAAGCGCAAGCTGGGAAGCAGACTGCCTGGGCTCGGGCTGGAGAGATTAGTCGGGTTGCGACCTGGAAACTCCACATTATCAAAAAAAAAAAAGGAAAGGTTGAATTTGTTTTGCAGATTTTTTTTTTGCTAAATTGTTTGTATATTAAAATGTAAAAAATATAAAGATATTACAATGAAGATCGAAGCATGGTCCCCTTCTCCCGAGAGGACTAAAACACCTAGAAAAGACTAGGAAACTAATGCCTTAACCTAATACAATTAATCCTCACAACCCGAGGTTAGGCACAGAAAAATAACTAAAATAAAACACTATCTAAAATAGATAATGAAATAGTTAGCAACAACAAAGAGGCACCAAGCAGAGAATTCGATAGGAACAATCATCCTAAAAAGGCTAATACATCAAACCAAATATGGCTGCAAGTGTGACCTGTTCGTTACCAGAATTAACTTTACTGCCCAACCAATATAAAAAGCCATACAAAATGTGGGTCGGCAATAAGAAAAGACAACACCCATCATGCGCGGCACAAGTGGGTCAATATGGAGCAAGTACCCATGAAGACCAAAGCTGTCGGCCAAACAAGGATAATCAGCAAACAAAGCGTGGGCCAACAGCTGATGCACGGAAATAGAACGTGGGCCCCGATGCACCAGCCCATGACCGCACAAACACATTGACCCAAAACACATCACTAAACAGCCACCCCTGCAACACCCAACCAACAGCCGGCGGACAGTAGGAACGGTGAACTGTCAGAAATCCAGAACGGCAGGACACCAAACCAGACCCACAATAAATTGCCCAAACTAATTTAATGGAGAGGATTAACCAATGAAACAACAAGAAATTAGAAGGGAACAGACCCCAAGATGAGGTCAACCAGCAAACCCGCCGGAAACACCATGATAATCGACCATAAGGTCAGGAAATTAAGATCAAACCACAACAGGTGATGCAATAAAACAATCGTAAAGCAATCTGTCCAAGAGAAACACAGCTGTACCACCGCATCCTCAAACCCACACGCAGAGTAGGCCAAGAGAACATCAAATTAACCCCCAAACAGATGTGCTGGACAGATTAGGAGAGTCCGACGAGAGCAACCATGACTGCACCGACGAAAAAGAAAACACACCCCAATCCAAAAAACAAGGGGGATAAACACCAAATATGTCACAACGTAATCAAATCTAGATTTCCAATGACAGATCTGGTAAGAAGCAACCAGCATAAGCCCCAATTTTGGCCATGCCAACACAATCAAATCCAAGCGAAGGAGAGTTAGAAGAATAAGTGAGCTTAGATTGAAAGATAACATAAACGACACCAACACAAACTGGTGCCATCAAGAGCAGGAACCCAAATTTGAATATGAAAATCAAATCAAATAACATCAAAGCACACGGATAACAAATAATGACCCATCCGTGAAAACCAGAAAAGCACACGGATAAACTGACCATCTGCTCAACAAAACCGCCGGAACAAATCCACCAGCAAACATCAAGGCATATTCCACAACCAAAACCCCAACCCAGAAGAAGGGATGGGAAACGGGAGGGCCACCATAGACCAGCAAACCAGACACCCATCTCATCTATGCAAAACCCAAACCAACCCAAAGATCCATCCAGATCAGATCCGAGAACTCAAGAAGAGTGAACGGGTGGGCTGTAGGAAGGAGGGGGTGAGATGGGCGCAAAAGACGAAACACAAACAAAAAGGAAAGTAACCCAAATCAGATTAATGGACAGATAATTATTAAGCACACATTAACCAGATTGGGAGCAACTCCATCTTCCAAATCACCAGAAACAAGTCCAGATCCAAACCCCAAACCAAAACCTCCTCCAAATCAGATCATAACCCCAAATCTAGCACCCACAAGATCATCACCCCTACTAATCTTGCAACAAACCCCACGATCTATAAGCCCCTCGGACTCGACATAAAATATATCGAAAAAAGAGACTTTCGGATGTCCTCATTGCAGCTGCCGGTGAGGCTCAAAAGGACCAAGCAAATCAAAAATGGAGGGATAAAGGAAGAGATGGTGGGCCGAATAGGAGGGAGGAGGGAGGAAAGGGAGAGTGGGTGGGCCGGAGAAGGACAGTGAAGGAAGAGGGCGGGGGAGGGGGGCTTAATTCGATTTGCAAATCAATTCGAACAATGCGTGGAAAGTCTAAAGGGAAGTGTTTTGAATTTTGTTTTAATAGACTTTGCATGTGATTTTGATTTATTTGATTTCTTTGTGATTAAACAAAAGGTACTTGTTGATTTGTTTGGTTTTGTGTTTAATCCAAGAATTCAAGAGCACTTGCGAATGCAACGAGTTGAATTTTAAATTTTGGTATTTGACCCGGGTGCATTGGAATGGAAGTTAGTACAAATGATCGAGATCATAAGGTTCACTTTTGATCCAGGAATTTGTCAATGGGTTTATCTACGAATGGTCAAGATCATCAGACTGGTTTTTGATCCGGGAATTCGTGGGTGGGAGATTATGCTACATGAAGAGTTCTACATGCTGATATTTGATCCAGGAGGATATAGGACTTTTCATAGTTTTATTAGCTTTTATTTTACTATGTATGCATTCGATTTCTTAGGTAGAAACTTTGATTGTGTTTTTGTTTTAGTTGCTAATTTAGTTGGTTTTGTTTTAGTTAGCATTTTGGAAGAATTTGGTTTACGTGTGAAAAAACATCGTGTTGATGTGGACAAAGTTCTTGAGTAAAAGAGATCGAAAGATTAAGTTTCGAAGTTGTGTTCTGAGGAGCTTGCAGGGTGTTATGTTGATTCGATCAATGCTTGGAAAGAGATGTTTACAAGTTGTTCATGTCGATACGTGGGAGTTGCCAGATGTTACTATGTCCTTTGCAGGAGTTGGAGTGTTTGATGACTATTTCCATATTTTTACTTGCATTGTTGATGTTGCTTTCATATTTCTTTTGCAAGTTGAGATTTGGGAGTATGTTGTGTTTGATGCTACTAATTTGGTTTGTTTTTATATAGGATAAGATTGGTGGGTAAATCCTTTTCAAGAGGACGGGATGTCAGATTTGAGGAAAATCATTTTCAAGAGGAGGGGAATGATACAATCCTAACCAGGCTCGCATCGAACAACATTCATTCAACTCGAGTTCAAGAGGTTCATCAGTTAGTCGCGAGTGATTGGGTTGAAATCCATTCAAGGATGCGTACATTGGAGCTAAATTCATATGAACATCGAGGAGAGGATCATTCATGTGATTTGGGATTGCTAGATACAACTTATGTAGTAAGACCAAATCAATGTAAGTCAAGCGTTCGAGTTCGTGTTCGTTATGTTCGTTTGTATCGTCTAATCATCGACAAAGTTAGATTTCAATTCATGGAGGGATTAGAGTTCTTACATGGTGGATGTTCAAGCATGATGAGTTTAGATTGCTAGGAGCGAAGGAATCGGAGAAAATTATTCGGGATGGAAAACAGGGATCTCGCCCCGGCGAGCTTTCCAAGGCTATTTTTCTCGCCCCGGCGAGAACTCCTCTGGATATTTTTTGCCCCGGCCCAAACTGAAGCTCCCTCGGCCAAGACTTCTCTGCCCATCCTTGCCCTGTCGAGGTTTCTGGTACAAGTTTCTCACCCCGACGAGAACAACCAGATTTCATTGGCGCATTTTTTGAGGCACGCGGTTTTTGGCAGATTTCTTTCTTTTATTTTAGGGATTTACATATCTTTTAGATTTCTATTATAATTAGGATATTTATTAGATATGATTTGTTTTCCATATTAATTAGTTAGGTAGAATTTGATTTCCAATTGGATTTCTATTCCTTATAGGATTTAGGGTTTTTTTTAGGGTTTTATTCTATTAGTATAAATAGAATACATGGCTTATGTAATTATGACTACACTTTTTTGATTAATGAAATTATTGAGAGATTCTTCTCATCTTTTGGTTCTTTAAGAATTCCTAGATTAATTTCTTAGTTTTCTTGAGATTCAATTATCGACTTATCATTCAACAGATCATAGTTGTTTGTGGTGTCATTCTACCGAACCATTAATCGTCGATTGTACCGAGGTTCCTGCTTCTTATAAGCACGGGGTTTAGGTGTCGTTGGTGTCCATTCAATGCAAGCTTCCTAGCGCAAAGCAATTATACCAAGGTTCTCGTCTCAATATAGGCGAAGGGTTAAGGTGTTGTGAGCGTTCCACCTTCATAACTTGCTGGAAATGATCCGGGCAAATGATAGACTCCACGGCACCCTTGCGTGAGGTGGTCGTCGCCCGGTCCTCTCTTTTTTCACTCTTACTCTCCACTGTTTCTTTCTCTCGTTTGGTTTCACTCTCATTCTTTTTATTCTCTCGTTTCTTTTCATTCTTTTTTCCGCACGTTTCTTTTTCACACTGAATCTTTTTTTCAATTTCTTTTTCACTTTCTTTTTGTCGTTCAATTTCTTGCTCTTGGTCATGGACTTCATTTAGCACACTAGAAGCCAACAATTCTCCTTGGACTGCATGTTCTCTTACATCTTCTTCCTCCTGCGGCTGATCTTGCTCTTTTTGTGCCTTAAGAGTGACTCGTTGTGGTTTTAAATGCTCATCCTTTAACTCATTAAACGTTCTCATGATGTCCTCAATTAATCCTTTAGGAGTTTCTCGTGGTTGTCTCCGATGCGAATCTCTATGCCTATGATCCTTCCTTTCATCATCCCAATTTGAATGCCTTGAAGGTTGGTCGTTATATCTTGGAGTTGCATATTCATTACTCCGATTAAGCTGTCTTGGAACAAACCGCTTCCTCATGACAATTTTTAATTCTTCCCATGTCTCGATCGGATGCTCTCCACATCGTCTCCTGCTAATCGCAAATTGATCCCACCATGTAGCTGCATGATCAGAAAAATCTTGAACTGAAAGTTTGAACTTCCTCCGCTTGGAATAGCCATGATAGTCAAACTCTCACTCCATCTTTTCCTCCCATCTCAAATAAGCATCTGGATCATTCCTGCCTTGGAAAGTATTCCTTCGAGACCCATAAGCACTTTCATAATTATAACCATACATATTTGCTGCAAAACAAAGGTTAGTAGATAAAGAAATTTTCCTCACACACTCCCTTACGTGTTTCGCTCAAACAGTATATCACACAATTATGAATTCGCTCGTGTATCACCCAATTCGGCTTTTACCTTCAATTGATCTCACACTCTTGCCTTTTACCGCTCTAATTCCCTCTTATAGATTATTTTTGAATTCACCAAATAAATATCATAGTTTCTTTTTAATTCAATAAGAACTTATCACAAAACAAAATATAGCAAGTGTAACGTACGATAACCACCAAAATTTCACGATCACCAATTAGAATCCTCTTGAGTGAAATTCCAATATCCTCAAAATTCATAAATTCCAACAATAGAACCAAACGATAGCTTCTTCAATATAATCCCAATATTCACGAAACTTATGAAACCCAGAAAATTGCAACAATAATAACTTTTCCTTTCTTTTTTTTATACTCCTTTTTTTTACTGACGAATATTCTTTTTCTTTTTTTTTCAATACATATTCAACACGAAAAATAAAGGATAAGTAACCTGCTAGGAACTCAGCTTTGATACCAAATGATAGACTCCACGGCACGCTTGCGTGAGGTGGTCGTCGCCCGGATTGTTTCCAGCAAGTTATGAAGGTGGAACGCTCACAACACCTTAACCCTTCGCCTATATTGAGACGAGAACCTTGGTATAATTGCTTTGCGCTAGGAAGCTTGCGTTGAATGGACACCAACGACACCTAAACCCCGTGCTTATAAGAAGCAGGAACCTCGGTACAATCGACGATTGATGGTTCGGTATAATGACACCACAAACAACTATGATCTGTTGCATGATAAGTCGATAATTGAATTCTTAAAGAACAAAAAGATGAGAAGAATCTCTCAATAATTTCATTAATCAAAAAAGTGTAGTCGTAATTACATAAGCTATGTATTCTATTTATACTAATAGAATAAAACCCTAAAAAACCCTAAATCTTAAAAGGAATAGAAATCCAATTGGAAATCAAATTCTACCTAACTAATTAATATGGAAAACAAATCATATCTAATAAATATCCTAATTACAATAGAAATCTAAAAGATATGGAAATCCCTAAAATAAAAGAAAGAAATATGCCAAAAACCACGTGCCTCAAAAAACGCGCCAATAAAATCTGGTTGTTCTCGCCGGGGCGAGAAACTTGTACTAGAAACCTCGCCGGGGTGAGGATGGGCAGAGAAGTCTTGGCCGAGGCGAAAATATCCAGAGGAGTTCTCGCCGAGGCAAGAAAAATAGCCTTGGAAATCCCTGTTTTCCATCCGGAATAATTTTCTCCGATTCCTTCGCTTCGAGCAATCTAAACTCATCATGCTTGAACATCCACCATGTAAGAACTCTAATCCCTCCATGAATTGAAATCTAACTTTGTCGATGATTAGACGATACAAACGAACATAACGAACACGAACTCGAACGCTTGACTTACATTGATTTGGTTTTACTACATAGGTTGTATCTAGCAATCCCAAATCACATGAATGATCCTCTCCTCGATGTTCATATGAATTTAGCTCCAATGTACGCATCCTTGAATGGATTTCAACCCAATCACTCGCGACTAACTGATGAACCTCTTGAACTTGAGTTGAATGAATGTTGTTCGATGTGAGCCTGGTCAGGATTGTATCACTCCTCGTAACACAACTTGAAAACTCAAACTTTCAAACTCCTTTACGCACGATCTTGTCCACATCAATACGATGCTCTCCCACACATATTCTAGATACTTCCAAAGTATTAACTACAACAAAACAAACTAAATAAGCAACTAAAAATAACACGCAATCAAAATTTCTACCTAAGAAATCAAATGCATATGTAGTAAAATAAAAGCAAATAAAACTATGAAAAGTCCTATATCCTCCTTGATCAAATATCAGCACGTAGAAATCTTCATATAGCATAATCTCCCATCCACGAATTCCCGGATCAAAAACCAGCCTGATGATCTTGACCATTCGTAGATAAACCCCTTGACAAATTCCCGAATCAAAAGTGAACCTTATGATCTCGATCATTTGTACTAACTTCCATTCCAATGCACCCGGGTCAAATACCAAAATTTGAAATTCAACTCGTTGCATTCGCAAGTGCTCTTGAATTCTTGGAATAAACACAAAACCAAACAAATCAACAAGTACCTTTTGTTTAATCACAAAGAAATCAAATAACTCAAAATCACATGCAAAGTCTACTAAAATAAACTCCAAATAACTTCCCTTTAGTCTTTCCATGTATTGTTAGAACTGATTTACAAATCGAATTAAACCTTTTTCCTTAATGACTATGAACCCATCACAAATCTGCAAAACAAATTCAACCTTTCCCTTCCCATCGACATTAACCAATGCAAGATCTAATAACAACATCAATGGAATTGAAAGATCAAAACCAACACCACAAGATGAAAACTCACTTGCATAATTGTATTCGCACTCAAACCCAACACATGCTAAAGAATTTTCCCAAGTGTTGACAAAACTCGGAATATCATCAAAACAAATTTTATCAATTTTCCCCATGAATATATGCAAAACATGATTCAATATGAAAACATTTAATGCATTAGTTAATCCCATCGATTTAATTAAACATGTATGCAAACCATATCTCACCCCAATTTGATGATAAACACTTTTCAATTCAATACCCAATGTTAGCAATTCTTTCCCATTCAAGACAACATTCTCAAAACTATGCAAGGATAACAACTCTAATGGAAAGACATTACCAAATGATAACAAATCATGCAATGAAAATTTTTCTACTAAATAATCATGATCACCATTATCAATTAACGACATGCCATGTAAAGATTGATTAACTTCAAAACCTAATGCAACATGTGAATGAAAAACCCTAGAATGAGTTTCATGCAAGTACAAATGTTGAAAACGAGAATACCCACAATAATCACTAGAATAAATTCTACGAAGATATGCACTTTGACAATGAGAATTTACCAAATGATAGTAAAAATATTGACAACGAGAATATAACGCATGCTCATAAACTAACTCGACAAATATCAAATATCCTCCATAGTTTATCAATTGAGAATCTAGTCTTAATGACTTCCGATGTGAAAGTTGGTAATTGAAGGGAGGATTAATTAGATTTGGTGACACGTGTCTATTTATCATTCCTGAAATTACTCTCTTGATAGTGCATAGGATAGACATATACCTATGCACCGCTTAGGAAGATTCGTGATTGACCATCGACAGAGGCTCTTATGTAGTTTTGATTTCTCGGTTGTCAATTCGTATGCTATAACTGATTGAAAAGAGAGAGTTAGGAGATTCAAATGACGTGTTGGGGGAAATTGTAATCTTAGACCTTTCTATCTTGATATTTTATCGCATTTTATTCATTACTTAACTTGTGAACTCAACCAATCAACAAACAATCAAACCTTCATCGTTTAAATTAGATCAAATTGATATACGATTGGTACTTGATTATTATTTGTCACAATTCCCTGTGGGTTCGACTCTTATCTTATCACATATTACTTGTGGGCCGTGTATACTTGCACGTGTGTGCCAAATGATAACAAATCATGCAATGAAAATTTCTCTACTGAATAATCATGATCACCATTATCAATTAACGACATGCCATGTAAAGATTGATTAACTTCAAAACCTAATGCAACATGTGAATGAAAAACCATAGAATGAGTTTCATGCAAGTACAAATGTTGAAAACGAGAATACCCACAATAATCACTAGAATAAATTCTACGAAGATATGCACTTTGACAATGAGAATTTACCAAATGATAGTAAAAATATTGACAACGAGAATATAACGCATGCTCATAAACTAACTCGACAAATATCAAATATCTTCAACGGGTAAGTGCATGAAAGTGAAAGGACGCATAAGCAAAATAATAACCAATAAACGATAAGCACAAAGACTAAGCAACAATTGTCTACTTCTCATGAGTTAGAATTTCTTCAAACAAGCACTTATCATAGACCTTGGATTATAGTTCAAATCAAATTAAAACAATGCTCAAGGGACACATCCTAAAAATAAATTTTTTTTTTTTTGAATAAAAAGAAAAACATACTTAAATCACACAAAAACTAAATTAAACACATAAATACGCAAATACGAAGTACTACCCCCAAACTTAAATTTGACTACCACACAGCACAACACGACTAGACAGACAAGGATAACTCACTTAAACTACCACACACACACCCCCAAACTTAAAACAAACATAGTCCTCGATGTTTATAATAGACATAATTAAAATAGAGAACTTCACTGAGGGTAATCAAGAAACATCATTATAGTGTGGTGTCGCTTGGACGCTTTCGGACTAACAAAATTCTTGTCATGGTCTATGGTTGGCTTGGACGATGAAGCTCCGCCCCACTTGTTGCTTGGAAGCCATACCAGAACAATGCCTCATGAAGAACAACCCATATTAGCTAAGAAACTCTCTTAGGCCAAATATCAAACACGTGGCGTGCACCTCCCAAAATCTCAGTTGTCAATGCATTGGGAAGTAGGGCTAGCCCTCCACAAAGTCTTGCAATGGGAGAATTGGAGTGTTCCTGCAATAAAACTCAACCCAAGCACAGTTAAGCAAGTAAAATTTGAAATTAACAGACCTTGTTACCTTATCTCGGAAAACTAATGAAAAGCCATGGGAATTCTTCAAAATCTGCTAAATCCTTGTTGAATTTCAAGTTTAGAAGATGGCAATGCTGATGGATTACAGAGATTGGATGCCCAATTAGAGTGATGGGGCACGAATTTGAGTTTGGGGAAAATGCATGTAAGTTGGCTTTGGAGTGGGAGGAGAGAGATATAAGTTTGGACTGTAGAAATGAGCTAATGGCTGCATATAAGCTGCCGGTGGGTGTGCTGCTACGTGTGTTGCTGCTGAGTGTGCTGCTGCTGTGCTGCATGGGCTGCTGATGTTGTGCTACTCCTATAGTTTTCAATGGTGGTCTTAAACGCCAAACTGCAGCAAGAAATATTACACGCATTAAACAAAATTAAACATAAAATCACAAACAAACCACACCAAACTCCTTTTTTTTAAATAAATTAAAAAAAATAAAAACAAAATAGCTCTAAAAATAAAATGGAGATTTGGGTTGCCTCCCAAATAGCGCTTGAGTTAAAGTCCTCAGCCTGACTAGCTTCCTGTTTCCTTTTAGTCCGGCTCGATTGCAAAAATGACCTTAGCATGCCTTCGTGTTGTCATTTCCTTAATTTGCATGGCATGCATGCATACTAGGCGACTCCCAAACTCAGTTTCTTCTATCAGCAAAAAGAAACTTTCTTCATTCGCTTCATCTTTCAGTAGGGGTGAAACATCTGAGGGCATTGCTTCGATGAGGTCCATTGTCTCAAGCTCACCTAGCTTATTGTTCTTATATAAATCCTCATGTATGAAATGAAAGTAGCTAGGAGCCTGCTCTATTGTGTCTATGAATGACATAGTGAAATTAAGTTTCCGAAACACAAGTGGATCCTCATCTATCTTTTCATGAACCTCTACTTCATCACGCCATGGCTCAAACTGTATACTAGCTCCCATGTCACAAAGAGCTTTGCCTATGACATGACTACTCAATGGGCACGGGACTGCAAAACCACCCAGATCCTTGAGCTTTGGAGGAGAAGGTATATGGGATACACTCGAAATTAGCTCATCATCATCATCATTAGGGCGCAAGGCTAGATCCTCGACCTCCTTTTCTTGTTTCCCACATGTCTCATCCATATCAGAATCATCATCAATTAGCACGTCTGGTTGCAGCTTTGGCACGTGAAATCCATTAGTTTCGGGAACCACATCATTGGGCCATTCGCCTTGATATCTATCGTTGAAGGTGATAATAAGCTGTCCCATCTGGTTCTCAAGATTTTGAATTGACATATGCTGACTTTTCACAATCTCCTCAATCGAAGTTATGTTCTGGGACTCAAGTTCCTTCACATTTGAATTTTCTTCTTGTGGCAATGAAGGTGGACATTAGAATTCCGGTGCATATGCAGGACTCAAAGCATAGTATTGATCTTCATAATTGTAGCTCCATGTAGAATCTGGGTGATACCCCCAATCTTGGTGATAAGCATCGGAACAGTCATAACTGTTGGAGTAATCGCCGACGTTGCTACCATACCATGCCGACTCAAAATTAATGGTGCATAGATGACTCGGATGGTTTCCATCACAATAATCACAATTCACCGCAACGCTTTGAGTACGTTGGGCCACTAAAGCGTTAACATTCCTTGACAGCTCCTCTATATGTGCCGCCACCACATCAAATCCATCCATCCATGCCGCTCCTGCTTGGGTCATTCCCGTGTGAGGCCATTGATAATTATAGTTGGCCATGGTGTACCTCGTAACGAAGAAAGCATTAAACAGAAAAAAAAATGTTAAAAAAATGTATTTACAAGTTTAAATCAAGATCAATTCGATTGAAATTAATATTGGTAAAATTATTAGAACAATTCCCCGGCAACGGTGCCAAAAACTTGTTGGTCGATTTCGCAATCGATAACACACACGTGCAAGTATACATGGCCTACAAGTAATATATGATAAGATAAGAGTCGAACCCACAGGGAATTGTGACAAATAATAACCAAGTACCAATCGTATATCAATTTGATCTAATTTAAACGATGAAGGTTTGATTGTTTGTTGTTTGTTGAGTTCACAAGTTGAGTAATGAATAAAATGCGGTAAAATATCAAGATAGAAAGGTCTAAGATTACAATTTCCCCCAACTAGTCATTTGAATCTCCTAACTCTCTCTTTTCAATCAGTTATAACATACGAATTGACAACCGAGAAATCAAAAGTACATAAGAGCCTCTGTCGATGGTCAATCACGAATCTTCCTAAGCGGTGCATAGGTATATGTCTATCCTATGCACTATCAAGAGACTAATTTCAGGAATGATAAATAGACACGTGTCACCAAATCTAATTAATCCTCCCTTCAATTACCAACCTTCACATCGGAAGTCATTAAGATTAGATTCTCAATTGGTTGCATGCGGTAATTAGGTATATATCTATCCCAACTACTATCAAGATACCTATTATTGCAGATAATTAATAAGACACACGTCACTTAATCCAATTAATAACCCACAACAATCTATACTTTCGCATGTTATCATAACTAGGTCTTAACCTATAATCCGTTCGTCAAGTTCATATAGGTTCCCAAGGTAATTACGGGCCAAGCAATTAATCAAGAAGCAAAGGTTGTGATAATCAATTCACACATGCATAACTAAAATCAATAGAGAGAGAATTCAATTCAAATTAAGTGTTGGGTTCCATTGCAATCTTAGAATAGAAGGTTAGTTCATAATAGCTACAATAAACATCATTTTCAATTGATACATTGTCAAATTCGAATTACAAAGGAGATGGAAATCTAGAAATGAAACCACTTTTGAAGCTATTCAGTTGGTGTTCCTTTGGTTGCTGTTGGTTTCTAGCTCCCCTCCTTGGCCTTGCAATTCTTCTTGACCGAGTTCTTTGGCTTTTGGCTTGATTTAGCTTGATTTGCAGCCTTGAACACTGTTGGTTGATGTATTTTGTAGCCTCCCTCTCTCTAGATATCTGATATGTAGCTTAGAAGAGATTATATATAGCCTCCATCAAGAAACCCTAGCCAAAATCGGAGAAAATGGAGCTCAGATCGCACTATAGCTGTGTCAGATCGCACTCAGCACGGCGCCGCGCGCCCGCACGCCAGCGCGCGCGCCGCGGCCAGTGCCTGGGCCGCACGCCAGCCGCATGCCCACGCCTGCTGCCCCGCACGCCCGCACGCCAGCGCGCGCGCGCCCGCGCCCAGCGCCTGGGCCGCTCGCTGGCCGATCGCCCATGCCTGCTGCCCCGCACGCCAGCGCGCGCGCCCGCGCCCAGCGCCTGGGCCGCACGCTGGCCACACGCCCAACTGTCGAGTGCTGCCGAGCCCGCCGAGCCCCGCGCGCGAGCGCGCCCAACGCCGAGGTTGCCCAGCGCCCGCGCACGCCCAGCGCGCCAACACGCCCGTACGCCCAGTGCGCGCCCGCACGCCGCGCCCAACGCCTGGGCCGCACGCTGGCGCCCCATCTGCCGCACGCCGTGCCCGCGGCTTGGTCGACGCCGCACGCCGTGCACGCAATCCAACGCCGTGCACGCCCAACTTTCAAATGTCATCAAATTAAGCCCCGAGCATCGCTAAACATAAATTTTCACCGTGTTGTCATTCGGGCACGGATATCTAAGCACGAGCTTGCCCTCGTGGCTTGGCCGACGCCGTATGCGGTGCACGCTTTCCGACGCCATGCATGCCCAACTACCAAATGTTGTCAAATTAAGCACTGAGCATCGCCAAGCACAAATTTCCATCATACTACCATTCGGGCACAGACGTCCAGGCACGGACATTGAGTCAATACAAACAACGATCCGAGCGGTCTTTATTTCAATTCCTACAAACATAATGAAAATGCATCAAAGCAACATAAAACATGTAAAAATAACTAAAAACTAATTTATGTAGAAATAAGATAAAAATACATAAAAACCACATAAAATACCTAAAGACTTGCAAATTATCAAGGCCAAAAGTACCCAAATTGTGTGTATAAAACACACTCATCACCGGGGCGAGAAACTTGTACTAGAAACCTCGCTGGGGTGAGGATGGGCAGAGAAGTCTTGGCCGAGGCGAAAATATCCAGAGGAGTTCTCGCCGAGGCAAGAAAAATAGCCTTGGAAAGCTCGCCGGGCAAGATCCCTGTTTTCCATCCCGAATAATTTTCTCCGATTCCTTCGCTTCGAGTAATCTAAACTCATCATGCTTGAACATCCACCATGTAAGAACTCTAATCCCTCCATGAATTGAAATCTAACTTTGTCCATGATTAGACGATACAAACGAACATAACGAACACGAACTCGAACGCTTGACTTATATTGATTTGGTCTTACTACATAGGTTGTATCTAGCAATCCCAAATCACATGAATGATCCTCTCCTCGATGTTCATATGAATTTAGCTCCAATGTACGCATCCTTGAATGGATTTCAACCCAATCACTCGCGACTAACTGATGAACCTCTTGAACTCGAGTTGAATGAATGTTGTTCGATGTGAGCCTGGTCAGGATTGTATCACTCCTCGTAACACAACTTGGAAACTCAAACTTTCGAACTCCTTTACACACGATATTGTCCAAATCAATACGATGCTCTCCCACACATATTCCAGAAACTTCCAAAGTATTAACTACAACAAAACAAACTAAATAAGCAACTAAAAATAACACGCAATCAAAATTTCTACCTAAGAAATCAAATGCATATGTAGTAAAATAAAAGCAAATAAAACTATGAAAAGTCCTATATCCTCCTGGATCAAATATCAGCACGTAGAACTCTTCATATAGCATAATCTCCCATCCACGAATTCCCGGATCAAAAACCAGCCTGATGATCTTGACCATTCGTAGATAAACCCCTTGACAAATTCCCGGATCAAAAGTGAACCTTATGATCTCGATCATTTGTACTAACTTCCATTCCAATGCACCCGGGTCAAATACCAAAATTTGAAATTCAACTCGTTGCATTCGCAAGTGCTATTGAATTCTTGGATTAAACACAAAACCAAACAAATCAACAAGTACCTTTTGTTTAATCACAAAGAAATCAAATAACTCAAAATCACATGCAAAGTCTACTAAAATAAAATCCAAATAACTTCCCTTTAGACTTTCCATGTATTGTTCGAACTGATTTACAAATCGAATTAAACCTTTTTCCTCAATGAGTATAAACCCATCACAAATCTGCAAAACAAATTCAACCTTTCCCTTCCCATCGACATTAACCAATGCAAGATCAAATAACGACATCAATGGAATTGAAAGATCAAAACCAACACCACAAGATGAAAACTCACTTGCATAATTGTATTCGCACTCAAACCCAACACATGCTAAAGAATTTTCCCAAGTGTTGACAAAGCTCGGAATATCATCAAAACAAATTTTATCAATTTTCCCCATGAATGAATGCAAAACATGATTCAATATGAAAACATTTAATGCATTAGTTAATCCCATTGATTTAACTAAACATGTATGCAAACCATATCTCACCCCAATTTGATGATAAACACTTTTCAATTCAATACCCAATGTTAGCAATTCTTTCCCATTCAAGACAACATTCTCAAAACCATGCAAGGATAACAACTCTAATGGAAAGACATTACCAAATGATAACAAATCATGCAATGAAAATTTCTCTACTGAATAATCATGATCACCATTATCAATTAACGACATGCCATGTAAAGATTGATTAACTTTAAAACCTAATGCAACATGTGAATGAAAAACCCTAGAATGAGTTTCATGCAAGTACAAATGTTGAAAACGAGAATACCCACAATAATCACTAGAATAAATTCTACGAAGATATGCACTTTGACAATGAGAATTTACCAAATGATAGTAAAAATATTGACAACGAGAATATAACGCATGCTCATAAACTAACTCGACAAATATCAAATATCCTCCATAGTTTATGATAAAGACGATTCTACCATCAAAATAGCTAAACACAAATTTACCAATGGAAGCATGCAAAACATGTTTTAATAAACTCATGAAAACACTAGATGTATCAGTTAATTTAACTGAGATAACTAACCACCTATACAAGTTACATGTAGACACGACTTCCCATTCATCACATTCTCTCATGCTAAATTGACTAGGCAATATCATCACATGGTCATCACCCAATGTCGACAAAACATAAGTACTATGAAATTTATCACACATATTATCTAAGCAGAGAAAATAATATCGATACTTGTTTACCAATTCAAAATCAACGAACAAGCTCGGCATTCTATCTTCCTCAGGTACTATGATCTCATGAATAGCACACACACTAATGCTTTCTCCCACGATACCCGCTTTGATAAAGTCGGACTTCATCGACTCTCCAACCCGCCTTGGTAACTCCGTCGTCTCCTCGGGAATACTACAAATTGGCTGATATGGAATGATAGCTCGGGGTATATCCTCAATCACCTGTATAAGAGAAACAACAGAACTAGACAAAGAAGAGTTAATCTGGTTAGTATTCAAAAGCGCCGTCTTGTACGAATGTACAGTCATTGACTTTTCAAAATATAACTCACTTTCCAACTCACTCTCCTCTCTTTTTTCACTCTTATTCTCCACTGTTTCTTTCTCTCGTTTATTTTCACTCTCATTCTTTTTATTCTCTCGTTTCTTTTCATTCTCTTTTCCACACTTTTCTTTTTCACACTCAATCGTTTTTTCAATTTCCTTTTCACTTTCTTTTTGTCGTTCAATTTCTTGCTTTTGATCACAATCTTTTTGTACAATCACTAAATTTTCATGGACTTCATCATGTACACTAGAACCTAACAATTCTCCTTGGATTGCATGTTCTCTTACATCTTCTTCCTCCTGCGGCTGATCTTGCTCTTTTTGTGCCTTAAGAGTGACTCGTTGTGGTTTCAAATGTTCATCCTTTAACTCATTAAACGTTCTTATGATGTTCTCAAATGATGTCGGTTCAATATACACCCTAGGAGTTTCTCTTCGCTATCTCCACTGCAAATCTTCATGTCTACGAACCTTCTTTTCATTATCACAAGTTGAACGCCTTGAAGGTTGCTCTACATGTTGCGAAGATGCATGTTCATTCCTCTTGCTAGGCTGTACGGGGGTATACCGCTTTCTCATCACGGTTTTTAATTCTTTCCACGTCTCGATCGAACATTCCCCATAACTTTTCCTGCTACGCACAAATTCAGCCCACCATGCAGTTACATAATTAGAAAAATCTTGAACTGCAAGTTTGAACTTCTTGTACTCGGAATAATTATGATAGCCAAACTCCCGTTCCTTCCTTTCCTCCCAACTCAAATAAGCTTCAGGATTGCACCTTCCTTAAAAGGATCTCTTTTGCCACTCATAATGATTTTCATAACTATATCCATACATGATTGCTGCAAAACAAAGGTTAGTAGATAAAGAAAAAAAATTTCCTCACACACTCCCTTACGTGTTTCGCTCAAACAATATATCCCACAATTATGAAACACTCGTGTATCACATAATTTAGGCTTTTACCCTCAATTAATCTCACACTCTTGCCTTTTACCTCTCAAATTCCCTCTTATAGGTTCTTTTTGAATTCACCAAATAAATATCTCAGTTTTTCTATCAATCCAACAAAAACTTATCACAAAACAAAATATAGCAAGTGTGACGTACGATAACCACCAAATTTTCACGATCACCAATTAAAATCCTCTTAAGTGAAATCCCAATATCTTCAAAATTCACAAATTCCAACAATAGAATCAAATAATAACTTCTTCAATACGATCCCAATAATCACGAACTTATGAAACCCAACCAATTGCAACAATAATAATAAATTTTTTTTATTTTTTTTTACTCTTCAATAAGAAAAAATAAAGGATAAGTAACCTGCTAGGAACTTAGCTCTGATACCAAATGATAGAGTCCATGATACGTTTGCGTGAGGTGGTCGTCACCCGGATCGTTTCCAGCAAGTTATGAAGGTGGAACGCTCACAACACCTTAACCCTTCGCCTATATTGAGACGAGAACCTTGGTATAATTGCTTTGCGCTAGGAAGCTTGCGTTGAATGGACACCAACGACACCTAAACCCCGTGCTTATAAGAAGCAGGAACCTCAGTACAATCGACGATTGATGGTTCGGTAGAATGACACCACAAACAACTATGATCTGTTGAATGATAAGTCGATAATTGAATCTTAAGAAAACTAAGAAAATAATCTAGGAATTCTTAAAGAACCAAAAGATGAGAAGAATCTCCCAATAATTTCATTAATCGAAAAGTGTAGTCCCCTATTACATAAGCCATGTATTCTATTTATACTAATAGAATAAAACCCTAAAATCCCATAAGGAATCAACTAACCAATTTTGAAAATAGAAATCCTAATTAAACACAATATGGAAATCAAATCACATCTAATAAATATCCTAATTACAATAGAAATCTAAAAGATATTTAAATCCCTAAAATAAAAGAAGAAATCTGCCAAAAATCGCGTGTCTCGAAAAACGTGTCAAGCAAATTCGCCTGTTCTCGTCGGGGCGAGAAAATTTCAACTAGAATCCTCGCCGGGGCGAGAATTGTTCGGTTTGTACATAGCGCGAACATGCAATCAAATTACATTAATAAAGTGGAAGCGCGATAAAATCATATTTTAAAATTTTATACAAACCATCACCATGATCTTTCTTTATGCACAATTATTAATTAAACGAAAGAGATGGAGAATAAGAATTATACCCTTGTAGAATTCTAGCTTCCTCAGGTACAAGTTCACCTCCAATTCCTTCGCGTTCTCCTTGAATTCCACCGATTAAATTCCTTCCTTTGATCAACGTTAGCCACCCAAGTGTTTGGCCTCTAGAGGTGATCCACCAAGGAATAATACTTGTTCAAGAAGATGGGTGTTGGCAAAACCCTAGTTTCTATCCCTATAGAAATTGTAAGTACTCTCTACAATTCTTATGTAAGAGTGTGTAACCCTAATCTATGATAAGACTTCTCTTATTTATAGATGTAGGAAAACCCTTCCCTAAACTATTTAGGATTAGGGTTTCTATTCTAATTAAACTCCTTTAATTAAATTAAACTCCTAATCCAATTAGGAATTCATGTGAGAGTACTTCTATTAATTAATTCCCAATCCCTATTAGGAATTAAATAATAGTAATAGTAATAATAATAATAAGACTCCTCTTAAAATTTATATTTAATATTTATAAAATATTAAATAATAAATATTAAGATATTTAATTTATTCTATCTCCATAGACTAAATTAAATACACTTAACTTATTATTACAATTATGCCATTTACTTCTTAAATAAATATTTTTTTTTGCGGTGTGACCCTTTAGGTTCTCCATATTAAACCGGTTGTGAATAAATCAATTAGAACAATTCTAATCTTATTTAAATAAATAAATTAAACTATTTAATTCATTTAAATAAATAATATTTATTCTACAATAAGGGTAAGCCCCCCTTAGCGATCAACGACTTTCCAGATAATATAGATTTCAACATTAATCATAAAAGAACCTTTCAGTGCATAGTTACCGTACAATTCAATCCTTCTACCATACAATGTCCCAATTAAATATAAGACATAGAATTACTGTCAAGTCTTATTTTATTTAATTATATGTATTTCGATTCTCAAATGCATAACTCTAATTAATGCAAATTAGAAACTCCTTTCTAATTTCATTCTGCTTTGGCCAAAGACTTCTGAGTCGTCATTTATCGAATCACATAGGACATTCTCTCCTTTTACTAGAAGTGGTAGATTCTTTTTTGATCATTCACCTATCTCCATGTATAACTTATTATACCCAATCATACCCTTTGATATACCCTAAAGGTCTTAAGGGACATGTCAAAGTATAACTCATCATACACAAGATACTATGATGATCTCAAGTCCAAGGATCACTTGTACTACTATCACTAGAGGAATTCCTATTGACATGCGAGTAAAACTCCATTAGGTATTCCTTAGCGAGCCACGTTCAGTGAACTTATTCTCTAATAAGCACCTACATACTTGCTTTAGTGTCTCCACACAAATGATTATGAGATCAATCATCCTCTTTATAAGAGCAAGCAACGTATGTACTAATCTATCCGGATTCACTAATCCCCTTTTTAGTAATCCAACGATTAGGAACAATTTTAGTTTGTGAGCTATCTAGAATTTAGATCTCATTAGCATGATCACCATCATGATTCTAAAAACATTGCTCAAAACTATGGGTTTATCACATTTAATATAACAGCACCATGTAGATAAAGTAAAATGCCTTTAACAAACGAATAAGATTACAAAGTATATGCTACATCATATCAAATATGTTGGCTTGTGTGCATACTACTTTCAATCTCCCACTTGCACTAAAGACAATCGCCATGGTATCTAATACCCTTCTTCTCTAAGTGACGATTATCCTGCTGTTGGATAAAGCTTCAGTAGATGGATATGCAATGCTGTTCTCGAGAGTCCACTATCTCTATAGTGACTTTTATTCTTTCAATGATTTTACTAATCAAATGAAAGTGCCGCAACACATGTTTGAATCCAATATGAGACTTAGGAACTATTCCTAGTTCTGTAATGAACTTCTCATCCAAACAATCAACTTGCAGCTTCATTTACAGCTATATACTTTGTATTTGTCATTAAACCAGCAACTCTTTGCTGTTTGGAACTTTTCCAATTCACTGCACCACCTTTCAAGGTAACGTTTTACCCTAAAGTGGATTTGTTATCGTCTTGGTCAGTCTGAAAAACTTGAGTCTGTTTAGCCCTCTAGTTTTAATTCAGACCTACCATGAACCATAATCACATCTTCAGTACCAGTTAAGTACCTAAAGATGTTTATCACTGTCTTACAGTAATCTTCTCCAGAATATGACTGATCAACATCAAGCCTAGTATATTCATTGCATACATGATAGTAACTCATGCGATCTCTCTTTCAATTGGGGACAATTTTAGAGAGATTCTCTCCATGGCTCATCATCATGAGACCTCTCTTGGAGTTTGCCATGCTAAACGCCTTTAGCATCAAATGAATATACGTTCCTTGGGTCAAGCCGAACATCCTTTTAAATCTATCTATATAGACTTATATCCCCAATTTATAGGATGCTCCTCCCAAGTCATTCATGGAGGAATGTTTAGACAATTTTATCTTTACTGATTGTAGCATTGGTGTGTTATTCCTTGTCAGTAGTATATCAACATATAATACCAAGAATGTCACAGCGCTCCCACTGACCCTTTTGTATACACTAGGTTCATTCCCGTTTTTGATAAAATCAAACTCTTTTGATTGTCTCATCAAAATGAATGTTCCATCTTTGAGAAGCTTGCTTCAATCCATCAATGGATCATTGCAGCTTAAAACACGATTTGCTTCAACCTTTGAAACAAATTCCTCTGGCTGTATCATACATACATTCTCCTCAAGTCTTCATTGAGGAAGGGTGTCTCCACATCCATTTTTACCAGATTTCGTAATAAGCTGCAATCACAAGCAAAATCCAAATGGACTTGAGCATTACCTAGTAATAAGGTTTTATCACAGTCAACTCCTTGACTTTATTTGAAACCTTTTAAACAGGTCTGGTCTTATAGGTCTCCACCTTGCCATTTGCCCCAGTCTTTCTCTTAAAGACCCATATTCACACTCTAGGCACTATGCCTTTTGTGGAGTAACCAGAGTTTATACTTGGTTCTCATACATGGAGTCCATTTCGGATTTCATGGCCATCTGCCATTTCTCTAAGTGTCTTCTACTCATAGCCTCATCATATATAACTGGATCATCATCATTTATGATGCGTACCTCATCATCATCCTCTATGATGAATCCATACCTCCCAGGTATCTTCGGTACTCTTCCAGATTTACGATTCGGTTGTGGTACAATAGGTCTATCTACAGGTTCCTTGGTTCGACTTAAAGTGCTTTGGGGTTCTTGAACTCCTTCAAGATCTATTACCCTCCCACTAGCTCCTTCAATGATAAACACCTTTATCTAAGAAGGCAGCGTGTAGGATTATAGTAATAATACCCTAAACTTTCCTCAGGATATCCCACAAATCTGCACTTGTCAGATTTTGTCCCAAACTTATCTTTGAAACCTTTTCACATAAGCTGGACAACCCTTATCTTAACATACTTAAGATTAGGAATCCTCCCTATCCATAACTTTTATGGAGTCTTGGGGCCAGATTTTTGAGGTTACCTTATTTTGTAGATATGCAGCCATTTCTAGGGCATAACCCCAGATGGATACTAGAATGTCGGTAAAAATCATTATGGACTGCACCATGTCCAACAAGGTACAATTTCTCCTTTTAGATACACCAATCAATTATTGCGTATTAGGAAGTGTCCATTATGAGAAAATACCATTTTGAGATGATCTAGAAACTCATTGTACAAGTATTCTTTCCTCGATCTGATCAAAGAATCTTAATACTTTGTCAATATGTTTCACTTCTGAATTCTTTGAACATTTCAAATGATTCAGACTTGTATTTCATCAAATACACACATTCAACTCTTTGAATGACCATCCCCTTTTCTTTTACTAGTTTGTTCAATTTGCAAAATAATTTTCATGTAAGTCAAGTATACAAAGTCTATCAAGTAATCTTCCAGTTTCAAACAAAACATTATCATTATAAATAGAACAACAATTGTTCTTAAATATAATACCAGAACCTTCTTTGTCCAACAACGGAAGTAATAATGTTTGTAAAGAGAACTGGAACATAATAACAACTTATTAACTTAATAGACTTGCCCGTAGGCAATGCTAAACTATAAGTTCCTACGGTTAATGCAGCAACCATTGCTTCATTCTCCACGCGTAAGATTACTTATTCTTTGTTTAGCTTTCTACTTCTGCTTAGTCTCTGCATTGGATTGCATACGTGAGAACTACAGCCGGTATCCAATACCCAAGTAGAACCTTGACTTATAGAAAAATTTATTTCAATCATGAACAAACTCATATTTGTAACCGAAGCTTCACTAAGCTTCTTCTGGTTACCCTCTAGTTTTAATTCTAGTATCCAGGCTTATTGAAGTGAAAGCAAACTCCTTTGCTATCTGCATCAGTCTTGTTCTTATTGTCCTTTATTTTTGCCCTTCCATTTACCTTCTTTGAATTGTTCTTCTTTTAAGAAGATCCTTTGGCCCTCTTCCGCTTCCTAGAAGAATCATCTACCAGTAAGACTTGGTCTTTCTTGGTTGAAAAGTGACTCTTTACAGTTTTCAACATGTTTAAGCAACTCAGGCAGGCTGACATATAGCTTGTTCATGTGGAAATTCACAACAATTTGTGAGAAAGAGTCCGGAAGTGATTGCAAGATCAAATCTTGGATCAACTCTCCATCCATTAAAACCCAGTTGTCCCAATTGTTCAATCATATTGATCATTTTAGGACATTTGTCTATACTGTAGTGTCATCGGTCATTCTAGATCAGAAGAGCTCCTTAGATATCTGATATCTAATAGTCCTACTTTCCTCACCCTTCAACTCCTTGAAGGTGTAGGAGTATAGTAGGAGCATCCATAGTTTCATGCTGATGCTGAAGCGCGTTACTCATGGATGCGAGCATGATGGATTGAGCCAACTGTGCATCATCTTACTACTTTCTAAAAGTAGCAATCTCTTCCTCAGAGGCATTGTCTGCAACCATTGCAAGGATAGGCATATTAAGGACATAAGATAGCTTTTCAGCCTTGAGAACTATTCTCAAATTCCTTAACTATTCCGTGTTATTTGGTCCAGTTAATTAGCATCTAATATGCTACGCAGTGATAGTAAATTAGACATTGTAAAATTCTATAAATGAATTTGTAATTTAACAACATTTCAGCATACATTCATTTTTAATTAATTACCAAAATAAATTAGGTCTTTATTTTAAATTGGTATCTCCCACTATTTTCATCAAACTATATTACCCTCAATATACAGTTCGGCAAATCTAATTAAAGATTTGCTAGTGAGAATAAGGATCCCATTTCAAATGTATATAGCCTTGTGTGTGCACAACAAACTATATATAAATAAATAGGTAGACAACTATTGTCAATTACATCACTATGTAACTCGTATTTTGCCTCTTAGATTATAATGGTCAAGTGTGTGCACATCCGAACTAAAATAATCTAAGTTAAGTCCAACCTAGCACTTACATATATTCGAAAGAAAAACACTGTCCTTGTGTGTGCACAACAAAACAGCATCGTTCAGTCTATTTATAAGCATCAAATGTGATAAAACAACATCTTAAATATTTAATACTCGCCTTGTGTGTGCACAACAAACTCATATTAAATATTTAATACTCTATTGTTTTACCATGCTAGAAGGCGACGTTCGATATTCCTAATATCTTTGAACGCTTAGGACTTAATATAATTTTTTTGAGGGGTTTGTTATTATTAGTCTCATCTTGTTTAGCGCATGCACATATATATATAAAATATGCGTCATATTATTTGACATGCGAAGCATGTTGTATAATATATAATATATACATAGTAAGCATGCACATATAGAATACTATATTCTACCCGGATTGATTATGGATTTTTATTCTAGTTTGGTTCACTAGAGCCACCAAGTGAACCAAAAGGTCAAACCTAGGGTGCAAGAATTAAATTTAAATATAACTATTACATTTAAACACGGGCTCCATTACAAACGGGTCTTCAAACGCTTCTTGCTCCTTTGTCTCCAATTCTTCAAGTAATTCTAACTAAACCTATTACATAAACTATTTACAATAAATAAAAACCTTGATCAGCAGTCAAGGGGAGGTACATAGGAGTAGATAGAATTTACATCAAGAAAAACTAGAGAAGACGAGGTATGCAGACCCCATTTATAAAAACTCATTCATTCAAGCATGCACTAAAATAAATCCAAGCACACATTGGTCAGTAGTCCATAATCAATCTCTATTTATTATCATACATATCTCCATATGTATCAACAAATAACATTCATCTCATGAATAATAAAACCATTCCATATATGCATTGATATCATTTAATGGGCAATTAAAAATTTACTAGAAATCCAATTTTGAAACAAAAAATAAACTCCTTTATTTTGATCAAAATTTAAATTATAATAAACTTATTTATTTTATTTTATCCAATTTTGATTAAAAATAAACTCCTTTATTTTTAATCAAATTCCAAATCAAAATAAAACACCTTTATTTTAATTAATATGGAAACCAATTTCAAGTTTAAAATAAACACCTTTATTTTTAACTTAAAATTGTTGGAAAATAAAATATGTTGAATCCTATTCCTTATCAAAATAAACATCTTTATTTTTTTAAGGAAACATGGAATCATATTCCATATATGAATAAACTCCTTTATTTTAGGAAACATGGAATCCTATTCCATATGTGAATAAACTCTTTTATTCTAGGAAACATGGAATCCTATTCCATATATGAATAAACTCCTTTATTCTAGTTAACGTAGAATCCAATTCCAAGTTCAAATAAAACTTTTAATTATAATTATATTCCAATTAAAATAAACCTTTTATCTTAATTGAAAATAAATAAAATCAAAATTAAAAAAAATAATAAAATAATTTTACACAAACAATTATGCCCAATTAAATTGTTCTAAACACATATCAATGTATATACCGAATCAAAACAATTAATAATTCACATAAAGTTTGGCTCTGATACCACTGTTCGGTTTGTACATAGTGCGAACATGCAATCAAATTACATTAATAAAGCGGAAGCGCGATAAAATCAGATTTTAAAATTTTATACAAACCATCACCATGATCTTTCTTTATGCACAATTATTAATTAAACGAAAGAGATGGAGAATAAGAATTATACCCTTGTAGAATTCTAGCTTCCTCAGGTACAAGTTCACCTCCAATTCCTTCGCGTTCTCCTTGAATTCCACCGATTAAATTCCTTCCTTTGATCAACGTTAGCCACCCAAGTGTTTGGCCTCTAGAGGTGATCCACCAAGGAATAATACTTGTTCAAGAAGATGGGTGTTGGCAAAACCCTAGTTTCTATCTCTATAGAAATTGTAAGTGCTCTCTACAATTCTTATGTAAGAGTGTGTAACCCTAATCTATGATAAGACTTCTCTTATTTATAGATGTAGGAAAACCCTTCCCTAAACTATTTAGGATTAGGGTTTCTATTCTAATTAAACTCCTTTAATTAAATTAAACTCCTAATCCAATTACGAATTCATATGAGAGTACATCTATTAATTAATTCCCAATCCCTATTAGGAATTAAATAATAGTAATAGTAATAATAATAATAAGACTCCTCTTAAAATTTATATTTAATATTTCTAAAATATTAAATAATAAATATTAAGATATTTAATTTATTCTATCTCCATAGACTAAATTAAATACACTTAACTTATTATTACAATTATGACATTTACTTCTTAAATAAATATTTTTCTTTTGCGGTGTGACCCTTTAGGTTCTCCATATTAAACCGGTTGTGAATAAATCAATTAGAACAATTCTAATCTTATTTAAATAAATAAATTAAACTATTTAATTCATTTAAATAAATAATATTTATTCTACAATAAGGGTAAGCCCCCTTAGCGATCAACGACTTTCCAGATAATATAGATTTCAACATTAATCATGAAAGAACCTTTCAGTGCATAGTTACCGTACAATTCAATCCTTCTACCATACAATGTCCCAATTAAATATAAGACATGGAATTACTGTCAAGTCTTATTTTATTTAATTATATGTATTTCGATTCTCAAATGCACAACTCTAATTAATGCAAATTAGAAACTCCTTTCTAATTTCATTCTGCTTTGGCCAAAGACTTCTGAGTCGTCATTTATCGAATCACATAGGAAATTCTCTCCTTTTACTAGAAGTGGTAGATTCTTTTTTGATCATTCACCTATCTCCATGTATAACTTATTATACCCAATCATACCCTTTGATATACCCTAAAGGTCTTAAGGGACATGTCAAAGTATAACTCATCATACACAAGATACTATGATGATCTCAAGTCCAAGGATCACTTGTACTACTATCACTAGAGGAATTCCTATTGACATGCGAGTAAAACTCCATTAGGTATTCCTTAGCGAGCCACGTTCAGTGAACTTATTCTCTAATAAGCACCTACATACTTGCTTTAGTGTCTCCACACAAATGATTATGAGATCAATCATCCTCTTCATAAGAGCAAGCAACGTATGTACTAATCTATCCGGATTCACTAATCCCCTTTTTAGTAATCCAACGATTAGGAACAATTTTAGTTTGTGAGCTATCTAGAATTTAGATCTCATTAGCATGATCACCATCATGATTCTAAAAACATTGCTCAAAACTATGGGTTTATCACATTTAATATAACAGCACCATGTAGATAAAGTAAAATGCCTTTAACAAACGAATAAGATTACAAAGTATATGCTACATCATATCAAATATGATTGGCTTGTGTGCATACTACTTTCAAGAATGGCCAGAGAGGTCTTCACCGGGGCGAAAATGGACAGAGAAGTTCTCGCTGGGGCGAGCTTTCTGGGCATGAAATTCTCGTCGGGGCGAGAACCTTGCTGCTCAACAATTTCGTCTTCTTTCGAATTTGCTTGCCGTGCAATCCCACCTTAGGTTGTCCCATGATATAACATAACCTCTTTAGCTTTCTTGGACATCCATCATGCCGTATGAATGCTAATTCTTCCATTAATTGACACATATCTTCATTAATGATTAAACGATACAAACGAACACGACGAACACTATCTCGAACGCTTGACTTGCATTGATTTGGTCTTACTACATAAATCGTATCTAGCAATCCCAAATCACATGAATGACTCTCTCCTCGATGTTCATATGAATTGAGCTCTAATGTAAGCATCTTTGAGTAGATTCTAACCCAATTACTTGAATTCGTTTGTTGAACCCTCGAAGCTTGAGCAGAGCCGATGACGCTTGATACGAGCCTGGTCAGGATCTCATCAGGTAGTGCTACAGCATTTCCAACGCTCGAACCAATGCATACATCTCCTTGTCATAAGTAAGATAGTTTAGAGCTGCCCCCACGTAACTTCTCGCTAAAGTATGCCACCGGTTTCCCTTCCTGCATTAACACAGCTCCAATCCCTAAACTTGAAGCGTCACACTCAATCTCAAAAATCTTAGCAAAGTTGGGTAAAAAACAAGCAAATGAGCGTTAGTCAATTTATCTTTAATCAATTTAAACGCCTTTTCCTCTTCTTCTCCCCACTTAAATCCCACACTATTTTTTTTTACTAAATAAAACCCACACTCTTTTTGATTACTTCCGTCAATGGCACTAAAGTTCTTCACGAAACGTCGGTAGAAACTAGACAGTCCATGGAAACTACGAACTTGACTCACATTTGATGGACTCGGCCATTCTCAGATTGCATGTATTTTCTCCTCATCCACTTGAACTCCCTTTGAACTCACAACAAATCGAAGAAATACAATTCTATCCGTACAAAATGTGCACTTATCCATGTTAGTAAATAACTTTTCTTTTCTAAGAACATCTAAAACAGATTTCAAATGCAATACATGCTCTCCCAAGTTTTTGTTATATATCAAGATATCATCAAAATACAAAACAACAAATTTACCAATGAATGAACGCAAAACATGATTCATCAATCTCATGAAAGTACTAGGATCATTAATTAGACCAAAAGGTAACACTAACCACTCATACAACCCATATTTTGTTTTGAAAGTTGTTTTCCATTCATCACCCTCATGCATACGAATTTGGTGATATTCACTTTTTAAATCAATTTTTGAAAATACAACAGATCCATGTAATTCATCTAGCACATCATCTAAACGTGGGATGTGATGTCGATACTTTACCGTAATATTGTTTACCGCTCGACAGTTAATGCACATGCGCCATTTTCTATCCTTTTTAGGCACTAAAATTACTGGAACTACACAAGGACTCATACTTTCTCCCACGAACCCTTTCTCCGTCAATTCTCTAACTTTCGTTTGCAACTCCTTCGTCTCCTCGGGATTGCTTCGATAAGCTAGACGGTTTGGAATGGTTGCACCTGGTACGAAGTCGATTTGATACTCAATTCCCCAAATTGGTGGTAATCCCTGTGGAAGCTCCTCGGGAAACATATCCTTATAATCTTGCAAAAGAGATGAAATAACACTAGACAAAGAAGAATCGTTAGCGTTAGTATTCAAAAGCGCCTCCTTATACCGAAGTATAATCATCGGTTGTTTAGCATCTAAAGCTCGCCTCACATCGCTCTTTTTTGCATAGATATTTATTTTTCACTCCTCATCTTTTCTTTTCTCTCTTTCTTTTTCTCTCTTATTTTTCCCGTCATTATTTTTCTTTTTTTCACTCTCTTTTCTTTTTTCATGATCTTTCTGCAAATGAATTTGATCCTCATGCACTTGTTGTGGTGACATAGGACATAAAGTAACCTTCCTTTTATTATGAACAAAAGAATACTCATTTATAAAGCCATCATGCTTCACACGTCTATCAAATTGCCACGGTCGACCAAACAATATGTGACCAGCCTGCATTGGAACCACGTCACACAAGATTTCATCCACATATTTCCCAATAGTAAATGGCACCAACACTTGTTTAGTCACTTTAATCTCATTACTATCATTGAGCCATTACAATCGATACGGTTGAGGATGTTTGGTTATGGAAGGCCCCAATTTCTCTACCATAGCCTTACTTGCGACATTCGTGCAACTAACCCTATCTATCACGACACAGCAAATTTTTCCATTCACAAGGCACCTAGTATGAAATAAATTTTTACACTGCTGATGAGTGTGTTTTATATACACAAATTGGGTACTTTTAGCCTTAATAATTTTGTAAGTCTTTAGCTATTTCGTTTGGTTTTATGTGTTTTCATCTTATTGTTGTATAATGTAGTTTTGTATTACTTTTATATATATTTGTGTGGTTTTATGTGTTTTTACGTTGTTTTGTAGGTATTGAAATAAAAGCCCTTGGGATCAATGCGTTTTCGGCGGAATTTGGCATTTCAGCTGCTTGTTTCTCAATTTCACCCATGTTCCAATCCGAATCTCTCAAAACTCAAAGAACGAAAATTGTATATTTTGCTCTTCGCTTTCCAGAACATCTTTAATCATCTAATTTGAAGTTCGTATGAGAGAGTTATGGTCATTTTACCGTCGGATTTGACATGGATTTTACACAGCAGTTGCTTCGGGCTCAATTTGAGCCTTTCTCCGACTTATATCTCGTCAAGCTCCAGTTATGAGAGTTGTAGATCTACTTCTTAGCTTTCCATAGCCTCCTTAATCGCCTTAATCCGAGTTTGGATGAAACAGTTATGGCCATTTTCCCAACAGACGTCAAAGCTGGAAAATGCAGCAGAAGTACTGCCCGGCGCAGCTGCGCCCATTCCTAGTACAATTTCGGCACAACCGTGCCCAATCTGCAGAATCAGCAGATTTGGGCAGCGCAGCTGCGCCTGGATGCAAGCCAAAGTCAGCGCAGCTGCGCCCAACATCCAGGGAGTTCAGTATACAGCGCATCCTTGCGCGCAGCTGAGCCCGATTCGCCAGATTTCGCGATTTCAGCTTATTTTTGGTCTAAATTCGTGGGCTAAGCTAGGTTTTTGCTTAAGGAACTATAAATACAATATGTAGCCTCCATTTTTGAGAGATCTAGACCCCAGAAATCAGATTCAAGAGAGGGGGGAGCTACCAAATTCATCACCAAGGAGGGCCAAAGTGCTACAAATCAAGCTATATCAAGCAAAGGCCAGGGAGCTAAAGCATGAAGGATTGCAAAATCAAGGAGGAAAAGCTAGAGATTATCATCAACCCACCAAGCAACATCCAAATATCCATCAAAATTGGTTTTATCTCTAATTTCCCTTATGATTTGCAATCTAACATGATGTACAATTTGAATATGGTGTTATTTGTAGCTACCATGAACTAGATTTTTATTCTAAGATTTCAATGAAACCCAACACCTAGTTTTAATCAAATTATCTCTCTTTGATATTAGTTATCATTTTAGAATTGGATATCATAATTTGCGCTTTATGTATTAATTACCTTGATCATCAATTAATGTGATAATCTATATGGAATTGAGAAAGGAAATATAGATTGAGATCTGATTATGCTAGCATGTGTTCATGAATTCTTCATGTGATGGAATTTAAGTTTCGTGCCTAGGATAGAGATATACCGAAGCACCATATGTGGCCAATTGAGAACTTATGCTTCAACCCTTTTTGATTGTCATTCACACAGTGATATAGTGTGTTAGTCATCTAGGGTGTTCACATTCATTCTATCAATTGTGGATTTAGTGTGATACGAATATGGTGCATCGAGAGGTGGCCATATTTTACATTCGTGTTCTCGACCAACATTCTAACGTAATAAATTGCGAATTGAATGTCTAGCATGATTTATGCTGAAAGTATAATTGATTGATCACCTATATGAAATTGAAAAGTGGATTATAGTGTTGAAACTTAGTTTTGATATCATACGAAAGTTCGAGATTCTTGTGGGTGGTGTATAAGATTATGTGGCATGTGTCTTATTCATTGTCCTCAAGAATGGATGAGTTGCTAGTATTTGGGATAGAAATATATCTAAATGCCGTGTGTAACCATTATGAGATTACAAAATTAATGACTCCCTATACAGAGGTTCATTCGTTTGATGGGTAGATTGACTAAGATTATGTGGCGTGTGTCTTGTTGATTATTCATGGAATTGAATGGATTGTTGGCAAGTAGGATAAACATATACCTATGTGTCGTGTATGGGTGATTTTCATATGACCATACACTAAGGCTTATGAATAAGGTGAATTTCTCGGTTAACAATTCTTGTGATTTAACTAGTTGAAAATGAGAGAGATAAGAGATTTAAATGAAGTGTTGGGGGAAATTGTAATCTTAGACTTGTTAATACTAGATTTTAATTATGTTAAAAGCTTGTCAATTAGTTAATCAAACAACTCAAGTTTTCATTGTTTAAATAAGATTGAAATGATAAAAGGTTAATACTTGGTAAACATTAGAAACAATTCCTCGTGGGATCGATACTTTACTTACTCTTTATTACTTGTTGACCGCGTATACTTGCGCGTGTTTTATCGGTTGCGAAATCGACCAACAAGTTTTTGGTGCCGTTGCTGGGTGTGCTTTAACTACAGGCAGGAGGGGCATATCGCGCCGAATTGCCCTAATCCAAAGAAAGGAGCATGTTTCATCTGCGGGTCGAAGGATCACTTTGCTCGGGAGTGTCCTAAGAAAGCAACTACAGGTGGAGCCAGTTCAGGAAAGGGAAACAGCGGTGGTGGAGGCAATCTGACTATCACAGGACCCACGCAGCCCAACCGACCTACCGCTCGAACGTTCAATATGACGGTGCAGGATGCTGTGCAGTCAAAGGATGTAGTGTCAGGTATCATTCCAGTCAATAATGTTAATGCTTATGTATTGTTTGACTCGGGTGCTACTTGCTCATTTATATCCGATGATTTTGCTAAGAAATTAGGGTTAATTCAGAAAGAGTTAGATTACCCCATGAATATAGAAATTGCAAATAGGGAGGTGATTCTAGTTAAGTTTGTCCACAAGAACTGTCAAGTAGAAATTAGGGTCATGTGATGACTGTCAACTTAATTCCAATTCATCTTGGAGAGTTTGATGTTATTTTGGGTATGGATTGGTTGTTTAGCCATGGGGCAGTTATTGACTGTCAAAAGAAGTGTGTAAACCTTATGACTCCGTCAAAGGTAGTGTTTTATGGCAGCAAGTCGCCTAGACAAACGAGTTGTCTAACGATGTTGCAGGCCAGAAAGATGTTGAGACAAGGATGTGTAGGAAATCTAGCCAACATAGTTGATACCCGAAAGGTGGGTGCAAAATTGGAGGAGATACCAGTAGTTAAGGATTTTGCAGACGTGTTTCCTGATGATTTGCCAGGATTACCGCCAGATAGGGAAATCGAGTTTGTAATTGATTTAGCACCGGGAACGGCCCCTATATCGAAAGCCCCGTATCGAATGGCTCCGGTAGAAATGAAGGAGTTAATGGTGCAATTACAGGAATTGCTGGATAAGAAGTATATCCAACCGAGTGTTTCGCCGTGGGGAGCGCTGGTATTGTTTGTTAAGAAGAAGGATGGGTCGATGCGTCTTTGCATTGATTATAGAGAGTTGAACAAGGTCACGATCAAAAACAAGTATCCGTTGCCAAGGATTGATGACCTGTTTGACCAACTGAAGGGAGCAAGATATTTTTTGAAGATAGATTTACGAAGTGGGTACCATCAGTTGAAGGTGAGAAAACAGGACATACCAAAGACGGCGTTTCGAACCAGATATGGTCACTATGAGTTTTTGGTTATGTCATTTGGTTTAACGAATGTGCCTGCAGCATTCATGGACTTAATGAATAGAGTATTCAAACCATTCCTGGATAAGTTTGTAGTGGTATTTATAGACGACATTCTGGTCTACTCCAAAACTCAAGAAGAACATGTGGAACATTTGAGGGTGACATTGGAGGCATTAAGGAAAGAGAAATTGTATGCAAAATTCTCGAAGTGCGAATTTTGGTTGGAGCGTGTTCAATTTCTTGGACATGTGATTGATAAAGACGGGATTTCGGTGGATCCAGCTAAAGTGGAAGCTGTGATGAACTGGGATCAGCCGAAGACACCGTCAGAAGTGAGGAGTTTCCTAGGTTTGGCAGGATACTACAGACGTTTTATTCAAGATTTCTCCAGAATCGCCACTCCGTTGACAAATTTAACAAGGAAATCAGTGAAGTTTGTTTGGACGGAGAAGTGCAAAGAAAGTTTCCAAGAACTAAAGAAGAGATTAAGTTCGGCGCCTGTGTTGTCTTTACCAGATGATACAGGAAATTTTGTGGTGTACAGTGATGCATCACATAAAGGACTAGGTTGTGTGTTGATGCAGAATGGTAAGGTTATTGCATATGCATCGCGCCAACTAAAAGACTATGAAAAAGGGTATCCGACCCATGATTTGGAGTTAGCAGCCGTGGTGTTTGCTTTGAAAATCTGGAGGCACTATCTTTATGGGGAGAAGTGTGAAATATACACAGATCATAAGAGTCTGAAGTATATTTTCACGCAGAATGATTTGAATATGTGGCAGAGAAGATGGATAGAATTGATCAAATATTATGATTGTGAAATTATATACCATCCGGGAAAGGCTAATGTGGTTGCCGACGCTTTGAGTAGAAAAGGTCAGGAGAAACTATTCTTGTTAACTGCTCAGGAGAAGCTCATTGAAGACATGGCTAAATTGGAGCTAGAGGTGAAGTGTATGCCAGAGTCTAATGAAAAATTGTTACAGATGGAAACTCAACCAACTCTAGTGGATAAAGTCAAAGAAGCGCAACTTCACGATGAGGAATGTCATAAGATACGACAAAGAGTGCTTGAAGGTGAAGAGCTCAAATATAAAATCGATACTGAAGGGTTGCTGAGATTTGAAGGCAGAATCTGGGTACCGTCGGTATTGGCAATCAGAGAGGAGATTTTGAACGAAGCTCACAGTTCACGATTTTCGGTTCACCCGGGAAGTACAAAAATGTATCAGGATCTTCGCCAACATTTTTGGTGGCCAAACATGAAAAGAGAGGTTGCCGAGTGTGTTGCGAAGTGTCTCACTTGTCAGAGAATTAAAGCGGAGCATCAACGATAAAGTGGTTTGTTACAGCCCTTGGAGATACCCGAATGGAAGTGGGAGCATATCACAATGGACTTTGTGGTAGGGTTTCCGACTACTCAGAAGGGATATGACGCAATATGGGTCATAGTGGATAGATTGACAAAATCAGCGCATTTCTTGCCTATCAAAATCAAATTTACTTTGGATCAGCTGGCGAAGTTATACGTCAAAGAGATTATCTCAAGGCACGGTGTTCCAGTGTCAATAGTGTCAGACAGAGATCCACGTTTTACATCAAAGTTTTGGAGGAGTCTACAAGCTTGTTTAGGGACACAGTTGAGAATGAGTACAGCTTATCATCCTCAAACCGATGGCCAGAGCGAAAGAACAATCCAAACGTTGGAGGATATGCTCCGAGCGTGCGTTATGGATTTTAAAAGCAACTGGGATGATCATTTACCTCTGGTCGAGTTTGCTTACAACAATAGTCATCACGCTAGTATCGGCATGCCGCCCTACGAAGCATTATATGGAAGGAAATGCAGAACTCCATTATGCTGGGATGAGGTTGGTGAACGACGACTATTGGGACCCGAGTTGGTACAACAAACTGCTAAAATTGTCAAGGTGATAAGAACCAGACTGATAGCCGCTCAAGACAGACAGAAGAAGTATGCTGATCAACACCGACAAAATCGCGAATTTGAAGTCGGCAGTTTTGTGTTTCTCAAAGTATCTCCCTGGAAGGGGAAAATCAGATTTGGTAAAAAGGGTAAACTTAGTCCGCGGTTTATTGGACCCTTTGAAGTGTTGAAACGGGTGGGAGAGGTAGCTTATGAGGTAGCTTTACCTCCTGAGTTAGGCCACATTCACAATGTCTTCCACATATCGGTGCTACGACCGTATAAGTCTGACTATAAACATGTAATAGAATATGAACCAATACAGTTTGAAAAAGATTTATCCTATGAAGAGATACCTGTACAGATAGTGGACAGGAAGGAGCAAGTACTTAGAAATAAAGTAATACCTTCCGTTAAGGTAATCTGGAGGAACCACAGTGCTGAAGAAGCAACGTGGGAACTCGAAGAGACAATGATGCAAAATTTCCCTCAATTATTTGTTTAATCTTTATATTGCGATTCTAGGGACAGAATCTTTGTAAGGAGGGGAGAATGTAACGGACGATTTAATTGCGTTGTGATTCTGGGGACAGAGTCCTTTTAAGGAGGGAAAGATGTAAGTAACGAATGCAATTTTTGTGATTGAATAAAATATTTGTTGAATTATATAAATATTTTTATTAATTTATTGAGCTTAATAAATAATTTATTAAGTTTTTGTGAAATGGGTATATGTTAAGCTTAATAATGTTAAATGTTATTTGAATGTGATTTGTTATGTTTATTCTAATTTAATTTAATAATTAAATTAGATGATGAAAAGGTTTATTTGAATAAATGATTTATTTGAATAAGAGAATTTATTTGGTATTATTGTTATTTGTTAAATGAAATTATTATTTGAGTTGGTAAGATTTAATTGAATTTATTTAATAATAAGTTCAATTAAATTAGAAGTGTGACATTTTAAAACTATATGTTATAATGATTTATTAAAATAAATGAGAAAGTGTTTAATTCAGCTTTACCAAACAAGGCCCTATGACCTTTATTTGGAAATAATTGGTTATTTTATTTGTGTTTTACCAAACAAGGCCTTAAGCCTTTAGTTAGAATAATGGATTATTTCTAAATCAGTTTGCCAAACAAGCCTTATGGCTTTTTGAATTTTATAACTGATGGGTTAAATTTAGATTATACGTTATTATTACACTAAATCATCAGTTTTTATTTTTATTCATCAGTTTTATATTTTATTTTTATACTACGTCTGTTGTAAAAAGAAAAGAAAGAAGAGAAAGAACAGAGTTTAGAGAAGAAAGAATATACAGAGAAGAAGAGAGAATTAGAGAGAAAAATTTGTGAATTGAGAAAGAGAAGGAAGGGAAGTGCTAAACTAAGTATTTTATATAGCTTGAAGGTATGATTCTTTTAGTTTTGTTCTTTATTATATTCTTATTATTTTACTTCTCTGTATATGATTTCTACTTCACTGTATATGAATTTATATGCTAAATACATGAATTACTTGGTTATAATTGTTAGTAAGCATGTATTAGAGATTATGTGATGATTATAAACTAGTTTGAAGAAATAATTCATGAAAACATGCTTTAGAATTGAGTTCTTAATTTTACAGAGCCTTATTTCATGTATGGCATATTTGTATGAAAATTGATGATTTAAATTGGTTATTAATCAGTGATTTAATAACTGTTTATGATTATTTGATGAAAAATAAGAATAATGCAAGAAGAATGGTTTTAATTAGTTGAAAAATGAATTTACAGAGCTTGATTTCATGAAAATGGTTAAAACTTGAATATTTGGTTTTAACAGTGAATTTTTGGTTTTAAATTGGTTGATTATGTGTTTTATAATGCTTAGATTGATTAGAAACATGTTGGGTAATTATTTTATATCATATTTGATGTCTGGGTATGTTTAATTTATATTTTGGATGGTAGAATTCGAAAAATTTTGGCCAAATTTGGCCTAAGTTTTCACTGGTTCGCGACCTGTAGAAGGTGTCAGTCGCGTCTACCGCCCCGGCGGTAGAAATGAGCTAGGATTATCGCCCCGGCGGCTCTGTCGCCCCGGCGGCTCTGTCGCCCCGGCGGCATAATTACACTAGATTATTCGCCCCGGCGACAGCCTCGCCCCGGCGACGAGTTTGTTAAGTTTTTTTCTCGCCCCGGCGAGAATCACTGTTGTTTAAAAAAAAAATTATTGTTATAATTATTTTGTTTTCTTTTCTTGGAAGTTATGATGCATAATTAAACTTATATTAATGTGACTAATGTATTACCAAGATGGTTGCTAAACTAGTACTTGTTGACTATGGTATGCTAAATGAGATGTTATAATAAAAGGATAAGAGCAAACCTAAAAGTGATTATAATTATGTGACTAATTATGTTACCATTTTTATAATTAATGTATAGGTTGTTTAAGGATCGTGAATTACTTAAATTTGTAATCTACGCTTGAGGCAAGTTCCTTATCTCAACTTATTACTTTTACGTTGAGCAAGTTTTCCTCCCTTAAACTTTAAAATTATTTATAGCAAGTTATTCTTTCCTTTTAACTTGTTAATTTATTCAAAACAAGTTTATTTATATTGAGCAAGCATGTTGACCTTAGCTTATTGATATTCAAGCAAGGTTACTATCATGTTACGTACTTAAGCTTTATTCCAAACATTGTTTATTATTCAAATTTCGAGTATAGTTTCTATTGAACAAACTCTATTGATGAACTAGACTACCAAACCCTTATTGATTCAGCTAGTCCTTAGTTGATGAGCGTTTCAAAGACTTAGAATATTTTCTATACTTGTTCCAAGCCAAGTTCCTTTTGGTACGGATTCAGACGATAAACTGAGATGAACAACCCTTATATAGGGGATTACTTACGCGACAATATTAAAATATTTGTGCACAATACATTGTACAAAAGGCTGATCCCCCTGAGTACGAGATGTTTGGTCCGTAGTCTATATGACTGTTAAAGGTTACAGTAGAAATACTTGTTAACCTAGGACATAGTTTGAGGTCTTATGACCCTCAGATATAATTTCTAAATCTTGAAATCTATTTTTTTTTCTTTGAATCGAGCATTTAAACGAGCTTTTAGACTTTGATCATTTATTGACTGAGATTCAGAAAACTATTGTTCCTCAGTTGAAATCCATTTCATTTAAATATTATTGTTATCGTACTTGTGAGCAATTGTTTGCTCACTCTTGCACTAAAACATTGCAGCTAAGCCAGAAAAGTAGGACGAGCCGTCCACGAGCAAAGGCAAGGGCAAGATGCATAAATAACTAAAGACCTGCTATTTACTTGATGTTTGATTGTAATAAGACTTATTTAAATTATGTTTTATTCCGTATTTGATGTATTAAGGTTAAGATAACCTGGGATTTGATTGTTTAATAGTTTGGTGATGTAACCCATTTTGGGAAGATGTTTATTTAAATTTATTTAATTGTTATTGATTATGGATAGTTAGATGTGAATGTATGTTATAGTGAACACCAAATCAGTGGGAATTAAGTACCTGGATTTGGGGGTGTCACACTAAGCACACTTCTCGTCACCAAAACTTCCCCAAATATTTGCAATTTCCCTGTCTTTTACCTCCTCTAATGGTGGCATAAAATTAGTATCACTTCCTTCCTCCTCGGTCTCTATTTCACCATTTTCAAGTAACAACATTGTCCGTTAATTTGGACATTGACTTGCAATATGGCCTTTGTATTGACACTTAAAACATTTAATATCTCGATTTCGACTAAAGGAAGTAGGGTCAGCTTTACCTTGCACCCCACGGTTAGTCGTGTCTGGCTTAAACTCCACCTTGGCCTTGACTACAGTTGGTTTCTCCTCTCGCCTACCCGCATTAGATTTCCATAATGATCCCGAATTAGGTATCGATCGTTGGTTACCTCTCCTCTTAAGCTATTTCTCAATCCTAATACTCATGTGTACCATATCCTCCAATACTATATAATGTTGTCGTTTCACTAGATCCGCAATTTCCTAATTTAGTCCCGCCGAAAATCTGGCCATTGTTGATTCACTATCCTCATTTATATTTTCTCTAGCCATCAACATCTCCATATCTTTGTAATAATCCTCGACGCTCCGACAACCTTATTTCAAGCTTTGAAAACTCCGAACTAGCTCTCGGTGATAGTAATTTGGAACAAACCTCTTTTTCATTACTGCCTTCATATCTTCCCAAGTTTCAATTGGACGTTCGCCACACCTCCTCCGGCTGATAGTCAACTGATTCCACCAAGTAACAGCATAAGCTGAGAATTCTATGGCGGCAAGTTTTACTTTTTTTAGCCCCGAGTAGTTATGACATTCAAATATCCAATCCATCTTCTTTTCCCACTCTAAACATGCCTTCGGATCACTTCTTCCTTGGAAAGTTAGAATTTTCATTTTTATACTATCCAAGTTGTTGTCCTCTTTATCCCGAACTCCTCTATCCCTAGCTCCTCGTTGCCACTGATGTAAGAAGTCAGACTCTCGATCCTCCTCTTCACTAAATCCTCCGTCATTGAAATTAGTTTCTTCCACCCTAGCTCCTTTTTGCTAAGATATTCCTTTTTGATGAGTTCCTTGACGGTTTTGACATGATTCTCCTGAGTAATGCTTAATTGGTCCAAGCACTCATGCACCTGTTCCATTGCCATATCTAACCTCCTACCCCATTCCTTATTCATGGCTTCAATCATCAACTTCATATTAGCTGACAATGAAGGTTCTACAAAAGTTCCCTTATCCTTTGAGTTAAACATATTCCTTGCAAAACAGAGGTTAGTAGCAAAATATTTTTCTTACCACTCCCTTACGTGTTTCGCTCGATTAATGTTTCACTCGTGTATCACTCAAGAGGCTTTTTCCCTCACTTGATCTCACCACTAAGCCTTTTACCTCTAATTATTCTCTTTAATAGGTTCTTTTCGAATTTACCTAGCAAAATTCTCGGTTTTACTAATCAATTCAAAATAACTTATCACGAACAATATAGTCGGTATGAATAGAAGTAGCAATAATCTCGATTATGGAATTGAAAACGAATTCTACGAACAAATTGAAATAACTGCAATAATAAAATTTTCTATACTCTTTTTTTTTACTCACAACTTCAACGAAACAATAAAGATAGATACTTAGCTAGATAACGCAGCTCTGATACCAAATGATCTACTCCACGACATGCTTGCGTGAGGTGGTCGTCGCCCGGATTATTTCTAGTAAGCAACTTTGATGGAATGCTCTCAATATCTTAACCCAACCTCTATTTTGAGACAAAAATCTTGATAATTTCGATCAAGCAATTGAATTCACGTAGGATGGAACACCAACAACAATTAGACCCTCGTTCAAATGAAAACGATAATCTTCGTACGAATGTATGATGTGATAGAATAACGCCACACACAACTATGGTTTGTTGTATGGTAAGTTAATTATGGATCTCAAAGAAAAACTAAGAAATTAGCTTAGAAATTCTTCAAAGAACTAAAAGTAGAGAATATCTCTCAAGTATGAATAATCTCTAAATAATAATCAATTGTTCTTGAATTACAAGCATAATATGAAACCCTTGAATCCATAAAGGAAATCATAATTGATTTGGAATCCAAATCTTATCTTAAAATATCTTAATTACAATAGAATTATGAAAATATATTGAAATCCCTAAAATTAAGGAAGAAATTCGAGTCCCAAATTGTCAAAACGCGTTTGCCTCGAAAAACGCTCCAACAAAATCTGACTGTTCTCGCCGGGGCTAGAAAAATTGAACTAGAAACCTCGTCGAGGCGAAGATGGTCAAAGAGGTCTTGGCTGGGGCGGCTTCAGCTCAGGCCGGCGCGAAGATGGCCAGAGAAGTTCTCGATGGGGCGAGATTTCTGGGCGTGAATTTCTCGTCGGGGCGAGAACCCTGCAGTTTGAGAATTTTTGTCTTCTTTTGTTTCCATCGTTCCCAACCTTGGCGTGTTTGCTTGTAACATCATAACCAAATGCAAAGCCTTAGAATCCCGCTCCTCGAACTCTACACTTAATCTATCCTCACTCCACATGCCTTGTATCAACCCATTAAGTCCCTCCTTGAAACGTTTAGCCCGAGCTCTCGTCACGGGACCATCCGGCATATACATAGGATCTACTATATGGTTGTCATTCATTCCAGAACCAAGGATGCCCTCATCAGTTGGTTATCTTTATTGGGCTCTTCTTTTACCCATTTTGGGCCCATAGAGTTTTCTGATCATTGCCCTGCTATTCTTTGCACTGACCTTGTTTTGCCTCGTATTCCTAAACCTTTCTAATTTTTTAATTTCATGCTCAAACTGGAGGGTTTCAGTGACACTCTAAGGTCTACTTGGAATTGTCATATTATTGGGGATCCTATTTTTGTTCTGGTCGAAAAGTTGAAGAGAGCCAAGATGGCGATTTGTGATTTAAACAAGTCAGTGGGAAATCTCTCTACAAGTGTTATCCAGGCTAGGAAGAAGTTGCATGATGTTCAGATCGAGCTCGCTTCCAATCCTAGGGATGGGTAACTTCTTAGGCTTCAAAGTGCTTCCTCTAATAACCTCAAGGATGTTATGGCTAAGGAGGAATCACTCCTAAAGCAGAAATCCCGTGTGCTTTGGCTCAAGGATGGGGACTCTAATTCTGGTTTCTTTCACTCTATTGTTAAAAGTAGGTGGAATATCAATAAAATCTTGTCTGTTGAAAATGAGGAAGGTTTAATGGTGCAGGGCCATGACCAGGTTCATAGCGTTGCTGTGGATTATTACTCCAAGTTGTTGGGCTCACCCCCCTCCTCTTCCTATCCGGGGCTGAGTGATATGGGACATATTTTCTCTAAAACTCTTTCTTTCGACCAAGCTCTATTTCTGGATAGAGATATTTCTGATATGGAAATTATGGCTGCCTTAAAATCTATGAAGAAAAATAAGAGCCCTGGGCCTGATGGTTTTAATGTGAATTTCTTCACCCACAATTGGGATATTATTGGTGAAGACTTTCTTGCTGCCATTAAATCTTTCTTTAGCCAGGGTTGTCTCTTGAGGGGTACTAATGCAACTGTTATTGCTCTTATCCCCAAAGTCCCCAATCCGTCTTTTATGGGGGATTTTTGGCCTATTTCCTGTTGTAACACTGCATACAAGTGCATTTCTAAGATTATTGCTTTTAGACTTAAAGGCACTCTTTCCTCTCTCATTTCTCCTACTCAAGCGGCCTTTGTTCTGGGTAGACGGATTGGTGACAATATTCTGCTTGCCCAGGAATTAATGAGAAACTATCACAGAAACTCTGGCCCTCCAAGATGCACTCTCAAAATTGACCTGAGAAAAGCTTTTGACTCGATCCGTTGGGATTTTCTTTTTGATGTGCTTTATAAACTCAAATTTCCTCCTAAATTCATCTTTTGGATCAAAGCCTGTATTACAACCCCCAAATTCTCGGTCAAGGTTAATGGGGCGTTATGTGGTTTCTTCCCTGGGGCAAAGGGTCTTCGTCAAGGTGATCCTTTATCGCCTTACCTGTTTGTCATTGTTATGGACACTCTCTCCCTGATTATTGACGATAATATTAAATCTCTTCCCTTTAAGTTCCATTAGAGATCTGCTCATAATAGGATCACTAATCTTTGTTTTGCTGATGATCTAATGCTTTTCTGTCACGGGGATAGGGACTCGGTGTCCACTTTATCATCTTGACTATCTCTTTTCTCTAATCTATCAGGGCTTTCTCCAAATGCAAAAAAGAGTCATTATTTTCTGGCTAATGTTAATTTTGAGAATGCTACCGTAATTATAGATATTCTTCGGTTTGAGAGAGGGTACACCCCTACCAAATTCCTTGGTGTACCTCTTATTTCCTCTAGGTTATCTGCTATGGATTGTAAGCCTCTCCTTGATAGGATTACGACTAGAGTCACCTCTTGGACCTCAAAGCTCCTTTCTTTCCCTGGTAGACTTCAGCTTATTCGGTCCGTTCTTGCCATCCTCGACTATTAAATCCATAAAATCCATCCTCTCGCGTTTTCTTTGGAAGGGATCTTTTTTGCAAAAGTATGGTACTAAAGTTGCTTGGGATAAAGTTGCCCTTCCTGTTTCTAAAGGATGCTTAAATCTAAAGCAACTTGATGATTGGAATAATGCTTGTATTTTAATGCACCTGTGGAATGTTATTTACCCCCAAAGTTCTTCCTTGTGGGCTAAATGGATTAGGAATACTGCTATTAAGGATAGGCATTTTTGGTGCATTCCTATCCCTTCTGACTGTTCCTGGATTTGGACAAAAGTCCTTAAACTACGCAGAGTGGCCATATCTCACATTCATTACGTTATTGGCAATGGCTCTCTTGTTAGCTTATGGTTTGACCCTTGGATGAATAATAGCCCTCTGGCAAACTCAGTTCATGACCCTCTTATTGTTAATACTCAGCTGGGTCCGCAGGCTAAGGTGGCCGCTATTCTGGATGAGTCGAGTTGGAAGCTTCCATCCTCAAATCACTCTGACATTATTGCGTTCTGGCTTGCTTTTGACTCATCTAGGCCTCATGATGTTCGTCTTCAGGACCAAATCTTATGGGATTCTGCTTTTCTTATTTCTACCAGCTCTATTTGGAAATCCATTTGTAGGAGAAGTCAGGAAGTTGATTGGTGCTCTCCGGTTTGGAATAAGCTCTATGTTCCAAGGTTCTCCTTCAGCCTTTGGCTTGCTTTTCATAAGGGTTTCAAGACTAAGGATGTTCTGATTCGTTATGGTATTGACATTTTGGTTGAGTGTCAGTTATGTTCCAACCAGATTGAGAGTTTCAGCATCTCTTTTTCCAATGCCTTTACTCCTTCCATGTCTTTTTTTGTGTCCTGCGTTTCTGTGGGTGGAAAGGGTTCCATAGAGACTGGATTCATATTGTTGACTATGTTCTCCACCTACACCTCTCTAAGCTGCGGCGCTCTATCCTTTCTCTTGGGCTGGCAGCCACTGTTTATTACATTTGGAGATAACGTAATAATCGAGTTTACGGAGAACCTTCAAAGCTTGTTGCTTGTCTGGATAGGGAGATTATTCATATTATCAAGTGCAGACTTCACTCTTCAAATATGTTTAGGAAAAAGGCTGCATCTTTTGCCCATATGCTTATCACTAATTTGGTTTAGCTCTGGGCCTGTTGGTTTTGATATGGGGTTTGCTATTTAGCTGTATCTCTTGGATGCTTCTGTTGCTGCATTTTCTGCTCAGCTGTGCGACTGTTTGGCTGGGTTGGTGATGGGTTATGTAGCTGGTGTTGTTTTGGCTGTTGCTTCTACTGTTTGGATGCCTGTTATTGTTTGTGCTGCTTTGTTTGCTCCATATCTACTTTGGTCAGTTCCGAGTTCTGGGGCATGCTTTTGGGCTGATGTGGGTTGCATGGACACTGTTCTTGTCTCTGTGTCTCTTTCGCAGCTGCTACTGTTTGGGCACTGTCTGCTGCTGGTTTTACCTGTTGGGCAAGGGCGGGGCTTGTTAGCGCTGCTGGTTTTCCTCTGCTCTCTTTATGATCTTGCAGCATTGTTTTGCATGGTTGTTGCTGCTGTTGGCTAGGGTTCTGTTGCTTTCCTCCTATGCTGCGGTTGGGCTGTAGTTGGGTTGGGCTGGCTTTCATTGCCTTTGCAGCATGCCCTTGCTGGCTGCTTCTTGCTAGTCCTTGTGCTACTGCTGCTTTGCTGTGTTTTTTGTTCCGGCACGGTTGGGCTGCTGCTACCTTGATCGTGTGTTGCTCTGGCCTTGGGTTGGCATATGTTTGGTTGCTAGCACTGTGATGCCTGTGGCGGTCATGTTATGTTTTGGTCCTTGGGCTGTTGACTATTGTGCTGAGTGCATGTGTTGGCTTTCTGCCACTGGCCGTTGTTCTCTGCTGCAGGGTGCTTGCTGTTCCGGGGGTTTTCTCCTACTATTGTGTTACTTGTCGCGGCTACATATGCTATGTTGCTGGGTTTGCTGCAACGGTCTGCTTCTTTTTGCTGCTGTCATCCGATGCTGGTTCTGCTTTGGCCTGCTGGGCGTGATGGGTATGCTGCTACTACTTTTGTCCTGGCCTGTTGGGCTTTAGTGCTGCTTTTGGCGAGCTGCTGGGCTGTTCTGGTTCGCTGCTGGCTTGTGTTTGGTTTTTGATGAGCTGGGTCACTGCTAGGTTTTGTTGTTGCAACAGTTTTGTTCTTCCGGGTTTTCTGCTTTGACGGGTTGGCCTTTGCTGTTGTTGTTTGTTCTGCAGTTGCAGCTGTTATCCCTTTGTTTGCTGCTCTTTTATTTTTTCTCCGCTGCTGGGTTTTGTTATCGCTGCTGCTGTATCCTCACTGCTGTTGCTGCTGGTTTCAACTGTTTAGGGCGTTCTTGGGCTTTCTTGCTGTTGTAGCTTAGTTGTGGTTTGCTGCTGGGTTTTGCTGCTTGGTTGCTTTTGGGCAGTGCAGTCATGCTGATTTTGTTTGAACTGTTGTTGTTGTGGTCATGTTTGTTTTGTTTTTAGGTCAAATGTGTTTAGGTTTTTTTCCCAAATTGTTTTCGCTTGCAGGGTTTCTCGCTTTGTTATCCTTTATAGTCTTCACATCATAGGGCTTGTCTTATGATGTCTTTGCTTTTTTCTAATTGGGGTTTCCCATGTTGTTTGTATATCCTTCTCTTTTTTAATTCAATTTAAATTTAGCCAAAAAAAGGGTAATAAGAACAAAAATTGATGCGGATAGCAAAGAAGTTTGCTTCCACTGCAATAAGCCTGGACACTGGAAAGGAAACTGTAAGGAGCATCTTACAGAGGCTAGCCAGAAGAAGCTTAGTGAAGCTTCGGTTACAAATATAGGTTTTTTTTTTGTTAACCGTGGGTGTCCCGGACGCATCCGGACTAATCCCTCTGAACCCGGGTCAGCCTTTTCATACGGGCTTGCGTCCGCGTCCCCGTGGCCACAGCGGAGCATTATTAGTGCCCCTCCAAGTGTTGCTAGTGGGAGTCGATCCTGAGTCGTCCGGGTTTACGGTTCGTTCCCAGGGCGGCTTGCACTACTGCGCCATATGTTGTGGTTACAGATATAGGTTTGTTCATGATTGAAATAAATCTTTCTGTAAGTCAAGGTTCTACTTGGGTATTGGATACCGACTGTAGTTCTCACATATGCAATCCAATGCAGAGACTAAGCAGAAGTAGAAAGCTAAATAAAGTGTAAGTAATGTTACGCGTGGGGAATAGAGCAATAGTTGTTGAGCTGCATTAGTCGTGGGAACTGATAGTTTAGTGTTGCCTACGGGCAAGTCTATTAAGTTAATAAATTGTTATTATGTTCCAGTTCTCTTTAGAAACATTATTACTTTCGTTGTTGGACAAGGAAGGTTCTGGTATTATATTTAAGAACAATTGTTGTTCGATTTATAATGATAATATTTTGTTTGAAACTGGAAGATTACTTGATAGAGACTTTGTATACTTGACTTACATGAAAATAATTTTGCAAACTGAACAAACTAGTAAAAGAAAAGGAGATGGTCATTCAAAGAGTTGAATATGTGTATTTGATGAAATACAAGTCTGAATCATTTGAAAGGTTCAAAGAATTCGGAAGTGAAACAAATTGACAAAGTATTTTTTTTTTAAATTGACAAAGTATTAAGATTCTTGTGCAATGAGTTTCTAGATCATCTCAAAATGGCATTTTCTCATAATGGATACCTCCTGATACGCAATAATTGATTGGTGTATCTGAAAAGAGAAATTGTACCTTATTGGACATTGTGCAGTCCATGATGATTTTTACCGACATTCTAGTGTCCATCTGGGATTATGCCCTAGAAACGGCTGCATATCTACAAAATAAGGTAACCTCAAAATCTGGCCCCAAGACTCCATAAAAGTTATGGATAGGGAGGATTCCTAGTCTTAAGTATGTTAAGATAAGGGGTTGTCCAACTTATGTGAAAATGTTTCAAAAATAAGTTTGGGACAAAATCTGACAAGTGCAGATTTGTGGGATATCCTAAAGAAAGTTTAGGGTATTATTACTATAATCCTACACGTTGCCTTCTTGGATAAAGATGTTTATCATTGAATGAGCTAGTGGGAGGGTAATAGATCTTAAAGGAGTTCAAGAACCACAAAGCACTATAAGTCAAACCGAGGAACTTGTAGATAGACATATTATACCACAACCGAATCGTAAGTCTGGAAGAGTACCGAAGATACCTAGAAGGTATGGATTCATCATAGAGGATGATGATGAGGTACACATCATAAAGGATGATGATCCAGTTATATACGATGAGGCTATTAGTAGGTGACACTCAGAGAAATGACAAATGGCTATGAAATCCGAAATGGACTCCATATATGAAAGACCAAATGTGGATTTTGGTTAACCCTCCGGTAGGCATAAAGCCTAAAGGGCGTATATGGGTCTTTAAGAGAAAGACTGGAGCAGATAGCAAGGTGGAGACCTATAAGACTAGAATGGTGACAAAAGATTTCAAATAATGGCTAGGAGTTGTCCATCATGAAATCTTCTCACCGGTAGCAATGCTAAAGTCCATTCGGATTTTGCTTGTGATTGCAACTTATTACGAAATCTGACAAATGGATGTGGAGACGTCCTTCCTCAATGAAGAGTTGAGGAGAATGTATGTATGATACAGCCAGAGGAATTTGTTTTAAAGGTTAAAGCAAATTGTGTATATAAACTACAACAATCCATTTATGGATTGAAGCAAGCTTATCAAAGATGGAACATTCATTTTGATGAGACAATCAAAAGAGTATTCTTTTCTTTATCCGTTGTTGCTTTTGTTCAATGGTGTTTGGTCGTCTTTTGTGGCGATCTGGTTAATCCAGTGGGTTTGTTGTCTTTCGTTGCTGGATTGCTCCGACTGTTTGTGTCTGTTCTGAGATGCACGGACCTGCTGCGCGTGGGCTTAATGGTTTTACAACTGTGCTGCACGTGACCAGATTGGCTTGTGTGAATGTGATTGCCCGTCCGGTTATGATATGCTGACCATGGGCTATTGAGGCCCACATACTTTCAAATTTCAAATGCTGAGTTTTGTTTTGGAGATCTTTAGCTTTTAAGGCTTGTTTGGCTATGTTCAAATTCCTAACCTCGGGATGTGAGGCTTTATTTGTAGGTTAGGATTTTGTTGTTTCCTAGATTTGTCTAGGTGTTTTTAGTCTCACGGGAGTCAAGACTAATGTATTGATCTACAATGTATTATTCTTATTTTGCAAATTAATATATAAACAAATTTAGCACAAAAAAAAAGAGTTTGATTTTATCAAAAATGAGAATGAACCTAGTGTGTACAAAAGGGTCAGTGGGAGCGCTGTGACATTCCTAGTATTATATGTTGATATACTGTAGTGACCCCAAAATTTCTACAATTCAACCCTCGACTTCGGTCGTTATCAATATATCTTCATTCTGACTTTACATCATTAATCAATACTAAACTTAATAAAATGCGGAATAATTTTAAACTTTTCAGTTTTCTTTCTTTGTTTTTCCTGAATCATAACTGTGGACGCCGGGTTTTCGTCTTTTCCATTTTTAAGCCTCTTGATTAAATAATTTTTGGAAAAGGTCGGCATTAATGTCGACGGGGTTTTGAAAGATCGTTTTTTATGATGAGCCAATTAACCAGAGTCGCCAGTTGGTATATTTGAAAGGGATATACCAACTCATCCGAGTTTTCGTTTTTTTTATAAATCGATGGCTCATATGTGACTCCGAATTAATTGGTTTGCGAACCGAGATTCATAGAGTTCGGGGGCTTGCTTAAGCGAGGGGAAGGTGTTAGGCACCCCCCGACTTCCGTGAAACACGGTTACCGCAATCTTGATACTTTCCTATCCTTTGATTCATAAAATGTGTATACGTGCGTGTGTGTGTGTGTGTGTGTGCTTATGTGAATGTTGTGGTGAGTTCTTTCATGAGAGATGAAACATTTGGCCTTTTATTGAGAAATCGTGTTTTATTTTGGGAGTGCTCTAGAATGTCTTTTGTCCTATTCAAGAAAGCTTTATTTCTTTATGAGAAAGATTTGATTTTAATTGGCAAAAGCTATGAGATTTTCATTCAGTGTTGTTTTGGCAAAACATGAATTTGTTAAACCTTAGCCAAAATAGGAATCGAGATTTATACGTTGCTTTCATAAATGATGGGCAATTTCTAAGATCTCTTTCACCCTATGTATTAAGGTTTAATAAAACGTTTATTTCTTTTTTATAAAACCATTTTTTCATGACATTTGGAAACAACTTCTCTTTAGCTTTCTCGTGAAATAGGAATCGACTTTCATTAGCATTTCCAATTCTTAGCCTCGTGATGCTAATATCCTACTTTGATTGATTTTAGAAAAATCTTTATTGTTTTGGCTTTGAAATCCTTTATTTGGTGTTACAATTCAAATTAAACATCAAAACGCATAGGGGGCTATTCACGGGCATGTAAGCCATCAAAATAACCCCAAACGCCAACAATCACATGTTTCACTACTACGGGGCCTTAAACCCGATTCTCGCCTTAGTGTCGTTTTAAGGCCCGACGATTACATGTTACAAAAACGAGCACCTTGAATCTATTACACACATCAAAACGTCCATCATCGGATTTGGATCACGGGGTCGCGTTCCTAGGCTCACATCCGAGATTACTACATGCCCACAAAATGAATATTACGAAACTAACCAACACGGATTCGCCTAATACACCATGATATCCGAAAATGATAATCTAAATAGATTACACCCAATAAATCACCCTAAACAAGCTAGAACTTTCACCAATGGGATATCCTCGGGTTATTAGGAAGAATTTGGTTCCGATGGAACCCACACTAATAATCCCTAATCCATGATTGTTCAACAATATACATGAAAATTACATTTAATTTAACCAAATAATATGATATAAATTGCTATAACAAAGGGAATTTTCACCTTGCAAATGATCTCAAATGGATGTAAACTTGTGTACTTGAATAGGATAAGAAATATATTTGATACAATCAAAATCAAAAGAGTATAAATCCTCTCTTTTTTCTCTCTTTTCTTCCTAATTTGTTGCAAAATCTAGCTATTTTTCTCTCAATTTCCGTGCTTTGCTGCTGCTGAATTCTCTTCTCCTCCAAATTTTCTGAACCTCCTGTATGCTGAAACAGAAATGAGCTGAAATAGGCTAGCCAAAGCCAGCCGCCTGCCTTCCACTCACCTGGTTTTGAGTTCCGTGTTTCGAGTTCCGTGTTTTCAAAAGGCGCACTTATTGGCCGCAGATCAATCCGCGGCTGGACGGTTTGACTTTCTCGATTTTTGTGCCACGCCTCGACTTTCATGTCGTAACGTCAGTTTTCGCTGACAGGCTTATATTTTGCAGTCCGAGAATTTCTGGGAGACGTGCCACCTCATTCGGGAATGCTCGTTTCGGACGGCCTTATTGTCACGTCAGCATTGGTCGCCAATCATCGCGGGGTGTTGAGCGTTCGCACTTGTGCCCATTCCTTCGCTCCCGCAAACCGGTTCAATTGACGATTTTTCCCTCCTGTCATGGTTAGTATAGGGAACGCAAAATTTGGGTGTCTACAGCTGCCCCTCTTTATCATGTTTATGCAATGTTAAATGAAATGAACAGGATAAAGAATAGACACCCGATGCATGAATGACAGTGCACAAGAATGACAATACATACACGATGCAACACATATAACTTATGATGCAATGTAAGATGAAAGGCATTCAAGATATTCGCAAAGAGGTGTCAATGCGGATGATCGCCTCGTCGGGGCCGGGTTTCGTCGCCGGTCACCCATCTCGTAATCGCCGGGTATCGTCGCCGGTCGATTGTCTTGTCGGGGCCGGGTTTCATCGCCGGTCACCCATCTCGTGATCGCCGGGTATCGTCTCCGGTCGATCGTCTCGTCGGGGCCGAGTTTCGTCGCCGGTCACCCATCTCGTGATCGCCGGGTATCGTCGCCGGTCGATCGTCTCGTCGGGGCATGGTTTTGTCGCCGGTCACCCATCTTGTAACCCCTGGGTATCGTCGCCGGTTGGTTGTCTTGTCGGAGCCGGGTTTCGTCGCCGGTCACCCATCTCGTGATCGCCGGGTATCGTCGCCGGTCGATCGTCTCGTCGGGGCCGGGTATCGTCGCCGGTCACCCATCTTGTAACCCCCGGGTATCGTCGCCGGCTGGTTGTCTCGTCGGGGCCGGGTTTCGTCGCCGGTCACCCATCTCGTGATCGCCGGGTATCGTCGCCGGTCGATCGTCTTGTCGGGGCCGGGTATCGTCGTCGGTCACCCATCTTGTAATCCTTGGGTATCGTCGCTGGCTGATTGTCTCGTCGGGGCCGGGTTTTGTCGCCGGTCACCCATCTCGTGATCGCTGGGTATCGTCGCCGGTCGATCGTCTCGTCGGGGTCGGGTATCGTCGCCGGTTGGGTGTCTCGTCGGGGCCGGGTATCGTCGCCAGACACCCATCTCGTGAGCGCGGGGGATCGTCGCAGGTCGATCGTCTCGTCGGGGCCGGGTATCGTCGCCGGTCACCCATCTTGTAACCCCCGGGTATCGTCGCCGGTTGGTTGTCTCGTCGGGGCCGGTTTTCGTCGTCGGTCACCCATCTCGTGATCGCCAGGTATCGTCGCCGGTCGATCGTCTCGTCGGGGCCGGGTATCGTCGCCGGTCACCCATCTTGTAACCCCCGGGTATCGTCGCCGGCTGGTTGTCTCGTCGGGGCCGGGTTTCGTCGCCGGTCACCCATCTCGTGATCGCCGGGTATCGTCGCCGGTCGATCGTCTTGTCGGGGCCGGGTATCGTCGTCGGTCACCCATCTTGTAATCCTTGGGTATCGTCGCTGGCTGATTGTCTCGTCGGGGCCGGGTTTTGTCGCCGGTCACCCATCTCGTGATCGCTGGGTATCGTCGCCGGTCGATCGTCTCGTCGGGGTCGGGTATCGTCGCCGGTTGGTTGTCTCGTCGGGGCCGGGTTTCGTCGCCAGTCACCCATCTCGTGATCGCTGGGTATCGTCGCCGGTCGATCGTCTCGTCGGGGCCGGGTATCGTCGCCGGTCACCCATCTTGTAACCCCCGGGTATCGTCGCCGGTTGGTTGTCTCGTCGGGGCCGGTTTTCGTCGTCGGTCACCCATCTCGTGATCGCCAGGTATCGTCGCCGGTCGATCGTCTCGTCGGTGCCGGGTCTCGTATCCGGTCACTCGGTCGAAATGAGAAGCTGTGTTCGACCTCTGATTCATCAAAATCTCGTATTCCATTACCAAATTATGAGTCAAATGGGCTTCAGGATCGATTAAGCTTGCATTGGACCAAGGGGGAAGCACTGGGCCTAGCCGCAGATGGATCTGCGGCCAGTCGCAGATTGATCTGCGGCCAAGATCGGGCCTTAGAGCGGCCAGCCGCTTCCTAGATCTGTCACTTTCATTCGTACCCCACGCGACGTTTTCGACCTTTGCACGCCCTTTTGCCGAGTTTTCCAACCTTTTTGCAAAAACTGCTCCGGTAGGATCGATCTACGCGCTACAGGTAACACTTTGACCGGTTGTTTTTCAATTTCGTCAATATTTTGCTATACATTTGGCTATTTGCATGGTTAGAGATAGAAATGTATGCTTTATAATGCTATGCTATGTATTATCGTCTATACATGCTATGTATCAAGTGTGTGAGTCCTATTTTATGCTCATGATGCGGTACCACATATCTGTTTGTTCCTTTTTTGAAAGAAAATCATGCATTATGGTCCTTTACATGCCTTAATTACACATATGAATGCAACTTTGATCTGTTGTGGCTTGGGTTTTTTGAAAAACATGCTTGGATATGCATGGGATGTCCATTTTACAGACGGAACTCTGCCGATTTTTTTTTTCTGCATACATAATAACCATGCATCATGCTGCATTAATTCTATGATGACGATTAGAATGTTTATGACATAATTCAAAATAGAATTTACCTCCCCTTTCGCCTGCTCTATTCCAGCTATGGATCCTGACACTCCCAGTAGCTCCACCGCGTCTCGAACTTCGGGCGTTCGCCGCCGTAGGGCTGCACCTGCACCTGCCCCTGCCTTACCTCGGACCCGCCAGGCTCGCCGACTGGCGGAGTCGGTCATCCGGCCCGATCATCCTGACATTGAGGAGGCTGTTCTTCCGGAGGTTGCGGCAGAGGGGCCATCCTCTAACACACCGGCTCCATCTTCTCATCGCGCCCTGTCTGGTGCATCTGTGCAGATACCCGATCTATTGGGTCGGGATCTCAGTCGTCATCCCTCGGCATCACTTGTAGCTAATGAGGTATGCTTAAAGTTATAATAAAATAAAACTTACTTCTAGTTCAATACCCTTTATATATCGGATAAAATTAAATTTACAACTCAGTACAAATTTAACAACTCAACATTTGCTAAATTTAATACTTTACCAAATACATCATCCAGAACCTTAATAATGGTTTAAAACATAAATTTAAGCTAAAACAATTAATCTTCATGCATTACATTTGAATCATGCCATTCAAGCAATACATAACGTTACCTTGAATCTTTAACCTACAAAAGTGGTTATTTGCAAGAATGAGCTCGACAGCTCATCCAAATCTAACAGTTTGCATGCATCACATAGCACATAGATAACATGCTCATCATCTAAATCATAAACATTTGGCTAAATATATCATATATAATGATCAACATATATCAAGTAAAGATTGAGTTCCATAACTCAATTAGCATTCTTCACTCAACGAACATAGTCATAATTTGACTTTGTCGTTTCATACTTGCAACATATATAAAATACATCATGCTTTTACATCATAGATTTAAAACAGTTAATCATTTAGTTCACATAACAAATAGGAACTGAAAGACTTGCTTGGCTCGTAGATTTCCAATTATCGAAAAAACAGCTTATAGTTGTACTTCATGAATCCTACACAATATATTATTATACACATCAACTATTAGTCATATAACAACGCTTGGTAATCATTTAAGTAAACTTTATTCTATATTCCATAGTCCTTCATTATAATCGATACACAATAACCAATTTGATTGTGTTAACTTTCGGCTTATAATCCATTATAATATTTCTTATATCATACTCAAAGTTCATTTAAGTATTTAAGTCTTGCTAAAACATCTCTTCGTTCATTCAGTTTATTTACATTAAACTTCTTTTCCCTTTCCCTTACATTTCTTATCACACTTCCTTTTACTTATCATCTAATTAAGTCTTTAAGGCCTCTCATTTTATCACATTATGTGAATAAGATTCATTATCATTATTATTAAATGAATTACGTTACTGAAAGTTAAATAAATTAACTTCATCTTATACTTTAAAGTATTTCATTTAAATAGTCACTTAATATTTAATTAAGTTCCTCTGTCTTGCCTTTACATCATTTCAGATGTATTTTTGATTAATTCAATTAATTAAATTAACTCATCATTGTCCAAATAAATCTTTATATTTGATCTTTTAATTAATACTTAATATTAGATTAAGTATTAAAAGCTTTCCATAATACCTAATTAAGTGAATTATGTAAATTAAATTATTAATATCAAGTTCCTTATGAATCATGCACATAAAAGCAATTGTTTGTGCCTGGCCAGGGCGGCGTTGCGGCGCCTGGTTTAGCCTTGATATCGGCGCTGTAGCGCCAGGTCAGGATTCCACCAGTTGACCAAGATCGGCGTTGTGGCACCAAAATTACCCTATGGGCCGACGCTGGGGTGCCACGCACCAGTGAGGGATTCTGCAACTCTTGTTCTTCGCGATTTTTCTATCTTTTCTCCTTCCGATCTTCATAACTCGAGTTATACATGTCCAAATCAGTCCGTTTTTGACTCTATGGACTCCTAACTCTTAACACTACCACATATCAGAAAATCAACATGACCCAAAGGCACCAACAACCATTCCAGTGACCCAATTCCAAAATTTATACCAAGTTTCATATTTTAACCAATTTAGCAAGATCGAACACCGCAAATTCGTTTCTCTACTATTTTGATTCATTCAAGTTGTATTGTTTTCGTTTCTTAACTTATTAACACAATTCATCAACAATTTCATAATTATAACATGAACTAACTCCCAATTTTTGATTCCAACATAAGCCAAAATGTACATATTCAATCAAAAACTCAAGAACACCAAAATAAATTTTACAACCAAATTATTACCTTTGATTTCTTCTTTAGATTGATTAGGAGAGCCTTGACTATCCTTCTTCTTCCTTCTTGGATTCTCAAACATTCTTCTCAATTTCTCAGAGAATTTCTTCTCTTGCTCTCTCAATTTCTTGTTATTTCATTGGTTAATCCTCTCCATTAAATTAGTTTGGACGATTTATTGTGGGTCTGGTTTGGTGTCATGTCGTTCTGGATTTTCGACAGTTCGCCGTTCCTGCTGTCCACCGGTTGTTGGTTAGGTGTTGCAGGGATGGCTGTTTAGTGCTGTGTTTTGGGTCAATGTGTTTGTGCGGTCATGGGCTGGTGCATCGGGGCCCACGTTCTATTTCCATGCATCAGCTGTTGGCCCACGCTTTGTTTGCTGATTATCCTTGTTTGGCTGACAGCTTTGGTCTTCGTGGGTACTTGCTCCACATTGACCCACTTGTGCCGCGCATGATGGGTGTTGTCTTTTCTTATTGCCGACCCACATTTTGTATGGCTTTTTATATTGGTTGGGCAATAAAGTTAATTCTGGTAACGAACAGGTCACACTTGCAGCCAAATTTGGTTTGATGTATTAGCCTTTTTAGGATGATTGTTCTTGTCGAATTCTCTGCTTGGTGCCTCTTTGTTGTTGCTAGCTATTTCATTATCTATTTTAGATAGTGTTTTATTTTAGTTATTTTTCTGTGCCTAACCTCGGGTTGTGAGGATTAATTGTATTAGGTTAAGGCATTGGTTTCCTAGTCTTTTCTAAGTGTTTTAGTCCTCTCGGGAGAAAGGGACTATGCTTCGATCTTCATTGTAATATCTTTATATTTTTTGCATTTTAATATACAAACAATTTAGCAAAAAAAAATTTCTCTTACTTTTCTCTATTTCTCCCTTCTCTATGCTTAGCAAATTAAGACCACCACTTTAACGTGGTTTAGTCAGTTAGCAAAATAAACGAACTCAGCAGTTACGAATTTAAAAGGTCACAAGACCCTGTTTGGCTAATCCCTTTTATATCCTTTTAAGTTATTCTTATAATTCCCTTATCATAAGGTTCTCGTGTCACACTTTGTAAACAAATTTTAATATTTAAATCACATTAGGTTTATTAATAAACTTAATTTTATTAATAAATCAAATTAAAATTACTTATCATTCCGTTAGCGTAATAAAAATACGCACCGATTATAAAATTACTTATCATCAATTTAGTTAATATCATCATACTTAATTAAATTATTCTACAATAATTTCTATCAAATAAATATTTATTCGATAAATATTTTAATATACGAAATTCACAATCGTACTACATTGACATATTACATATATATACAATATATATTAATCTCTCACTTTATTAAAATAAATATATTCACATTAATTCACTATTTTAATTAAGTGAATTACTCTCATTATTTATGAAACTTAATTCACAATAATTTTCATTGTCCACAAGACATAACAATCAAATTATATTATTTCCCAATATAATTTTAACTTAATTAAATTAACTAATATTATTCAACTAATTTCCTTTTCGTGACGATTTCATTTGATCTATTCAATGGTTTAATTAACTATTAAACCATTTTTTCCCAAATACACGAATATATAATTTCCTTCACACCGAACCACATATTTCATAATATGAAACACATATATACACATAATCAAACTCAAAACGTCTCATAATAAGAATTTTATTAATTAAGTCCTTATTTAATAATTACTGAAAATTCGGGTTGTCACATCCTTCCCTCCTTATAAGGATTCCATCCTCGGAATCAACGAAACCTCCCTTACTCGGTTTTCACTAAATCTCTTTCACAATTATCGTCGAATAACTTAACGCATTACCTTAGCATAGGTTCTATATTTTTATTCCATTTATTACTCAACCAATTCTTGCAGGTTTTTATTTCATAACCTTTGCTTAGACTTAATCATAATTAAGTATTACATATTCTTTAACTCGTTCATTACCTTCCTAAAAATTATTATCATATACTCAACTTATAAACACTCGGGATATTACATTCACCCCTTCTTCTAAGAATTCCGTCCTCGAAATTTTGACTTACTAATATTCGTTCATTTAATCTTTATTCATTTATTATGTTCCATGACCAAATTTCTCCTCTACGGACCTTATACATTTTCCTTTGATAACTCCATTTCTCTTTCCAATGATTCATCTAAAATTGTCGGATTACACGACTTACTTCTTTCTAAGGAATATCCCCCTTTTCATATTCACCTTTCAGAACAATAGGAATCTTCTACAATCGTTTCAATAATTGGGAAGCAGTATGAATAACTGAGGAATTTTAAAGATTTTAAATCATGCTGAGGGGTCACAAGACCTTGAACTCATCTATAGGTTTTATAGTGTTTCACCCCCGGTACTTCACATTGTAACAGGATGTTTGTCAATCACAAAGACTAAAAACACTGCAAGTACTCCAGGTGATCAACCTATCGTACTACGTCGTGCACAACGTTTTTCTTTGTAACGACTATATGCGTCACTTTCGGAACCATTGTCTCCGATAACATGTCCCCTTTTATAGGGTTGTTCACCTTAGCTTCTCAACATCTGAATCCACACCAAAATAATTTGATTTGGCAAAACTTCTCAAAGAACGCTCAAATTTCAAGGAAAAACTTCCATTAATCGTCCAACTGAATCAACCAGCATAGGCTTTTAGCAGTAACTTGGATATCAAACAAAATATATATAGATTGGAGATATAAATCTATAAAGATAGATTTAAAATGATGCTCGGCTTGACCCAAGGAACATATATTCATTCGATGCTAAAGGTGTTTAGTATGACAAACTCCAAGAGAGGTCTCATGATGATGAGCCATGGAGTGTAATTCTCTAAAATTGTCCCCAATTGAAAGAGAGATCGCATGAGTTACTATCATGTATGCAATAAATATACACAAGGCTTGATATTGATCAGTCATATTCTGGAGAAGATCACTATAAGACAATGAAAAACATCTTTAAATACTTAACAGGTATTGAGGATGTGATCATGATTCATGGTGGGTCTGAATTAAAACTAGAGGGTTAAATAGACTCAAGTTTTTCAGACTGACCAAGACAATAACAAATTCATTTCAGGGTAAATCGTTACCTTGAATGGTGGTGCAGTGAATTCAAAAAGTTCCAAATAACAAAGAGTTGCTGGTTTAGTGATAAAGACAAAGTATATAGCTGTAAATAAAGCTGCAAGTTGATTGTGTGGATGAAGCTCCTCCTTCTCTCTAGGAAACCCCCCCTCCCATCCGCCTCCTATCTTTGCCTTCTCCACCCGATTACCATTCCACCTCCCCTCAACTTGCGGCCCACCCACTATCTCTTTCTCCATCCCATTTCAATTAGCTTGATCTCTGCTAGGAGCCAACCGACAACTCTTGGCGGGATTTTCTCGAAATCAATTTTCTAGCCTTTTGTAAAAGTCCGGTGTTAAAGGCTATAGGATCTTTCTATGTTCTGTGAGTAGAGGAGCTATTGCTCGGTTTGGTCTTCGAGATGGTAGATCTGATCTAGTTAGTGGAGGTATGGTTATGGGTTTTCGTGGCGGTTGGCTTAGGCTTTCTTGGAGGCTTCCATACTGATAATTTGCAGTTCTATTGCCTTTCCCTCTTCAGTTATCAGTTTGGGTGCTTGTTAGATCTATTTCTTAGGGATTTAACGATTTCCTTCACGAACCTAGGATTTTGGGTCCTCTGCTATCCGTTTGCTTTCCGATCTGTGTTTCATGTTTGCTTCTTGCTTTTATTGTGCATGCTCAGATCTGGTTTCTTTGATTTAGCTTTATTTGATGCTGATTTCCAGTGTGACTTTATGGGTTTTACTGTTTATCTATTTTATTGTTCAGATTTGGATGTTTTTCGATCTTCTATTCATATGATCTTCAGCCATGCTTGATCGGTCATCCTCTGTCGTGCACCTAAATGGGCCCACCCATACTTTCTCTCTATTTGAGAAGTTTGGATCTGATTTGGTGCCCTTCTTTCCGGTTTTGGGTGCTTTTGGTTTGGTGGTTGTGTGATTCAGCGATGTAGGAGCCTCAAATTGGGTTTAATCCTGTTGGGTCTAATCGATTTGATTTTTTCCTTTCTGAATCTGAATCGTTATTGCTATATTTTGTATTCGGAGTCAGTTTGGTGTTGTGGCTTTTGCAGATTCCTATCAGTTCGATAGATTTCGGCTGATTTGGTTATAATCTGTGTTGGGTCTTTGGTTACCGGTGCTTCAATTTTTTTTGGCCGATCGTTTCACAGGTGTCCCTCACCGGTTTCTGGGTTTTCGGTAGCCTGATTCAAATTTATTTGTTGTGGCTGTCAGATTTGGTTTTGTGTTTTGGTGGCCTGTTCTCCCTTCTGATTTAATGTGTTGTTATTATCTTTATCCTCCATTAAATCATTTATGGGTGCTTATTTAATCTGGGTTAGACGCCCTGGGAACGAATCGTAAACCCGGACGACTTAGGATTGACTCCCACTAGCAACACTTGGAGGGGCACTAATAATGCTCCACTGTGGCCACGGGGACGCGGGCGCAAGCCCGTATGAAAAGACTGACCCAGGTTCGACAGGATTAGTCCGGATGCATCCGGGACACCCACGGTTAACAAAACAAAACTGGGTTAGATGATGCTGTTGTTGTGCCGACTTTGGAAAAGCTCTGGCCGGAATCTAGGGGTGTGGGCTGGTTGATGCTCCGATCAGTTTTCCAGCATCTATGGTGGTTGTTTTGCATTTTTTTGATGCAGGGTGTTTTGCTGGTGTTGATAGTTCACCGGTGATGGCACATGGTTATATCACATGGACATCACGTGGGCTGTCTTTTCTGCTGGTGTTACTTCAGTGTGGGTCCCCATGGCTGGACAGTATGCTGGTCATTTGGTTTGGGCGGGAGTTTTTTAATGCCAACCAACTTTTATGGGCAATGTTGTATTTTTTGTTTTCCTTAACCTAATCTCGAGTTGTGAGGCTTAATCTATTAAGTTAGGTTTTGGTGTTTCTTAGTTTTTACTAAGTGTTTTAGTCCCTACGGGAGATGGGACTATGTTTTGAGCTTCATTGTATTATTCTAATTTTTTGCAAATTAATATACAAACTAATTTAGCAAAAAAAAAGTTCATTACAGAACTAGGAATAGTTCCTAAGTCTCATCTTGGATTCAAACATGTGTTGCGGCACTTTCATTTGATTAGAAAAATCATTAAATGAGGAGAAGTTACTATAAAGATAGTGTACTCTCAGGAACAAAATTGCATAGCTATTTACTGAAGCTTTATCCAACAGCAGAATGATCGTCACTTAACGAAGAATGGTATTAGATACTATGACGATTGGCTTTAGCGCAAGTGGGAGATTAAAAGTAGTATGCACACAAGCCAATCATATTTGATAAGATGTAGCATATACTTTGTAATCGTATTTGATTATTAGTAAAAGAATTAATTTATTAAAGGCTTTTTCATTATCTACGTGATGCTATTATATTAAGTGTGATAAGCCCATAGTTTTAAGCAATTCTTTTAGAATCATGATGATGATCATGCTAACGAGATCTAAATTCTAGATAACTTAAAACTAAAATCGTTCCTAATCGTTGGATTACTAAAATGGGACTATTGAATCCGGATAGATTAGTACATACTTTGCTTGCTCTTAGGAAGAGGATGATTGGTCTCATAATCATTTGTGTGGAGACACTAAAATAAGTATGTAGGTGCTTATTAGAGAATAAGTTCACTGAACGTGGCTCGCTGAAGGAATACCTAATAGAGTTTTACTTACCAGTCAATAGGAATTCCTCAAGTGATAGTAGTACAAGTGATCGTTGGACTTGAGACCATCATAGTATCTTGTGTATTATGCTTTTTTTTTGATAATGTGGAGTTTCCCAACCGCATGAGTTATGGTTTGACATGTCCCTTAAGACCTTTAGGGTATATCAAATAGTATGATTGGGTATAATAAGTTGTACATAGAGATAGGTAAATGGTCAACAAAAAATCTACCACTTCTAGTAAAAGGAAAGAATGTCCTATGTGATTCGATAAATGATAACTCAGAAGTCTTTGGCCAAAGCAAAATAAAATTAAAAAGGAGTTAGAGTTGTGCATTTAAGAATCGAAATACATGTAATCAGATAAAATAAGACTTGACAGTAATTCTATGTCTTATATTTGATTTTTTAAAATTTTTTTTGCTAAATATGTCTTATATTTGATTGGGACATTGTATGGTAGAAGGATTGAATTGAAAGTAGTGTGCACATAAGCCAATCATATTTGATATGATGTAGCATATACTTTGTAATCTTATTCATTTATTAATAAAAGAATTGATTTTCTTAAAAGGCATTTTATATTATCTACATGGTGCTGTTATATTAAATGTGATAAACCCATAGTTTTGAGCAATGCTTTTAGAATCATGATGGTGATCATGCTAATGAGATCTAAATTCTAGATAGCTCACAAACTAAAATTGTTCCTAATCGTTTGATTGATCTCATAATCATTTGTGTGGAGACACTAAAGCAAGTATGTAAGTGCTTATTGGAGAATAAGTTCACTGAACGTGGCTCGCTAAGGAATACCTAATGGAGTTTAACTCGCCTGTCAATAGGAATTCCTATAGTGATAGTAGTACAAGTGATCCTTGGACTTAAGATCGTCATAGCATCTTGTGTATGATGAGTTATACTTTGGCATGTCCCTTAAGACCTTTGGGATATATCAAAGGGTATGATTGGGTATAATTAGTTGTACATGGAGATAGGTGAATGATCAATAAAGAATCTACCACGTCTAGTAAAAGATGTGAATGTCCTATGTGATTCGATAAATGACAACTCAGTAGTCCTTGGCCAAGGTAGAATGAAATTAGAAAGGAGTTTCTAATTTGCATTATTTGGAGTTGTGCATTTGGGAATTGAAATGCATATAATTAAATAAAATAAGACTTGACAGTAAATCCATGTATTATATTTAATTGGGACATTGTATGGTAGAAGGATTGAATTGTACGGTAACTATTTACTCAAAGGTTCTTTTGTGATTGATGTTGAAATCTATATTATCTGGAAAGTCGTTGATCGCTAAGGGGGCTTACCCTTATTGTAGAATAAATATTATTTATTTAAATGAATTAAATAGTTTAATTTATTTATTTAAATAAGATTAGAATTGTTCTAATTGATTTATTCACAACCGGTTTAATATGGAGAACCTAGAGGGTCACACCACAAAAGGAAAATATTTATTTAAGAAGTAAATGGCATAATTGTAATAATAAGTTAAGTGTATTTAATTTAATCTATGGAGATAGAATAAATTAAATAGCTTAATTGTTATTATTTAATATTTTGGAAATATTAAATATAAATTAATAAGAGAAATCTTATTATTATTATTACTTTTACTATTATTTAATTCCTAATAGGGATTGAGAATTAATTAATAGAAGTACTCTCCCATGGATTCCTAATTGGATTATGAGCATTATTAATTAAAGGAGTTTAATTATAATACAAACCCTAATCCTAAATAGTTTAGGGAAAGGTTATTCCTACATCTATAAATAAGAGGGGTCTTATCATAGATTAGGGTTACACACTCTTGCATTAGATTGTGGAGAGTACTTGCAATTTCTATAGAGATAGAAACTAGGGTTTTGCCAAACACCCAACTTCTTGAATACTTGTTCTTCCTTGGTGGATCACCTTTAGAGGCCAAACACTTGGGTGGCTAACGTTGATCAAAGGAAGGAATCACACCGTTGAATTTGAGGAGAACACGAAGGACTAGGAGTTGAACTTGTACCCGAGGAAGCTTTGTTCTACGAGGGTATAATTCTTATTCTCTTTCTCTTTCGTTTATATCGTTAATTGAGCACATTGATCGATCATGGTGATGGTTTGTATAAAATTTTTAAAATCCGTTTTATCGCGCTTCCGCACTATTTATGTAATTTGATTGCATGTTCGCGCTATATACACACCTAACATGAATTATACGATAACTATTCACTGAAAGGTTCTTTTGTGATTAATATTGAAATCTGATGAGGACATGCCTAGCTTGGACAAAGATGAGAGCTATAGAGCGAATTCGGTGCAAGTTCCAGTTGGACCAATGACGAGAGCTCGGGCTAAATGCTTCAAGGAGGGGATTAACGGATTGATTCAAGAAGCTTGGAAGGATGAAGATTCCAGGATGAGTTTGGGCGTCTTGCTTTTCTTGATTTCCGGCAGGTCGCTGCTATCCTTGGGCAGTGTGCTGCTGATGGGCAGTGTGCCGCTAACTTTGGCTGTGCTTTGGGCCCCACGGTTTTCAAATTCTGCTGATGCCTTGCTGTTTGTTCCTCACGTGGGTTAACATGTGCTTCAGCTGGTTCCTTTTTTAGCTCACGCGGGCGGAATGTTGCTGCATTTTGTGGGTTCTCTCCTAGCGGGTCCCACTTTTTGTTTGTTTGTTGATTTTTGCTTAACCTCGGGCTGTGAGGATGATTCCATTAGGTTAGGCAATTGTTCTCCTAGTTTTTCTAGGTGCTTTAGCCCTCTCGGGAGAAGAGGGTTATGTTCCGATCTTCACTGTAATATCCATTTTTTGCATATTTATACAAACCAAATTTAGCAAAAAAAAAAAGAAATTCCAGGATGATGGTTTTGGAGTTGGAGTCTAAGCTCGTGAATATGTTACAATTGTGTATTCCAAGCCGAGAGTTGGGAACTAGTCAAGAAGGCCAAAAATTCCAGTCCGGTGCACCCCGCGCCAGTTTTGTGCCTGATCCGGCGCACTCCGTGCTGGTCATACAGGAGTATAGCGCGCCCTGCGCCATTAGTAGTGCGCCTCGCGCCGAGCCGTTTTGAAGATCTGCATACCTGGCACGCCCCACGCCATTCCTTTGCATTTTCAAGTGCGCCCCGCGCCGGTCACGCGACACGGAATCCGAAGAACACGTTTTTGAAGATTTTATCAGATTTCTTTCATTAATTTTAGGGATTTCAACCACAACAAGTGGTGCAAGCCGCTTTGGGAACGAACCGTAAACCCGAACGACTCAGGATCGACTCCCACTAGCAACATTTGAGGGGCACTAATAATGCTCCGCTGTGGCCACGGGCCCCCCTTAAGTGCAAGCTGGGAAGTAGACTGCCTGGGCTCGGGCTGGGGAGATTAGTCGGGTTGCGACCCCGGGAACTCCACATTATAAAAAAAAAAATTTAGGAATTTCAGTATATTTTCATAATTCTATTGTAATTAGGATATTTTAAGATAGGATTTTGATTCCAAATCAATTGTTATTTCCTTTATGGATTCTAGGGTTTCATAGCTAGTATAAATAAGTTTTATGCTTGTAATTCAAACAATAATTTAATAATATTCTGAGTTTATTCATACTTGAGAGCTATTCTCTGCTTTTGGTTCTTTGAAGAATTTCTAAGCTAATTTCTTTGTTTTTCTTTGAGATTCATATTTAACTTATCATACAACAAACCATAGTTGTGTGTGGCGTTATTCTATCGCAGCATACAATCTTACGGAGATTATCGTTTTTCCATCTAAACGAGGGTCTAAGTGTTGTTGGTGTTCCATCCTACGCGAATTCAATTGCTTGATCGAATATATCAAGATTCTCGTCTCCAATTTAGACGTTGGATTAAGATTTCGAAAGAGTCCATCAATTTGCTTACTAGAAACGATCCGGGCGACGACCACCTCACGCAAGCGTGCCGTGGAGTCTATCAAAATCTATATTATCTGGAAAGTCGTTGATCGCTAAGGGGGCTTACTCTTATTGTAGAATAAATATTATTTATTTAAATGAATTAAATAATTTAATTTATTTATTTAACTAAGATTAGAATTGTTCTAATTTATTTATTCACAACTGGTTTAATATGGAGAACCTAAAGGGTCATATCAAAAAAGGAAAATATTTATTTAAAAAGTAAATGGCATAATTGTAATAATAAGTGATTGGCTCCACGGCACGCTTGCGTGAGGTGGTCGTCGCCCGGATCATTTTTAACAAGTTGATATGATGGATAGCTTGCAATACCTTAACCCCTCGCCTATATGTAGACGGTAATCTTGGTACAATTGCTTGCAAAATGAATTCTGCGTAGGATGAACACCAACGACCCCTTGACCCCTTGCTTATATTGAAGCGGTAATCTTGGTACAATCGACGATTGATGCGGTAGAAGACGCCACACACAACTATAAATGGTTGTATGATAAGTCAATTATGAATCTCAAAGAAGAACTAAGGAACACTTAAGAATTCTTCAAAGAACCACAAGCAGAGAAATAAACTCACAATAATATTGATAATGCTGAAAATTGGTTGTTGAAACCATTTTTTTTTTGGCTAAATTTTGTTTGTATATAAACTAAAGATATTACAATGAAGTTCAGAACATAGTCCTATTCTCCCGAGAGGGCTAAAGCACCTAAAAAATCTAGGAAACCAATTGCCTAACCTAGTAAAAAAATAATCCTCACAGCCCGAGGCTAGGCAAAAGAAAACAACTAAAATACCTAACTAAGATAGAAAGGTATTTAGTAACGATAAAAATACCACAAATCGAAATTCAGCACCAAGAGGGACTCGTGTATCTGCAAAAGCAGCATGGAGTATAGTCTCGAGCTGAAATAAGACAAGTGGGACCCATTTGTTAGCAAAGGAAGCCAATTACCTAACCTAATTACATTATCCTCACAACCCGAGGCCAAGTAGATGGAAATACAAAATAAAGCACTAACTGCATGTAGACACCCAAATTTTGCGTTCCCTGTACTAACCATGACAGGAGGGCAAAATCGTCAATTGAACCGGCTTGCGGGAGTGAAGGAATGGGCCCAAGGGCGAGCGCCCGACACCGCCGCAGGGATTGGCAATCAAAGCTGATGTGACAATAAGGCCATCCGAGACAGACATCCCCGAATGAGGTGACGCGTCTCCCGGAGATTCCCGGACTGCAAAATACGAGCCCTTCGACAGAAATCAACGGTATGGCACGGAAATCGAGACAAGGTGCGGAAAATGAGAAAATCAGCACAGTCAGCCGCAGATCAATCCGCGGCCAAGGACGGAACTCGAGACGGCACGGGACTCGAGCGCACGGAACTCGAGCGCGGCTGGGGGGAGAACCAAGGGCCAGCCGCAGATCAATCTGCGGCCAGCCGCAGATTAATCTGCGGCTGCCCTTGGCAGTCCTTTATCAGGCCATTTCGCATACAGGGAAAAAAAGGGGGAAGAAGAAGAAAAATCCAGCAGCAGCAGCTCGGAAATAGGGAGAAAACAGCAACAAAATAAGGGCAATTAGGAGAGAAAAAGAGTGAAAAGAGTGAGGAATTGTACCAAGTTTGTGAGATTATATCTTATATTTTCTACTCTACTCAATACACAAATTCCTACATATTGTGGGGATCATTTTGCAAGGTGAAAAATCTTTTGTTTTGACATTCGCTCGTACCATTTTGATAGGCTCTTATTATCCGAGTCCTCTTAAATGTATCCTTTTTTTGCGTTGTATTGTGAAATCGCGGATTAGGGATTATTAGTGAGGGTTCCATTGGAACAAAATTCTTCCTAATAACCCGAGGATATCCAACGGGTGGAATTTCTAGCTTGTTTATGGTGATTGCTTGGATGTAATTTAGTTAGACTATCATTTTCGGATATCAATGGTGTATTAGGCTATCCGTGTTGTTTTAGTTTCGTAGACTTCGTTTTGCGGGTATGTAGTAATCTTGGGTGTGAGCCTAGGAATGCGACCCCGTGGTCCAAATCCGATGATGGACGTTTTGATATATGTAATGGATGCAAGGTACTCGTTTTGTTTGTAACATGTAATCGTTGGGCCTTAAAACGTCGCTAGAGCGAGAATCGGGTTTAAGGCCCCGTGATAGTGAAATATGTGATTGTTGGCGTTAGGGGATATTTTGATGGCTTACATGCCCATGAATAGCCCCCTACGCGTTTGATATTTAGTTCGATTTGTAAACACCCAACAAAAAGATTTCAAAGCCAAGACAATAAAGATTTTGCTAAAATTAATCAAAGTAGGATATTAGCATCACGAGGCTAAAAAATTGGAAGTGTTAATGAAAGTCGATTCCTATTTTACGAGAAAGCTAAAAGGAAGTTGTTTCCAAATGTCACAAAAAATGGTTTTTATAAAGAGAAATAAACGTTTTACTAAACCTTGATACATAGGGCGAAAGAGATTCTAGAAATTGCCTATCATTTAGGAAAGCAACGTGTAAATCTCGATTCCTATTTTGGCTAAGGTTTAACAAACTCGCGTTTGTACCAAAACAAACACTTAATAAAAATCTCATAGCTTTTCTCAATTTAAAATCAAATCTTTCTCAATAAGAAAATAAGGTTTTCTCGTAAATACCGAAAAGACATTTTTTAGCATTCTCAAAATTAAAGCACGATTTTCCCTAAAAAAATCCAAATGATTCTTTCATACAAACTCACCACAACTTTCATTTAGGCACACACACACACACACGCACGCATATACGTTTCATGAATTAAAGGATAGGAAAAGCATCAAGATTGCGGTAACCGTATTTCACGGAAGTCGGGGGGTGCCTAACACCTTCCCCTCGCTTAAGCAAGCCCCCGAATTCTATGAATCTCGATTCGCAGACCATTTAATTCGGAGTCACATATGAGCCCGAAAGGCCAGCGATTTATAAAACACGAAAATTCGGATGAGTTGGTACATCCATTTCAAATATACCAACTGGCGACTCTGGTTAATTGGCTCATCATAAAAACGATCTTTCAAAACCCCGTCGACATCAAGGCCGATCTTTTCCAAAGAATCATTAAATCAAAAGGCAAAAAAATTGGAAAAGACTAGAAAAAGAGACGAGAAAAACCCCGGGCGTCGACAGCTGGCGACTCTGCTGGGGACATTAGAGGGCTTAAGCCGCGTTTAAATCTTGATGCTATCCTATCCTTTAAAATTCATAAAATGTGTGTGCGTGCGATATGTTGATTTTTTACTTTTGTTGTGTGAATGCGTGTTTTGTCGAATAAATGAATGATTTGAATGGAATTGCTTTACTTTTGAGTAATCATTTGCATACGGTGAGGACGATGAATGTGAATGTATGTTGAGAGAATACCTCCTCCTGAGGCGAACCTGTCGGTTGCTTATTACTGGACTCGAAGGGGCTGCTCCCCGGAGATGGCTCAGGAAACGCACCACCCAAATCCGCTCCAATCGAAAGGGCTCAAACGAGTAGATTGCGAAGATTTGGGGACCTTCATGCCGAAAAGAAAAGCCCGTGAGAGTAACCCTAGGATAGGTCATCCTCAGATTAACCCAACGCAGGAAAAGTCTCTTCATGCCTTTTTACGTTTATTATGTCTAAATGTCATGATCTCATTTCATATTCATATATCCCTTTCCTGTGTCAAAAGAGATTACTAACCTCTGTGAATTGCAGGGAATAGTTGGGGAAGCATAATAAAGCATGTTTAGCATTGGTTATTGCATTGAAGGACTACTAACTGTCTGTTTTACAGGGAAAGATTAAAAAACCCAAAGCACAAAAAGTTACAGCTTTTGCATGCATCCATATCCTTTCATTTCCCCGGTCTAAACTTCGAACCGTTGTTTTGTAGGATTGCTCCTCAAACCCGTTCGCAGTCTAAGAAAGCCCAAAATTCTACATCTGAAATGGCTGATCTTCCTAATCATGGTTCCATATCTCGGGAAAAGTTTGATGACTTCAAAAAGCAGATGATGGAAATGGCCACGATGCTAAAAGAGCAGTTCCTACTCAGACAGGATCCGCCAAGCCAAGGACCACATAATATTCCACCACCAGGGGGTGACCAGAATCCTCCTAAAAAATATTGTAAACCTGGGTAAGGATGACCAACCCCAACTCAAGGACGAGCCAGTCATTACAAGGGCCGTTCCCATACCTAACAAGACAGTGATTTACTATCCCAGAGGAAGGGGACACTGACGACCTTCGGAAAAAAATGAGACACATGGAGGAGACCATCCAATCTCTGCGTGGCATAGGCTCCCTGGGTAGGGTCAATTACTCGGATCTATGTGTTTTCCCCGGAGCCAGATATCCAGAAAAATTCAAAGTCCCCGAGTTTGAAAAATACAATGGAAAGGGAGACCCCTACACGCATTTGAAAATATACATTGGAGAACTCGGGTCTTATGCCGAGGACGAGGGGTTGAGGATGCAGCTATTCCAGAAAAAGCTTAACAGGGGAGGCGAGGATCTGGTATGCCCGCCTTGACAACGCCCGAATCCACAACTGGGAGGAATTGGCCCATACTTTCTTAACCCAATACAGCTTTCAGGCCCAGATGGCCCCTGACAGGTACCAAATGACAAAAGTTAAGAAGCAGCCTAGGGAATCCTTCAGGGAATATGCGCAACGATGGAGGGGCATGGCCGCGCAAGTGAACCCTCCGATGAGCGAATCGGAGATGGTGATGACTTTTGTAGACATTCAAGAGGCACCGTATTATGAACGAGTCATATCAGGGATTGGTAGGCCTTTCGCCGAAATGTTAAAACACGGAGAAATGGTGGACATGGGTTTGAAATCCGGCAAGATTCGGGATCTCACGGCTTTGGAAACGGCTGCAGAACAGATCCAAAGCGGTAATTACGGCAGCACTTCCCGAAGGGTGCAAAAGAAAAAAGAGGAGGACGTTTCCCTCATCCTTCAGGGCTCGTCCAAAAAGGTAGAAAGCCATCTTCCCGTACAGGTGCAGAGGGTAGGGCCATCCCGGCAGCCCAACTTCACAGATCAAAGAGCAGAGGGACGAAGGAGATATGAGGCCTCGCAAAATCGAGTATTCACCCCGCTCGGGGAGCCACTTGAACGAGTATTGGCGGTATTAGTAGCCCAAAAGAAAATAGTTGGTCTGGCACCACCGAGTGACCCAAAGGGTAGAAGGTTTGACCCGAGCAAGCGATGTGCATACCACTCCAGTTCCCCTGGCCATGATACACAAGACTGTTGGACGTTGAAGCATCGAATCCAAAACCTGATTGACAGTGGGGAAATTGTGGTGGAACAGCCAGACTCCCCGAATGTTAAAGCAAATCCCCTGCCAAGACATGATGGAGGGGGGGTCAATATGACGGATGACAGTGAAGTCGAGGGGCCGTCAAGGCTGAACTATGTGCAGAAAATGGATGAAATGACCAACGTGATAAGCAGTCATGGGAATGCACGGGGAGCGCCCATTCGATTGATGGGTGTAAGTGGAAATACCCCGGAGGGACCCGTCAAATTGGCGGCACCGAAACCCATCATTCTGGCAGCAAGACCGCAAATCCCTATCAGTAGTCTAAAGACGGTACCCTGGAATTATGGGGGAACGCCAGAGGAAGCGGCCAGTTGTGCTTCTGTGACGACAAAGGGGAACCCCTTATACCTTCCCGGGCGAGTCCTTGAGAGCCAAAAGGAAAAAAATGAAGAGATTTCCGAAGAAAGGGCCATAGAGTTCTTAAAAAAGATGGATCACCCGGAAACGAGGGGGATTCAGATTTTAAATGAGGAGTCAACCTTGACATCAGTCATGGACCTGGTGTTGTCATCCAATAAGCATTGCAAAACATTGACGAAGGTTCTGGAGGAGGCATACGTGCCCAAGGAAATTAGTGAGGAAGGTTTCGGCCAGCTGGTGGGCCATTTGATGGAAAGCGACGTGATATCCTTTGCAGATGAGGACATACCCAAGGAAGGAAGGGGACATCGAAAACCGCTGCATATTGCGGTAATCTCCTCGGGATATATCATGAATGGGGTGTTGATTGATGGGGGATCGGCATTGAATATTTGTCCCCTCAGCACATTGCAGAAGATGAACATTAATCCCAAGCACCTACGGGCCAGTCACGTGGTGGTGCGAGCTTTCGATGGTTCCCGAAGGGATACAATTGGGGAAATAGAATTACCAGTGGAAATAGGTCCCTGTACTTTTGATATATCTTTCCAGGTCCTAGACATCACCGCCAGTTATAACCTGCTACTGGGGAGGCCGTGGATACAAATGGCCGGGGCAGTGCCTTCTACGCTCCATCAACAAATCAAGCTAATCATCAATGGGAATCTGATAACAATCTCGGCCGAATGTGATGACCCTTCTCCTCCCAGGGGTGGCCTACCAGTGATCAAGGTGGATGAGTCGGCGCGGCACCAGCCAGCTTTCAGGCACTAGAGATTAGCACTCCCCAATACAGATGCTTGGGGGCTCCAGCCGTGAAACCAGGGGTCTCTCCAGAACTTACTTTTGTTGCAAAGGAAATGATAAGGATGAAATTCCAGCCTGGACAAGGGTTAGGAAGAAGCAGTCAAGGAATCACCAAGCCCATTCAACTGCCCCATCAGGTAGGCAAGGCAGGTTTGGGATATCATGGAGGTATAACATGGAGAAGCCGTCAGGGCATGGACCCGATTCGATTGAGTGGCAGCCCGGTGACCCCGGCCAACAATAAGCAGGGGACTAGCGAGCCTGTGACTAGAGCAGGGGGTGAAGATTTGGCCCCCACAAATGATGAATTAGCCAAAAGGGAAAGTTTCCTACAGGAGATCGCGGAAGAGTTCGAAACCCAATGCTATATCCCCGGACAATTAATAAGCAATGAAGAGGGGACGAATGTTGCCACACCAGGAGCCCAACAAAATGTGCCTATCATCGATTGGGCAGGGTTGATTATTCCAAAGGGGGGTATGAAGGGAGACTCGGGCGATGTGGCCATGGTCATCGGGGAAGTGTCCGGTATAAAGCCACCTCTCATCAAGCACATATCGTCTGACCTGACCATCGACAATTGGACCGTGAGGCCAATAATATCCAAACAAGGGTAAAACCCGATGTCAGGGTGGTAGACCCCAGAGGATGGGGGAACGAAGAAGTTTGATATTTTGTTGTTGTTTTATTTCTGCATAATTATGTCGTTCCTTCGTGTTATTTGAAAATGCGATCGTCATGGAAAATGATTTATATATGACAAGTATTTTGTTTCATGTCAGGTGTACCAAATTGAATAATCCTTGCCTAACAAACGATCTTTCAAATTTGAATGAGGATTATGATTTTGACATTGAGCTGGATTTCGATTTGATGGGCATTGAGCAAGACGAGACAGATTACGACGATGCGCCTGACGAGATCAAAGGATGGGTCGAGGATAAACCCAAACCCAATTTGGACCAAACCATCACCATTGATATTGGAACCCCAGACAAGCCAAAAGAACTCAAGATAGGGATAGACCTCACCACCAGCCAAAAGGTAGAAATAGCTGAGTTGCTAAGCCAATATGAGGATGTCTTTGCCTGGTCGCACGAGGATATGATCGGATTGTCCACCGACATCGTGGTCCACCGGTTGCCCATCAAGGAGGGTTTCAGGCCTGTCAAGCAGAAGCTAAGGAAGTTGAAACCTGAGTGGAGCTTAAAGGTGAAAGAGGAGATCATTAAACAATTCCGGGCCGGAATCATTATGGTGTCCACTTACCCGGAATGGCTATCCAATGTAGTCCCAGTGGCTAAACCTGGAGGAAAGGTGAGGGTATGCGTAGACTACAGAGATCTAAACAAGGCCAGTCTCAAGGACAATTTCCCAGTGCCTTTCATACACATCCTGGTGGATAACACAGCCCAGTACGAAATGTACTCTTTTGTGGATTGCTTCGCAGGATATCATCAGATAATGGTGGCGGAGGAAGATCGGGAAAAGACCGCATTTATCACCCCTTGGGGCACTTTCTGCTATAGACGATTGGCTTTTGGTCTCACAAATGCAGGGGCTACCTATCAGAGAGCTATGATGGCCCTGTTCCATGATATGATGCATAAGGAGATAGAGGTCTACGTGGATGACATTATTGTGAAATCGAAGGTAGAGTCTGATCATATAACCCACCTCAAAAAGCTGTTCGAGCGGCTCAGAAAGTATAATTTGAAACTCAATCCAGCCAAGTGTGCTTTCGGAGTACAATCGGGTAAGCTCTTGGGATTCCTGGTTAGTGATCGGGGCATTGAGTTGGATCCGGCAAAGATTAAGGCCATTGTGGATATGCCGGCACCTCACACAGAGAAAGAGATAAGAGGATTCCTGGGAAGAATAAACTTCATCAGCCGTTTCATATCCCACTTGACAACTACGTGCGAGCCAATTTTCAAGTTGTTGAGGAAGGGTGCTTCCCAAGAATGGGATGAGCAATGTCAGAGGGCCTTTCAGACCATTAAAAAGCAGCTGACTGAGGCACCGGTGCTGGTACCCCCAAAGGATGGGATCCCCCTGTTTATGTACATATCGGTCAATGCCATCGCGATGGGGTGCATGCTGGGACAAAAGAATGAGGCAGGTAAAGAGCAGGCCATCTATTACCTCAGCAAGAGATTTAGCCAATGTGAACAGAATTACACTCCCATCGAGAAGACCTGTTGTGCTCTGGCCTGGGCTGCAGGGAGATTACAGCATTACCTCCATGGGCATACTACGTACCTGATATCGAGAATGGATCCCCTGAAATATATTTTTGAAAGGCCCATGTTGAATTGTCGACTATCAAGATGGCAGTTAATCTTACAGCAGTTCGACATGGTATACGTAACTCAGAAAGCCATGAAGGGGCAAGGAATTGCAGATCAGTTGGCCGAGACGCCGTCGGGAGGGGTGGAACCGTTAGAAACTCCTCTACCGGGCGAAGATATATTTTGGGTGTCAGATACGAAATGCAATGATGAGGGACAATTCTGGAAGCTGTATTTTGATGGTGCCATGAATGCTGAAGGGGCAGGAGCCGGAGCAGTCCTGGTCTCTATCACCGGAGAACAATACCCCGTGGCCACTAAATTGCAGTTCAGTAATTCGAATAATACAGCTGAGTACGAGGGATGTATTTTGGGACTCCGTTTTGCACGCGATATGGGAGTGAAGAGACTGGCGGTGTTGTTTGGGGATTCAGAACTGGTAATCAGACAGGCGATCGGGGTGTACAACACGAAAGAGCTCCGGTTGCTCCCATACCACCGATGTGTTGTCCAATTAATGCAAGAATTTGAAGATATCGCTTTCCGACATATTCCCCGTGGACGGAATGATTTTGCCGATGCATTGGCAACTTTGGCTTCCTTGATCCATATCATCAAAAGAAGGGACGCTCCACAGATTGAGATAGCAGTACAGAATGCCCCGGCATACGAAGAGCATGTTGCAGTATTATCAGGCGAGGTGGTTCTGCTAAAGCAGCCTTGGTATCACAACATAAGGGAATATCTAAGGGATAGATCCATTCCCGACCAGGCGAGTCGAACTGAGAGGATGAGAATTCAAAAAATGGCGATGAAGTTCTACTTGAGTGGGGATTCACTCTACAAGAGGGATGCTGGTTTGGGACTGTTGCAGTGCGTGGATGAGACGCAGGCCCAAAGGATTATGAACGAAATACATGGTGGAATGTGTGGGCCACACATGAGTGGACCGATGCTGGCCAAAAAGATTTTGAGAACAGGGCATTATTGGTTGACCTTAAAAGCTGACTGTGATGATCATGTCAAACGGTGTTACCAATGTCAGGCGCACGGTAATGTGATCCATACGCCCCCCAATGAACTGCACTGTATGACCTCCCCGTGGCCATTCTCAATGTGGGGAATGGACGTGATCGGACCAATAGAGCCCAAAGCAAGCAATGGGCACCGATTCATCTTCGTCATGATCGATTATTTCACCAAATGGGTAGAAGCAGCCTCTTTCCCCAAGGTCACTCAGGAGGTTATCGTTGGGTTCATCAGGAATAATGTCATTTGTCGATACGGGCAACCTGAGGTTTTGGTCTCCGACAATGCTAAGAATTTGAACAACGCCCTCATGAAGGGATTGTGCGACCAATTTAAGATCAAGCACCTCAACTCTGTCATTTACCGTCCCAGAATGAATGGGGCAGTGGAGGCTGCCAATAAGAACATCAAGAAGATCATGGCAAAAATGTCTGCTAATCATCGGGGATGGCCAGATCTGCTACCCCTCACCCTACTGGCATATCGAACATCAACGCGTACTTCTACAGGGGCAACCCCTTACGCTTTGGTGTATGGAATGGAGGCCGTCCTGCCAATTGAGGTTGAGATGACATCCCTCAGAATAATGATCGATGCTCAGATAAGCGAGGAGGATTGGATGCAAGATCGATACGACCAGTTGGCCCTAATTGATGAAAGGAGGGTGGCTGCTGTTTGGCTACGGTCAGTTATATCAACAAAGGATCTCCCGATCATATGACAAAAGGATAAGACCTCGGAAATTCAAGGAGAATGACCTGGTGCTAAAGAGAGTCATGCCTTGCCAAGACGAAGCCAAGGGGAAGTTTGCCCCAAACTGGGAGGGACCTTTTGTAATTAAGAGGGTGCTATCCGGAGGAGCCCTCATATTGCAAGAAATGGATGGTGAGACATTTCCACAACCCCTAAATTCTGACTCAGTGAAGCGATTCTACGCTTAAATCATCAATTTCCTTTTTCCTTTGAGGAGCGAACTACGTAGGACCTGATCTCCCAACTCGTGGGGGTACGTAGGCAGCCATTATGGCGCGGTCCGATCCATAAAAAAAAAAATAATCCTTCCCCTAAAAACAAAGTCAATCCCCAACAGCCAGATAAACCTGCCTAAACCCTCAAAACTTTCCCGAAACCAGCCAAACAATCCTTTCCATACCAAATTGACGTAACCCTGATCAAACCAAACAGTTAGCCAAAGTCTGAAACTCAATCCAATGAAATCGACAGGGGTACGGCAATATCTGTCAAATCTCCATCAAGACTTGAGAAGAGAAAGAAAGCGAAATGTCAAAATCATGATCAACCAGATAAAATGATGATCCAATGAAGGGCAACGATACAACAAAGAGGGAAAATGACTAAATTTAAATACCTGTGTACATATATAAGTCTTTTGTTACAAGATTTCCTTCTCAAATAACCGATGAAATTAACATAGTCTATGCAGGAGATAAAACAATCTACAAATCTGCAACTAACTGAAGCAGAACGGATAGGGTGGTGGATAGATCTGAGGCGTCCACATCCCCTGAAATCTGCTGTCCCATCATGTCGATGCGGTCCAACAAGGCAGCGGCTCGGCTGACAGTCCCAGAGTGTGCATCTATGACTGTCCTGGCCTGAAGAGCAATGGCATCTCTATCAGCTATGGCGGCATCTCTGGCTAGAATAGCAGCATCCCTTTCAGCAATGGCAGCATCCCTCTCAGATTCAATAGCCATCAAAGACAGTCGGATCCGGCTATGTTCAGTGTCCTGACTAGGGAGCGAGTCGACTGAGATCGAGTGATATATGGTATCGTCTGGGAAAGTCACTCCAGAGTCGTCAAAAGTCCCAGTCTGACTCACACCAACCGTATCCGAATCTCCGCGCAACCATTGCACATAAGCGAATGTCTGGATGGGGCAACTATCATTGTACTCGGCCAGGATCCTACGAGGCCAAAGATCATATACCCGCAGTAGATCTCTCTCTGTCTGGGATGATGTAGGGAATCGGTAGTCGGCGGCGCTCGTGAAGGGGTGGAAATCCTGTGTCTGATCAAACTGCCCCATCACCGCCATGGGATGATAAGTCGTCACACCCCTCAAGCCAGCAATGGGAATGAAGTCCAGGTCGGGCACATGAGTCAAGAAGCTCATAAAGGAGCAATAACCCGAATAAACCAGGAGATGAAAGGGATCCTCGATGACCGACAGAAATGCTGTCCAGGAGGCCGCATCAGTACAGCTCACAGGACGAAATGAAAACTGCGGGGTTATGTCATGACTGAAGCAAAACCCTTGGCGACGGAGATGGCCGATGGGACTAAGATGACTCATGAACCACACATACAACAAAGTCGAGCTCCCTCGGAATACTCTGCCTCGGAAGGACTGACAATATGAGGCTGACATGTAAGTATCCGCCAATATCATGGGAAGAATGGTGTGATCCTCCTGAAGGGCCCTGACGGCCGCGACCACCCGCATGTCCAAATGATCAGGTCCCGCGGGCAAGTACAGAACTGAGATGATACAGGCCATCAGAACGTCTAGCCTCAGAACGCCCCAGCGCTCCTCCGATACAGAAAAATCCCCAGGAAAGTGGCGAAAACTGCTAGGAGAGCCGAATCGGTCAATCAAAAAATGAAGAGGAACCAGGTGATCTGATGTGATCGCCGATAGCAGAACCGCCCTCCGCAACCCAGTAAAAGTCAAGAACTGATGGCGCATGGGACCAGACGTGACCCGGACACAGGGTCTATCCAAAGGCAGGCCGGTGAAACGAGCATACTCCTCAAGGGTGGGGGTCAGCTCTACTGTCCCTAGCCTGAACACTTGACGAACAGGGACCCAATATCTCAAAATACCATCCACAAAGCCCGCTGGTACCTGAAAGGTTAATAAGGACCGAGAATGTCCCAAAAGACCATCTGCGATGACCCTGTCGGCCGGCGATATATAAACCGTCCAACCAACGGAGGAGGCTGCCAAGCAACCCTGTAGGAGGAATGGAATCCAAGCATACCACGACATCTGAGGACGTCATCTGTGAAAATAGTATCAAAAGGACCATACAGGGGTCATTTTCTATCCATGAATAAAAAGCATGCATCGTACAGTCAATAATAAAGCATATGAATTTCATGAGGATAAAAGATAAAGAACTGTGCATAAATAAATAAATGAGTTCAGTACATAGTGCATGAAATGAAAAATAAATCTAAACAGGTACAGGTACGAAAAGCCCTATCCTATCCTGATCTAGATAAAGTCAATCTCATCTATGAAGGCGGGATCCTCAAACTGATCCCCCGGGGTCGCCGAAGTCGAGGGCCCAAAGTTCATGTCGGGGATGTATGGCCGCGCGGTGGCATCAGATGAGCTCGGCCCCGCATCATAACCTGTACCATCAGGATCATAGGTGTAAGCATCCTCTGGAGTCCGGCCCAACACCCGAAGATATAGGGACAACTGGTCTACCTGACGGGTCAGAGTGGCAATCTGCTCGGCATGGGTAGGGCTCCGAATGCAGGCTGCCCAGTCAGTCATCATCACCGAGCCAGGGACCATATCCCCGAGGAAGAATGTGGCCCGGGTCTGAGGACCGATAGTGCGGGGCACCCACCAAGTACAGAAAGCATCACTCGTACTGGGACCCGTAGAAAGCATCCGGCCGTCCTCCCCTGCAAGCATGATCCCTGAGGGCTGAGAGTCCAGCGGCCAGGAGGTAGTGAAAGGAAGGGAATGCGGGATCCGGATCTCTCCTGTGACGCACCTGAATGCGTGCTCCCCCAGATACATCACCCATCCTCCAATACTCTGCAAAGTGAGGCGACGGGTGGAAAGCTCGAACTCCGGACCAGAGGGGTTCCCAGCATCAAACCCCTCAGCCAAATGCTCGGAGAGGTAGGGAATCTAGACGACATCTACCACAGTGATCAGCTCCAGCTGGATGCGGCAGTGTGCAAAGCTGCCTGATATCGGGACCTCCTCCAGAGTGCTGTGATGCCACCGTCGGCCCCGGGGATAAGTATCAAGGCCGAGAGTAGTGACAGGCCTCAGGCATGGAAGACGCTCGTAGGCCCAGAACTGCGAACAGAAACAGTGAAAAGCATGAGAAATCGACAGACGCAGAAAGAAAAGAAATGAATTGACAGGAAATACATTAAGAAAAAAGAAAGAAGTCTCACCAGCAGAAAATGATAGAATCCGAGCCAAGCGTCTGTCTGGCCCTCCGAGCGTAGACGCATGCCATGGAGGAAATAGGCAAAGGTGAATGACCCCCAGTCATAGTCACCGATGCGGTCCACGTCTCTGACCGCTCCTACGACGCTGAAATGAATGGTGGAGGAGTTGTTCCCCAGAAAACAACCCCTCATGATGGTCAGGAACAGGCGTCGTAGCAGAATGTCCCTGGTGCCCTGATCCGCTGGAATGGGCAGTGCGTACAAACCCCCAACAGCATCGACAGCCAAAGCGCCAGATCGAATGCTACGGGCCTTAAAGACCCGATCCTCAGCACCGAAGCCCAATAAAGCCCGGACCTCCACAGGAGTGATGTCGAGATCTAGAGGAACGCGGGACCCGGCAAACTCTATGCCCGTAATGTATCTCCAATCCCAGGGGGTCAGCACAACCTCGCAGTCAAGAAGGTGAAGAGACTGCGTCTGGTGAAACCAGCGCTCTGATAAGGCCCTCATGTAACCCCAGGGGCACTGGCGGGGAATGATGGTAAAGAAGTGACGAAAGCCCCAAGAATCCACCACCGCCCAGTAGTCACTGTGCAAAGCCGTGTAAAGGGAATAGATGTTGAACCAGTTGCCCCTCGGCTGAGTAAACTCGGGTACCTGGGGCAATCACCAATGGGTCAGTCCGGATAAAAGGAGAATTGGGAAATTGAGAATAAAATCAAAATAGAACCGAATATACCTCGTTAGCCACGAGAGATGCCGAGGGATGACGACTGAGATCCCGACCCAATAGATCGGGGATCTGCACAGATGCGCCAGACGGGGCACTATGAGGAGCTGGAGCCGGTGTGCTGGAGGATGGTCCCTCTGCCGCGACCTCCGGAGGAGCAGCCTCCTCAACGTCCGGATGAGCAGGACGAACGACAGCCTCCGCCAAGCGGCGAGCCTGACGGGTCCGAGGAGGAACAGGAGCAGGTGCAGCCCTACGGCGGCGAACGCCCGAGGTCCGGGATACGGAAGAGCTACTATGAGCATCGGGATCCATAGCTGGAACAGAATAGGCAAGGAGGAAGGTAAGTTCCCTTTTGAATTATGTCACGAATATTCTAAATTCCTACCCACATCATATAATTAATGCAACATGATGCATGTTTATGGTATGTAAAAAAAAAAAAAAAAAAAAAAAAAAAAAAATCGGCAGAGTTTCGTTTGTAAAATGGACATCCCAGGCATAAGCCAAACGTGTTTTCAATCAATCCAAGCCTCAAACAGATCAAAATTGCATTCATATGTGTAGTTACAGCATGTAGAGTACAGTAATGCATGATTTTCTTGCAGAAAAGGAATAACAGTATGTGGGACCACATCATGAGCATAAAATAGGACTCACACAATTGCTACCTAGCATGTATATATGATAATACATAGCATAACATTGTAAAGCATACATTTCTATCTCTAAACATGCAAATAGCCAAATGTATAGCCAAATGTTGACGAAATTGAAAAGTGAACGGTTAAAGTGTTACCTGTAGCGCGTAGAACGATCCTACCGGAGCAGTTTTTGCAGAAAAGTTGGGAAACTCGACAAAAGGTCCTTGCAAACGAGCAAAATCGCAAGAATCTATGTGGGGTACGAAGTTGAAAGTGACAGATCTGGAAGTGGCGAGCCGCCTAAGAACCCGATCTTGGCCTCAGATCTATCTGCGGCTGGCCGCAGATCAATCTGCGGCTGGCCGCAGATCCATCTGCGGCTGGCCCTGGTGGGTCCCCTTGGCTCCCTTGCAACCGTTTGATGTGTCTAGTGAAAATGAATTACGAAATGGGTGACCGGCGACGATAACCGGCCCCGACGAGAGGATCGACCGGCGACGATAACCGGCGATTACGAGGTGGATGTCCGGCGACGAAAATCAGCTCCGGCAAGATAACCAACCGGCGACGATAACCGGGGGTTACGAAATGGGTGACCGGCGACGATACCCGGCCCCGACGAGACAATCGACCGGCGACGATAACCGGCGATTACGATGTGGATGTCCGGCGACGAAAACCGGCTCCGACAAGATAACCAACCGGCAACGATAACCGGGGGTTACGAGATGGGTGACCGGCGACGATAACCGGCCCCGACGAGAGGATCGACCGGCGACGATAACCGGCGATTACGAGGTGGATGTCCGGCGACGAAAACCGGCTCCGACAAGATAACCAACCGGCGACGATAACCGGGGGTTACGAGATGGGTGACCGGCGACGATAACCGGCCCCGACGAGAGGATCGACCGGCGACGATAACCGGCGATTACGAGGTGGATGTCCGGCGACGAAAACCGGCTCCGGCAAGATAACCAACCGGCGACGATAACCGGGGGTTACGAGATGGGTGACCGGCGACGATAACCGGCCCCGACGAGAGGATCGACCGGCGATGATAACCGGCGATTACAATGTGGATGTCCGGCGACGAAAACCGGCTCCGACAAGATAACCAATCGGCGACGATAACCGGGGGTTACGAAATGGGTGACCGGCGACGATACCCGGCCCCGACGAGACAATCGACCGGCGACGATAACCGGCGATTACGATGTGGATGTCCGGCGACGAAAACCGGCTCCGACAAGATAACCAACCGGCGACGATAACCGGGGGTTACGAGATGGGTGACCGGCGACGATAACCGGCCCCGACGAGAGGATCGACCGGCGACGATAACCGGCGATTACGAGATGGATGTCCGGCGACGAAAACCGGCTTCGACAAGATAACCAACCGGCGACGATAACCGGAGGTTACGAGACGATCATCCGCATGGCATTAATACCCTTTTACTAATAGGATTACATCCATTGCATCATACGGCATATGTGTAAGCATCATGTATGTATTGTCATCCATGTGCATTGTCATTCATACATCGAGTGTCTATTCTTTATCTTGTTCATTTCATTCATCATTTCATAAACATGATAAAGAGGGGCAGCTGTAGACACCCAAATTTTGCGTTCCCTGTACTAACCATGACAGGAGGGCAAAATCGTCAATTGAACCGGCTTGCGGGAGTGAAGGAATGGGCCCAAGGGCGAGCGCCCGACACCGCCGCAGGGATTGGCAATCAAAGCTGATGTGACAATAAGGCCATCCGAGACAGACATCCCCGAATGAGGTGACGCGTCTCCCGGAGATTCCCGGACTGCAAAATACGAGCCCTTCGACGGAAATCAACAGTATGGCACGGAAATCGAGACAAGGTGCGGAAAATGAGAAAATCAGCACAGTCAGCCGCAGATCAATCCGCGGCCAAGGACGGAACTCGAGACGGCACGGGACTCGAGCGCACGGGACTCGAGCGCGGCTGGGGGGAGAACCAAGGGCCAGCCGCAGATCAATCTGCGGCCAGCCGCAGATCAATCTGCGGCTGCCCTTGGCAGTCCTTTATCAGGCCATTTCGCATACAGGGAAAAAAAGGGGGAAGAAGAAGAAAAATCCAGCAGCAGCAGCTCGGAAATAGGGAGAAAACAGCAACAAAATAAGGGCAATTAGGAGAGAAAAAGAGTGAAAAGAGTGAGGAATTGTACCAAGTTTGTGAGATTATATCTTATATTTTTCTACTCTACTCAATACACAAATTCCTACATATTGTGGGGATCATTTTGCAAGGTGAAAAATCTTTTGTTTTGACATTCGCTCGTACCATTTTGATAGGCTCTTATTATCCGAGTCCTCTTAAATGTATCCTTTTTTTGCGTTGTATTGTGAAATCGCGGATTAGGGATTATTAGTGAGGGTTCCATTGGAACAAAATTCTTCCTAATAACCCGAGGATATCCAACGGGTGGAATTTCTAGCTTGTTTATGGTGATTGCTTGGATGTAATTTAGTTAGACTATCATTTTCGGATATCATGGTGTATTAGGCTATCCGTGTTGTTTTAGTTTCGTAGACTTCGTTTTGCAGGTATGTAGTAATCTTGGGTGTGAGCCTAGGAATGCGACCCCGTGGTCCAAATCCGATGATGGACGTTTTGATATATGTAATGGATGCAAGGTACTCGTTTTGTTGTAACATGTAATCGTTGGGCCTTAAAACGTCGCTAGAGCGAGAATCGGGTTTAAGGCCCCGTGATAGTGAAATATGTGATTGTTGGCGTTAGGGGATATTTTGATGGCTTACATGCCCATGAATAGCCCCCTACGCGTTTGATATTTAGTTCGATTTGTAAACACCCAACAAAAAGATTTCAAAGCCAAGACAATAAAGATTTTGCTAAAATTAATCAAAGTAGGATATTAGCATCACGAGGCTAAAAATTGGAAGTGTTAATGAAAGTCGATTCCTATTTTACGAGAAAGCTAAAAGGAAGTTGTTTCCAAATGTCACAAAAAATGGTTTTATAAAGAGAAATAAACGTTTTACTAAACCTTGATACATAGGGCGAAAGAGATTCTAGAAATTGCCTATCATTTAGGAAAGCAACGTGTAAATCTCGATTCCTATTTTGGCTAAGGTTTAACAAACTCGCGTTTTACCAAAACAAACACTTAATAAAAATCTCATAGCTTTTCTCAATTTAAAATCAAATCTTTCTCAATAAGAAAATAAGGTTTTCTCGTAAATACCGAAAAGACATTTTTTAGCATTCTCAAAATTAAAGCACGATTTTCCCTAAAAAAATCCAAATGATTCTTTCATACAAACTCACCACAACTTTCATTTAGGCACACACACACACACACGCACGCATATACGTTTCATGAATTAAAGGATAGGAAAAGCATCAAGATTGCGGTAACCGTATTTCACGAAAGTCGGGGGGTGCCTAACACCTTCCCCTCGCTTAAGCAAGCCCCCGAATTCTATGAATCTCGATTCGCAGACCATTTAATTCGGAGTCACATATGAGCCAGCGATTTATAAAAAACGAAAATTCGGATGAGTTGGTACATCCATTTCAAATATACCAACTGGCGACTCTGGTTAATTGGCTCATCATAAAAACGATCTTTCAAAACCCCGTCGACATCAATGCCGATCTTTTCCAAAGAATCATTAAATCAAAAGGCAAAAAATTGGAAAAGACTAGAAAAAGAGACGAGAAAAACCCGGCGTCGACACTGCACACAACAACAAAATAGTACTAAATTTCAGCAATTCAGTTTCCCGTAACAAGGAACCAAAAATTTTCAACCACAAGATAGGACACAAAAATGGGACGGAACAGCTAAAATCAGCAAACCCAAAATTAGCCCAAGACCCACATGCGACCCACAAGCTGCCCAAATGCAAGGAAATGCTGATAAAAAAAGAAACTAGTTGCCCACTCACATAATCGCACGAGAAAAACAGCAACCAGCTACCAAATGAAAACCAGCAACAGACAGGCCAGCTATCTAGCCCACATGGGGAGCATGAAGCCATTACATCATGAAGCCTATTTACATCATCCAGCACGGTTAACAAATTTTTTTTTTTATTGAATTAAATAAATATTTTTCGATGATTTAATTATTAAATTAAATAATTAATTGATGAATTTGTGGTAGATTAATTTAATTATATGTGTTACAATAGTTAAATTAATGTGGAGAATTTTTATATTCAAAGTATGTATTTAATTGAGTTTATATGATTAAATGCATTATTTAAATAAGTATAATGTTATTCTAATTAATTTAATAATTAATTAGAGATTTAATGATTTGTCATAATCAATAAATGAGAAATTTAATTATGTGACTATGTGATTTAATGTGGAATTATTCTATTTTATTTAATTGATTTAACTAAGATTATTTAGTTAATTAAAAATGTGATATTAAACTATATTATAAACAATTTATTATATTAAGTGAAAAAGGAGTAATAAAAGAACTAACCAAACAAGGCCTCAGTGGAGGTTGGAGCCAGTTAACCCATTATGGGATTAACTGACACGGATGTTGCGTCAGTTAATACCATCAGTCTTTCTTTCACGTATTATTTTCCAAGCCAAGTCTGAGTAATACAGAGAGAAAAAGAGAGAGTTTTGAGAGAATTGGAGAATTGAAGAAGAAATCCTTTCATCTTTTGTATAATCTAGCATCTTATCAAAGGTAATTCTTAAATTGAAACCTTTAAATTATGTTTTTTTAGTTTTCTCCATGAACGTATATTTTTAAGTTCTCTGTAATTTGAATTCTATGGCTAAATTTTAAAGAACTTGATGTTAGATGTTCGTAAGCATGCATAAATGTATTTTATATGATTTATATATGGTTTAGAGTAATTAAATCCATGAAACTATGTTTAATTAAAGTTTAGAAATTTACAGAGAAGAAAAATCTGAATATGGCTTAAATGTATGAAAGTTTATGTTTGAATTGCATGTTAAACGGTAAATTGATGATTGATTATGTTTATTGTTTAATTTAGCAAAAAAAAACGAAAAGAACGAAACTTAAACTGATTAATTTGGTGTTATAACAAATCTATTATGTGGGATTTCATGAAATTTGACGAAACTTTGAATAATAACAAGAACATGAAAATTATGAGTTTAAATTCAATTGTTTGAGTTGTTAAACTTGATAAAATCATGATATGATTGTTATTATACATTTCTGTAAAGTCCAACTCTATCCAGAATTCACATTTTGAAAACTTAGCGTACAACTTCTCTCTTCTTAATGCTTCCAATGTCGCCTTCAAGTGCTCTGCATGCTCTTCCTTGGTTTTGAAATATATTAGAATATCATCGATAAATACTACTACAAACTTATCCAAAAACGGCTTAAACACCCTGTTCATTAGGTCCATGAATGTTGTAGGAGCATTCGTTAGACTAACTGACATCACCAGAAACTCGTAGTGACCATAACGAGTCCTGAATGCTGTCTTCGGTACATCTTTCTTTCTCACTTCTCAAATCTATCTTCGAGAAATGCCTAGCTCCTTTCAATTGATCAAACAAGTCATCAATCCTTGGAAATGGGTACTTTTTCTTAATCGTGACCTTATTCAATTCCCTGTAATCAATGCAAAGTCGCATCGATCCGTCCTTCTTTTTGACAAATAACACCGGTGCTCCGCACGGCGATACGCTCGGCTGGATATACTTCTTATCTAATAGTTCTTGTAGTTGTACCATCAATTCTTTCATCTCTACTGGAGCCATACGGTACGGAGCTTTCGATATCGGGGCGGTTCCTGACACTAAATCGATTACAAATTCAACTTCCCTATCTGGCGGAAGTCCTGGCAAATCGTCTGGAAAGACGTCTACAAAGTCCCTTACGACAGGTATCTCATCTAATTTCGGACTCTCTTTTCGAGTATCGACTATGTAGGCTAAGTATCCCACACAGCCTTGTCTCAACAACTTCCTGGCTTGCATCATCGTCAGACAACTCGTTTACCTAGGCGACTTGAGGATAAAATACTACCTTTGACGGAGTCATAAGGTTAATACGTTTCTTTTGGCAATCAATTATCACCCTATAATTGAATAACCAATCTATTCCCAAAATAACGTTAAATTCCCCAAGTTTGATTGGGATAAGATCTACAGTCATCACGTTTCCCTTAATGTCCACTCTATAGTTCTTGTGTACGTACCTAACAGGAATTGCCTCCCTATTTGCAATTTGTATGTTCAAAGGGTAATCTAATTCCTCCTTAGGCAAATCTAAATTCTTAGCAAAGTCATCGGATATAAATAAACAAGTAGCACCCGAATCAAACAATACATAAGCATCTATATTATTGATCGGAATGATACCTGACACCACACCGCGAGACTGCACGGCGTCTTGCACGGTCATGTTGAAAGTCCTGGCGGTAGGTCGGTTTGTCGGTGCTGATCCAGTTATGGTTAACATGCTACCACCACTGTTTCCCCTATTCCCTCATGTTCTTGCTCCTCCTACTGCCTTCTTGGGGCAATCCCTAGCCAGATGATCCTTTGATCTGCAAGTGAAACAAGTTCCCTTATCTGGATTCAGACAATTCGGTGCTATGTGACCTGATAGACTCCATGGTACGCTTGCGTGAGGTGGTCGTCGCCCGGATCGTTTCTAACAAGTTGATAGGATGGATAGCTTGCAACACCTTAACCCCTCGCCTATATGTAGACGGTAATCTTGGTACAATTGCTTGCTTAGGAAATTTGCGGAGGATGAACACCAACGACACTTCGACCCCTCGCTTATATTGAAGCGGTAATCTCGGTACAATCGACGATTGATGCGGTAGAAGACGCCACACACAACTATGAATGGTTGTATGATAAGTCAATTATGAATCTAAAAAGAAGAACTAAGGAACACTTAGGAATTCTTCAAAGCATTTAGCAAAAAAAAAAAAAATCTTCAAAGAACCACAAGTAGAGAAACAAACTCACAATAGTATTGATAATCTGAAAATTGATATGAATGAATGGTTTTACAAGCCTAGCATCAACTTTGTATTTATAGGAACTCATGGTGTGCTAACCCACCATCATAAGTCAAGATCTAACAACTAATCACATCACATGTATCAGCCACCCAAAGAATTTAACAACCCAAAAACATGTGATGTGTTAAAAGTCCAAATCAGACAACTATAAACTGATCAACACATTGCAAGCTATTTTCACATCTGATAAGTTCCGAATTTGGACTTGGGCCAAGAATGAAAATTGTAGACCTGGAGTTTCTAATGAATTTAGGCTTTTGAATCACCTCATTTGGAGTTCGGAAACTCAAGTTATGGCCCAAATACGAACTGATATCAAACTAGTCCAAAAGTGCGGAAATGCTGATTCTTTTGCAACGGTTCGGGTATGCTTGCTTCCAAGGTGTTTATGATCTTCACGTGATTGTAACCCGTCTCTATAACCTCTATGCTCGATCCAACCTCGGTCCATAATTTATGAATCATCCCATTAAGTCCTTCTTTGAAGCGTTTAGCTCGTGTTCTCGTAATGGGTCCAAGTGGCATATGCAATGGATCCACTTATGATTTTTCAAGGGCTTGTGAGCTAAGGATGTCCTCATCATACCTCTCCTCTTGAAAAGGATTTGTCCTCAAATCTTCACCTACATCAAACGGGCTTAGATCATAAACATTGAAAGTTGCATTAACATTATACTCACTAGATAAGTCCAATTTGTAAGCATTGTTGTTAATGCGTTCAAGCACTTGAAATGGTCCATCTCCTCTTGGAAGTAATTTCGAATGCCTTTGAGCAGGAAATCTTTCCTTACGCATGTGTAGCCAAACCCAATCCCCGGGTTCGAAGATTACTTGACGCCGACCCTTGTTGGCCTGTTTGGCAAATTGATCCGTCCTCTTTTCAATGTTGTGTCTTGTCTTCTCATGTATCTGTTTAACAAAATCAGCTTTGTTTTTGCCATCCATGTTAGTATACTCAGAAACAGGTAATGGTGACAAATCCAAGGGTGTTAAAGGATTAAAGCCATACACAATTTCAAAAGGTGAGAATTTAGTAGCAGAGTGAACAGATCTATTATAAGCAAACTCAACATGTGGTAGACATTCTTCCCAAAGCTTAATATTCTTTTTAATGATAGCCCTTAGTAATGCAGATAGAGTTCTATTAACTACTTCCGTTTGACCGTCAGTTTGTGGATGACAAGTAGTTGAAAATAGCAGTTTAGTTCCTAATTTACACCACAAGGTCTTCCAAAAATAGCTCAAGAATTTAGCATCTCTATCCAAAACAATGGTTCGGGGCATGCCATGTAAACACACAATGTCTCTAAAGAATAAATCAGTAACATGGGATGCATCATCAGTTTTGTGGCATGGGATAAAGTGTGCCATTTTTGAAAACCTATCCACGACCACAAATATAGAATCATGACCATGCTTAGATCTAGGTAAACCCAATACAAAGTCCATAGACAAATCAACCCAAGGTTCACTTGAAATAGGCAATGGTGTCTATAACCCATGAGGTTGAACACGAGATTTAGCTTGACGACATGTAATGCATTTATCACAAATTCTTTCCACATCTCGTTTCATATGGGGCCAATAGAAATGTTCCTTTATCACAGATAAGGTCTTATCAACACCAAAATGACCCGTCAAACCACCTCCATGTGATTCTCGAAATAATAACTCACACAAAGAACATGCACATACAACATTCTTTTCACAATTTTTAAACTCTTCACAAAAATTATGGTCATTAACATATAATTCTTTGAATTGTTTAAAACCAAGTAATTTTGTATCAAGAGTATTTAACAACACATACCTTCGCGAAAGAGCATCAGCCACGACATTTTCCTTACCTTGCTTATACCGAATGACATAAGGAAATGTCTCGATGAACTCCATCCATCGTGCATGTCTCTTGTTCAACTTGTGTTGGCCTTTCAAATATTTTAACGATTCATGATCTGTGTGAATCACAAACTCCTTAGGCCACAGGTAATGTTGCCAAGTCTCCAATGATCGCACCAAGGCATATAACTCTTTGTCATAAGTGGGATAGTTCAAAGCTGCTCCACTCAATTTTTCACTGAAATATGCCACTGGTTTTCCTTCTTGCATTAGTACAGCTCCAATTCCTAAACCTGAAGCATCACATTCAATTTCAAAGGTTTTAGTGAAATTAGGCAATACAAGTAAAGGAGCGTTAGTTAATTTTTCTTTAATCAAATTAAACGCCTTTTCCTGTGCATCACCCCACTTGAATCCTACACTCTTTTTCATTACTTCGGTGAGTGGTCTGTGACTTCGCTGAAGTTTCTTACAAATCGTCTATAGAAACTTGTGAGTCTATGAAAGCTACGAACTTGACTGACATTCGTAGGAGTTGGCCATTCTCGGATTGCCCTTATTTTCTCTTCGTCAACTTGTACTCCCTACACACTGACAATAAAGCCAAGAAACACAACTCGATCCGTACAAAATGTGCATTTATCCATATCGGCATATAATTTTTCCTTTCGAAGCACATCTAGGACAGATTTTATATGCAATGCATGCTCACCTAAATCCTTGCTGTAGATCAAGATATCATCAAAGTACACAACTACAAATTTCCCAATGAAGGGACACAAAACATGGTTCATTAATCTCATGAACGTGCTGGGAGCATTAGTTAACCAAAAGGTAAGACTAACCACTCATATAACCCATATTTTGTTTTAAAAGCAGTTTTTCATTCATCTCCCTCATGCATTCTAATCTGATAATAACCACTCTTTAAATCAATTTTAGAAAACACACAAGATCCATGCAATTCATCTAACATATCATCTAACCTAGGAATGAGATGTCGATATTTTACCGTGATGTTATTTACCGCTCGACAATCAATGCACATACGCCACTTTCCATCCTTTTTAGGCACTAAAATAACTGGAACCGCACATGGACTCATGTTTTCCCTCACAAACCCTTTGTCCATTAGTTCGTTAACTTGCCTTTGCAATTCCTTTGTCTCCTCGGGATTGCTTCGGTATGCTGGACGATTTGGAATGGTTGCGCCGGGGACAAAATCAATTTGATGTTCAATTCCCCGAATTGGAGGTAATCCTTGTGGAAGTTCCTCGGGAAATACATCCTGATAATCCTGCAAAAGAGTAGAAATAACACTAGGCAAAGAAGGATTATTAGTGTTAGTATTTAAAAGTGCCTCTTTTTACCGAAGTATAATCATTGGCTTTTTAGAATTCAAAGCTCGCCTCACATCATTCCTTTTTGTAAAAATGTTTGTTTTTCTCTCTTCACCTTTCCTTTTCTCTCTCTCTCTTTTGTTTTTTTCTCACGATCTCTCTGTAAGTGCATTTGATCCTCATGCACCTGTTTTGGTGACATAGGACACAAGGTAATTTTTCTTTGATTGTGAACAAAAGAGTACTCATTAGTAAAACCATCGTGCTTTACTCGTCGATCGAACTGCCATGGTCTCCCAAGTAATAAGTGACCTGCCTGCATATGAACTACATCACATAGAATCTCATCGACATATTTCCCAATTGTAAATGGCACTGATACTTGCTTGGTAACTTTGATGTCGCCGCTGTCATTAAGCCACTGCAATCGGTATGGATGGGGATGTTTGGATGTTGTAAGTCCCAATTTCTCCACCATAGTGATGCTTGCCACATTTGTGCAGCTCCCACCATCAATTACAACACAACAGATCTTACCATTTACCATGCATCTACTATGAAATAGATTCTCTCTTTGTTCATTGCTTTCTTCCTTTACCTGTGTACTAAGCATTCTTTGAGTAACCAACACTTCACCATGTATAGCAACCTCTCTATCTTCCTCCAATGGTGGCATAGAGTCATTGTCACTATCTTCTTTCTCGGTTTCCAATTCTCCATTATCAAGCAATAACATAGTTCTTTGATTTGGGCATTGATTTGTAATATGTCCCCTGCCTTGACATTTAAAGCATACAATATCTCGATTACGACTAGTAGGAGGTTGATTAGTTTTACCTTGCAATCCTTGAGTAGTTGTTCCTTGCTTGATTTCGGGCTTTGGTTTGGAAACAGTTGGTCTTTCCTCGTGTTTCACAATGTTGGATTTCCATGATGACCCTGTGGTAGGATTTGTTCGCTGGCCCCTCCCCTCTTAAGTTGCTTCTCTATTTTGATACCCATGTGCACCATATCTTCTAATACCACATAGTGTTGACGCTCCACCAAATCTGTAATATCCCAATTTAACCCTGCTGAAAATTGGGCCATGGTGGCCTCATTATCCTCGTCGATTTCAGCCCTAGACATTAACATCTCCATTTCCTTGAAGTAGTCCTCCACACTCTTATTTCCCTGTTTCAAGTTTTGTAAGTTTCGAAACAGATCTCGATAATAGTGGCTTGGTACCAACCTCTTTTTCATCACAACTTTCATTTCTGCCCAAGTCTCTATTGGACGTTCTCTGCACCTCCTTCGGCTGGTCATCAATTGATCCCACCAAGTAACAACATAATCTGAAAATTCAGTAGCTGCAATTCTAACCTTCTTGAGATCCGAGTAGTTGTGACAATCAAATATCCATTCCATCTTCTTCTCCCACTCTAAGTATGCCTCGGGATCACTTCTGCCTTGGAAAGTGGGAATTTTCATTTTGATACTATCAAGGTTGTTGTCCTCTCGATTTCGACTGCCTCTATCCCTTGCAAAATGTCTCCTAGGGATAAAGCCAGTTTCTCGATCCTCTTCCTCGCTAAACCTTTCATCATAGTAATTTGTTTCCTCTAGCCTATCTTCCTTTTGCTGGACTTTTCCTTTAGGACGCCCACCCGGAGGGACTTGAGTTTGTTCCCCTCGAGTGTCAATCAATTGATCGATGCGATCATGCACTTGCTCCATAGCCATCCCTAACTGTCTAGAAAATTCTTTCATCATGGCCTCCATCATGAGTTTTGGGTCAAAATTCGATGAAGAAAGTTCATTCTCAATTGCCTTATCTCTTGTGTTAGACATATTTTCTGCAAAACAAAGGTTAGTAAAAAATAAGTTCCTTACCACTCCCTTACGTGTTTCGCTCAAACAATGTATTACAAGTATGAAACGCTCGTGTATCACACTAATGACTTATACCTTCTAGTAATCTCACTACTCTTGCCTTTTTCTGCTCGTAGTTCTCTCTAATAGGTTCTTTTTGAATTCACACAAATATTACCTCAATTTTCCAATTACAATCCAATAAGAACTTATCAAGATACAATATAGAAAGTACGACTCTTGAAATACCAATAAGACTTCACAATCGTCAAATATAATTCTTTGCCAATGAAATCCCAATAATAGCAATCAACAATAATAGTTTTCTGCTATGTATTTTCTGCAGTTTTTTTTTTACTATAATCTAACAATAAAAGTAAAGATAAGTAACTTCATAGGAAACTTAGCTTTGATACCAAATGATAGACTCCACGGCACGCTTGCGTGAGGTGGTCGTCGCCCGGATTGTTTCTAACAAGTTGATAGGATGGATAGCTTGCAACAACTTAACCCCTCGCCTATATGTAGACGGTAATCTTGGTACAATTGCTTGCTTAGGAAATTTGTGGAGGATGAACACCAACGACACTTCGACCCCTCGCTTATATTGAAGCAGTAATCTCGGTATAATCGATGATTGATGCGGTAGAAGACGCCACACACAACTATGAATGGTTATATGATAAGTCAATTATGAATCTAAAAAGAAGAACTAAGGAACACTTAGGAATTCTTCAAAGAACCACAAGTAGAGAAACAAACTCACAATAGTATTGATAATCTGAAAATTGATATGAATGAATGGTTTTACAAGCCTAGCATCAACTTTGTATTTATAGGAACTCATGGTGTGCTAACCCACCATCATAAGTCAAGATCTAACAACTAATCACATCACATGTATCAGCCACCCAAAGAATTTAACAACCCAAAAACATGTGATGTGTTAAAAGTCCAAATCAGACAACTATAAACTGATTAGCACATTGCAAGCTATTTTCACATCTGATAAGTTCCGAATTTGGACTTGGGCCAAGAATGAAAATTGTAGCCTTGGAGTTTCTAATGAATTTAGGCTTCTGAATCACCTCATTTGGAGTTCGGAAACTCAAGTTATGGCCCAAATACGAACTGATATCAAACTAGTCCAAAAGTGCAAAAATGTTGATTCTTTTGCAACGGTTCAGGTATGCTTGCTTCCAAGGTGTTTATGATCTTCACGTGATTGTAACCCGTCTCTATAACCTCTATGCTCGATCCAACCTCGGTCCATAATTTATGAATCATCCCATTAAGTCCTTCTTTGAAGCGTTTAGCTCGTGCTCTCGTAATGGGTCCAAGTGGCATATGCAATGGATCCACTTGTGTTTTTTCAAGGGCTTGTGAGCTGAAGATGTCCTCATCATGACCCTCCTGACCGCAATTGTAGCAAACCCTCTTCCCCTTCAGGCATATCCCGACGTGGTTCTTTTCGCATGTAGCACACACTTCCACTTTCTTCTTCTGACCTCCCTGTTGATTTCCAGCAGATCCACTGTCATTCCACTTTCACTTCTGGTTGTGACCACCACTGTTACTACCACACCGCTTTGTTATTCTCATTTTCACCCTTCTTCTTCTTCTGCTCCTGGTTATACTAAGTCAGAGCATCGCTCCCACCTTCTGTGATAATCGCCTTTTCCAAAACTCCGGCAAAAGTGTTCAATTAGAATATTGACACTTTGCTGTACAACCACGGCTTCAACCCCTGTTCAAATCTCCTCGCCTTCCTCTCATCGATATTCACCTGGTAGGTTGCGAACCTAGCTAACTCGTTGAACTTCGCAGCGTATTCCGGTACAGTCAAGGTACCCTGCTTCAGCTCCAGGAATTGAATCTCCATCTGATTACGCGAGCTTGTCGGAAAGTATATCTCAAAGAACATCTCCTTAAACCTATCCCATGTGATTATACCCTGACCTCCTCGAACCTTATTCGCTTCCCACCAGTAGCTGGCCTCTGACTTAAGCATGAACGTTGCAAAGGCAGTCTTTTGGTCACCACTAACCCTAGCAACATCAAACACTTTCTCCATTTCCATCACCCAGGTTTGGGCTTCGATCGGGTTCAGGGAACCCCTAAACTCTGGCGGTCCTACCGCTTTGAAATCCTTAAATGACATAACTGGTGGAGCTTGCGGTTGATTCGCAAGTGCTCCAGCTAAAAGGTTCACCAATTACTATACATGATTAGCACTGGCATCGTTGTTGTTATTGGTCAAGCTCTCCTGAGCTTGTTGACGTGCTTGGCGTCTCGGCGATATTTTTTGTTTAAGAATATGCGCTTATTAGTTCATTACTCAATTCCTTAAGTGTTTAATACTTAACTCAAACAATTCAGGTGTAACACATAACACGTAACATCTTCAAATAAACATGATATTTCATTCATTCAAAGGTCTTAAACAGAGAAAGATAGCATCACTGCTATTTACATCAACCATCCTGAGATCAAAGAATCTTTAGGATTTAATAGTCATATTCCATCGTTTATAGCCACGCTGGAATTTATATTACTAACTACCATAAATATTTACATATTTTTCAATATGTTTCCTATCACAGCCTGCTAAGGCGTCGAACTGCCTTCCTGCATTCTTCCTCCATGATACGGAACATCGTCCTACGATCCAACATATACCATGGCAAGTCCTCGAACTGAACTAGATAGTGGAGAACTCGATCCTAGGCCCTATCAATCGCTGTCTGAAAAGTGTAGTCCGTCTCTTTAATCTTAGCCTTCTTTGCCCGTTCGCCTTCTTCAAAAATTTCTGCACATTGAGCAGTATTCATCCAAGCATCCTGTGCTCTAGCACGTTCCGCTAACTCCTCACTCAGGTCATCCTTCAATTTCTCAATTTCGAGCTTCATCTTCTCATTCTCAGCTAACAGGTCTTCCTTTTGACTCTCTACCTGAACTAGCTTCCATTCCACGTGTCCAAGACGTATATCCAGATCCTCAATTTTCTCGTTCTTCTATTCTATAGCAGTCTGGCGTCTATTTGCCAGTCTCTCCAAATCTCTGACTCTATCCTGTAACTCTATGGTACAGTCATACAATGCATCATACATCTCTACATCGATAGAGGAAAGGGGTACCTCCTCGGGATCCTCATCATCCTCCTCAGCCTCTACCTCTACCTCCTCAGAATCCTCCTCTTGATCAAACTCAGTCTCATGCTCTTAACCCACAACTGTGATCAATGGAGATGGCTCTCTTTGTACCAACTGCTCCCGGACAACATGAATAGCACGGGGCTCCTCTTCTCTGGCTACTCGAGGCTCAACCTCTCTAGGCTGACTGAATCCTCTAACATCTGACATCTTGACAACAAAGTTTAAGTTTTAATTAATACTCGGTACCACTCGCTGTTTGCCTAAATCTATACTAGCAAAATACGCAAGTATACGCAGTCCATAAGTAATAAAGTGAAAGTAGAGTATCGTCCCACAGAGAAAAATTGATTCTATAATGACAATTTCAAATTTAAATTAAAACAATTTAAATAAGTAAATAATTGATTTCAAAAGTTTTGAGTTTAACTAATTAATTCTAAATTAAATTACTACCACTAGTTTGAAAACTGATTTTTAAAGACTTAAGACTATAACTTCACTTAATGCTTTATCTTGCCCAACACACTTCCCTTCGAATTATGCTAGTTGTTTTGGATTGTTAACCAGGAACTCATCAGTATTTATAACCATCTCTCAATGTTTTATAAATAACTCAAGTCAAATCCACAAATGATAGACTCAAGTTAATCACCCTAGATAACTAATTCACTATATTTCTATGTGAATTACAATTAAAAAGGATTTAAAGTCCAGGTTCCCTATTTTGATTACATGCGGTGAATAGGTATATTTCTATCCTAAACACAAATTATGAATTCCATCCACAGCAGAAGACACAATCACATGCTATTATGATCAGATCTAATTATATACTTCATCTTTCAAGTTCATATAGAATATCCTAGTAATTATTGGCCAGATAATTAAGCAATTTAGCACAAACCATAATAGACAATCCAAAAGTAACTAATCATAATATTCAAAGAAGCATGCTATTCAAGACTACGCATTAAGATCCATTATAGCCTTAAAAGAAATTTAGTTCATAACTAAACTAGAATTCATCATCCACAAGTTTAATAACATCAAAAGTTTAGAGTAGAAAGAAAAGAGAAGAAACACTGTAAGCAATCCTTCAATCTCTATCATGCTCCTCCTTACTATCAACTTGCTTCAAGTCTTCTTAAATTGCTCAAAACTAGGGTTTGATAATAATAGATCTCCCTATTACCAACTAAAAAACAGCTATTTATAGTATCTGATAAATCCCCTAATTAATTACAAAGTTTCAAATCCAAGTTCAAATCAAAACCAATTAAAACATCTAAAAAGTCAAATTTGCCCTCACTCGAACCGGCGCGGCCGCCCTTGGATTAAGCTTGAAAGGCGCGCGGTCGCGCTGCTCTGGCAGCAAATTTTTTTCTAAGTCTGAAGTTAGGCGCGACCGCGCTACACCCTAGCTCATTTTGGGCGCGGCCGCGCTGCCCTGCCACTCTACAATACCAGCAACTCAGCAACTGCAATAACCCAATCCCACCAATTCTCGCCAAACTCAATCCCAACACGCGCAACCTACAAAAACACATAAAAATGCATGAAATGTAACTATATACCATGGAAATAAACAATAATTCGCATTCATTGGCATCCAATTCGTAGGTATAAAACCTACTCATCAAATTCCGCCAAACTTAAACTATTGCTTGCCCCCAAGCAACATAATGCAATGCAATATAACTAACACAATGCAACACAATGCCATGAATGCACTAAAAGCTACCATGCCTAAAAATCCAACCAATAACCAGTATGAATGTTAACTGTGTGCCACAAAGATATCAACAACTAACTTGAACAGTAAATCCAGTCAATAGAAACTAATAACCCGAATCAATCAAACAATAGACACCTATCATCACCCAAGTCATGCGTGTGTGTTCATTAATCAAGTTAACTACCCAAAGTTCAAAGTAAAGCCACATAACCAACTCTATAACAAGAATATTCTATTTTTACTTCAATTCAAGCAAGTACAACAAATCCAGCCAAAATCAAGCAAATATCGAGCATGAAGGTTCTAACAAGACTTATTCCTAACTTTATTCTTCTACGAGTGCGTTTTACGCTCCATCTCGTATTTATGCTTAACTGTGCAATGTCAAGTTCTCTTAGGCGTTTCAGAATCACCCATGTAGCGAGCGTTCAATCAGTGACTCCCAAACCAGACAGCTTTAGGGCACTAGGTGTTAAGATACCCCTAAGGATCTAATTACCCGAGTGATGGAGGCCACATAACCCGACTAATCAACGCATTTATTGTATTTTTTCTCTCTCTCTCTCTATATATATATATATATTTTAGCCTTAAAAGAAACCCCCAAACTTAGCTTTTACCCTATGTCGACGCCGGGTTTTTCGCTTCGTGTGTCCTTTTTTGGTCTTTTCCAATTTTAGCCTCTTGATTAAATGATTTTTGGAAAAGGTCGGCATTAATGTCGACGGGGTTTTGAAAGATCATTTTTTATGATGAGCCAATTAACCAGAGTCGCCAGTTGGTATATTTGAAATGGATGTACCAACTCATCCGAGTTTTCGTTTTTTATAAATCACTGGCTCATATGTGACTACGAATTAATTGGTCTGTGAATCGAGATTCATAGAATTCGGGGGCTTGCTTAAGTGGGGGGAAGGTGTTAGGCACCCCTCGACTTCCGTGAAACACAGTTACCACAATCTTGATGCTGTCCTATCCTTTAACTCATGAAATGTGTATATGTGCGGGTGTGTGTGTGTGTGTGCTTATGTGAATGTTGGGGTGAGTTTGTATGAGAGAATCATTTAGATTTTTAGGGGAAGTCGTGCTTTAATTTGGGAACGCTTCGGAATGTCTTTTCGGCCTACACGAGAAAGCTTGATGAAAAAGGTTTGATTTTAATTGTCAAAACTAGGAGATTTTCATTAGGTGACGTTTTGGCAAAAATAGGAGTTTATTAAGCCTTAGCAAAATAGGAATCGAGATTTATACGTTGCTTTCATAAATGATGGGCAATTTCTAGGATCTCTTTCGCCCTATACATCAAGGTTTAATAAAACATTTAATTTCTTTTATAAGACCCATTTTCGTGACATTTGAAAATAACTTCTTTTTAGCTTTCTCGTAAAATAGGATAGCATTTCCAATTTTTAGCCTCGTGATGCTAATATCCTACTTTGATTGATTTTAGAAAAGATCTTTATCGTTTAATCTTTTGAAATCATTTTGGCGTCACGAAATCTAATCAAGCATAAACACGCGTCGGGGCTATTCACGGGCATGTAAGCCATCAAAATATCCCCGAATGCTAACAATCACATATTTCAGTACTACGGGGCCTTAAACCCGATTCTCGCCTTGGCGTCGTTTTAAGGCCCGATGGTTACATGTTACAAAACGAGCACCTTGAATCTATTATATACATCAAAACGTCCATCATCGGATTTGAACCACGGGGTCGCGTTCCTAGGCTCACACGAGATTACGACATGCCCACAAAATGAGTATTACATAACTAACCAACCCGGATTTATCTAATACACCATGATATCCGAAAATGACAATCTAAATAAGTTACACACAATGAATCACCATAAACAAGTTAGAAATTTCATCAATTGGATATCCTTGGGTTATTAGGAAGAATTGTGTTCCGGTGGAACCCTCACCAATAATCCCTAATCCATGATTGTTCAACAAGATACATGAAAGTTACATCTAATTTACCCAATCAATATGACATGAATTGCTAGAACAAATAGAAATTTTCACCTTGCAATTGATCTCAAATGGATGTGAACTTGTGTATTTGAATAGGATAAAGAGTGTATTTGATACAATCAAAATCAAAAGAATTAAATTCTCTCCTTTTTTTTCTCTCTTTTCTTCCTATTTGATTGCAAAATTTCTCTCTTTTCCCCTCTATTTCCGTGCTTGTGCTGCTGCTGAAATCTCCTTCTTCTCCAAAATTGCTGAACTCCCTGTATGCTGCACGAAACTGGGCTGAAATAGGCTGGCTGACCGCCTACCTTCCACTCACCCTGATTTCGAGTTCCGTGTTTTCAAAAGGCGCACTATTTGGCCGCAGATCAATACGTGGCTGGACGGTTTGACTTTCTCGTTTTCAGTGCCACGTCTTAATTTCCGTGCCGTAACGTCGGTTTTCACTGACAGGCTCGTATTCGGCAGTCCAGGAATTTCCGGGAGACGTGCCACCTCATTCGGGAATGCCTGCTTCGGACGGCTTTATTGTCACGTCAGCCTTGGTCGCCAAAACATTGCGGTGGCGTCAGGCGCTCGCACTTGTGCCCATTCCTTTGCTCCTGCAAGCCGGTTCAATTGACGATTTTGCCCTCCTGCCATGGTTAGTACAAGGAACGCAAAATTTGGGTGTCTACAGCTGCCCCTCTTTATCATGTTCATGCAATGTTTAATGAAATGAACAGGATAAAGAATAGACACATGAATGACAATGCACAAGGATGACAATGGATACGTGATGTAACACATATGGTTTATGATGCAACGCCAGATGCCATTGATGCAAAACATTCAGAAAAGGGTGTCGAGGCTGATGATCGTCTCGTCGGGGCCGGGTATCGTCGCCGGTCACCCATCTCGTAACCCCCGGTTATCGTCGCCGGTTGGTTATCTTGTCGGAGCCGGTTTTCGTCACCGGACATCCATCTCGTAATCGCCGGTTATCGTCGCCGGTCGATTGTCTCGTCGGGGCCGTGTATCGTCGCCGGTCACCCATCTCGTAACTCCCGGTTATCGTCGCCGGTTGGTTATCTTGTCGGAGCCGGTTTTCGTCGCCGGACATCCATCTCGTAATCGCCGGTTTTCGTCGCCGGACGATTGTCTTGTCGGGGCCGGGTATCGTCGCTGGTCACCCATTTCGTAACCCCCGGTTATCGTCGTCGGTTGGTTGTCTTGTCGGAGCCGATTTTCGTCGCCGGACATCCATCTCGTAATCGCCGGTTTTCGTCGCCGGACGATTGTCTTATCGGGGCCGGGTATCGTCGCCGATCACCCATTTCGTAACCCCCGGTTATCGTCGCCGGTTGGTTGTCTTGTCGGAGCCGGTTTTCGTCGCCGGACATCCATCTCGTAATCGCTGGTTTTCGTCGCCGGACGATTGTCTTGTCGGGGCCGGGTATCGTCGCCGGTCACCCATCTCGTAACCCCCGGTTATCGTCGCCGGTTGGTTATCTCGTCGGAGCCGGTTTTCATCGCCGGACATCCATCTCGTAATCACCGGTTATCGTCGCCGGACGATTGTCTTGTCGGGGCCGGGTATCGTCGCCGGTCACCCATCTGGTAACCCCCGGTTATCGTCGCCGGTTGGTTATCTCGTCGGAGCCGGTTTTCATCGCCGGACATCCATCTCGTAATCACCGGTTATCGTCGCCGGTCGATTGTCTGCGAGTGCCGAGCCTCGTATCCGGTCACTTGGTCGAATCGAGAAGCCGTGTTCGACACCTAATTCATCAAAATCTTGTATTTTATTATCACACTATGAGTCCAATAGGCTTTAGAATCGATTAAGCTTGCAATGGACCAATGGGGGAGCACTGGGCCCAGCCGCAGATGGATCTGCGGCCAGCCGCAGATTGATCTTCGGCTAAGATCGGGATTCATAAGCAGCTCGCCGCTTCCAGATCTGTCACTTTCAACTTCGTACCCCACATAGATTCCTGAGATTTCGCTCGTTTGGAAAGCCTTTTGTCGATTTCTTCAACTTTTCTGCAAAAACCGCTCTGGTAGGATCGTTCTACGCGCTACAGGTAACACTTTGACCGTTCACTTTTCAATTTCGTCAATATTTTGCTATACATTTGCTATTTACATGTTAGAGATAGAAATGTATGCTTTACAATGCTATGCTATGTATGATCATATATACATGCTATGTATCAACTGTGTGAACCCTATTTTATGCTCATGATGCGGTCCCACATACTGCTATTCCTTTTCTGAAAGAAAATCATGCGTTATGGTACTTTACATGCTATAATTACACATATGAATGCAACTTTGATCTGTTGTGGCTTGGATTAATAGAAAATATGTTTGGCTTATGCCTGGGATGTCCATTTTACAAACGGAACTCTGCCGATTTTTTTTTTTTTTTTTTAATGCTCATACCATAAACATGCATCATGTTACATTAATTATATGATGAGGGTAGGAATTTAAAATATCCGTGACATAATTCAAAAGGGAACTTACCTTCCTCCTTGCCTGTTCTGTTCCAGCTATGGATCCCGATGCCCCTAGTAGCTCTTCTGCATCACGGACCTCGGGTGTTCGCCGTCGTAGGGCTGCACCTGCCCCTGTTCCTCCTCGGACCCGTCAGGCTTGCCGCTTGGCGGATGCTGTCATTCGTCCCGATCATCCGGACGTTGAGGAGGTTGTTCCTCCGGAGGTCGCGGCAGAGGGGCCATCCCCCAGGACACCGGCCCCATCTACTCATCAGGCTTCTTCTGGCGCCCCTGTGCAGATACCCGATCTTTTGGGTCGGGATCTCAGTCGTCACCCCTCAGCATCTCTCGTGGCTAACGAGGTATATTCAGTTCTATTCTGATTTTATTCTCAATTTCTCAATTTTCCTTTTATCCGGACTGACCCATTGGTGATTGCTCCAGGTACCCGAGTTTACTCAGCCGAGGGGCAACTAGTTCAACATCTACTCCCTCTACACAGCTCTGCACAGCGACTACCGGGCGATAGTGGATTCTTGGGGCTTCCGTCACTTCTTCACTATCATCCCCGGCAGTGCCCCTAGGTTACATGAGGGCTTTGTCCGAGAGATGGTTCCACCAGACCCAGTCCCTTCACCTTCTGGACTGTGAGGTTGTGTTGACCCCCTGGGACTGGAGGTATATTACGGGCATAGAGTTTACCGGGTCCCGCGTTCCTCTAGATCTCGACATCACTCCTGCGGAGGTCCGGGCTTTATTGGGCTTTGCTGCTGAGGACCGGGTCTTTAAGGCCCGTAGTATTCGGTCCGGTGCCTTGGCTGTTGACGCTGTCGGGGGTCTCTACGCGCTGCCCATTCCAGCGGATCAGGGTACTCGGGACATTCTACTCCGACGCCTGTTCCTGACCATCATGAGGGGTTGTTTCCTAGGGAACAACTCCTCCACCATTCATTTCAGCGTCGTAGGAGCGGTCAGAGACGTGGACCGCATCAGTGACTATGACTGGGGGTCATTCACCTTTGCCTATTTCCTCCACGGTATGCGTCTACGCTCGGAGGGCCAGACAGATGCTTGGCTCGGATTTTATCATTTCCTGCTGGTGAGGTTTTCTTCCTTTTTCTTATTGTACTTCTCGTCATTTCATTTCTCTTTTCTGCTTTTGTTGGTTACTCATGCTCTGCCTTATTCTATTCGACAGTTCTGGGCCTACGAGCGCCTACCTTGTCTGCGGCCTGTCACCACTCTTGGCTTGGACACCTATCCCCGGGGTCGGCGATGGCATCATAGTACCCTGGAGGAGGTCCCGGTGTCTGGCAGCTTTGCCCATTGCCGCATTCAGCTGGAGCTGATCACTGCTGCGGGGGTCGTCTGGAGACCTTATCTTTCTGAGCATCTGGATGTGGGGTTTATAGATGGGCACCCTACCGGCCCGGAGTTTGCACTTTCCACCCGTCGTCTCACTTTGCATAGTGTTGGAGGATGGGTGATGTACCTGGGGGAGCGCGCCTTCAGATGCGTTACTGGAGAGATCCGCATCCCGCACTCCCTTCCTTTCACTACTTCCTGGCCGCTGGATTCTCAGCCTTCAGAGATCATGCTTGCAGGGGAGGACGGCCGGATGCTTTCGACGGGTCCCAGTACGAGTGATGTCTTCCGTACTTGGTGGGTGCCCCGCACCATTGGTCCTTAGACCCGGGCCACATTCTTCCTCGGGGATATGGTCCCCGGCTCGGTGATGATGACTGACTGGGCAGCCTGCGTTCGGACTCCCACTCATGCCGAGCAGATCGCCACTTTGACCCGCCAGGTGGACCAGTTGTCTCTATATCTTCGGGTGCTGGGCCGGACTCCAGAGGATGCTTATGCCTATGATCCTGACGGTGCGGGTTATGATGCGGGCCCGAGCTCGTCTGATGCCACAGCGCAGCCCTACATTCCGGACATGAACTTCGGTCCTCCGACCTCGACGACCCCAGGGGATCAGTTTGAGGATCCCGCTTTCATAGATGAGATCGATTTCATTTAGATCAGGATAGGATAGGGCTTTTGTACCTGCACCTGTTTAGTTTTATTTTTCATTTTATGCACTATGTACCGAACTCATTTTCATTTATGCACATTTTTTTTTCTTTTATATCTATGCAATTCATTTGCTCTATTATCAATTATATGATGCATGCTTTTATTTATGGATAGAGAATGACCCCTGTACAGTCTTTTGATACTATTTTTCCATAGATGTCGTCCACAGGTGTCGTGGTACGTTTGGATTCCACTCCTCCCACAGGGTTGGTTGGCAGTCTCCTCCGTTGGTTGGACAGTTTATCGCCGGCCGACAGGGTTTGCACCCAGGATGGACACAGGATTTGCACCCTTTCACGGGAGTAGCTGCCTACCGATTCCTTATATCATCCCAGACAGAGAGGGATCTACTACGGGTATACGATCTTTGGTCTCGCAGGATCTCCGCCGAACATAGTGAGGGTTGCCACTTCCAGACATTCGCCTACGTGCAGTGGCTGCGCGGAGACTTGGATCCGGTTGGTTTGAGTCGGCCTGGGGCCTCTGATGACTTTGGAATGATTTCCCCAGATGATACTACATGCCACTCCATCTCAGCCGACTCTGCCCCGAGTCGGGTTACTGAGAATACCCGACTCCGCCTGGCCCTGATTACTGCTGAAGCCGAGAGGGATGCCGCTTTTGTCGAGAGAGATGATGCCATTCGGGCTAGAGACGCTGCCATTGCTGACAGAGAGGCCATTGTATTTCAGACCAGGGCAGTTGTAGATGCTCATTTTGGGACTGTCAGCCGAGCCACTGCTTTACTGGATCGTATTGATATGATGGGGCAGCAGATTGCAGGAGATGCTGATGCTTCAGATCTATCCACCACCTTGTCCATCCTGCTTCAGCTAGTTTCAGATTTGTAGATTATTTTATTTCCTACATAGACTATGTTGGTTTCATCAGTTATTGAAAGAGAAATCTTGTAATAAAACGACTTATATATATAGACATGCATTTAAATTTAGTCATTTTCCCCTTTTGTTGTATCATTGCCTTCCATTGGATCCTCATTTTATCCAGTTGACCACGATTTTGACATTTTGCCTTCTTTCTCTTCCCAAGACTTGATGGAGATTTGACAGATATTATCGCACACCTTTTGATTTCATCGGATTGAATCTCAGATTTTGGATAACTGTTTGGTTGGATCAGGGTTATGTCCTTTGGGATAAAGCTGGTTATGCAGCTGGTTTCGGGAAGGTTTTGAGGGTGTAGGAAGGTTTTATCTGGCTATTGAAAATTGGTTTTGGTTAGGGAAAGGATTATTTTAAGGGGTCGGACCGCGCCATGATGGCTGCCTACGTACCCCCACAAGTTGGGAGATCAGGTCCTACGTAGTTCGCTCCCAAAGGAAAAAGGAACTGATGATTCAAGCGTAGAACCGCTTCACCGAGTCACCATCCATTTCTTACAATATGAGGGCACCTCCGGATAACACCTTTTTAATCACAAACGGCCCTTCCCAATTCGGGGCGAACTTCCCCTTGGCTTCGTCTTGACAAGGCATGACTCTTTTCAGCACCAAATCATTTTCTTTGAACTTCCGAGGTCTTATCCTCTTGTCATATGATCGAGAGATCCTTTGTTGATATAACTGACCGTGCCAGACAGCAGCCACCCTTCTTTCATCAATTAGGTCCAATTGGTCGTATCGACTTTGCATCCAATCCTCCTCACTTATCTGAGCATCGATCACTATTCTGAGGGACGCCATTTCAACCTCAACTGGCAGAACGGCCTCCACTCCATACACCAAAGCGTAAGGGGTCGCCCCTGTAGAAGTACGCGTTGATGTTCGGTATGCCAGCAGGGTGAGGGGTAACAAATCCGGCCATCCCCGATGATTAGCAGACATTTTCGCCATGATCCTCTTGATGTTCTTATTTGCAGCTTCCACTGGCCCATTCATCTTAGGACGGTAAATGACAGAATTGAGGTGTTTGATCTTAAACTGGTCGCATAATCCCTTCATGAGGGCATTGTTTAAATTCTTGGCATTGTCGGAGACCAAGACCTCAGGTTGCCCGTATCGACAAATGACATTATTCCTTATGAAATTGACGATGACCTCCTGAGTTACTTTGGGGAAAGAAGCTGCTTCTACCCATTTGGTGAAATAATCGATCATGACGAAAATGAATCGGTGCCCGTTGCTTGCTTTGGGCTCTATTGGTCCGATCACATCCATTCCCCACATTAAAAACGACCACGGGGAGGTCATACAGTGCAGCTCATTGGGAGGCGTATGGATCACATTACCGTGCGCCTGGCATTGGTAACACCGTTTGACATGATCATCGCAATCGGCTTTCAGTGTTAACCAATAATGCCCCGTTCTCAAGATCTTTTTGGCCAGCATCGGTCCACTCATGTGTGGCCCACATACTCCGCCATGGATTTTATTCATAATCTTTTGGGCTTGCGTCTCATCTACACACTGCAACAGTCCCAAACAAGCATCCCTCTTGTAGAGTGAATCCCCACTCAGGTAAAATTTCATCGCCATCTTTTGAAATCTCATCCTCTCAGTTCGACTCGCCTGGTCGGGAATGGATCTATCTCTCAGATATTCCCTTATGTCGTGATACCAGGGATGCCTTGTCAACACCACCTCGTCTGATAACACTGCCACATGTTCCTCATACGCCGGAGCATTCCGTACTGCTATCTCAATCTGTGGACTATCCATGTTTTTGATTACGTGGATTAAGGAGGCCAGAGTTGCCAATGCATCGGCAAAATCATTCCGTCCCCGGGGAATATGGCGGAAAGCGATATCTTCGAACTCTTGCATCAGCTAGGTAACACAACGATGGTATGGAAGTAACCGAAGCTCCTTAGTGTTGTACACCCCGATTGCCTGTCTGATTACCAATTCTGAATCCCCAAACACCGCTAGTCTCTTCACTCCCATGTCACGGGCCAAGCGGAGTCCCAAGATACATCCCTCGTATTCAGCGGTGTTGTTCGAATTGCTGAAATGCAGTTTAGTGGCCACGGGGTATTGTTCTCCGGTGATAGAGACTAGGACTGCTCCGGCTCCTGCCCCCTCGGCATTCATGGCACCATCAAAATACAGCTTCCAGAACTGTCCCTCGTCATCACATTTCTCGTGTGATACCCAAAATATGTCTTCGCCCGGAAGAGGAGTTTTTAACGGCTCCATCCCTCCTGACGGGGTTTCTGCCAACTGATCTGCAATTCCCTGCCCTTTCATGGCCTTCTGAGTCACGTACACCATGTCGAACTGTTGTAAGATTAACTACCATCTTGATAATCGACAATTCAGCATGGGCCTTTCAAAAATATATTTCAGGGGATCCATTCTTGATATCAGGTACGTCGTATGCCCATGGAGGTAGTGCTGTAATCTCCCTGCAGCCCAGGCTAGAGCACAACAGGTCTTCTCGATGGGAGTGTAATTCTGCTCACATTGGCTAAATCTTTTGCTGAGGTAATAGATGGCCTGCTCTTTACCCGCCTCATTTTTCTATCCCAGCATACATCCCATCGCGATGGCATTTACCGATATATACATAAACAGAGGGATCCCATCCTTCGGGGGTACCAGCACTGGTGCCTCAGTCAGTTGCTTTTTAATGGTCTGAAAAGCCTTCTGACATTGCTCATTCCATTCTTGGGAAGCCCCTTTTCTTAACAGTTTGAAAATGGGCTCACATGTAGTCGTCAAGTGGGATATAAAACGGCTGATGAAGTTTATCCTCCCGAGGAATCCTCTTATCTCCTTCTCTGTGTGAGGCGCCGGCATATCCACAATGGCCTTAATCTTTGCTGGGTCCAACTCAATGCCCCGATCACTAACCAGGAATCCCAAGAGCTTACCCGACTGCACTCCGAAAGCACACTTGGCTGGATTGAGTTTCAAATTATACTTTCTGAGCCGATCGAATAGCTTTTTGAGATGGGTTACATGATCAGATTCTACCCTCGATTTTACAATAATGTCATCCACGTAGACCTCTATCTCCTTATGCATCATATCGTGGAACAGGGCCATCATGGCTCTCTGATAAGTAGCCCCCGCGTTTGTGAGGCCAAAAGCCAATCGCCTATAGCAGAAAGTGCCCCAGGGGGTGATGAATGCGGTCTTTTCCCGATCTTCTTCCGCCACCATTATCTGATGATATCCCGCGAAGCAATCCACAAAAGAGTACATTTCGTACTGGGCTGTATTATCTACCAGGATGTGTATGAAGGGCACCGGGAAGTTATCCTTGAGACTGGCCTTGTTTAGATCTCTGTAGTCTACACATACCCTCACCTTTCCTCCAGGCTTAGCCACTGGGACTACATTGGACAGCCATTCTGGGTAAGTGGACACCATAATGATTCCCGCCCTGAACTGCTTGATGATCTCTTCCTTTACTTTTAAGCTCCACTCCGGTTTCAACTTTCTTAATTTTTGCTTGACAGGCCTGAAACCCTCCTTGATGGGCAATCGATGTACCACGATGTCGGTGGACAATCCGATCATATCCTCATGAGACCAGGCAAAGACATCCTCATATTGTTTTAGCAACTCAGTCATTTCGGCTTTTTGGTCGGGGGTAAGGTCCGTCCCTATCTTGAGTTCTTTTGGCTTGTCAGGGGTTCCAATATCAATGGTGACGGTTTGGTCCAAGTTGGGTTTGGGTTTATCCTCGACCCATCCTTTGATCTCGTCAGGCGCGTCATCGTAATCTGTCTCGTCTTGTTCAATGCCCATTAAATCGAAATCCAGCTCAATGTCAAAATCATAATCATCATTCAAATTTGAAAGACCGTTTGTTAGGCAAGGATTACTCAAATTGGTACACCTGCCATGAAACAAAATACTTGTCATATATAAATCATTTTTCACGACGATCGCATTTTCAAAATAACACGAAGAAACGACATAATTATGTAGAAATAAAACAACAACAAAAATAAACTTTTTCATTCCCCCATCCTCTGGGGTCTACCACCCTGACGTCGGGTTTTACCCTTGTTTGGATATTACTGGTTTCATGGTCCAGTTGTCGACGGTCAGGTCAGATGAAATGCGCTGGATAAAAGGGGGCTTCACATCGGACACTTCCCCGATGATCACGGATACGTCGCCTGAGTCCTCCTTCCTATCTTCTCTAGGAATAATCAACCCTGCCCAATCGATGACAGGCACAACTTGTTGAGCTTCCGGTGGTGCGATAATATTCGTCCCCTCCCTACTGTTTGTTGATTGTCCAGGGATATAGCACTTGGTTTCAAACTCTTTCGCGACCTCCTGCAGGAAACTTTCCCTCCGGGCCGACTCATTACGTGCGGGGGTTAACTCTTCATTCCCTGCCCCAATCACAGGCTCGCTGATCCCCTGTTCATTGTCGACTTTGGTCACTGGACTGCCAGCTAGTCGAATCGGAGCCGCACCCCGACGGTGTCTCCGTGCTACGCCCTCATGGTATCCCAACCCTGCTTTGCCTATCTGCTGTGGTAGGTGGATGGGCTCGGTGATTCCCTGACTGCTTCTCCCTAGTCCCTGTCCAGGCTGGAAGTTCATTTTTATCATTTCCTTTGCCACAAAGGTAAGTTCCGGAGAGACCCTAGGTTTCACAGCTGGAGCTCTCAGGCATCTATAGTGGGGAGTGCTAATCTCTAGTGCTTGAAAGCTGGCAGGTGCCGCCGACTCATCCACATTGATCACTGGTAGGCCACTCCTGGGAGGAGAAGGGTCATCACATTCGACCGAGATTGTTACCAGATTCCCATCGATGATCAGCTTGATTTGTTGGTGGAGCGTGGAAGGAACTGCCCCGGCCATGTGTATCCACGGCCTCCCCAATAATAGGTTATAACTGGCCGCGATGTCAAGGACTTGGAAAGAAATGTCAAAAGTACAAGGTCCTATCTCCACCGGTAATTCAATCTCTCCAATTGTATCCCTCCGGGAACCATCGAAAGCTCGTACCACCACATGACTGGCTCGTAGGCGCTTGGGGTTGATGTTCATCTTCTACAAGGTACTGAGGGGACAGATATTCAATGCCGATCCTCCATCAATCAGCACCCCATTCATTATATAACCCGAGGAGATTACCGCAATATGTAGCGGTTTCTGGTGTCCCCTTCCCTCCTTGGGTATGTCCTCATCCGTAAAGGATATTACATCGTTCTCCAATAGGTGGCCCACCAGCTGGCTGAAACCCTCCTCACTAATTTCCTTGGGCACGTATGCCTCCTCCAGAACCTTCGTCAGGGTTTTGCAATGCTCACTGGATGACAACACCAAGTCCATGACTGATGTTAGGGTTGACTCCTCATTTAAAATCTGGATCCCCCTTGTTTCCGGGTGATCCATCCTTTTCAAGAATTCTATGGCCCTTTCCTCGGAAATCTCTTCATTTTTTCTCTTTTGGCTTTCAAGGACTCGCACGGGAAGATATAAGGGGTTCCCCTTTGTCGTCACCGAAGCACAGCTGGCCGCTTCCTCTGGCATTCCCCCATAATTCCAGGGTACACTCTTTAGACTACTGATAGGGATTTGCGGCCTTGCCGCAAGGATGATGGGCCTCGGAGCCGTCAACTTGACAGGTCCCTCCGTGCTATTCGTACTTACCCCTATCAACCTGATGGGCGTTCCCCGTGCACTCCCATGATCATGTATCACGTTGATCATTTCCTCAATTTTCTGCACATAGTTCAACCTTGGCGGCACCCCAGCTTCACTTGCCTCTGTCGCATTGACCCCCCCTCCATCACGTCTTGGCAGGGGATTTGCCTTAACATTCGGGGAGTCTGGCTGTTCCACCACAATTTCCCCACTGTCAATCAGGTTTTGGATTCGATGCTTCAACGTCCAACAGTCTTGTGTATCATGGCCAGGGGAACTGGAGTGGTATGCACATCGCTTTCTCGGGTCAAACCTTCTACCCTTTGGGTCACTCGGGGGTGCCAAACCAACTATCTTATTTTGGGCTACTAATACCGCTAATACCCGTTCAAGCGGCTCCCCGAGCGGGGTGAATACTCGATTTTGTGAGGCCTCATATCTTCTTCGCCCCTCTGCCCTTTGATCTGTGAAGTTTGGCTGTCGGGATGGCCCTACCCTCTGCACCTGTACCGGAAGATGGCTTTCTGTTTTTCTGGATGACCCTTGCAGGATGAGGGAGACATCCTCCTCCTTCTTCTTTTGGACCCTCCGGGAAGTGTTGCCATAGTTTCCATTCTGTATTTGCTCGGCAGCAGTTTCTAAAGCAGTAAAATCCTGGATTTTACTCGATTTCAACCCCATATCTACCATCTCTCCATGTTTAATCATTTCAGCAAAGGGTCTTCCACTCCCCGAGATGACTCGTTCATAATACGGTGCCTCCTGAATGTCTACAAAAGTCATCACCATCTCCGATTCGCTCATCGGGGGGTTCACCTGTGCGGCCATGCCCCTCCATCGTTGCGCATATTCCCTGCAGGATTCCCTAGGTTGCTTCTTAACTTTTGTCATTTGGTACCTGTCAGGGGCCATCTGGGCCTGAAAGCTGTATTGGGTTAAGAAGGTATGGGCCAGTTCTTCCCAGTTGTGGATTCGGGTGTTGTCAAGGCGGGCATACCAGATTCTTGCCTCCCCCGTTAAGCTTTTCTGGAACAGCTGCATTCTCAACCCTTCGTCCTCGGCATAAGACCCGAGTTCTCCAATGTATATTTTCAAGTGTGTGTAGGGGTCCCCCTTCCCATTGTATTTTTCAAACTCGGGGATTTTAAATTTCTCCGGGTATCTGGCTCCGGGGAAGACACATAAATCTGAATAGTTAACCCTGCCGAGGGACCCTATGCCCTTCATAGATTGGATGGTTTCCTCCATTTGTCTCATTTTCTTTCGCAGGTCATCTGTATCTCCCTCTTCCGGGATAGTAATCACTGTTTTGTTTGTTACGGGAATGGCCTTTGGGACGACTGGCTCGCCCTTAGGTGGATCCTCCCTAGGTGGTTCCTGCCTGGGTATCAACTGCTCTCTTAGCATTATGGCCATTTCTAACATCTGCTTCTTAAAGTCATCAAATTCCTCCCTGGATATGGAACCGGAATTGGTAGATGGAATATCAGCCATTTCAGATATAGAGTTTTGGGCCCTTTTAAACTGCGAACGGGTTTGAGGAGCAATCCTACAGAAACCAAGGTTCGAAGTTTAGTTGTGGGGAATAAAAATGCGGATGCATGCTAAAGCTGTAACTTCTGTATTTTGGGGTTTTTTAATCTTTCCCTGTAAAACAGAAAGTTAGTAGTCCTCTAATGCAATGACAAATGATAAACATGGCTTTATTAAGCTCCCCAGCCGTTCCCTGCGAAAGATAGAGGTTAGTAATTTCTTCTTGACGAAAAGGGAGGCATGAGATCATGACATTTACGCGTGCAATGTAAAAAGGCATGAAGAAACTTTTCCTGCGTAGGGTTAATCTGAGGCTGACCTATCCTAGGGTTACTCTCACGGGCTTTTCGGCATGAAGGTCCCCAAATCTTCGCAATCTACTCGTCTGAGCCCTTTCGATTGGAGCGGATTTGGGTGGTGCGTTTCCTGAGCCATCTCCGGGGAGCAGCCCCTTCGAGTCCAGTAATAAGCAACCGACAGGTTCGCCTCAGGAGGAGGTACTCTCTCAACATACATTCACATTCATCGCCCTCACCGTATGCAAATGAAAAGGTAAAGCAATTCCATTCAATCATTCATTTATTGGGCAAAAACACACATTCACACAACAAAACGTACAAAAGATCACAATATCGCACACATACACATATCCATGAATTTTAAAGGATAAGATAGCATCAATATTTGAAAGCGGCTTAAGCCCTCTAAAGTCCCCAGTAGAGTCGCCTATGTCGACGCCGGGTTTTTCGCTTCGTGTGTCCTTTTTTAGTCTTTTCCAATTTTAGCCTCTTGATTAAATGATTTTTAGAAAAGGTCGGCATCAATGTCGACGGGGTTTTGAAAGATCGTTTTTTATGATGAGCCAATTAACCAGAGTCGCCAGTTGGTATATTTGAAAAGGATGTACCAACTCATCCGAGTTTTTGTTTTTTATAAATCACTGGCTCATATGTGACTCCGAATTAATTGGTCTGCGAATCGAGATTCATAGAATTCGGGGGCTTGCTTAAGTGGGGGGAAGGTGTTAGGCACCCCTCGACTTCCGTGAAACACGGTTACCGCAATCTTGATGCTGTCCTATCCTTTAACTCATGAAATGTGTATATGTACGGGTGTGTGTGTGTGTGCTTATGTGAATGTTGGGGTGAGTTTGTATGAGATAATCATTTGGATTTTTAGGGGAAGTCGTGCTTTAATTTGGGAACGCTTCGGAATGTCTTTTCGGCCTACACGAGAAAGCTTTATGAAAAAGGTTTGATTTTAATTGTCAAAACTAGGAGATTTTCATTAGGTGACGTTTTGGCAAAAATAGGAGTTTATTAAGCCTTAGCAAAATAGGAATCGAGATTTATACGTTGCTTTCATAAATGATGGGCAATTTCTAGGATCTCTTTCGCCCTATACATCAAGGTTTAATAAAACATTTAATTTCTTTTATAAGACCCATTTTCGTGACATTTGAAAATAACTTCTTTTTAGCTTTCTCGTAAAATAGGATAGCATTTCCAATTTTTAGCCTCGTGATGCTAATATCCTACTTTGATTGATTTTAGAAAAGATCTTTATCGTTTAATCTTTTGAAATCATTTTGGCGTCACGAAATCTAATCAAGCATAAACACGCGTCGGGGCTATTCACGGGCATGTAAGCCATCAAAATATCCCCGAACGCCAACAATCACATATTTCACTACTACGGGGCCTTAAACCCGATTCTCGCCTTGGCGTCGTTTTAAGGCCCGATGGTTACATGTTACAAAACGAGCACCTTGAATCTATTACATACATCAAAACGTCCATCATCGGATTTGAACCACGGGGTCGCGTTCCTAGGCTCACACGAGATTACGACATGCCCACAAAATGAGTATTACATAACTAACCAACCCGGATTTATCTAATACACCATGATATCCGAAAATGACAATCTAAATAAGTTACACACAATGAATCACCATAAACAAGTTAGAAATTTCATCAATTGGATATCCTCGGGTTATTAGGAAGAATTGTGTTCCGGTGGAACCCTCACCAATAATCCCTAATCCATGATTGTTCAACAAGATACATGAAAGTTACATCTAATTTACCCAATCAATATGACATGAATTGCTAGAACAAATAGAAATTTTCAACTTGCAATTGATCTCAAATGGATGTGAACTTGTGTATTTGAATAGGATAAAGAGTGTATTTGATACAATCAAAATCAAAAGAATTAAATTCTCTCCTTTTTTTCTCTCTTTTCTTCCTATTTGATTGTAAAATTTCTCTCTTTTCCCCTCTAATTTCGTGCTTGTGCTGCTGCTGAAATCTCCTTCTTCTCCAAAATTGGTGAACTCCCTGTATGCTGCACGAAACTGGGCTGAAATAGGCTGGCCGCAGATCAATCTGTGGCTGGCTGGCCGCCTGCCTTCCACTCACCCCGATTTCGAGTTCCGTGTTTCGAGTTCCATGTTTTCAAAAGGCACACTATTTGGCCGCAGATCAATCCGCGGCTGGACGGTTTGACTTTCACGTTTTCCGTGCCACGCCTTGATTTCTGTGACGTCGGTTTTCGCTGACAGGCTCGTATTCGGCAGTCCGGGAATTTTCGGGAGACGTGCCACCTCATTCGGGAATGCTTGCTTCGGACGGCTTTATTGTCACGTCAGCCTTGGTCGCCAAAACATTGCGGTGGCGTCGGGCGCTCGCACTTGTGCCCATTCCTTCGCTCCCGCAAGCCGGTTCAATTGACGATTTTGCCCTCCTGTCATGGTTAGTACAAGGAACGCAAAATTTGGGTGTCTACACCCTATTTCAGCCTTCTTTGTTGACTTACCTAACAATGTTTTATCAAATTCTCATGTAAAAATCAGTTATGCAACCCTTTGAACCCCATCAGTCAAATTAATCAAATTATTCGTGCTATCCAATAACTCAAGTTATGACAAGCATAATTACTCTCATGATCAAAATTATTTTATCCCTAACAACTTTCAAACTGTCCAAGCTAACACAATAATACCCATCTCAACATTGGTCGAGCCTAACTCATACCAACTATTCAATTGGATTCATGCAACAAACTAAATGCACCTAACACAACCAAACTAAACTATGCAAGATTCACAATAATCACAATGATATGCCAACATCCTAATAGATATGATGCACAAAACCAACAAACATGTTAAACAAAAAAAACTAAAAGAACTCCCCCAAACTTAAAATAGACAATGCCCTCATTGGATAAAACAATAAAAGGAAAGGAAAAGAAAAGAAAAACTCCCCTAATCTGAAGTAGCAGCATCTGCATCCTCCCCATCTGAAGGTGTGTCTTGAGGCGGATAAGTTGAGGCTGCACCAAATGTCGGGAATTGTACTTGAACGCCCAACTGAGAAAAGGCCTACGAGAAACTATTTGAAAGCTGAGTGGAGAAAGATCGAAGTTCGGTCATACTCGAGTGTATAACATCCATCCTCTGAGTCATACGTCTCTCCATGCGATCCAAACGAGCCTGGGATATATGAGTTGGCTGTTCAGGTTCGGGCACCGGCTGATCAGCGGCCTCCTCACTCTCACTGTAGTCTCCCAATAAAAATCCTGCTCCCTGGGCATGAGAAGGAGCTCCTTCCCACACCTTATACTTAGAAATCCTCGCATGGTCAATCGTGTTCATCGGGAGTTGCACAGGCTCACTATCAGCCCACTCCACCCCCACAGCCGAGCATAGACGTGTAATTACTGACGCATGAGGGATACCACCGGAAGTACCACCCTGAAGGTATCGATGAATAGATTGATGGATAACATACCCCACATTAATTGATTTCCCTTGCATAATACCATATAGCAAAATTGCCCGATCCTTAGTCATGTCGTTTTGGTGCCTGGTTGGCATGAGATTGGCACAAATAAAGCTGTACCAGGCCTTGCCATAACGACTCAAGGCAGTGTGAGGGAAGTGAAGCTTCTGATCTTTCCCTTGCTTTGTTGTCCATGCGGTACCAGGCTTGCACAAAATATTCTTGATTCGCTCCAATTTAGTGTCCTAATTTGTAGAGTGAAAACTTTCAGGATCAGAGTGATGAACAGAAGGCAAGTGATAGATGGCGTTGATACTCTTGCTATCATATGGCACCTGACAACCCCGCACAAAAGCAGTCCCGTCCTTGGAAATCTTCGTGTTAGCGTAGAATTCTTGCACAACTGAAATCGGGGCTACCAATGGGGTTTCAACAAACAACAACCAACCCTTCGCTCGGATCATGCTCATCATTTGACCATCCAAATCTGGATCGGGTTTTAGCCCACGTTCCGACACAAAAGTCTTTCCCAACAAAACCCTGTGATAAAAATCCTCAGCCTCGGCAGATACAAACTTACTACTATCAAAATCCACTGACTCAGCCTCTGCATGAGAACTAGAAGATTCCCCACATGGTCTCTTAGAAGCCATATCAAATCAGTCCCAATACACAATAATAAAAAATCTCCCCCAAACTTAACAAGCACCACACTAGGATTTACTCAAGCAATACCAATCCAATATACTTGCATGCACAGTATAATCACAACCAATAATCCCAATACACAATAATCCCAAGTCTAAAATCTGACAACTAAATGTGATACCTTGATACAAAGTAAAACCCTAAATCGCAATGTACTTACTTCAACCAGACCCACTGCAATTCCTTGCTTTCCCACCGTGATGCACTGAAAATCTCCTTGAAGAACACTGAAATAGATGAAGGATTCGTATTTTGGGGTTTGAAGGAAGAAGTCGGCTATGTGTGGTGTTGGTATGGAGAGAGAATGGAGATGAAGAGAAATAGAAGTTAGGGTTTGTGATAGGAAGTGTTTGATTTGGAGAAGGATTTTTGTAATGGTAGGATTTGGTTGTGATTCGGATTTGGAAGAGAAGAAAGGGAGGAATCGGTTTTGAAAAGGAAAGATTATGGAGAATAAGAGTCCAAGCGGGAGAAGGAATTAAAAAGGCAGATATGGGTCGAGTTTAATCTGGGTTTTGAAACCTGGGATCCGATCGAGGAGCGGCCGTGCTAGAATTTGGCTTGAGTTGGGCACAGCCGCGCTGGTGTACCAGCTGCCCATTTTTGATTTCTGAAGCAAGGCGCGGCCGCGCTTGATTTCTTCACACTTGGGGCGCGGCCGCGCTGGCCTAAAAATCCGGAATTGCACTGTTAAGCCTTTCTTGATGATTTCTTCATGTGCATGTAAGTTTGCAAAATCACAATCTAATTGTAATACGCAACGGAAAATGGAAATTAAAATTTTTGCAACTTATCCATGAATCACCTTATGCATAGCTATTAATTGAAGAAGAAGATGAATAAGAAATATACCTTAATAGATCCAACCTTTGAACCGCTACAAGATCTACTCCTTGTTGATTTCTTCAAGTTCCTCCTTTCTTTGCTCCTTGGATTAAACACTAGCTTCAAAGTGTATGAAGCACTCTAAAGGTGATCCACCAAGAAATGATTAATGAAGAAACAAATTATGATTTCCTAGAAATCAAGGATGGCTAATCCAAATAGTTCTTTCTTTCCTAACTCTTAAGAAATTCAAGAATAATTATTGATTTTTCCTAATCTCTATTAGGGTTCATCTCATGATCTCTTGCAAATCATCATGCAAGTATTCATCTAATCATTCTAGTTGTATACTTACATGTATACATATTCTCCTAACCCACATGTAGGCTTCATTTCACACATAACATATGTTACTTGTTTAATCAACATTAAGCAAGTAACACATATTAATCTAGAAATTGAATTTCATTTGCATTTGCATTTCATTTGCATTTGCATTTGTAGGAGCATTTATTACAACTAAACTCTTTAGCAATAAATGTATTAATTCAATTCCCAATCTAATTAGGAATTAAATAATAATAATAATAATAATAATAATAATAATAATAATAAGATTTCTCTTATTAATTTATAATTCAATATTTCTCCAAATATATCATTATAAATATTAAGCTATTCAATTTATTCTACTAATAAATTAAATACTTAATTTATTATCATTAAGCCAATTGTTTCTAAATAATATATTTCTTTTGCGGTGTGACCCTTTAGGTTCAATATTATGCTGGTAGTAGAATAAATAAATTAGAACAATTCTAATATTATTTATAATGAATTAAACTCCTTTAATTCATATATAAATAAATAATATTTATCCTACATCATGAGTGACACCTTACGATAATGTATCATGACTATCCGTATAATATGAAATCAACGTTTAATCACATAGAACCTATTCAGTAATAGTTACCGTACAATTCAATCCTTCTACCATACAATGTCCCGATTAAATATAAGACATGGAATTACTGATAAGTCTTATTTTATTTAATCATATGCATTTCGATTTAAGAATGCACAACTCCGATTAATGTAAATTAGAAACTCCTTTCTAATTTTCATTCAACCCTGGCCAGGGATTTTTGAGCTGTCATTTATCAAATCGCATAGGACATTCTCTCCCTTTATCAGAAGTGGTAGATCCTTTGTCGATCACTCACCTACCTCCGTGTATACTTTATTATACCCGTACATACCCTATGACATACCCTAAGGTATTAAGGAATATGACAAAGTATAACTTAACATACACAAGGTACTATGATGATCTCAAGTCCAAGGATCACTTGTACAACTATCACTTAAGAACTTCCCTATTGACAGGTGAATAAAACTCCATTAGGGTTCTTTAAGCGAGTCACGTTCAGTGAACTTATTCTCTAATAAGCACCTACATACTTGCTTTAGTGTCTTCACACAAATGATTATGAGATCAATCATTATCTTCTAAAGATCAAGCATAGTATGTACTAATCTATCCGGATCAGTAATCCCAATATTAGTGATCCAACGATTAGGAACATTTTAGTTTTGAGCTTTCTTGAATTTAGATCTCACTAGCATGATCTCATCATGATTCTAAAAGCATTGCTCGAAAACTATGGGTTTATCACATTTATTAATTCAACCAATTAACATGGATAAAATATGCCTTTTATTCTATTATTAATATTTGAATAAGATTACAAAGTAAATGCTTATTACATCAAATATAATTGGCTTGAGGGCATATTACTTTCAATCTCCCACTTGCACTAAAGTCAATCACCTTGGTATCTAATACCCATTTTATCGAAATGGCGATTGAATTGATCTTGCGATAATGCTTTAGTAAATGGATCTGCAATGTTGTTCTGAGAGTCCACTCTTTCTAAGGTGACATCTCCTCTTTCAATTATTTCTCTAATTAAATGAAATCGCCGCAACACGTGTTTGGATCTCTGATGAGACCTGGGTTCCTTAGCCTGTGCAACAGCTCCAGTGTTGTCACAATGAACCGGAACGGGTCCAGTAATGCTAGGAACTACCCCGAGTTCAGAAATGAACTTCTTCATCCAAACAGCTTCCTTTGCAGCTTCACTTGCAGCCATATACTCTGCCTCTGTCACTGAGTCAGCAACTGTTTGCTGTTTGGAACTCTTCCAACTCACTGCTCCACCGTTCAAGGTAAATACATACCCTGACATGGATTTACTGTCATCTTGGTCAGTTTGAAAACTTGAGTCTGTAAAGCCCTCTAGTTTCAAATCAGACCCACCATATACTAGAAACACATCTTTAGTTCTTCTCAAGTACTTCAAGATGTTTTTTTACAGCTTTCCAGTGTTCTTCTCCAGGATTAGACTGATATCTACTTGTTACACTAAGTGCATAAGCAATATCTGGTCTGGTACATATCATTCCATACATTATGGATCCTATTGCCGAAGCATAAGGTATTTGATTCATGCGTTCTCTCTCTTCAGGTGTCTTTGGGGACAATTTCTTAGAGAGATTTACTCCATGACTCATCGGTATGAGCCCTCTCTTGGAGTCTTGCATGCTAAACCTATTTAGCATCGAATCAATGTATGCACCTTGGGTCAAGCCGAGCATCCTCTTTGATCTATCTCTATAGATCTTTATCCCCAATATGTAGGATGCTTCTCCCAAGTCCTTCATGGAGAAGTGTTTAGATAACCAAATTTTAACTGATTGTAGCATCGGTATGTCATTCCCTATAAGTAATATATCATCAACATATAATACCAGAAATGTCACAGCACTCCCACTAACTTTCTTGTACACACATGGTTCATCCTCATTTTTGATAAAATCAAACTCTTTGATTGTCTCATCAAAACGGATGTTCCAACTTCGAGAAGCTTGCTTCAATCCATAAATGGATCTTTGTAACTTACACACTTGATTTGTTCCAACCTTTGAAACAAAACCCTCTGGCTGTATCATATATACATCCTCATCTAGTTTCCCATTGAGGAAGGCCGTTTTCACGTCCATTTGCCAGATTTCGTAGTCATAGTAAGCTGCAATCGCAAGTAAAATCCGGATGGACTTGAGCATGGCTACTGGTGAGAAGGTTTCATCATAGTCAACTCCTTATCTTTGTTTGAAACCTTTTGCAACCAGTCTGGCCTTATAGGTCTCCACCTTGCCATCTGCTCCAGTCTTTTTCTTAAAGACCCATTTACACCCTATAGGCACAATGCCTTCAGGTGGAGTAACCAAAGTCCATACTTGGTTTTCATACATGGAGTCCATTTCGGATTTCATGGCTATTTGCCATTTCTCAGAGTGTTTACTACTCATAGCCTCATCGTATGTTACTGGATCATCATCAGTTATGATGCGTACCTCATCATCATCTTCTATGATAAGTGTATACCTTTTAGGTATTTTCGGCACTCTTCCAGATTTACGACTCAGTTGTGGTACAGAAGTTATATCTACTTGAACATGTTCATCCACTTGATCTGTAGTGATTTGTGGTTCTTGAATTTCTTCAAGATCTATTTTCCTCCCACTAGCCCCTTCAAGGATAAACTCTTTTTCCAAGAAGGTAGCGTGTTTGGCAACAAACACCTTTTGCTCGGTAGGATTATAGAAATAATATCCTAAACTTTCTTTAGGATACCCCACAAATTTGCACTTGTCAGATCTAGCCTCAAGTTTGTCACTTTGTAACTTCTTTACATAAGCGTTACAACCCCAAATCTTAATATGCTTAAGACTGGGTTTCCTCCCTGTCCACATCTCATATGGAGTCTTAGGGACGGATTTTGAGGGAATCTTGTTAAGTAGATATGCAGCCGTTTCTAGGGCATGACCTCAGAATGATATTGGAAGGTCGGTGAAACTCATCATGGACCGCACCATGTCTAACAAGGTACGATTCCTTCTTTCAAATACACCATTTAATTGTGGCGTACCAGGAGGCGTCCATTGAGAGAGAATACCATTTTCTTTGAGATGATTAAGAAACTCATTGCTCAAGTATTCTCCTCCTCGATCTGATCGAAGAATCTTAACACTTTTGCCAGTTTGTTTCTCTACTTCACTTCTGAATTCTTTGAACTTTTCAAATGATTCGGATTTGTATTTCATTAAATACACATATCCAAATCTTGAATGATCATCAGTGAATGTAATGAAATACGAATACCCTCCTCTAGCATCTGTTGTCATAGGTCTACATACATCTGTGTGTACCAACTCTAACAATCCTGTAACCCTCTCTCCATGTCCACTAAATGGAGATTTAGTCATTTTACCCATGAGACATGATTCACAAGTTGGATATGATTCAAAATCGAATGGTTCTAAAAGACCATCAATATGCAACTTGTTTAATCTTGTTTCATTGATGTGACCGAGTCTACAGTGCTAAATGAAAGTATGATTTACTTCATCTCTTTTTCTTTTACAAGTTTGTTCAATTTGAAAAATATTTTCATGTAAGTAAAGTCCATCAATTAAGCTACCAGTTCCAAACAAAACATTATTATTATAAATAGAACAACCATTGTTCTTAAATATAACAGCGAATCCTTCTTTGTCCAACATAGAAATAGATATAATGTTTCTGATGAGAACAGGTACATAATAACAATTTATTAAATTGATAGATTTTCCCGTAGGCAGTGCTAAACAATAAGTCCCCACAGCTAATGCAGCAACTTTTGCTCCATTTCCCACTCGTAGAGTTACTTCTCCTTTGTTTAGCCTTCTACTTCTGCTTATTCCCTGCAATGAATTGCATATGTGAGAACCACAACCGGTATCTAATACCCAAGTAGAATTTTGACTTACAGAAAGATTTATTTCAATCATGAATAAACCTGTATCCGTAGCTGAAGCTTCAACAAGCTTTTTCTGCTTTGCCTCTGCAAGGTAATCCTTGCAGTTTCTCTTCCAATGTCCAGGCTTATTGCAGTGGAAGCAAACTCCTTTGCTATCCGCATTAGTTTTATTCTTATTACCTTTATCAGTTACCTTTCCTTTTGCCTTCTTAGAATTTTTCTTCTTAGCAGAAGATCCTTTGGGCCACTTCCTTTTCTTGGAAGCGTCACCTATCAGTAAGACTTGGTCTTTCTTGGATGGAAAGTGACTCTCTGCAGTTTTCAACATGTTAAGCAATTCAGGCAAGCTGACATCAAGCTTGTTCATGTGAAAATTCACAACAAATTGTGAGTAGGAGTCCGGGAGTGACTGCAAGATCAAATCTTGGCTCAACTCTCCATCCATTACAAAACCCAGTTGTCCCAATTGTTCAATCAAATTGATCATTTTGAGGACATGTGCCTGTACTGTAGGGTCATCGGTCATTCTAGATCGGAAGAGCTCCTTAGATATCTCATATCTTGCAGACCTACTTTGTTCACCATACAACTCTTGCAGGTGAAGCAATATAGCAGGTGCATCCATTTTCTCATGTTGACGTTGTAACTCGTTACTCATGGATGCGAGCATGATGCATTGAGCTACCATAGCATCATCTTGCCACTTTTTAAAAGTAGCAATCTCTTCCTCAGAGACAGTTTCTGCAACAGTTGCAGGAACAGGCGAATTAAGGACATAAGATAATTTTTCAGCGGTGAGAACAATTCTCAAATTCCTTAACCAATCCGTGTAGTTCGGTCCGGTTAGTTTATTAGCATCCAATATGCTCCGCAGTGATAGTGAATGGGCCATTTGTAAAAATCTGTAAATGAATTTTTATTTAAACAACATTAGCATATATTCATTTTATTAATCACCAATTTAATATAGGACTTTATTAAAAGGGTGTCTCCCACTATTTTATACAAACTATATGACCCTCCATATATAGTTCGACAAATTTTCAAAAATCTGTTTAGTGAGTAAGGATCCTATTGACATAAATATGCAGCCTTGTGTGTGCACAACAAACCATATATTTATTCAAAGGGTAGACAACTCTTGTCAATTACATCAACTATGTAACTCCTTGTATTTTGCCTCTTAGATTATAATAGTCAAGTGTGTGCACATCCGAACTAAAATAATCCAAGTTAAGTTTCACCTAGCATTTCCATATAAGCGAATAGAAAAATATAGTCCTTGTGTGTGCACAACAAAACTAGTATTGTTCAATTCCTTATAAAACATTTTTAATGTAATAAAGCCAACATCTTAAAAATTTAATATGAGTCTTGTGTGTGCACAACAAACTAATATTAAATAATTAATACTCTATTGCTTTATCATGCTAGAAGGCTACGTTTGATATTTTTGAAATACCTTTAAACGTATTCAACTTAATATTTTGTAATGAGGGTTTTGTTATTAATGGTCTCATCTTGTTTAGCGCGCATGCAAGTATATATATATAAATACACGTCATATTAAACATTCATCAACATGAATAATAATATATTTAATATATATATATATTATAAGCATGCATTCATAGAATACTATATTCTATATGGGATGATTATGGACTTAATCTAATTTGATTCACTCGAGCCACCGAGTAAATCAATAGGTCAAACCTAGGGTGCAAGAATAAATTTGAATATAACTATTACATTCAACCCAGGCTTCATTACAAATGGGTCTTCAATGCTCTTGCTCTTCGGTTCCAATTTCTCTAGTAACTCTATTAAATCCTATTACATTCATTTTAACAAAATAGAAACCTTGATCAACAGTCAAGGGGAAGTACATAGGAGAGAGATAGAAATTACATTTAGAAATTTAGATAGGCGAGGTACGCAGACCCCATTATGAATAAAACCATTCATTCAAGCATCCATTCAAATTAAATCCAATCACATTGGTCAATAGTCCTTAATCATCCCCTATATATATATATCAACATATATAAATACCATTCATCTCATGAATAATAAACCATTCAATATATATTGATATCATTTAATGGGCAATTGACTAGTAGAAATCCAAAATCCAATTAAAATAAACTCCTTTATTTTAATCCATTCCAAATTAATATAAACTCCTTTATAAAATTTAGAATCTTTGTTCAAAATTGAAATCCAATATTAATTAAAATAAACTCCTTTATTTTAAACTAATTTCAAGTCTAAAATAAACATCTTTATTTTTCAACATTGAAATTTTAAAATTGGAAAATTAATTTTTTTTTTTTTTTCTTTTCTTTTGATGTTTTTCCAAAAAACATAATTTCATACTAATAATTATACCCAAAAAATTGTTCTAAACACATATCAACGTATATATGATTGATACAATTAATAGTACGCATAAGGATGGCTCTTGATACCACTGTAAGTTCGCAAAATCACAATCTAATTGTAATACGCAACGGAAAATGGAAATTAAAATTTTTGCAACTTATCCATGAATCACCTTATGCATAGCTATTAATTGAAGAAGAAGATGAACAAGAAATATACCTTAATAGATCCAACCTTTGAACCGCTACAAGATCTACTCCTTGTTGATTTCTTCAAGTTCCTCCTTTCTTTGCTCCTTGGATTAAACACTAGCTTCAAAGTGTATGAAGCACTCTAAAGGTGATCCACCAAGAAATGATTAATGAAGAAACAAATTATGATTTCCTAGAAATCAAGGATGGCTAATCCAAATAGTTCTTTCTTTCCTAACTCTTAAGAAATTCAAGAATAATTATTGATTTTTCCTAATCTCTATTAGGGTTCATCTCATGATCTCTTGCAAATCATCATGCAAGTATTCATCTAATCATTCTAGTTGTATACTTACATGTATACATATTCTCCTAACCCACATGTAGGCTTCATTTCACACATAACATATGTTACTTGTTTAATCAACATTAAGCAAGTAACACATATTAATCTAGAAATTGAATTTCATTTGCATTTGCATTTCATTTGCATTTGCATTTGTAGGAGCATTTATTACAACTAAACTCTTTAGCAATAAATGTATTAATTCAATTCCCAATCTAATTAGGAATTAAATAATAATAATAATAATAATAATAATAATAATAATAATAAGATTTCTCTTATTAATTTATAATTCAATATTTCTCCAAATATATCATTATAAATATTAAGCTATTCAATTTATTCTACTAATAAATTAAATACTTAATTTATTATCATTAAGCCAATTGTTTCTAAATAATATATTTCTTTTGCGGTGTGACCCTTTAGGTTCAATATTATGCTGGTAGTAGAATAAATAAATTAGAACAATTCTAATATTATTTATAATGAATTAAACTCCTTTAATTCATATATAAATAAATAATATTTATCCTACATCATGAGTGACACCTTACGATAATGTATCATGACTATCCGTATAATATGAAATCAACGTTTAATCACATAGAACCTATTCAGTAATAGTTACCGTACAATTCAATCCTTCTACCATACAATGTCCCGATTAAATATAAGACATGGAATTACTGATAAGTCTTATTTTATTTAATCATATGCATTTCGATTTAAGAATGCACAACTCCGATTAATGTAAATTAGAAACTCCTTTCTAATTTTCATTCAACCCTGGCCAGGGATTTTTGAGCTGTCATTTATCAAATCGCATAGGACATTCTCTCCCTTTATCAGAAGTGGTAGATCCTTTGTCGATCATTCACCTACCTCCGTGTATACTTTATTATACCCGTACATACCCTATGACATACCCTAAGGTATTAAGGAATATGACAAAGTATAACTTAACATACACAAGGTACTATGATGATCTCAAGTCCAAGGATCACTTGTACAACTATCACTTAAGAACTTCCCTATTGACAGGTGAATAAAACTCCATTAGGGTTCTTTAAGCGAGTCACGTTCAGTGAACTTATTCTCTAATAAGCACCTACATACTTGCTTTAGTGTCTTCACACAAATGATTATGAGATCAATCATTATCTTCTAAAGATCAAGCATAGTATGTACTAATCTATCCGGATCAGTAATCCCAATATTAGTGATCCAACGATTAGGAACATTTTAGTTTTGAGCTTTCTTGAATTTAGATCTCACTAGCATGATCTCATCATGATTCTAAAAGCATTGCTCGAAAACTATGGGTTTATCACATTTATTAATTCAACCAATTAACATGGATAAAATATGCCTTTTATTCTATTATCAATATTTGAATAAGATTACAAAGTAAATGCTTATTACATCAAATATAATTGGCTTGAGGGCATATTACTTTCAGTGCACACCTTGATGTATGACCTGTAAGCAATAAAAACCAAGAAACAAAGCATCTAATTACTACCAAATAGAAACAAAACTAAGTCTAATAATGAATCCTAAAAATCACAAAATTTTAACTAAAAAGCAATTAAAAATTGGGTTGTCTCTCAACTAGCGCTTGATTTAAAGTCTTTCAGCCTGACTACTCCCTGTTTCAATTTCAATCGGCAAGAGTGATTGAGGTTTTCTGACGATCAACACCACCACCCCAATAATGCTTTAATCTTTGGCCATTGACTTTAAACGACTCTTCCAAATTGTTTGCAAAGACTTCAACGGCACCATGAGGGAATGCTTGTTTGACGATGAAAGGACCCGACCACCAAGACTTGAGCTTCCCTGGAAATAACTTTAGTCTAGAATTGAATAGAAGCACTGCTTGTCCCGGCTCAAACGTCCTGTTGATGATTTTCCGATCATACCACTTCTTAACTTTTTCCTTGTAAAGCTTTGAATTCTCATATGCTTGTAACCGGAATTCATCGAGTTTGTTAAGCTGAAGTAGCCTCTTTTCCCCAGCAGCCGCGAGATCAAAGTTCAACTTTCTGATGGCCCAGTATGCTTTGTGTTCAAGCTCAACCGGTAGGTGACACGCCTTTCCATAGACTAATTGGTACGGTGACATACCAATGGGCGTCTTATAAGCTGTCCGATAATCCCAAAGTGCATCATCCAATTTTGCTGACCAATCTTTTCTACTCGGATTGACGATTTTCTCCAGAATTCTCTTCACTTTTTTTTGCTAAATTTAGAGTTTGTATAAATAGAAAACCATAAATACAATGGCGAAGGGGCATACCCCAGACAAAAGGTCATTATGAGACAGGCACCATAATGAACCGAAAAAGAGAACTATCCCATAAAAGAAATAGAGTCAAAGCATAAAAGCAAAACAAAGCAAATCAAATAGCAACCAATTACAACCAGTTATGGAATGTATGACATTTTTGAACTGCCTGATGGAACTTCATAGAACTGGAGAGGCGAGCCTTGATCAAGCTGATGATCTCCTTAGATAGGGCATGAGGGGGCAGCATGGTCCCTTCATGAAGCATAGAATTCTCTTCACTTCTCTGTTTGAAACTTCGGCTTGACCACTGGTTTGGGGATGGTAAGCTGTCACAATTCGGTGGTTTACCCCATACTTAGCTAAAAGAGCCGTGAAATACCTATTGCAAAAATGGCTCCCTTCATCGCTGATAATTGCTCTTGGGGTGCCGAAACGTGTGAAGATGTTTTTCCGCAAAAATTTAAGAACCACCTTGGCATCATTAGTCGGCAACGCACTTGCTTCCACCCATTTAGAGACATAATCGACCGCTAAAAGGATGTAAAGGTTGTCAAAGGACGATGAGAATGGCCCATGAAATCTATTCCCCAAACGTCGAAGACTTCGACTTCTAAAATGGCATTCAAATGCATCTCATGACGCTTGGAAATATTTCCCACCCTTTGACATCTGTCACATCTTTGCATGAAGTGGTGGGCGTCCTTAAACAACGTTGGCCAGAAAAATCCTGCCTGTAACACCTTGGCCGTTGTCTTTTCGCCTCCATAATGACCTCCGTATAGCGAATCATGGCAATGATGTAAAATACTCTCTATTTCACTTTGTGGCACACACCGTCTAATCATCTGATCGGCACAATGTTTGAACAGGAATTGCTCATCCCACATGTACCTTTTTATATCATGCAGAAACTTTTTCTTTTGTTGGTTTGTCAAATTAGGAGGAAGTACGTTGCTAATCAAATAATTGACAAAATCGGCATACCATGGGACTTCTGAATGGATCACAAACAACTGCTCATCCAAAAAGAACTCATTGATCACCGTTTTATCTCCCTTGATGTGGTCATTGTTTTCTAATCTCGAGAGATGATCTGCCACTTGATTTTCCGTCCCCTTCCTATCCCGGATTTCCAAGTCAAACTCCTGGAGTAAAAGTATCCATCGAATCAGCCTTGGCTTGGCATCCTTCTTAGAAATCAGATATCTTATGGCAGAATGGTCACTGAACACCACCACTTTAGTTCCAATTAAGTACGACCGGAATTTTTCAAATGCATACACGACTGCTAGCAACTCCTTCTCGGTAGTCATGTAGTTGAGTTGGGCATCGTACAGTGTTTTGCTAGCATAATAAATGGCGTGAAAAATCTTTTCCTTTCGTTGGCCCAAAACAGCCCCAATAGCATAGTCACTAGCATCACACATAAACTCAAACGGCCTTGACCAATCCGGTGCTACTATTACTGGCGTTGTGGTCAATTTCCTTTTCAACAAGTCAAAAGTCGCAAGACACTCATCATCAAACTTAAAGGGAACATCTTTCTCTAATAGGCTACATAAAGGCTTAGAGATCTTAGAAAAGTCCTTTATGAATCTTCTATAAAATCCAGCATGTCCCAAAAAACTCCGTATTCCCTTGACTGTAGTTGGTGGAGGTAGATTTTCTATTGTCTCCAACTTGGCTCGATCTACCTCTAACCCGTTTGACGACACCTTGTGCCCAAGAATTATCCCCTCTTGCACCATAAAGTGGCATTTTTCCCAGTTGAGCACTAAATTGGTCTCCACGCATCTTTTCAAAACCAGGATCAGATTTTCCAAACAACTATCAAACGTGTCACCAAACATTGAAAAATCGCCCATGAATACCTCCATGTTGCGTTCGACTATATCTGAGAAAATAGCCACCATGCATCTTTGGAAAGTCGCTGGTGCATTGCATAAGCCAAAAGACATCCTCCGAAAAGCGAAAGTACCATAAGGACACGTGAAGGTAGTCTTTTCCTGATCTTCAGGGGCAATCACTATCTGATTATAACCTGAGTAGCCATCCAACAAGCAATAGTACTCGTGTCCAGCCAGTCTATCTAACATCTGATCAATGAAAGGTAGAGGAAAGTGATCCTTGCGGGTTGCCTTGTTTAATTTCCTATAGTCCATACAAACCCTCCATCCGGTCACTGTCCTTGTCGGTATCAATTCATTATTCTCATTTTCTACAACCGTCATACCACCCTTTTTAGGCACGCACTGGACTGGACTCACCCAATGGCTATCGGAGATAGGGTAAATGATACCTGTATCAAGCCACTTCAAAATTTCCTTTTTCACCACCTCTTTCATGATCGGGTTCAGCCTCCTTTGTTGTTCTATCGTTGGTTTGTCATCGTCTTCTAAAAGGATCTTGTGCATAAAGAATGATGGGCTAATTCCTTTTATGTCTGCAATGGTCCAACCAATGGCTGATTTGTATTCCCGGAGAACTCAAATCAACTTATTTTCCTACAATTCATTAAGTACAGATGCTATAATAATATGCAAAGTAGATGATTCACCCAAATAAGCATACCTCAGATGGCTCGGTAAAGGTTTAAGTTCAAGAGTAGGAGGTATTTCAAGAGATGGCTTCAAGCGCTCTAAGGATTTGTCAGTAATTTCCAAAGATTCATAGGGAATCTGAAATTTGTGTACTCTCGGCACTGTATCTAAAATTTGAAGAAACTCCATCATCTCAGGGTCATCCATGTCAGCCTCCCCTAATAAAATAGATTCCAATAGATCCTCCGTCAATTTCCTCAAAACTCGTCATCCATCATTTTTTCCACCACATCTAACCGGAAACACTCTTCCTCATCTGTAGGAAATTTCATGGCTTTGAACACATTAAATGTCACTTCTTGGTCTTGCACCCTCATAGTCAATTCTCCTTTTTGTACATCTATAAGTGTTCGTCCAGTTCCCAAGAAAGGTCTCCCCAATATAATAGGAATGTCTTTATCCTCCTTATAGTCCAAAATGATGAAATCGGCTGGGAATATGAATTTATCCACTTTTACCAGGATGTCTTCCACGATACCTCTAGGGTATGTAACCGACCTTTGAGCAAGCTGAAGAGATATGTTGGTCGGTTTCGGTGCAGGTAGACCCAGCTGGACATATATTGATAACGGCATAAGGTTGATGCTCGCACCCAAATCACACAAACATCTGCTGATTGATAAGCTGCCAATGGTGCAAGGGATAGTGAAACTACCCGGATCCTTCAACTTCGGTGGCAACTTCTTCTGCAATATAGCACTACACTCTTCAGTCAATGCTACTATTTCATAATCCTCCAGCTTTTTCTTCCTTGACAAAATTCCTTTCATAAACTTGGCATAGCTCGGCATCTGCTCTAAAGCCTCGGCAAACGGTATATTGATTTGCAGCTTTTTAAAGACTTCAAGGAATCTGGAGAATTGTTTGTCTATTTTCTGCTTGTGAAATCTCTGAGGATATGGAACAGGAGGGTATACTTCTGCTTGCTTTTTATGTTCCTTATCTTTCTCCTCATTCTCCGTTTCCTTGTCTTTTTCTACCGAGTTCTCTGCAGGAGCTGGGACTGGGGCGGGCGCGGCCGCGCTGCCTCCCTTAGTATTTCAGGCGCGGTCGCGCTGCTCTGCTGGAGTTGCTTCCCACTTCGAAGTGTTATAGCTTGACATTGTTCCTTACCATCTCTCTTGGGGTTGACTTCTGTATCACTTGGAAGTACTCCTTGCGGTCGATTGTTCAAGACTTGAGCCAACTGTCCCAGCAGATTTTCCAAATTCCTAATTGAAACAGCCTGGCTCTTCACATTCAAATATACCTGATTTAACAGCTTGTCTTGATCATTCATAAAGTTAATCACCCTAGATAACTAATTCACTGTATTTCTATGTGAATTACAATTGAAAAGTATTTTAAAGTCCAGGTTCCCTATTTTGATTACATGCGGTGAATAGGTATATGATGAGAATAAAATATGTTATATTTTTATTCCTTAATACTTAATCTTTTGTATATATTTTGTGCCTAAATACACTCATTATTCTTATATTTTTATTTTAAGTACAATTCAAGGGTTCTGTGACTTTGAAAATAATTTGGAGACGAATTGAGCATTATTAAAACAAGAGAGCGCAATTCAAGTATTATTGGACTGACCTAATTCATCAAGTCAATTCATAAATCATGTGGGCCTTTCATTGCGTGGATTTCTAGCTTATCTAAGTCCTAGCCAATTCACACGGATTAAATCATATTCAGCCACAATTCTTTAACATATATTTACGTGGGCCTACATGGTAATAACATGTTCAACAAGCTTCTAATAACATATTCAGTACAGGACATGCGAAGGAATGTTAAATGGGACCATGGATTCTTGAATTATAATTGGCAGCTAATCTAATTACATGGCATATTCAATTTGCACGGGTTCCTAGTAGCTGAAGAATTCAATTATGATTCAACAATTGATGTTCTAATATGGAATTTCAGTGTATTCAGCTTAGCTTCACGCGGTAGAATAATTTCCGAACGCGCCAAGGAAAAATCTTTTACACGACAATTATGGAAATTCAATTTTGACAATCTAATTTATTCAAGGAGCATATAGAAGTAGATTCTAGAATATTAATATTTTTAATACTAATGTTATTAGGATTTTAATTAGTTAGAATTTCAATTCCAATTTTAAATTGGATTATTATGTAATTGTTTCTATTATTATTAGGGTTAGGGTTACTTTTGAGTAGCATAAATAAGGGGTCAAGGTTGATGTAATGGACACAACACTTCATTCAATAAATAAAAATATTTCTCTCTCTATTATTCTTTGGTGTTTTTCATAGCTATGAGTAGCTAAATTTTTGTTCTTGGATTAAGGAGACGGAAGCCTCAGAAGTATTACACTGTGAGATCTAATTGATTTTAATTGTTCAATTATTATTTTGAGTATTGATTATTCTTTTGTGCTTGAATTTTATGATTGATATGTTTAATTACTAGAGTGCACGCTAGTTTATTATTCGTAGAAATCTACTGCTGAATTAGATATCAAATCCGTAATTGTTTGGTCACTTTAATTTGTGAAGCAACTAAGATTAATAATTGACTGCAGATCACGAGATTATTATATCTTAGAAAGAATATTCAACTAAATTAAATGCAACCGCTTGTGCTTGTGTTGTTTAGCTTCATCGGTTTTTCTAATTCTTAAAGCATCTACTAGATTAAACTTTTAGCGCTTGTCTGAAGTTGTTTAGTAGTTAGGGTTATTTAGATCGCTTGTTTCTATCTAACTAAAATTAAGGAAAGACGCAGAATAATTCAGAATGGTGAATTTATTTTAACGATGAATATTCAAAATATTAATTGATTATGCTTGAATCAATGATCAGTGTAAGTTTCTGAGGTGGAAGTTGATTTAATCCAAGGTTTGTTTTCTCTGATTTACTTTAATAAATTATTTTGCATTATTTTTTTGTTTACTTTAATAATTACATTCAAAACCCCCTTTTCTAGTATACAAAATATAAAAATAGATTAATCATTCTCTGTGGGATCGACTCTTGCTTACACTACTACATAAATATTTTTCGCAGCAAGGTTTTATTTTTGGTTGCCTGCGACAGCACACCAAATTTTGGCGCCGTTGTCGGGGAGTGAATTTAGTTTGTTTTTATATTTTTATTTTATTTGAATTTCCTTGATTGTTTATGCCCGAAACTCGATCTACTAATCAAGGTGATTTAAAGTGTGATCCAGAGATAGAGAGAACTATTCACAGATTAAAGAAGGAAGCTCGGAGAAATTTCGAAAAGAAGGAGGTTATGGCAGCGAATCGAACTTTGAAGGAGCTTGCAGCTCCGAACTTGGATCAACAACCATTATGCATAACTTTTCCTAATTTTGATAATAATATTCAATTTGAATTGAAATCTGGACTAATACATCTTCTCCCTACTTTTCATGGTTTGGCAGGTGAAGATCCACATAAACACTTGAAGGAATTTCATGTGGTATGCACGAGTATGAAACCGATCGGAGTGACCGAGGAGCAAATCAAATTGAGAGCCTTTCCGTTTTCTCTAAAGGATTTGGCAAAGGATTGGCTCTACTATCTACCCTCCGGGAGTATCACAACATGGGAAGGGATGAAAAGATTGTTCCTGGAGAAATATTTTCCCGCTTCACGAGTAGCCAACATTCGGAAGTCAATTTGTGGCGTGAGGCCGAATAATGGAGAATCTTTGCATGAATATTGGGAACGCTTCAAGAAATTGTGTGCAAGTTGCCCCCATCATCAAATAAGTGAACAGCTTCTCATTCAATACTTTTATGAAGGACTTATTTCTACGGATAGAAGCATGATCGATGCAGCGAGTGGAGGAGCCTTGGTGGATAAAACTCCTGAGGCTGCAAGGAATCTCATTGCAAATATGGCGGCTAACTCTCAACAATTTGGCACTAGACTGGATTTTGCACCCAGGAATGCTAGTGAGGTACAAATGTCTTCAATTGAACAACAAATTGCGAGTCTAACATCTCTTGTTCGTCAAATGGCTGTAGGTAATCCACAACAGGTGAAAGCTTGTGGAATTTGTGCGGTAATAGGACATCCAACAGATATGTGCCCAACCCTTCAAGAGAAGTCCTTCGAACAAATAAATGCAATAGGAGGATTTCCTGGATAACTCCAAAGAAAATATGATCCTTATTCAAACACGTATAATCCTGGATGGAGGGATCATCCTAATTTCAGCTGTGGGAATCCTCAAGCAAATCAGCCTGCAAATCAAAATGCCCCAAATTTTCAGCAATACAAGCACCCTTATCCTAGACAACAACAACAGGGCCAATCTTCTAACTCTAGTATGTCTTTAGAAGATATTGTTAAATCTCTTGCCACTAACACTTTACAATTTCAACAGGAAACGAGGGCAAGTATTCAGAATTTGGATACACAAGTGGGACAAATGGCAACTGCAATCAGTCGCTTGGAGGCGCAAGGTTCGGGAAAATTACCCTCTCAAACAGTGGTGAATCCAAAAGAGAATGCAAGCGCCATCACTTTGAGAAATGGTAGAGAGTTAGAAATTCCAGAAAAGTCAGTACCTACACCAAAGGAGCAAAGCAATGTAGATGAGGGTAAAGAAGAAACAAATAGCGGTAAAACGGATAGTGGAGATGAAGGTGATGAAGGTGCACTGAAGCGTAAATTTCCTCCTCTCTCTGAATATAAACCTGTACCCCCTTTTCCTTATGCTTTAACTGAAAACAGGAAAATTGATAAATATTCAGATTTGTATGAGACTTTCCGTAGATGTGAGGTAAATATTCCATTGTTACATGCTATCAAACAAGTACCTCGTTATGCTAAATTTTTGAAAGAATTGTGTACCCATAAGAGGAAGCAGGAACTTAAAAGATATGAGAAAGTAAAAGTAGGGAAAAATGTCTCAGCTGTTATTCAAAGAAAACTCCCTACTAAGTGTCAAGATCCGGGTATGTTCACTATTCCTTGCACAATAGGAAGCACTAGATTTGAAAAAGCTATGTTAGATTTAGGAGCATCTATTAATGTCATGCCATATTCTATATATGCTTCTTTGTCACTTGAACCTTTGAGTAAAACTGGTACAGTAATTCAATTGGCTGATAGATCTAATGCTTATCCTAGAGGTGTAATTGAGGATGTTCTTGTGCAAGTCAATGAATTGATTTTTCCTACAGATTTTTATGTGCTTGATATGGAAAACGGTGATCAACATGCACCTATTTTGTTAGGAAGACCATTTTTAAAGACATCCAAGACAAAAATTGATGTTCATAGTGGTACATTGTCAATGGAATTTGATGGCGAAGTTGTTAAGTTTAATATTTATGATGCCATGCGATATCCTAGTGACGATAACTCTATCTATTCTATTGATGTGATTGACTCTTTAGCTCAAGATGCCTTTGAACTTGGTGGAGAAGATGCCTTGGAGATTGCACTTAGTAAGAACATTGACGAGGAGAGTGCGAAATCAACCTTGAACACAGAATTGCAAGAGATTGTGGCAACTCTGAATGAAAATCCGAAGATAGGTAATATTTTTTATATGGATTTGCCAATCTCTGATAAAAAGACTCTACCATCTGTGTTCCAGGCACCCACTCTAGATTTGAAGCCTCTTCCCAGTCATCTCAAATATGTGTTCCTTGGAGAAAGAAAAACGTTACCAGTGATCATCTCTAATTCACTTAGTGAATCACATGAAGAGAAACTTGTGCAGATTTTGCAAGAGCATAAAAAGGCTATTGGTTGGACGATTGCTGACATTCAAGGCATTAGCCCTTCCACATGCATGCACCGGATCTTACTTGAAGAGGAGGCGAAACCTGCACGCCAACCACAAAGAAGATTGAACCCACCTATGATGGATGTGGTGAAACAAGAAATTCTTAAACTTCTTGAAGTTGGTGTGATTTACCCTATTTCGGATAGTAGTTGGGTTAGCCCAGTTCAAGTAGTGCCTAAAAAGGCTGGAATAACTGTTGTGAAAAACCAGAATGATGAGTTAATTTCTACACGTGTTCAAAATGGGTGGAGGGTTTGTATAGACTATAGAAAATTGAATGCTGTGACCCGCAAGGACCATTTTCCTTTACCTTTTATTGATCAAATGCTTGAACGATTAGCTGGTCATTCTTACTATTGCTTTCTTGATGGTTATTCAGGTTATTTCCAGATTGCAATTGCTCCAGAGGATCAAGAGAAAACCACATTTACATGCCCATTTGGTACTTTTGCGTATGGTCGCATGGCCTTCGGCTTATGCAATGCCCCATCTACTTTCCAAAGGTGTATGGTTAGCATATTTTCAGATTACATTGAGCATATCATGGAAGTTTTTATGGACGATTTTTCGGTTTATGGAGACTCATTTGATACTTGTTTGCATAATCTTACACTTATTCTTCAAAGATGCATAGAAACTAACCTTGTTTTAAATTCTGAAAAGTGTCATTTTATGGTTAAACAAGGTATAGTTTTGGGTCATGTTATTTCCTCCAAAGGCATTGAAGTAGATAAAGCAAAAATTGATGTTATTCAATCTCTCCCTTATCCTACTAGCATACGGGAAATTCGTTCTTTTCTTGGACATGCAGGTTTTTATCGAAGATTCATCAAAGACTTTTCCAAAATTGCAGCACCCCTGTGCAAGCTACTACAAAAAGATACGGTTTTTGATTTCGATGAGAAGTGCCAAACAGCGTTTGATAAATTGAAGGGATTGTTGACATCTACGCCAGTAATTCAACCGCCTAATTGGACCCTGCCTTTTGAGATAATGTGCGATGCAAGTGATTACGCAGTAGGAGCTGTGTTAGGACAAAGAATTGGAAAAGCATCCCATGCCATTTACTATGCGTCGAAGACCTTGAATGATGCCCAGCGAAACTATTCTACTACTGAAAAAGAAATTTTAGCTGTTGTATTTGCTTTAGAAAAATTTTGATCTTATTTGCTTGGTACTAAAGTTATTATTTATTCTGATCATGCAGCTCTTCATTATTTGATGACGAAGAAAGAGGCAAAACCAAGGTTGATAAGATGGATACTTCTCTTGAGCGAATTTGACTTGGAGATTAAGGATAAAAGAGGAACTGAGAATAGAGTTGCGGATCATTTGAGTCGTTTAGTCAATATAAATGATGAACTTCAGCTGAAAGAAGAGTTTCCCGATGAACAACTGTTTTCTGCAAACACATCCATGCCTTGGTATGCGAATATTGTGAATTATTTGGTTACTAACGAATTGCCTTCTGGTTTGTCTAAAGCTGTAAAGGATAGAACCAAAAGTGAGGCCAAATACTATGTATGGGATGATCCATATTTGGGGAAACATTGTGCCGATCAAGTGATAAGAAGGTGTGTTCCTCAGAGTAAAATCACTTCTATTCTCACTTTTTGTCATTCTCATGCTTTTGGAGGTCACTTTGGATCGAAGCGGACAGCAAGAAAGGTGTTAGAAAGTGGTTTCTTTTGGCCATCCTTATTTAAAGATTCATATTTATTTTGCAAGTCATGTCATAATTGTCAAAAGACAGGTAATATTTCCCAACGGAATGAGATGTTGCAAACCCCCATACTATATTGTGAAATTTTTGATGTTTGGGGCATTGATTTTATGGGACCGTTTCCTGTATCTTTTGGGTATCTTTATATTTTACTTGCTGTTGACTATGTCTCAAAGTGGGTGGAAGCTAAGGCCACCAGGACTGACGATTCTAAAGTGGTTGCAGATTTTCTTCAGTCTAACATATTTTCTAGGTTTGGCATTCCAAAGGCTTTAATCAGTGACCGGGGGACTCATTTTTGTAATCGAATTATGGGAGCACTGCTGAGAAAGTATCATGTGACTCATAAGGTGTCAACTGCTTATCATTCGCAGACCAATGGACAAGCTGAAGTGTCAAATAGAGAAATCAAGGCCATCATTGAAAAGACGGTTAACCCGAGTAGGAAGGATTGGAGCTTGCATTTGGATGATGCGTTATGGGCCTATCGAACTGCGTTCAAGACACCCATTGGTATGTCGCCTTACAGATTAGTGTTCGGGAAGCCATGTCGCCTACCTGTAGAATTGGAGCACAAAGCTTATTGGGCTATCAAAAGCTTCAATATGAGGATGCGTGAAAGTGGAGAACATCGGAAGTTGCAATTACAAGAGTTGGAAGAAATTCGTAATGACGCATACGAGAGTGCGAGGATTTACAAGGAAAAGACAAAAGCTTTTCATGATAAGAAGATTTTGAGGAAGGAATTTCATATTGGTCAAAAAGTGTTTCTTTATCAATCCAAACTTCGTTTGTTTCTAGGTAAATTGCGTTCTCGTTGGAATGGACCTTTTGTTGTTACTAATGTTTTTCCTCATGGTGCAGTTGAAATAAAAAGTTTAGCAACTTCTAAAGTATTCAAGGTGAATGGACATAGACTTAAACCTTTCTATGAGGGTTTCCGAGAAGAAAGAGTGGAGACTGTGGACCTTGAGGATCCAGTTTATACTGATTAACACCGACAAACATTGAGTCGAGCCAAAGACAATAAACAAAGGCGCTGCATGGGAGGCAACCCATAGGGGAGTATCTTTCTATCTTTTCTATGCATTTTACTTTAGATTGGGGACAATGTTAAGTTTTAAGTGTGGGGGGAGGATTTAAGGGTACTTGTTATTTTATTTTATTTTATTTTTTTTATTTGATTATTTGTTTTTTTATAATTATTTTAGGTTGATTATTTTTATTTTTAGATGATTTTGAATTTTGTGGATATATTCACTGCAAACCCTCACGAGACAAAACTCGTCCACTTGGGGTAACCTTGGGGTTTAAAGGCTTGTTGCATATGCTAAGTGCAATCGTGTTTCCTACGAAAATGGAATAGTTTTTAATTTTTAGGATGTGCACTTGAGCAATAAATTAATTTGGATTTTAATTTTTAACCGATGATAAAATTTTGATTTCTTTTTGATAACTTTTTGGAAGATTGATAGACATTGGGCAGTCTGAATTTGATTTTCTTTGTTGATTCTTACTTTATTTGAGACCCTTCATTTTTTAGCACATGTCCATTTGGTCAACCTAGTTTTAACTGGGAAGGAATTTATTTGATTGAATGAATTGAGGGAGAAATTTTGGAACTCTATTACTTATTTGATCATAATTTGAAGTTAATATGAGATATTATTTGAGAAAGGGGAAATGATTTAGGCAAATTTTGCAAGTTTGAAAGAAAAAAAAAACAAAAACAAAAGTGAGAAAAACGGGAAAAAATTGTTCATGTGGTGGGTTGAGATGGAGCGTAAAACGCACTCACTCATAAACATGTGACATTGTGAGATGGAGCGTAAAATGCACTCGCTGGTGAGATGGAGCATAAAATGCACTTACCGAAGTAAAAGAAGAAAGGAAAAAAAAAGCCTTTTGATCCTCTAGTGTTGATTACTGGTGTTGACTGAGATTTGTGTGAAAATAAGTGCTCGAGTTTCTCTTTTTCCTTCAAGGTTTTGCTCTCATAAATTTTTCTGAGTTTTGATTGGTTTGATACACGTGGATTCACATACACACGAAGGGTAAAAAGTAAAGTAAGATTGATAAAGGAGCTTAAGTTCTAGATGATACATTGTTTTGACGTTTTTCAAGAGTTATTGTGTTGAATCTTTGAGGTTAATGTTGAAGTTCATATTAATTTGTGGCTCAGGTTTGTCAAGTTTGTTATTGGAATTTTTGTGTTATATTTGATTTGCCCGAGGACGAGCAAAAGATAAGTGTGGGGAAATTTGATGAGAATAAAATATGTTATATTTTTATTCCTTAATACTTAATCTTTTGTATTTATTTTGTACCTAAATATACTCATTATTCTTATATTTTTATTTTAAGTACAATTCAAGGGTTCTGTGACTTTGAAAATAATTTGGAGACGAATTGAGCATTATTAAAACAAGAGAGCGCAATTCAAGTATTATTGGACTGACCTAATTCATCAAGTCAATTCATAAATCATGTGGGCCTTTCATTGCGTGGAGTTCTAGCTTATCTAAGTCCTAGCCAATTCACACGGATTAAATCATATTCAGCCACAATTCTTTAACATATATTTACGTGGGCCTACATGGTAATAACATGTTCAACAAGCTTCTAATAACATATTCAGTACAGGACATGCGAAGGAATGTTAAATGGGACCATGGATTCTTGAATTATAATTGGAAGCTAATCTAATTACATGGCATATTCAATTTGCACGGGTTCCTAGTAGCTGAAGAATTCAATTATGATTCAACAATTGATGTTCTAATATAGAATTTCAGCGGATTCAGCTTAGCTTCACGCGGTAGAATAATTTCCGAACGCGCCAAGGAAAAATCTTTTACACGACAATTATGAAAATTCAATTTTGGCAATCTGATTTATTCAAGGAGCATATAGAAGTAGATTCTAGAATATTAATATTTTTAATACTAATGTTATTAGGATTTTAATTAGTTAGAATTTCAATTCCAATTTTAAATTGGATTGTTATGTAATTGTTTCTATTATTATTAGGGTTAGGGTTACTTTTGAGTAGTATAAATAAGGGGTCAAGGTTGATGTAATGGACACAACACTTCATTCAATAAATAAAAATATTTCTCTCTCTATTATTCTTTGGTGTTTTTCATAGCTATGAGTAGCTAAATTTTTGTTCTTGGATTAAGGAGACGGAAGCCTCAGAAATATTACACTGTGAGATCTAATTGATTTTAATTGTTCAATTATTATTTTGAGTATTTATTATTCTTCTGTGCTTGAATTTTATGATTGATATGTTTAATTACTAGAGTGCACGCTAGTTTATTATTCGTAGAAATCTACTGCTGAATTAGATATCAAATCCGTAATTGTTTGGTCACTTTAATTTGTGAAGCAACTAAGATTAATAATTGACTGCAGATCACGAGATTATTATATCTTAGAAAGAATATTCAACTAAATTAAATGCAACCGCTTGTGCTTGTGTTGTTTAGCTTCATCGGTTTTTCTAATTCTTAAAGCATCTACTAGATTAAACTTTTAGCGCTTGTCTGAAGTTGTTTAGTAGTTAGGGTTATTTAGATCGCTTGTTTCTATCTAACTAAAATTAAGGAAAGACGCGGAATAATTCAGAATGGTGAATTTATTCTAACGATGAATATTCAAAATATTAATTGATTATGCTTAAGTCAATGATCAGTGTAAGTTTCTGAGGTGGAAGTTGATTTAATCCAAGGTTTGTTTTCTCTGATTTACTTTAATAAATTATTTTGCATTATTTTTTTGTTTAGTTTAATAATTACATTCAAAACCCCCTTTTCTAGTATACAAAATATAAAAATAGATTAATCATTCTCTGTGGGATCGACTCTTGCTTACACTACTACATAAATATTTTTCGCAGCAAGATTTTATTTTTGGTTGCCTGCGACAGCACAACAGTATATTTCTATCCTAAATACAAATTATGAATTCCATCGACAGTATAAGACACAATCACATGCTATTATGATCAGATCTAATTTTATACTTCATCTTTCAAGTTCATATAGAATATCCTAGTAATTATTGGCCAGATAATTAAGCAATTCAGCACAAACCATAATAGACAATCCAAAAGTAACTAATCATAATATTCAAAGAAGCATGCTATTCAAGACTACGCATTAAGATCCATTATAGCCTTAAAAGAAATTTAGTTCATAACTAAACTAGAATTCATCATCCACAAGTTTAATAACATCAAAAGTTTAGAGTAGAAAGAAAAGAGAAGAAACACTATAAGCAATCCTTCAATCTCTATCCTGCTCCTCCTTGCTTTCTCCTTGCTATCAACTTGCTTCAAGTCTTCTCAAATTGTTCAAAACTAGGGTTTGACAATAATAAATCTCCCTATTATCAACTAAAAAACACCTATTTATAGTATCTGATAAATCCTCTAATTAATTACAAAGTTTCAAAACCAAGTTCAAATCAAAACCAATTAAAACATCTGAAAAGTCAAATTTGCCCTCACTCGAACCGGCGCGGCCACGCTTGGGTTAAGCTTGAAAGGCGTGCGGCCGCGGTACTCTGGCAGCAAATTTTTTTCTAAGTCTGAAGTCAGGCGCGACCGCGCTGCACCCTAGCTCATTTTGGGCGCGGCCGCGCTGCCCTGCCACTCTACAATACCAACAACTCAGCAACTACAATAACGCAATCCCACCAATTCTCGCCAAACTCAATCCCAACACGCGCAACCTACAAAAACACATAAAAATGCATGAAAAGTAACTATATACCATGGAAATAAACAATAATTCGCATTCATTGGCATTCGATTCGTAGGTATAAAATCTACTCATCACTCGCGGCACATAGGTTGTTAACACATAAGCACACAACATATAAGTATTTTATTATCTTTAATGAATTCCTTAATTCATTCCTTAGAACTCGATAAGAGTTTATCACCACTATGTTTTCTGTCTCCTAAAAGGCTACTACCCTAAGGTTTCCCCACCTAAGGTTCATAACCTACAGCTCTGATACCAACCTGTGACACCCCCAAATCCTGGTACTTCTTTCCCATAATATTTGGTGTTTACTATCCAATTAAATCACATCACATCTAACTACCCATTCAAATATAAATGAAAATTCTTAATTGAAATAGAAATCTCCCATTAAAGGGTTACAACATCTTAATAACATCAATCCCAGGTCATTTAACCTTAAACAAAACATCAATGCGGAAAAACATAACATAAATATCATAAGTCTATTACATAATATCTTTCAATGAATTAAACAAGTCTTCATCACTTGTTTGCTTTGCCTTTGCCCTTACTAGTGGATGACTCATCAACTTTTTCAACTTTAGCTGCAATGTTATTATACAAGGGTGAGCAACAATTGCCCAGCAAGTAACATACTAAAAATAATAATAACATGCGACTAATCAATGGATACCGGATAATCGAATACTCGGCTTTTGAATCAAGATTAGAAAACAAGAATCAAAAGAACATCTGAGGGTCAACTACGAACTATGTCCTAGGTTATCCAGTATTTCTACTTTAAATCTTTAACAGTCGTAAGACTATATGAACCTTACTTCTCGTACTTAGGGGGATCAGCCCTTTGTACCATGTATGCGCACAACATCTAAACGTTAACGCGTAAAATAATCCCCTATAAAGGGTTGTTCATCTCAGTTTGACATCAGAGTCCGTACCAAAGGAAGTTTGGTTTAGATTTGCTTCAATAACGTTTCTAGAATTTAGAACAACGCTCATCAACTATGAACTAGTTGAATCAATAAGGGATCGCTAGTCAATCAAGGCTCAATAATAAAAATGTAAACGGTATTCAAGAACCAAAGACTGAAAACCACAACATTTGGCACAGTGGTGCAAGCCGCCCCTGAAAAGAACCGTAAACCCGGACGACTTAGGATCGACTCCCACTAGCAACATTTAGAAGGCACTAAAAAATGCTCTATTGTGGCCACGGTACCCCCGACGCAAGTCGGGTAGCAAACCGCTCTGGTATCGGGCTGGGGAGATTAGTCGACCCGCAGGTTGAAAACTCCACATTAATAATAGAAAAAGAAAAGAAAAAGACTGAAGCTCACAAAGTGTACAATTGAATAAACTCTGTATAAGTGAAGTATTACTAAAAAGGAAATATAATATCTCATTTGGATTCATGAAATTGAATGCATTAGGATAAAGAACTTGCTCCATAAAGTAATAGAGTTAGGAAACTTGCACAATAAAAGATTGAAGTTCAGAAATTTGCTTTCAACGAAATAAAAAGATCAAGTGTAGAAAACTTGTCTCGTGCATAGATTACAAATTAAAATTCACGTTCTTTGCAGGAGTTGGAGTTTTTGATGATTATTTTTATTACTTTACTTGCATTGTTGATATTGCTTATATATTTCGTTTGCAAGGTGAGTTTTGGGATTATGATTTGTTTGATGCTACTAACTTAATTTGTTTTTATGTAGGATCAGATTTGTGGGTAAATCCTTTTCAAGAGGAGGGGATGTTAGATTTGAGGACAAATCCTTTTCAAGAGGAGGGGAATGATGAGATCCTGACCAGGCTCGCATCAAGCGTCATCGGCTTTGCTCAAGCTTCAAGGGTTCAACAAACGAATTCAAGTAATTGGGCTAGAATCTACTCAAGGATGCTTACATTGGAGCTAAATTCATATGAACGGCGAGGAGAGGATCAATCATGTGATTTGGGATTACTAGATACCATATATTTAGTAAGGCCGAAACAACGCCAGCCAAGGCATCATGCAATGTACGGAACAATGAAAGTTGGTGCAAGGGTGATTGGAATGGACATTGAGGAGTTTGGAGATGTCATTTACGTAGCAGTCACTTCGGGTCCAATTTCGATCTTTTTAAAGCCCATATCTCTGAACGCTCAAAGAATAAAAGTTGTAGATCTCGTCGACATCTTCGATTTGATAGGTGGCAGGTTCCGTAACTCTTCCCGAATCAAACGTTATGGCCATTTTTTCCAAAGGACGTCGCAACAGAATTTTGGTGCGAATCGTGGATGTTTTCAAAGATGGGACTCAAAGCCCCGGCGTCCGGAATGCCTTGGAAATGGAAGCCCCGACTTTGGAATACAGAATGTTTCCTGGCCTTGAAAGCCCCGGCGTCGGCATCTAGTGCAAGTTGGACGCCCCGACGTCCAAGCCCATACACGGATCCCGAGGACGCATTTTATCAGATTTAATGCAATCTTTTGGGGGATCTTTTCCTATTCTTTTGTAACTAGGATATTTATTAGATAAGATTTGATTTCCATATTGTTTTCTAGCTAAGATTTCTTTTCTAATTCAAATTCTTATTTCCTTATAGGATTAGGGTTTCATGTTATTAGTATAAATAGAATACATGAGTTATGTACAAGGGGACTACACTTTTGATTAATGAAATTATTGTGAGATTCTTCTCATCTTTTGGTTCTTTAAGAATTCCTAGATTATTTTCTTAGTTTTCTTGAGATTCAATTATCAACTTATCATTCAACAGATCATAGTTGTTTGTGGTGTCATTCTACCGAACCATCAATCGTCGATTGTACCAAGGTTTCCTGTTTCTCTATAAACACGGGGTTTAGGTGTCGTCGGTGTCCATTCAACGCAAGCTTCCTAGCGCCAAGCAATTATACCAAGGTTCTCGTCTCAATATAGGCGAAGGGTTAAGGTGTTGTGAGCGTTCCACCTTCATAACTTGCTGGAAACGATCCAGGCGACGACCACCTCACGCAAGCGTGTCATGGAGTCTATCATTTCCTGCTCAAAGGTGTTTGAAATTACTTCCAAGAGGAGATGGACCATTTCAAGTGCTTGAACGCATTAACAACAATGCTTACAAATTGGACTTACGTAGTGAGTATAATGTTAGTGCAACTTTCAATGTTTCTGATCTAAGCCCGTTTGATGTAGGTGAAGATTTGAGGACAAATCCTTTTCAAGAGGAGAGGTATGATGAGGACATCCTTAGCTCACAAGCCCTTGAAAAAACACAAGTGGATCCATTGCATATGCCACTTGGACCCATTCCGAGAGCACGAGCTAAACGCTTCAAAAAAGGACTTAACGAGATGATTCATAAATTATGGACCAAGGTTGGATCGAGCATAGAGGTTATAGAGACAGGTTACAATCATGTGAAGATCATAAACACCTTGGAAGCAAGCATACCTGATGAGGGCATCCTTGGTTCGGGAACGAATGACAATCATAGAGCGGATCCTATGTGCATGCCAGATGGACCTGTGACAAGAGCTCGGACTAAACGATTCAAGGAAGGCCCTAATGGATTGATACAAGGCATGTGGAGCGAGGATAAATCAAATGTAGAGTTCGAGGAGCAGGATTCTAAGGCTTTGCATTTGGTTCTGATGATACAAGCAAACACGCCAGGGTTTGGAACAATGAAAACAAGAGAAGTCGAGAATTTCCAAACTGCAGAGTTCTCGCCCCGGCAAGAAAATCAGGGCCAAACTTCTCGCCCGACGAGAACCTCTCTATCCATTCTCACCCCGGCCTAATCCATTCTCGCCCCAGCCAAGATCTTTCTGTCCATTCTCGCCCCGGCGAAAACTTCAGTACAAATCTCTCGCCCCGACGAGAATAGTCAGTTTTGGTTGGCGCGTTTTTCGAGGCAGATGCGTTTTTGACATTCTGGAACGCGGATTTCTTCCTTAATTTTAGGGGTTTCAATATATTTTCATAATTCTATTGTAATTAGGATATTTTTAAGATAGGATTTTGATTCCAAATCAATTGTTATTTCTTTTTTGGATTCTAGGGTTTCATAGTTAGTATAAATAAGTTTTATACTTGTAATTCAACAACATTACAAATAATCTGAGTTTATTCATACTTGAGAGCTATTCTCTACTTTTGGTTCTTTGAAGGATTTCTAAGTAGTTTTCTTAGTTTTTCTTTTGAGATTCATATTTAACTTATCATACAACAAACCATAGTTGTGTGTGGTGTTATTCTATCGCATCATACAATCAGACGAAGATTATCGTTTTCCATCTAAACGAGGGTCTAAGTGTTGTTGGTGTTCCATCGTACGCGAATTCAATTGCTTGATCGAATATATCAAGATTCTCGTCTCCAGAATAGACGTTGGGTTAAGATATTGTGAGAGTTCCATCAATTTGCTTACTAGAAACGATCCGGGCGACGACCACCTCACGCAAGCATGCCGTGGAGTCTATTAATACCTGAACCATTGCAAAAGAATTAGCATTTCCGCACTTTTGGACTAGTTTAATATCAGTTCGTATTAGGGCCATAACTTGAGTTTCCGAACTCCAAACGAGGTGATTCAAAAGCCTAAATTCATTAAAAACTCCAGGGCTACAATTTCATTCTTGGCCCAAGTCCAAATTCGAATCTTATCAGATGTGAAAATAGCTTGCAATGTGCTGATTAGTTTATAGTTGTCTGATTTAGACTTTTAGCACATCACATGTTTTTGGGTTGTTAATTTCTTTGGGTGGCTGATACATGTGATGTGATTAGTTGTTATATCTTGACTTATGATGATGGGTTAGTACACCATGAGTTCCTATAAATACCAAGTGATGCTAGGCTTGTAAAACCATTCATTCATATCAATTTTCATATTATCAATACTATTGTGAGTTTGTTTCTCTACTTGTGGTTCTTTGAAGAATTCTTAAGTGTTCCTTAGTTCTTCTTTTTAGATTCATAATTGACTTATCATACTACCATTCATAGTTGTGTGTGGCGTCTTCTACCGCATCAATCGTCGATTGTACCGAGATTACCGCTTCAATATAAGCGAGGGGTCGAAGTGTCGTTAGTGTTCATCCTCCGCAAATTTCCTAATCAAGCAATTGTACCAAGATTACCGTCTACATATAGGCGAGGGGTTAAGGTGTTGCAAGCTATCCATCCTATCAACTTGTTAGAAACGATCCGGGCGACGACCACCTCACGCAAGCGTGTCGTGGAGTCTATCAAGTAATGCGTCGCATAAAGGACTAGGTTGTGTGCTTATACAGAATGGTAAGGTCATTGTATATGCGTCACAACCACAACAAGTGGCGCAGTGGTGCAAGCCGCCCTGGGAACGAACCGTAAACCCGGACGACTCAGGATCGACTCCCACTAGCAACACTTGGAGGGGCACTAATAATGCTCCGCTGTGGCCACGGGGACGCGGGCGCAAGCCCGTATGAAAAGGCTGACCCGGGTTCGGAGGGATTAGTCCGGATGCGTCCGAGATACCCACAGTTAACAAAAGAAAAAAAAAATATGCGTCACGATAATTAAAGGACTATGAGAAGGGTTATCCGACTCATGATTTAGAATTGGTCGCGGTAGTGTTTGCTTTAGAGATTTGGAGGCACTATCTTTACGGGGAGAAGTGTGAAATATATACGGACCACAAGAGTCTGAAATATATTTTCACACAAAAGGACCTGAACATGCGACAAAGGAGATGGTTGGAATTGATAAAAGATTACGACTGCGAGATTTTATACCATCCGGGTAAAGCGAACGTTGTGGCCGACGCCTTAAGCAGAAAGGGTCGGGAAAAACTCTCTATGTTAACCGCTCAGGAGGAGCTAATTACAACAATGGCGAAACTGGAGTTGGAGGTGAAATATCCAGAGGAGTCTGACGAAAAATTATTTTAATTGGGAACCGGTTCAACTTTGGTGGATAAGGTTAAGGAAGCACAAATTCAGGACGAGGAATGTGAGAAAATCAGGAAAAGAATATCTGGAGGTGATGAAGTGAAATTCAAAGTTGATAATGAAGGATTATTGAGATTCGAGGGAAGAATTTGGGTTCTGCCAGTACTAGAGGTTAAGGAGGAAATTTTAAGCGAGGCTCATAATTCAAGATATTCGATTCATCCGGGTAGTACGAAGATGTATCAGGATCTCCGACTTCTGGTGGCCGAATATGAAAAAGGACGTTGCAGATTATGTAGCCAAGTGCTTGGCATGTCAGAAAGTTAAAGTAGAACATCAGAGGCCGAGTGGGTTACTACAACCGTTAGAAATCCCAGAATGGAAATGGGAGCACATCACAATGGATTTCGTAGTAGGTGTTCCGACGATCATAAAGGGTTCGACGCAGTTTGGGTTATCGTAGATCGACTGACGAAATCAGTACATTTCCTACCGATCAAGATCAGATTCAACTTGGTTCAGTTAGCGAAGTTGTATGTGAAGGAGATTGTTTCGAGGCACGATATTCCAGTTTCTATCGTCTCAGTTAGGGATCCGCGATTCACATCGAATTTCTGGAAGCGACTACAAGAATGCATGGGAACGCAGTTACGTATGAGTATGGCATATCATCCACAGACCGATGGACAAAGTGAAAGAACGATTCAGACACTAGAAGATATGTTAAGAGCTTGTATCATGGATTTCAAAGGAAATTGGGATGATCATCTACCATTGGTGGAATTTGCTTACAATAACAGTCACCACACAATTATTGGCATGCCGCCTTACGAAGCGTTGTACGATAGAAAGTGCAGAACTCCATTATGTTGGGATGAAGTTGGCGAACGTCAATTGCTAGGACCAGAACTGGTATAACAGACTGCAGAAATCATCAAAGTAATCAGGGCGAGATTGATAGCTGCTCAGGATAGACAAAAGAAATACGCTGATCAACACCGCAAGGATCGAGAATTCAAATCTGGTAGCTTCGTTTTCTTGAAAGTGTCTCCCTAGAAGGGGAAAATTCGTTTTGGTAAGAAGGGGAAACTGAGCCCGAGGTTCATTGGACCCTTTGAAGTGTTACGAAGAGTTGGTGAGGTCGCGTATGAGGTAGCATTACCTCCAGCATTAGAATACATCCATAATATTTTTCATGTCTCGGTGTTACGACCATACAAATCCGACTACAAGCATCTCATAGAATATGAACCCCTACAATTTGAAAAAGATTTATCTTACGAAGAAGAGCCTGTTCAGATAGTCGACAGGAAAGAGCAAGTACTCAGAAATAAAATTATATCTTCTGTTAAGGTGATCTGGGGAACTACAACGCTGAAGAAGCTACGTGGGAACTCGAAGATCAGATGATGAGAAATTATCCACAACTATTTGCTTAGTCTATGTGTAGCGATTCTAGGGACATAATCTTTGTAAGGGGGGAGAATGTAACGGGACGAACTAATTGAGTCGTGATTCTGAGGACACAATCCTTTTAAGGGGGAAAAGATGTGACGAACGAGATTTTTTTTGTAATTTAATTTACATATTTATTGAATTAAGTAAATATTTTTCGATGATTTAATTATTAAATTAAATAATTAATTGATGAATTTGTGGTAGATTAATTTAATTATATGTGTTACATTAGTTAAATTAATGTGGAGAATTTTTATATTCAAAGTATGTATTTAATTGAGCTTATTTGATTAAATGCATTATTTAAATAAGTATAATGTTATTCTAATTAATTTAATAATTAATTAGAGATTTAATGATTTGTCATAATCAATAAATGAGAATTTTAATGATGTGACTATGTGATTTAATGTGGAATTATTCTATTTTATTTAATTGATTTAAATAAGATTAATTAGTTAATTAAAAATGTGACATTAAACTATATTTTAAGTAATTTATTATATTAAGTGGAAAAGGAGGAATAAAAGAACTAACCAAACAAGGCCTTAGTGGAGGTTGGAGCCAGTTAACCCATTATGAGATTAACTGACACCCATGCTGCGTCAGTTAATACCATCAGTCTTTCTTTCACGTATTATTTTCTAAGCCAAGTCTAAGTAATACAGAGAGAAAAAGAGAGAGTTTTGAGAGAATTGGAGAATTGAAGAAGAAATCCTTTCATCTTTTGCATAATCTAGCATCTTATCAAAGGTAATTCTTAAATTGAAACCTTTAAATTATGTTTTTTTTAGTTTTTTCCATGAACGTATATTTTTAAGTTCTCTATAATTTGAATTCTATGGCTAAATTTTAAAGAACTTGATGTTAGATGTTTGTAAGCATGCATAAATGTATTTTATATGATTTTTATATGGTTTAGAGTAATTAAATCCATGAAACTATGTTTAATTAAAGTTTAGAAATTTACAGAGAAGAAAAATCTGACTATGGCTTAAATGTATGAAAGTTTATGTTTGAATTGCATGTGAAATGGTAAATTGATGATTGATTATGTTTAAGCATGTGAAAACGAAAAAAATGAAACTTAAACTAATTAATTTGGTGTTATAACGAATCTGTTATGTGGGATTTCATGAAATTTGACGAAACTTTGAATAATAACAAGAACATGAAAATTATGAGTTTAAATTCAGTTGTTTAAGTTGTTAAACTTGATAAAATCATGCTATGACTGTTATTATACATTTCTGTAAAGTCCAGAACCTATGGGTAGTATTAAATTTGTTGTTTAGAAAAAACTTTGGCTAAATTTGGCATTTTCTGTGTTCTTCGCGAACTGCAGAAGTTGGGTTCTAGGTTCACTGTCCCGGCGGTGAAATTACACTAGGTTTGTCGCCCCGGCGGTGGCCCCGCCCCGGCGGTATAATTGTACTGAGTTTACCGCCCTAGCGGTATCCTCGCCCCGGCGTCCTAATTGTACTGAGTTGGCCGCCCCGGCGGTAGCCTCACCCCGACGGTCTTTTGTGAAGAAAACTCCCGCCCCGGCGGGAGATGCACAAAATGTTATTTGTTTTCTTCTTTCTTTGTGTTCATGTTATGTTATCCTAGTCATGATTAAAGATTAGACTAATGTATTAAATGAATACTAAGATATTGCGATGGATGGTAACATATACCCATTAATTATCAGATAACAATTGAGATATTAAGATGAGGTTGGATGAGAGTGAATCCTGAAGTGTTGATAATATTGTAACTAATCATTGTTATTGCTATATAAACAGAATGTGTAGGTTGTTTAATGAACGTGAATTTTAATTTATAATCTATGCACGAGGCAAGTTTTCTACCCTTAATCTTTTTATTTCGTTGAAAGCAAATTTCTGAACTTAAATCTTTTATTGTGCAAGTTTCCTAACTCTATTACTTTATGGAGAAAGTTCTTTATCCAATGCATTCAATTTCTATTTCCCTTCTAGTAATATTTCACTTATACAGAGTTTATTCAATTGTACACTTTATGAGCTTCAGTCTTTGGTTCTTGAATACCGTTTACATTTTTATTATTGAGCCTTGATTGACTAGCGATCCCTTATTGATTCGACTAGTCCATAGTTGATGAGCGTTCTAAATTCTAGAAACATTATTGAAACAAATCCAAACCAAACTTCCTTGGTGCGGACTTTAATGTCAAACTGAGATTAACAACCCTTTTATAGGGGATTATTTTACGCGTTAGCGTTTAGATGTTGTGCACATACATGGTACAAAGGGTTGATCCCCCTAAGTACGAGAAGTAAGGTCCATATAGTCTTACGACTGTTAAAGGTTTAAAGTAGAAATACCTGATAACCTAAGACATAGTTCGTGGTCTTGTGACCCTCAGATGTTCTTTTGATTCTTGTTTTCTAATCTTGATTCAAAAGCCGAGTATTCGATTATCCGGTATCCATTGATTATTCCCATGTTATTATTATTTTTATTGTGTTACTTGCTGGGCAATTGTTGCTCACCCTTGCATAATAACATTACAGCTAAAGTTGAAAGAGTTGATGAGCCATCCACTAGTAAGGGCAAAGGCAAAGCAAACAAGTGATGAAGACTTGTTTAATTCATTGAAAGATGTTATGTAATAGACTTATAATATTTGTGTTATGTTTTTCCGCATTGATGTTTTGTTTAAGGTTAGATGACCTGGGATTGATGTTATTAAGATGTTGTAACCCTTTAATGGGAGATTTTTATTTCAATTAAGAATTTTCATTTATATTTGAATGGGTAGTTATATGTGATGTGATTTAATTGGATAGTGAATACAAAATACTGTGGGAAAGAAGTACCCAGATTTGGGGGTGTCACATTCTCGTCGAGGCGAGGAATTTAGCTGGGGAATCTTGTCGGGGCGGGAACGCGTCGGGGCGAGAAAAATAGGCAGGAAAGCTCGCCGGGGCGAGCTGCAGTTTTCAGCAACAGTGAAGTCTATTGCGGTGCTTTGGGTACACTTGCTATCAATGTGTTTATAATCTTTGCGTACTTGTATCCCGTCTCTACAACCTCCGTACTTGTTCGAACCTCATTCCATAATTCATGAATCTTCTCGTTATGTCCTTCTTTGAAGCGTTTAGTCCGAGTCCTCGTAATGGGTCCAAGTGGTATATGCAATGGATCCGCTTGGGTTTCGTCATGGGCTTCTAAGTTAAGGATGCCCTCATCATACCTCTCCTCTTGAAAAAGATTTGTCCTCAAATTGTCACCTACATCAAACAAGCTTAGATCAGAAACATTAAAAGTTGCGCTAACATTATACTCACCAGGTAAATCCAATTTGTAAGCATTGTTATTAATGCGCTCAAGCACTTGACATGGTCCATCTCCTCTTAGAAGAAACTTCAACCACCTTTGAGTGGGAAATCTTTCTTTCCGCATGTGTAGCCATACCCAATCTCCGGGTTCAAAGATTACTTGACGCCGACCTTTGTTAGCCTGTCTAGCATATTAATCCGTCCTCTTCTCAATGTTGAGTCTTGTCTTCTCATGTCTCTGCTTAACAAAGTCAGCTTTGTTTTTGCCATCCATGTTAGTATACTTGGAAACAGGTAATGGTGATAAATCCAATGGTGTTACCTTATTAAAGCCATACACAATTTCAAAAGGTGAGAATTTAGTAGCAGAGTGGACAGATCTATTATACGCAAACTCAACATGTGGTAGACATTCTTCCCAAAGCTTAATATTCTTTTTAATGATAGTCCTGTTAACTATTTCAGTTTGACAGTCAGTTTATGGATGACAAGTAGTTGAGAACAGCAGTTTAGTTCCTAATTTACACCACAAGGTCTTCCAAAAATAGCTCAAGAGCTTAGCATCTCTATCCGAAATAATTGTTCGGGGCATGCCATGAAAACACACAATATCTCTAAAGAATAAATCAACAACATGGGATGCATCATTAGTTTTGTGACATGGAATAAAATGTGCCATTTTCGAAAATCTATCCACGACCACAAATATAGAATCATGACCATGCTTAGATCTAGGTAAACCCAACACAAAGTCCATAGACAAATCAATCCAAGGTTCACTCGATATAGGCTAAGGTGTGTATAAACCATGGGGTTGAACACAAGATTTAGCTTGATGACAAGTAATGCATCTATCACAAATTCGTTCCATATGTTGCTTCATATGGGGCCAATAAAAATGTTCCTTTAATACAGACAAAGTTTTATCAACACCAAAATGTCCCATCAAACCACCCCCATGTGATTTTCGGACCAATAACTCACGTAAAGAACATACAGGTATACATAATCTATTCTCACGAAACAAGAGTTGATTTCCATGTTGAGCCTCGCTTGAAATCGCTAATCTGGGTTAAGTTTAAACAAATTCCTTACTCCTTCTGGACCTCTGAGGGCCTCTGTCGCCTAGCCAGTGGCATTGGTAAACCTCTATTTATGGATAAGCAAACTGAATCTTCAGAGCCAATGCCCTTTGCACGTATTTGTGTGGAGATTGGAGTGGACTCTCAGCTTCCTAAATCCATTATGGTGGCTATTCCAAGTCAAGAGGGGAGACCCCGCTCCTTAGTTGAAGTGGTTGTTGAATATCCGAACAAACCGCTTCTCTGCCAGCTCTGTAAGACCTTCGGCCACTCTTTGCTCAAATGCCCCCAGGCCAACGTCCAATGGAGGAAAAAAACTTCTAAGGAGGATCCCCGCCCCACTGTTTCTTCTGCGGATCTCTCCAATGCTCCTTGCCTTGCTACTCCCCCTGTAGCTCCTACTCAGGCCTTTCCTCCTTCATTGGTTTATGTATCTCCTAATGATGATAGCTGGGTCACTGTCCCTAAAACTGATATGTCTCCTTCTCCTACCTCATCTCCTGGTCCATATGATGGGTGCCCAATTTCTTCGTCCGAACCTCCTCCCCTCCTTTCCAACTCTTTCTCTCCTCTTGCCGCCGACTACTCTTCTGACTTGGAGGTTCCATGCACTCTGGTTTAGATGAAAAATGTCATAGTTGTAAAGGAGTCACTGGAATCCACAAACAAGTTAACCTCAAAAAAGTGACATCAAAAAAGGTAATCTCTATCATAAAGGAAAAAGCCATTCCAAGGGAGCAATCAAAACTAGCAGGGGTGGGGGTAAATCCTCTTCCTAATCTTCTTTTTTTTTTTCTATCTTTATGATCAATTTATGTTCTTATAATGTTTGAGGTCTTAATAAAAAGCCAAAGTAGGCTTTTGTTCGTAATCTTCTGAATAGTAACCATGTATCCTTTGTTGGTCTGATTGAAACTAGAGTTAAAGCCCATAAGGCTACGAGAATCTCCCAGGTTCTTTGTAGAAATTGGGACTGGGAATTCAACTATGGGTATCACTATAATGGTAGAATCTGGGTGGGGTGGGATCCTAGAATCTGGAAGGTTGATATCTTATTTCGGTCCTCTCAAATTATCCATTGTAAACTGTATTTGATTGATAGCAGTTCTTCTTTTCTTGTATCTAATATTTATGGTGTGAACTCTATCTCTGATACAAGGCCACTTTGGAATGACCTTCTTCTTTGTTCATATGACTCTGCTTGGTGTATCCTTGGTGACTTTATCAAGGGCTTTCATGAAGATGATGGTGGTAATAACTCGTGGGACAATGGCATCACTAAATTTAATGAGTGTCTTGAATCTCTTGGAGTTGATGACATCCGAGCTATTGGTCCCTTTTTCACTTGGTGGAATTGTCAGGTGCAAAACCCCATATATAGGAAGCTGGACAGATCTCTGGGTAACCCTACTTGGTTTCGCAGCATGACTAAATCCCAAGCTTGCTTTGAACCTCGAGGTCTATCTGATCATTGCCTTATTATTTTGAAAACTGGCATCCATGTCCAAAGATTTCCAAAGCCTTTTCAATTCTTCAATTATATGCTTGATTTGGTAGGGTTTAATGCTACTGTCCAGGAATCTTGGAACTCTCCAATCTCTGGGAATCCTATTAATGAGGGCATCCTTGGCTCTGGAACGAATGACAGCCATAGAGCGGATCCTATGTGCATGCCGGATGGCCTCGTGACGAGAGCTCGGGCTAAACGATTCAAAGAAGGCCTTAATGGGTTGATACAAGACATGTGGAGCAAGGATAGATCAAGTGCAGAGTTCGGGGAGCGGGATTCTAAGGCTTTGCAATTGGTCATGATGTTACAAGCAATCACACCAAGGTAAGGAACGATGGAAATAAAAGAAGACGAAAATTCTCATACAGTAGGGTTCTTGCCCCAATGAGAATTTCATGCCCAGAAAGCTCGCCCCAGCGAGAATTTCTTTGGATATCTTCGCCCCGGCCAAAGCTGAAGCCGCCCTGGCCAAGACTTCTCTAGCCATCTTCGCCCCGGCGTGAATTCTTAGTACATTTTTCTCGCCCCGGCGAGAACAGTCAGATTCTGTTGGCGCGTTTTTCGAGGCAGACGCTTTTTTAAAGATTTTATCAGATTTCTTTCCTTAATTTTAGGGATTTCAGTATATTTTCATATTTTTATTATAATTAGGATATTTCAAGATAGGATTTTGATTCTAAATCAACTATTTTTTTTTATGGATTCTAGGGTTTCATAGTTAGTATAAATAAGCTCTATGAATGTAATTCATGATATACTTCAATAATATTCAGATTTTTATCATAATTGTGATACTACTCTCTACTGTTGGTTCTTTGAAGAATTCCTAAGTTTTTTTCTTAGATTTCTTTTGAGATTTAAGTTTGACTTATCATACAATAATTCATAGTTGTTGTAATATTCCAAACCCTAATAAGATTTGTATATGTAAATTATGTGTTTATTAAATGAAATTTCTCCCCCCCATGGACGATACAGATCAACAACTTATCATTAGCTTACTTGGGTTTCCGGTTGGCACTTTGCCAATCCGATTCCTTGGTGTCCCCTTACTATCCTCGAAGCTTTCTCATAATGATTGCATGCTTCTTATCCAAAAAATTACTTCGAGGATCTCCTCTTGGACGACAAAGTTCCTTGCTTATTCTGGCAGATTACAGTTGATCAAATACGTGCTAATTTCTATCCAGTCTTTTTGGTCAGCTCATTTCCTTTTGCCCAAATCTGTTCTTAGATCTATCCAATCTATTCTTACTAGATTTCTTTGAAAGGGGCCCTCCCATGGGAAACATGGGGCTAAAGTCTCTTGGAAGGTAATCTCTTTGCCATATACTAAAGGTGGTCTGGGTGTTAAGATCCTCGAGGACTGGAACAAGGCTCTCATTCTCCAGCACTTAACCAAGGTTATCCTGAAAGTAGTATGCACACAAGCCAATCATATTTGATATGATGTAGCATATACTTTGTAATCTTATTCATTTATTAATAAAAGAATTGATTTTATTATAGGGCATTTTTCATTATCTACATAGTGCTGTTATATTAAATGTGATAAACCCATAGTTTTGAGCAATACTTTTAGAATCATGATGGTGATCATGCTAATGAGATCTAAATTCTAGATAGCTCACAAACTAAAATTGTTCCTAATCGTTGGATTACTAAAAAGGGGATTAATGAATCCAGATAGATTAGTACATATGTTGCTTGCTCTTAGAAAGAGGATGATTGATCTCATAATCATTTGTGTGGAGACACTAAAGCAAGTATGTAGGTGCTTATTGGAGAATAAGTTCACTGAACGTGGCTCGCTAAGGAATACCTAATGGAGTTTTACTCGCCTGTCAATACGAATTCCTCTAGTGATAGTGGTACAAGTGATCCTTGGACTTGAGATAATCATAGTATCTTGTGTATGATGAGTTATACTTTGACATGTCCCTTAAGACCTTTGGGATATATCAAAGGGTATGATTGGGTATAATTAGTTGTACATGGAGATAGGTGAATGATTAACAAAGAATCTATCTCGTCTAGTAAAATATGTGAATGTCCTATGTGATTCGATAAATGACAACTTAGTAGTCCTTGGCCAAGGTAGAATGAAATTAGAAAGGAGTTTCTAATTTGCATTATTTAGAGTTGTGCATTTGGGAATCGAAATACATATAATTAAATAAAATAAGACTTGACCGTAAATCCATGTCTTATATTTAATTGGGACATTGTATGGTAGAAGGATTGAATTGTACGGTAACTATTCACTGAAAGGTTCTTTTGTGATTAATGTTGAAATCTATATTATCTGGAAAATCATTGATCGCTAAGGGGGCTTACCCTTATTGTAGAATAAATATTATTTATTAAAATAAATTAAATAGTTTAATTTATTTATTTAAATAATATTAGAATTGTTCTAATTGATTCACAATCGGTTTAATATGGAGAACCTAAATGGTCACACCGCAAAAGGAAAAATATTTATTTAAGAAGTAAATGGCATAATTATAATAATAAGTTAAGTGTATTTAATTTAATCTATGGAGATAGAATAAATTAAATAGCTTAATATTTATTATTTAATATTTTAGAAATATTAAATATAAATTAATAAGAGGAGTCTTATTATTATTATTATTACTATTACTATTATTTAATTCATAATAGGGATTGAGAATTAATTAATAGAAGTACTCTCTCATGAATTCCTAATTGAATTAGGAGCATAATTAATTAAATGAGTTTAATTATAATAGAAACGCTAATCCTAAATAGTTTAGGGAAGGGTTTTCCTGCATCTATAAATAAGAGAAGTCTTATCATAGACTAGGGTTACACACTCTTGCATTAGATTGTGGAGAGTACTTACAATTTCTATAGAGATAGAAACTAGGGTTTTGCCAACACCCATCTTCTTGAATAACTATTCTTCCTTGGTGGATCACCTCTAGCCGCCAAACACTTGGGTGACTAATGTTAATCAAAGGAAGGAATCTCATCGGTAGAATTCGAGGAGAACACGAAGGACTAGGAGTTGAACTTGTACCTGAGGAAGCTTTGATCTACGAGGGTATAATTCTTATTCTCTTTTTATTTCGTTTAATTGATAATTGAACACAAGGATAGATCATGGTGATAGTTTACATTAAAATTTTAAAATTCGTTTTATCACGCTTCCGCCCTATTTATGTAATTTAATTGCATGCTTGCATTATATACAAACCTAATAGTGGTATCATAGCCTAATACTTGTGTTAATTATTGATTTTGATGATTCCATGTATGAATTGATATGCGATATGATCGGATTTTTGGGCTGAAAAAATTTTCTGAATCTGCATCGCGGCGCAGCCGCGCCGCTTCCAGTGGAGCGCGGCCGCGCCGGTGTGCAGTGATACAATCCTGACCAGGCTCGCATCAAGCGTCATCGACTCAACTCAAGCTTCGAGGGTTCAACAAACGAATTCAAGTAATTGGGCTAGAATCTACTCAAAGATGCTTACATTGGAGCTCAATTCATATGAACATCGAGGAGAGGATCATTCATGTGATTTGGGATTGCTAGATACAACATATGTAGTAAGACCAAATCAATGCAAGTCAAGCGTTCGAAATAGTGTTCTTCATGTTCGTTGGTATCGTCTAATCATTAATAAAGATATGTGTCAATTAATGCAAGGATTAGCGTTCTTACGACGTTATGGATGTCCAAGAAAGCTGAAGAGGTTATGTTATATCATGGGACAACACGAGGTTGGATTGCACGGAAAACAAACTTAGAAGTTGGGATTTAGGGTTCTCGCCCCAGCGAGAATCGCAGGCTTATTTTTCTCGCCCCGACGAGAACTCCTCTGGATATTTTCGCCCCGGCCCAAACTGAAGCCGCCCCGGCCAAGACTTCTCTGCCCATCCTCGCCCCGACGAGGTTTCTAGTATAAGTTTCTCGCCCCGGCGAGAACAACCATATTTTATTAGCGCGTTTTTCGAGGCACGCAGTTTTTGGCAGATTTCTTTCTTTTATTTTAGGGATTTACATATCTTTTAGATTTCTATTGTAATTAGGATATTTATTAGATATGATTTGTTTTCCATATTAATTAGTTAGGTAGAATTTGATTTCCAATTGGATTTCTATTCCCTTTAGGATTTAGGGTTTTATTCTATTAGTATAAATAGAATACATAGCTGATGTAAAAAGACTACACTTTTTGATTAATGAAATTATTGTGAGATTCTTCTCATCTTTTGGTTCTTTAAGAATTCCTAGATTATTTTCTTAGTTTTCTTGAGACTCAATTATCGACTTATCATTCAAAAGATCATAGTTGTTTGTTGTGTCATTCTACCGAACCATCAATCGTCGATTGTACCGAGTTCCTGCTTCTTATAAGCACGGGGTTTAGGTGTCGTTGGTGTCCATTCAACACAAGCTTCCTAGCGCATAGCAATTATACCAAGGTTCTCGTCTCAATATAGGCGAAGGGTTAAGGTGTTGTGAGCGTACCACCTTCATAACTTGCTGGAAACGATCCGGGCGACGACAATCTCACGCAAGCGTGCCGTGGAGTCTATCATTTGGTATCAGAGCTAAGTTCCTAGCAGGTTACTTATCCTTTACTTTTCTTGTTGAAGAGTAAACAAAAAAATAATAATAATTTCGTGAGTAAAAAAAATATATAATTATATTATTGTTGTAATTTTTTGGGTTTCATAAGTTCGTGATTATTGGGATCGTATTGAAGAAGTTATTATTTGATTCTATTGTTGGAATTTGTGAAATTCGAAGACATCAGGGTTTCACTCAAGAGGATCTAAATTGGCGATTGTGGAATTCTATTGGTTATCATACGTCTTATACTGCTATATTTTGTTTTGTGATAAGTTCTTGTTGAATTGATAGAAAAGCTGAGATATTTATTTGGTGAATTCAAAAAGAACCTATAAGAGGGGATTAGAGTGGTAAAAGGCAAGAGTGTGAGATTAATTGAGGGTAAAAGCCTAAATTGTGTGATACACGAACGTTTCATAATTGTGGGATATATTGTTTGAGCAAAACACGTAAGGGAGTGTGTGAGGAAAAATTTTCTTTATCTACTAACCTTTGTTTTGCAGCGAACATGTATAATTATGGTTATGAAAATAATTATGAGTGGCAAAAGAGATCTTTTCAAGGAAGGCGCGATCCTGAAGCTTATTTGAGTTGGGAGGAAAGGAAGGAACGAGAGTTTGGCTATCATAATTATTCCGAGTACAAGAAGTTCAAACTTGCAGTTCAAGATTTTTCTGATTATGCAGTTACATGGTGGGCTGAATTTGTGCGTAGCAGAAAAAGGTATGGAGAACGTCCGATCGAGACGTGGGAAGAATTGAAAACCGTTATGAGGAAGGGGTTTGTTCCAGTACAGCCTAGTAGGAGGGAGGAATATGCATCTTCACGATATGTGGATCATCGTTCAAGGCATTCAACATGGGATGACGATAGGGAGGTTCGTCGACATAAGGAGTCGCATTGGAGGAAGCCACAGGAAACTCCTAAGGTGTATAGGAAAAAGGTAATTTCTAAAGAGGAGCTAAAAGAGGACATTATGGAACCATTTTGTAAGATGATGAAGGAGTGTGATTCGCAGTTCCAAGATCTTATTCAAACATATGTTAATCAAGGGCAGCCAAGGAAGGAAGAAGAAGACAAAGAATATGCAGTCCAAGGAGAGCTATTAAATTCCAGCGCTCAAGAAGAAGTCCATAATGATGTAATATCTTTAGAAAATACATGTAAATTTGAACGACAAAAAGAAAGTGAAAAAGAAATTGAAAAAAAAGATTGAGTGTGAAAAAGAAAAGTGTGAAAAGGAGAATGAAAAGAAACGAGAGAATAAAAAGAATGAGAGTGAAAATAAACGAGAGAAAGAAAAGCCAATGACTGTACATTCGTACAAGACGGCGCTTTTGAATACTAACCAGATTAACTCTTCTTTGTCTAGTTATGTTGTTTCTCTTATACAGGTGATTGAGGATATACCCCGAGCTATCATTCCATATCAGCCAGCTTGTAGTATTCCCGAGGAGACGACGGAGTTACCAAGGCGGGTTGGCGAGTTGATGGAGTCCAACTTCATCAAAGCGGGTATCGTGGATGAAGTCATTAGTGCATGTGCTATTCATGAGATCATAGTACCTAAGGAAGATAGAATGCCGAGCTTGTTCATTGATTTCGAATTGGTAAACAAGTATCGTTATTATTTTCTTTTCTTAGATAATATGTGTGATAAATTGCATAGTACTTATGTTTTATCTACATGTGTTGGTAACCATGTGATGATATTGCCTAGTCAAGTTAGCTTAAGAGAATGTGATGAATGGAAAATTGTGTTAACATGTGATTTGTATAGGTGGATAGTTATTTCTGTTAGATTAACTAATGCATCTAGTATTTTCATGAGTTATTTAAAACATGTTTTGCATGCTTCCATGGATAAATTTGTGTTTGGCTATTTTGAGGGTAAAATCGTCTTTATCATAAACTATGGAGGATACTTGATATTTGTCGAGTTAGTTTATGAGCATGCGTTATATTCTCGTTGTCAATATTCTTACTATCATTTGGTAAATTCTCAATGTCAAAGTGCATATCTTTGTAGAATTTATTCTAGTGATTATTGTGGGTATTCTCGTTTTCAACATTTGTACTTGCATGAAACTCATTCTAGGGTTTTTCATTCACATGTTGAATTAGGTTTTGAAGTTAATCAATCTTTACATGGCATGTCGTTAATTGATAATGGTATTGATCATGATTCTTCAGTAGAGAAAACTTCATTGCATGATTTGTTATCATTTGGTAATGTATTTCCATTTGAGTTGTTATCATTGCATGATTTTGAGAATGTTGTCTTGAATGGGAAAGAATTACTGTCATTTGGTATTGATTTGAAAAGTGATTATCATCGGATTAAGTTAAGATATGGTTTACATACATGTTTAGTTAAATCGTTGGGATTAACTAAGTGTTTGAGTCAAAGAGAACAAGAGTTTAAGTTGCCAGGTTATGATTCGAAGAGCTTACATGGGGATATGTCGATTCGATCATCATTTGGAAGGAGATCTTCAATAGTGATTCATATTAACTCGAGGAAGATGCTTGATATTGCTATTTTGTGTCTTGAAGGAGTTGGAAGTTCTATTGATTATTTTCATATTCTTACATACTTTATTTATATATTTCATGTGATTGGTGAGAATTATGATTATGTTTTGTTTGACGCTTCTAACTTGGTTTGTTTGGGTGTAGGATCAGTTTTGTGGATATATCCTTTTCAAGGGAAGATGCTGGATTTGAGGACAAATCCTTTTGAAGAGGATGGGAATGATACAATACTGACCAGGCTCGCATCAAGCGTCATCGACTCAACTCAAGCTTCGAGGGTTTAACAAACAAATTCAAGTAATTGGGCTAAAATCTACTCAAAAATGCTTACATTGGAGCTCAATTCATATGAACATCGAGGAGAGGATCATTCATGTGATTTGGGATTGCTAGATACAACATATGTAGTAAGACCAAATCAATGCAAGTCAAGCGTTCAAAATAGTGTTCATCATGTTCGTTGGTATCGTCTAATCATTAATAAAGATATGTGTCAATTAATGCAAGGATTAGCGTTCTTACGACGTTATGGATGTCCAAGAAAGCTGAAGAGGTTATGTTATATCATGGGACAACACGAGGTTGGATTGCATGGAAAACAAACTCAAAAGTTGGGATTCAGGGTTCTCGCCCCAGCGAGAATCGCAGGCTTATTTTTCTCGCCCTGGCGAGAACTCCTCTGGATATTTTCACCCTGGCCCAAACTGAAGCCGCCCCGGCCAAGACTTCTCTGCCCATCCTCGCCCTGACGAGGTTTCTAGTACAAGTTTCTCGCCCCGGCGAGAACAACCATATTTCATTGGCACGTTTTATGAAGGACGTGATGAAAAAGAGGTTCGTTCCAGATTACTATCATCGAGAGCTAGTTCGGAGTTTGCAAAGCTTGAAACAAGGTAGTCGGAGCATCGAGGATTATTACAAAGATATGTAGATGTTGATGGCTAGAGCAAATATAAATGAGGATAGTGAATCAACAATGGCCAGATTTTCGGCAGGACTAAATTGGGAGATTGCAGACTTAGTAAAACGACAACATTACGTGGTATTGGAGGATATGGTACAGATGGCTATCAAGATTGAGAAACAACTTAAGAGGAGAGGTAACCAATGATCGATACCTAGTTCGGGGTCATCATGGAAATCTAATGCGGGTAGGCGAGAGGAGAAACCAGTTGTAGTCAAGCCCAAGGTGGAGTTTAAACAGACACGACTAATCATGGGACGCAAGGTAAAACTGAACTACCTTCCTTTAGTCGTAATCGTGATATTAAATGTTTTAAGTGTCAAGGCAAGGGCCATATTACGAGTCAATGTCCAAATCAACGGACAATGTTGTTACTTGATAATGGTGAAATAGAGACTGAGGAGGAAGACAGTGATACTGATTCTATGCCACTATTAGAGGAGATAGAAGACAGAGAAGTTGCCATATTTGGGGAAGTTTTGGTGACAAGAAGAGTGCTTAGTGCACAAGTGAAGGAGGAAAGCAGCGAGCAGCGTGAAAATTTATTTCATACTAGGTGCCTTGTGAATGGAAAAAATTTGCTGTGTCGTAATAGATGGGGGTAGTTACACGAATGTAACAAGTAAGGTTATGGTAGAGAAATTGGGGCTTCCCACAACCAAATATCCTCAACCGTATCGATTGCAATGGCTCAACGATAGTAATGAGATTAAAGTGACTAAACAGGTGTTGGTTCCATTTACTATTAGGAAGTATATGGATAAAATTTTGTGCGACGTGGTTCCAATGCAGGCGGGTCACATATTGTTTGGTCGACCGTGGCAATTTGACAGGCTTGTGAAGCATGATGGCTTTACAAATGAATATTCTTTTGTTCACAATAAAAAGAAGGTTACTTTATGTCCTATATCGCCACAATAGGTGCATGAGGATCAAATTCATCTGCAGAGAGATCATGAAAAAAGGAAGAGAGTGAAGAAAGGAAAAATAATGAGGGGAAATATAAGAGGGAAAAAGAAATAGAGAAAAGAAAGGATGAGGAGCGAAAAACAAATATCTATGCAAAAAAGAGCGATGTGAGGCGAGCTTTAGATGCTAAACAGCCGATGATTATACTTCGGTATAAGGAGGCGCTTTTGAATTCTAACGCTAACGATTCTTCTTTGCCTAGTGTTGTTTCATCTCTTTTGCAGGATTATAAGGATGTGTTTCCCGAGGAGCTTCCACAAGGATTACCACCTATTCGGGGAATCGAGCATCAAATTGACTTCGTACCCGGTACAACCATTCCAAACCGTCCAGCTTATCGGAGCAATCCTGAGGAGACGAAAGAGTTGCAAAAGCAAGTTGGCGAACTTATGGAGAAGGGGTTCGTAAGAGAGAGCATGAGTCCATGTGCAGTTCTGGTGATTTTAGTGCCTAAAAAGGATGGTAGATGGCGCATGTGCATTGATTGTCGAGCAGTGAACAATATTACGGTAAAATATCGACATCCCATTCCACGTTTGGATGATATGTTAGATGAATTGCATGGGTCATGTATATTTTCTAAAATTGATTTGAAAAGTGGGTATCATCAAATTAGAATGCAAGAGGGTGATGAATGGAAAACTGCTTTCAAAACAAAATATGGTTTATATGAGTGGTTAGTGTTACCTTTTTGGTTTAACTAATGCACCTAGCACTTTCATGAGATTGATGAATCATGTTTTGCGATCATTCATTGGAAAATTTGTGGTGGTTTATTTTGATGATATTTTGATATATAGGAAAAAATTAAGAGAACATGTATTGCATTTAAAATCTGTTTTAGATGTTCTTAGAAAAGAGAAGTTGTTTGCTAACATGGAAAAGTGCACGTTTTGTACGGATAGAGTTATGTTTCTTGGATTTGTTGTTAGTTCACAGGGAATACAGGTTGATGATGAAAAGATACGTGCAATCCGTGAGTGGCCGAGTCCGACAAATGTGAGTCAAGTTCGTAGTTTTCATGGACTCGCGAGTTTCTACCGACGCTTTGTGCAGAATTTTAGCGACATCACAGCACCATTGACTGAAGTGATCAAGAAAAGTGTAGGATTTAAGTGGGGTGATGAATAGGAAAAGGCATTTAATTTAATTAAGGATAAATTGACTAATGCGCCTTTGTTTGTTCTGCCTAACTTTACTAAAACTTTTGAGATTGAGTGTGATGCTTCAGGTATAGGAATTGGAGTGGTGCTGATGCAAGAAGGAAAGCCAGTAGCATACTTCAGTGAGAAATTGAGTGGAGCATCTTTGAACTATCCAACATATGATAAGGAGTTGTATGCATTGGTTTGTGCTTTGGAGACATGGCACACTACATTTGGCCAAAAGAGTTCGTGATTCATACTGATCATGAGTCTTTTAAGTACTTGAAGGGACAACATAAGTTGAACAAAAGACATGCAAGGTGGATGGAGTTCATTGAGACATTTCCGTATGTCATCCGTTACAAGCAAGGTAAGGAGAATGTTGTTGCTGATGCTCTTTCAAGAAGGTACGTGTTATTGACTACTCTTGATACAAAATTGCTTCGGTTTGAACAAATTAAAGAGTTGTATGTAAATGACCTTGATTTTTGTGACGAGTTTAAATCTTGTGAAAAGAATATTGTAGGTAAATACTTTAAAGTTGATGGTTTCCTATTTCGGGAAAATAAGTTGTGTATACCTGCATGTTCTTTGCGAGAGTTGTTGATTAGGGAATCACATGGGGGAGGTTTAATGGGTCATTTGGTGTTGAAAAGACTTTATCTGTTTTGAAAGAACATTTTTATTGGCCTCACATGAAACGAGATGTGGAAAGAATTTGTGATAAGTGTATTACGTGTAAACAGTCTAAGTCTCGTGTTCAACCTCATGGATTATATATACCATTGCCTACACCTAATGAACCTTGGATTGATATATCTATGAATTTTGTGTTGGGTTTACCTAGGTCTAAGCGTGGTCATGATTCGATATTTGTGGTCGTGGATAGATTTTCAAAAATGGCGCATTTTATTCCATGTCACAAAACTGATGACGCTTCTTATGTAGCTGATTTGTTCTTTAGGGAAATTGTTAAATTGCATGGCATGCCTAGAACAATTATTTCTGATAGAGATACTAAGTTCTTGAGTTATTTTTGGAAGACCTTGTGGTGTAAGTTAGGTACTAAACTGTTATTTTCCACTACTTGTCACCCACAAACTGATGGTCAAATAGAAGTAGTTAATAGAACTTTATCTGCATTGTTGAGGGCTATTATCCAAAAGAACATTAAAGTTTGGGAAGAGTGTCTACCACATGTTGAGCTTGCATATAATCGATTTGTTCACTCGGCTACACAATTTTCACCATTTGAAACTGTTTATGGTTTTAATCCTTTGACACCGTTGGATTTATTGCCATTACCTATTTCTGAATTGACTAACATGGATGGAAAGAAAAAGGTTGAATTTGTTAAGCAGATACATGAAAAGGCAAGGCTTAACATTGAGAGGAGGACAGAGCAATATGTTAAACAAGCCAACAAGGTTCGACGTCAAGTGATCTTTGAACCAGGAGAGTGGGTTTGGCTTCATATGAGGAAGGAGAGGTTTTCGGCTCAAAGACGATCGAAATTGCTTCCAAGAGGGGATGGTCCTTTCCAAGTGCTTGAACGCATCAATGACAATGCCTATAAATTGGATTTGCCTGGTGAGTATAACGTTAGTGCCACATTTAACGTATCTTATCTAAGTCCGTTTGATGTAGGTGATGATTTGAGGATAAATCCTTTTCAAGAGGAGAGAAATGATGAGGACATGCCTAGCTTGGACAAGGATGAGAGCTATGGGTAGAATTCGTTGCAAGTTCCAGTTAGACCAGTGACGAGAGCTCGGGCTAAACGTTTCAAGGAGGGGATTAACGGATTGATTCAAGAAGCTTGAAGGATGAAGATTCCAGGATGAAGGTTTTGGAGTTGGAGTCTAAGTTCGTGAATATGTTACAAATGTGTATTCTAGGCCAAGAATCGGGGACTAGTCAAGAAGGCCAAAAATTTCAGCCTGGCGTGCCCCGCGCCAATTTTGTACCTGATCCGGCGCGCCCCGCGCTGGTCATACAGGAGTATAGCGCGCTCCGCGCCATTTGTAGCCAACCCCGCGCTGAGTTGCTTTGAAGATCTGCATACCTGGCGTGCCCCACACCATTCCTTTGCATTTTCAAGCGCGCCCCGCGCCGGTCACGCGCCACGGAATCCGAGGAACGCGTTTTTGAAGATTTTATCAGATTTATTTCCTTAATTTTAAGGATTTCAGTATATTTTCATAATTCTATTATAATTAGGATATTTTAAGAATGGATTTTGATTCCAAATCAATTGTTATTTCCTTTATGGATTCTAGGGTTTCATAGCTAGTATAAATAAGTTTCATGCTTGTAATTCAAATAACAATTCAAAAAATATTCTGAGTTTATTCATACTTGAGAGTTATTCTCTACTTTTGGTTCTTTGAAGAATTTCTAAGCTAATTTCTTATTTTTTCTTTTGAGATTCATATTTAACTTATCATACAACAAACCATAGTTGTGTGTGGCGTTATTTTATCGCATCATACAATCGTACGAAGATTATCGTTTGAGCTTAAACGAGGGTCTAAGTGTTGTTGGTGTTCCATCCTACGTGAATTCAATTGCTTGATTGAATTTATCAAGATTCTCATCTCTAAATAGTCGTTGGGTTAAGATATCGAGAGAGTTCCATCAAAGTTGCTTAGTAGAAACGATCCGGCGACGACCACCTCACGCAAGCATGCCGTGGAGTCTATCATTTGCCAACACCCATCTTCTTGAATAATTATTCTTCCTTGGTGGATCACCTCTAGAGGCCAAACACTTGGGTGGCTAACGTTGATCAAAGGAAGGAATCTCATCGGTGGAATTCGAGGAGAACACGAAGGACTAGGAGTTGAACTTGTACCCGAGGAAGCTTTGATCTACGAGGGTATAATTCTTATTCTCTTTTTATTTCATTTAATTGATAATTGAACACAAGGATAGATCATGGTGATGGTTTATATTAAAATTTTAAAATCTGTTTTATCACGCTTCTGCCCTATTTATGTAATTTGATTGCATGCTTGCGTTATATACAAACCTAACATGTCCAACTCAAACCTTCTTCCCTATGTGCTTCTTGGATCCAGGCCTCAGTTCTCAAACATAATAATTTTTGGCATATCAATATTCCTTCTGACTGCTTTTGGATTTGGCGCAAAGTTCTCAAATTGCGAAACCTAGTGCAATAGTTTCTCTCTTATCGTGTAGGCAGGGGGAACCATTTTAGCCTCTGGTATGACCCTTGGTTGAATGGCCAGCCTTTATCTCCGAATGCTTACCTGTTGTCTAACTCGGGGATCCCAAAAACTGCTCTTCTCTCTAGCATTATATCCCACTCTAATTGGGTGCTTCCCAAAGTAACCATCACGATGTGGTCCAGTTTCGTAGCCTGTTCAATACTGCTCCACCTCCATCTGCAAATGATGACTCTATCACTTGGGACTCTGTGGATATCCGGTTTTTAAAAGCTAACAAAATTTGGGACTCCATCTGTCACCGAGGTAGTGTTGTCTCGTGGGCCAATTTCCTTTGGCACAAGCATTATGTTCCTCGGTACTCTTTCTTTCTTTAGCTTGCATTACACAAAAGATTTCCAACTAATGATGCTTTCATTTCCTACTCTAATTATTCTCTGTTGAGGTGTCGCTTGTGTACTTCTGCCAACGAAACATTTAGCCACCTCTTTTTTAACTATTCTTATTCTAGTGGAGTGATTTCTAATGTCTTGGCGGTTGGAAACTGGCACAATATTCCAACTAACTGGGATAATTTGATAGCTTTTATTTAGCAGTTCCAAGGGCAGAAAATGCATTCGAAAATTTTGAAACTCATTCTTGCCACATGCCTTTATAAAATTTGGGGATCTCGGAACTCTATGCTTCATAATGGGTCTATGTTGCCCCCTCATGCCATGACTAAGGAAATCATCAACTTGATTAAAGCTCATCTCTCAAGTTCTACGAAGTTTCAACAGGCTGTTCAAAAATGTTATACATATCAAAACTGGTTGTAACTTGTTGTAATAGGTTGCTTTAATGCTTTGATTCTATTTCTTTATTGAATAGTTTTTTATTTTGTTCCTCATGAGGCATGTCTCATGATGACTTTCTTTCCCTGGGGTATGCCCCTTTGCCATTGTTCTTATGGTTTTTGATATACAACAATAAATTTAGCAAAAAAAAAAAGAAATTTCTTGTTCCGACTTTGTGTTATATGATTGTATATTTTATTAAAGAATTAGGTCAAATAAATTATTTATACTAATAATTAAGCTTCTAAATGAAGTTTTATTGAACAAACTATGTGTTTAGCTCTCTAAAGTCACGACCGAGATACCAAATCAACGTCAAACCTTAACGAAACTTGTCTAGATTAACTCAATACATGGTATTATAAGTTCTAACACTTATTATTGACATACGTAGACTACGTACGTTGACAGATTGTATTAAAATTTTGATAAATGAACTACGCTAAGGCAAGTCTTCTAACTTTGTTATATTTAAGCAACTATTATACATCTTGCTATCAATTGTTACAAAGTTATTGCTTCTTATTCAACATAACTTAAGAAATGAATCATTATTCATATATTGCTTGATGGAGCTTAAATTATTGTGTCAAACCAAATTATTTTGGTACGACATCTTATACTTAGAAATGAAATACCTTGATGTAAGGTTGTAAAGTCGTCGATTATATATTGACATAAAATTGTAGGATGATATGCATACTCCTAGGATATTGGTTAGGCTGATCCCCTACCAGATATCCGAAATCAAGCTTTTCTAAGTCATTGAAGGCTGATAGAACTGATTGAAACACATGGATCATGTACTGAACCCTCAGTTATACATCGTTGACATCTTTCAAATCAAACACATTGTGTTTTCGTTTTCAAATGAACTTGCTAAGCATTTGTAGCCCATTCTTGCATATATTTTCTTTTGCAGTTTTAAATGATAATCTCGGCACTTCTGGGATAGACAAAGGAAAAGGACATGTTAATTACTTTTCATTACTGTTTTGAATAATTCAAGTCTTTTATAGGCTTTGTTGTAATAACTTAGTACTGAGAACGATGTAACAGAACTTAATGATATGAAATATATTATCATCATTTCTTATATCGAATGCGTTATAATCTGATTTTTAAATTGTTTAGCATAGTTGTACTAAGTAAATACAATATCTATGTGAACTATACATTTGAATGAGGGTATTTGAATGATATTGAAAGTCCTATAAGCTCTGAGGTTACACTTAATGAGCGCCGGTAAGGTGCCACCGTTACCGGAATGCGCCCCTCTATTCTATGGACAATCTTATCATTAATACTGTGAATGTCAGATAGATAGGGATTATCGATATGAATGAGATATTCATGAGATATGAATCTATACATCCAAGTGATGGTATCCAAACAGAGTTAATGTTCTGGCAAGAACTAGTATCTGTTATGGGATACTGTGAACCTTGGATAGATAGGAGTCATATATTATAGAATATTTATAGTTGTATAGTTTCACGTGAGCACCAAATCTGCTACAGGGAGTGTAGAGAATTTGGGGGCGTCACAGGTTGGTATCAGAGCTGTAAATTATAGTTCTAAGGTAGTTAGAAAATACCTTAGGATATAGTCTTTGAGTCCGTAAAATACTTAATTATACATAAAATAATCTTAAAAGCTTTATATTATGTGTAAATTTGCTTCACTATAATACTAAACAAGTAAAATTCTTTTGTAGGATGTCAGAGACCAATTGGAATAAACTTCCAGTGATACATCAACCTATGGGACAATAGGAGATAGATAGTGATCCAGAAGAGGAGCCAGAGGAGATATATCCCGCACTAGGGACACTAGAGGAGGAGGATCCTGAGGAGGAAGAACTCTTACATGACCAGGAGATACTAGATGCTGAGGAGGCTGAACATCCTATAGATGGACAGCTGGTAGATCCAGATGAGGAGGTTGGAGTTGGTCAGATAATGAGTGTTGACAGATACGAGGAGATAGTTATAGGGTTAGTGCAGCAATCGACCGAAGATCTAGAGGCTGCCAACTTTTGGACATTCATAGCTGAAAGTTTGTTAGAGTTTGAGAAGGGTACTATTTGTCGTCTTAAGACACTCCTCCAGAGTACTCAAAAGGAAAAGCAAGATGCACAGATGCAGTTATACCGAGCTGATAAGGGATGTCGTGATACATTCGAAGACTTAGAGCGTCGGGTGCTTAGGTATCCTGTAGAGGAGAGGAAGGTGGATTATATGATAGATCGATCAGTGGTATGCCACATGGTCCAGGATGCCTATAAAGAGGCGCGTGATCGTTCAGTCTAGTTTAGTACTTAAGTTTATTTTCCGTAGTTTGTATTATAAAGATTTTGGATTATAAAATAGGGAATCCTCTGTACTAACTAGTGGCAGTATAAACCACTAGTCGAATATGTAAACGTTCTATATGTGATATACAAGTTGTGTTTGTACAAATCAAATTGTTAATTCTATGTGTAACATATACTTGTATTTTCTTTATTTTTAGAATCATGGCATCAGGACGAAGAAACCAGACCAGAAATGAGACTAATGAACCAAACCCCACCCAACAACTAGTAGGCATACTATTAGGAGTCTTACAGGGTCATCTACCACACCATCCCAACACAAATAATCCACATAGGTCAGCGTTTAAGGACTTTAAAACAGTCAGACCACCTGAGTTCAAGGGAACTGTGGATCCAGTTGAAGCCTAAACTTGGGTAACTGAAATGGAAAAGTTCTTCACTGTAACAAACGTAAGTGAGGAACAAAAGACAATTAAACCAAGCTCCTCTTGGCCCAATGGTAAAAGAACAACTCATAAGGCTTGGGTGCATGAGGTCTTGGGATCCATTCTTGCCAAAGGCAAGAATGTTACAATTTCCGCTAAAACTAGCAAAAAAAAAAGACAATTGTTGCTACCTTTTTCCTAAAAGGTTAGGCAAACTTCTGGTGGGAAACAACAAAAACCAGGGCCGGTGAAGGGGTAATTCCTTGGGTAAGATTCAAAGAACTATTCTTTGAAAATTACTTTCCACAAACCATGCAAGACCGAATGGAGGTTAAATTTCTAGAACTAAAACAAGGGGAATTGACTGTATCTCAGTATACAGCCAAGTTTAAAGAATTGTCTCAGTTTGCCCCACATCAAGTAAAGTCCGAGACAAGAAAAACTAGGAGGTTTGAGGAAGGGTTGAAACCTCAAATAAAAAGTAGAATATCAATATTCCAGTTGAAGACGTTTTCAGAAATTCTTGAGAAGGCTATTATAGCCGAGACCGAGAATGAAAATCTTCTCAAATTCCATAAGGATAAGAGAAGTCAGAATGAAGGGGAAAATTCAAGGGAGAAGTCAGTACAGGGGGTAATAATAACAATAAGAGGAAGTGGGATACCACTTTTTCGACTAACTTTGGAAGGAAGGGGAATAATTACAACAATAACAGCAACACCACCAATAGAAACAATAATAACAAGGTGGAATGTTGTGTCACATGTGGAAAGAACTATCTAGGAGTATGTCGCAGGAAGGTGGTTACCTGTTACAGCTGTGGTCAGAAGGGACATTATTCCACTGATTGTCCTAAGAAGAAGAATAATAATACCAATCAGGACAATCAGAATAATAAATGTTATAATTGTGGCGCAACGGGTCATATATCTAGAAATTGTCCAAGGAATAGGAACCAAACCGGGGGAGGAAATTAAACCACAAACAACACCCTCAAACCAACAATAGCAGGAGCTGGAGGTCAGAGTCGTTCAACTGCCAGAACATTTAATATGACGATGAGGGATGTTGTTGCTTCACAGGACGTGGTGACAGGTATCATCCCTATCGACACTTTAAATGTATATGTGTTATTCGACTCTGGTGCTACTTGTTAATTCGTGTCTCATAGCTTTGCGAAAAACATGAAAATTCCATGCGAAGACTTAGACATACCTTTCAATTTGGAAATTGCCAATAGAGAGATAATTTCCGTTAAAATTGTTTATAAAAATTGTAACGTAGAGATTAAAGGACACAAGTTTCTTGTGAACTTCTTTCCTATACAGCTAGGGGAATTCGATATAATCTTAGGCATGGATTGGTTGGTTAATCATAATGCAATGATTGACTGCCATCGGAAGCGTGTAAACCTATTGACTGCGTCAAAGTCAAAGGTAGTGTTCAACGGTGGTTGTTCACCTAAACGATCTCGATGTGTGACAGTAATGCAAGCAGAGAGATTTCTTAGGAAGGTTTGTACAGGTTATTTGGCATATATAGTAGATACTCGCAAGGAAGGAGTAAAACTAGATCAAATACCTGTAGTTAGAGAATTTTTGGATGTGTTTCCAGATGACTTACCAGGTCTACCTCCGGATAGGGAGATCGAGTTTGTTATTGATCTTGCACCTGGTACGACACCATTTTCAAAGGCACCATATAGGATGGCACCAGTGGAGTTGAAGGAGTTACTTGTACAGTTACAAGAACTCTTAGTCAAGAAATACATACAACCTAGTGTTTCACCTTGGGGAGCACCGGTGTTGTTTGTAAAGAAGAAGGATGGAACGTTGAGGTTATGTGTTGACTATAGAGAATTAAATAAGTTGACCATAAAGAATAAATATCCTTTACCAAGAATTGATGATTTGTTTAACTAGTTGAAAGGGGCCGAACACTTTTCAAAGATCGAACTACGATCAGGTTATCATCAATTAAAGGTAAGAAAAAGAAGATGTGTCGAAGACAGCGTTTAGGACACGCTATAGACATTATGAGTTTCTTGTGATGTCCTTTGGATTAACGAATGCACCGACAGCATTCATGGACTTGATGAACCAAGTGTTTAAACCATGCTTAGACAAATTTGTCGTAGTGTTCATCGATGATATTTTAGCATACTCAAGAACAAAGGAGGAGCATGCTGAACACTTAAGATGCATATTGGAGATATTACGAAAGGAACAACTTTATGCCAAGTTTTCCAAATGTGAATTCTGGTTGGAACGAGTCCAGTTCTTGGGTCATGTGATTAACAAGAATGGAATTACGGTAGATCTAGCGAAGATAGAAACGGTTGTGAATTGGGAACAACCAACAACTCCAACAGAAGTACGAAGTTTTTTAGGTTTAGCAGGGTACTATCGGTGTTTTATACAAGATTTTTCAAAAATAGCAACCCCGCTAACCAATTTAACTCGAAAGACGGTAAAGTACGTCTGGACAGATAAATGTGAAGAAAGCTTTCGAGAATTGAAGAAGTGATTGAGCATGACACCAGTATTATATTTACCAGATGATAGAGGAGGCCTTGTAGTTTATAGTGATGCATTACACAAGGGATTAGGTTGTGTGTTGATGCAACATGGGAAGGTGATTGCATATGCATCACGATAACTCAAAGATTATGAGAAGAGGTATCCTACGCATGATCTTGAGTTAGCCATTGTAGTATTTGCCTTGAAAATTTGGAGGCATTATTTGTATGGGGAGAAGTGTGAGATATACACAGATCACAAAAGTCTGAAGTATATTTTCATGCAGAAGGAGTTAAACATGAGGCAGAGGAGATGGCTAGAGTTGATAAAGGATTTCGACTGTGAAATTTTATATCACCCCGGGAAAGCTAACGTCGTAGCAGACGCGTTAAGTAGGAAGAACCAAGAGAAATTGAATGTAATAACCAACAACGAGGTACTGATAAAAGAGTTTGACAAACTTAAGATTGAGGTAAGAGTTCCAGTTAATTCTACCCAGAAGTTATTCGTTGTGGAGAGTTGTTCAACTTTGTTGGATAGAGTCAAGGAACTACAGGAGACTGATGCAGAGTGTCAGAAGTGTAAGACTAAAATAACTCATAAGAAGAATGACAAATTCAGAGTGAACAAGGATGGGGTACTGAGGTACGAGGATAGAATTTGGGTACCCTTAGTACAAGAACTAAAAGAGAAAATACTGAATGAAGCCCATAGTTCTAAGTTCGTCGTACATCCAGGTAGTACAAAAATGTACAAAGATTTAAGCCGACACTTTTGGTGGTCTAACATGAAAAGAGAAATAGCAGAGTGGGTAAGTAAATGTTTAACATGTCAAAGAGTTAAAGCCGAACATCAGAAGCCGAGTGGATTACTGCAGCCCTTAGAAATTCCTAAGTGGAAATGGGAACATAATACCATGGATTTCGTAGTAGACCTTCCAAACACACAGAAAGGTCACAATGCCATTTGGGTAATTGTAGATCGTCTTACCAAGTCAGCTCATTTTTTACCCATAAAAGTTAACTTCAGTCTTGACCAATTAGCCAAACTTTATATCAATGAAGTTATCTCTAGACATGGAGTCCCTGTTTCTATAGTATCATATCTTTTTTTTTTGTTAACCGTGGGTTTCCCAGACGCATCCGGACTAATCCCGCCGAACCTGAGTTAGCCTTTTCATACGGGTTTGCACCCGCGTCCCCGTGGCCACAACGAAGCATTATTAATGCCCCTCCAAGTGTTACTAGTGGGAGTCGATCCTGAGTCGTCCGGGTTTATGGTTCGTTCCCAGGGCGGCTTGCACCACTGCGCCACTTGTTGTGGTTATATCATATCGAGATTCCCGATTTACTTCAAATTTTTGGACAAGTCTCCAAAAACACTTAGCAACCCAGTTGAGACTAAGCACAGCTTATCACCCACAAACCGACGGTCGGAGTGAGAGAACAATTCAAACATTGGAGGACATGTTACGAACTTGCATCATGGACTTCAAGGGAAGTTGGGAAGATCAGTTACCTTTGGTAGAGTTTGCCTACAATAATAGTTATCATGCCAGCATAGGAATGCCACCATTTGAAGCTTTGTATGGAAGGAAATGTAGAATACATTTATGTTGGGATGAGGTCGGTGAGTGACAAATGCTAGGACCTGAAATAGTTCAACAAACCGCTGAGGTAGTTCGAATTATACGAGGAAGATTGAAAGCGTCTCAAGATCGACAGAAGAAATATGCGAATCAACACAGGAAATTACAAGATTAACCACAACACTTGGCGCAGTGGTGCAAGCCGCCCTGGGAACGAACCGTAAACCCGGACGACTCAGGATCGACTCCCACTAGCAACATTTGAAGTGGCCACGGATCGCATTATTCAGGGTGACGCCATGTCTTAGTTGGAGCCTATGCGCAAAGCCTGGTCCGGGGTGGGGGATTAGTCCGACCCGCGGGTTGGGAAACCCACATTATTAAAAAAAAAAAACTACAAGATTTTGATGTCGGTAGTCACGTATTTTTAAAAGTATCACCGTAGAAAGGCAAAATACATTTCGGCAAGAAAGGCAAATTGAGTCCGAGATTCATTGGACCATTCCAGATATTGAGGAGGATAGGTGAGGTAGCCTATGAGGTCACCCTACCTCGTGAGTTAGAACATATTCATAACGTGTTTAATGTGTCCTGTTACGACCATACAAACCCGATTATAAACACGTTATAGATTACGAGCCTAGTCAGATCAAGAAAGATTTATCATATGAAGAAGTTCCTATTGAAATCATAGATATGAAAGAACAAAATCTACGAAATAAAGTGATACCTTCAGTCAAAGTTATTTGGAGGAATCAAAACATAGAGGAAGCTACGTAGGAGCTCGAGAGTATAATGCGAGACAACTAACCACACTTATTTTTATAATATGTACTGTAATTTTGAGGACGAAATTCTTATTAGTGGGGGTGAATGTAATATTCTGAACCCTAATAAGATTTGTATATGTAAATTATGTGTTTATTAAATGAACTTTCTTGTTCCGACTTTGTGTTATGTGATTGTATATTTTATTAAAGAATTAGGTTAAATAAATTATTTAAACTAATAATTAAGCTTCCAAATGAAGTTTTATTGAACAAACTATGTGTTTAGCTCTCTAAAGTCGTGACCGAGATACCAAATCAACGTCGGACCTTAACGAAACTTGTCTAGATTAACTCAATACATGGTATTATAAGTTCTAACGCTTATTATTGACATACGTAGACTACGTACGTTAATAGATTGTATTAAACGCTAAGGCAAGTCTTCTAACCTTGTTATATTTAAGCAAGTATTATACATCTTGCTATCAATTGTTACAAAATTATTGCTTCTTGTTTAGCATAACTTAAGAAATGAATCATTATTCATATATTGCTTGATGGAGCTTAAATTGTTGTGTCAAACCAAATTATTTTGGTGCGACATCTTATACTTAGAAATGAAATACCTTGATGTAAGGTTGTAAAATCGTCGATTATATATTGATATAAAATCGTAGGATGATATGCATACTCCTAGGATATTGGTTTGGCTGATCCCCTACCATATATCCGAAATCAAGCTTTTCTAAGTCATTGAAGACTGATAGAACTGATTGAAACACATGGTTCATGTACTGAACTCTCAGTTATACATCGTTGACATCTTTCAAATCAAACACATTATGTTTACGTTTTCAAATGAACTTGCTGAGCATTTGTAGCTCATTCTTGCATATATCTTCTTTTGCAGTTTTAAATGATAATCCTGGCACTTCTGGGGCAGACAAAGGAAAAGGACATGTTAATTAGTTTTAATTACTGTTTTGAATAATTCAAGTTTTTTATAGGCTTTGTTATAATAACTTAGTACTGAGAACGATGTAACCGAACTTAATGATATGAAATATATTATCCTCTTTTATTATATCGAATGCGTTATACTTTGATCTTTAAATTGTTTAGCACAGTTGTACTAAGTAAATACAATATCTATATGAACTATACATCTGAATGAGGGTATTTGAATGATATTGAAAGTCCTATAAGCTCTGAGGTTACACTTAATGAGCGCCGGTAAGGTGCCACCTTTACCGGAATGCGCCCCTCAGTTCTATGGATAATCTTATCGTTAATACTTTGAATATCAGATAGATAGGGAATATCGATATGAAAGAGGTATTCATGAGATATGAATCTATACATCCAAGTGAGGGTATCCAAACACAGTTAACGTTCTGGCAAGAACTAGTATCTGTTATGGGATACTGTGAACCTTAGATAGATAGGAGTCATATATTATGGAATATTTATAGTTGTATAGTTTCACATGAGCACCAAATCTACTACAGGGAGTGTAGAGAATTTGGGGGCGTCACAGTTGTGTGTGGCGTGTACTTCTACCGCATCAATCGTGGATTGTACCAAGATTACCGCTTCAATACAAGCGAGGGGTCAAGGTGTCGTTGGTGTCCATTCAACGCAGATTTTCGAACGCGAGCAATTGTACCAAGATTACCGTCTACATATAGGCGAGGGGTTAAGGTGTTGCGAGCAATCCACCGTTCAACTTTGCTAGAAATGATCCGGGCGACAACCACCTCACGCAAGCATGCCGTGGAGTCTATCATTTGGTATCAGAGCTAAGTCTTCTAGCGAGTTACTTATCGTAATTTTTTGTGTTTGATTTGTTAAGCAAAAAAAAGACAATAAAAAATTAATTTTTTAGTTTATTTTAATTATTGATATTCCTATTTTTTGAGGCTTATTAGAGGAGTACAAGGCGATTGATCCGTAATATTTGTGGTATTCTGAAATTACACGCTCTATAATTGTCTCGTGATAAGTTATTGTTGAATTGATTTGGAAACTGTGAAATTTGCTTGGTGAATTCAAAAAGAACCTATAAGAGAGAATTGTGAGTGGTAAAAGGCTAGAGAGTGAGATCATTCGAGGGTAAAAACCAACTTTGAGTGACACACGAGCGAAATTCATGATGGAGGCTATGATGAAAGAGTTTTCCCGACCGTTGGGAGTGGCAATGGAACAAGTGCATGAACGCATCGATCAGATAAGCAAAAGCCGAGGGGAACAATCTCAAAACCCTCCTGGTGGACGTCCAAAGGGAAGGACTAAGCAAAAGGAAACTAGAACGAAGAAACTTTTGATGATGGTGGGTTTAGTGAAGAGGAGGATCGTGAGTCTGATTTCATCCATCGTAGGCAAAGAGGTGCTAGGGAAAGAGGAGGTCGGAATAGAGAAGATGATAACTTGGATAACATTAAGATGAAGATTCCAGCTTTCCAAGGTAGGAGTGATCCTGAGGCATACTTAGAATGGGAAAAGAAGATGGAATGGATATTTGATTTGCATAACTATTCAGATCTCAAGAAAGTCAAATTGGCCGCTACAGAATTTTTAGATTATGCAGTCACTTGGTGGGACCAGTTGATGATTAACCGAAGGAGATGAAGGCAATTATGAAAAAGAGATTTGTACTAAGCCACTACCACAGGGACTTGTTTCGAAATTTACAAAATTTGAAGCAAGGAAATAGGAGCGTAGAGGATTACTTCAAGGAGATGGATATGTTAATGGCTAGGGCTAACATTGATAAGGATAATTAGGCAATGATGGCTTGATTTTCGGTAGGATTGAATTGGGAATTTGCAGATTTGGTGGAGCGATAACATTACGTGGCATTAGAGGATATGGTGCACATGGCTATCAAAATTGAGAAACAGCTTAACAGGAGAGGTGGTCAAAAGTCAAATTCTACCACAAGTTCACCATGGAAGTCTAATGTTGTGAAGCGTGAGGAAAAGCCATTTGTGGGCAAGCCTAAAGTGGAGCCAAAACAAGAAACGACTAACCGTGGGACACAAGGTAAAACTGAGAAACCTACTTTTAGTTGTAATCGAGATATTGTGTGCTTTAAATGTCAAGGAAGGGGACATATTTCCAGCCAATGTCCTAATCAAAGGACTATATTGTTACGTGACAATGGGGAGGTGGAGACCGAGGAAGATGAAAGTGACACTGATTGATACAATCCTGACTAGGATCGCATCACGCATTAATCACTCAACTTAAGTTTCAGGAGTTCAACAAATGATCTTGGTAATTGAGCCATATATTCAGCTTATTCACACGGAAAATAATCAGAGTGCATGCAAAAGAGGATTAAGCTATTCTCATGTGGGCCTTTTCAAGTCATCAAATATATCCATGCAAATCATATTATATCTTCAGCCCATGGGACTACGGAAGTTATAATCAATTGTGGGCAGCATGTGAACATAATCTATTTAGTAAGCAAGCATGTGAAGTAACTTCCAAATCATGTGGGCCACGGATATTCAGCAAGTTAAAGGATTACATTCATATTCAGCATGCATGGGAATAAATTAAAAGGATGTGGGCCACGGATTAGTTCCTATTTCATTACATTATTAATAATCCGCAACTAATTCACATGTTCAATTCATACTAACCAATTCACGCGGTATCAGCTTAGTCACACGGTAATATAATTCCCGAATGCAGCAAGGATTACAGAATTTTAATTCTAATTGGAGGAGGATTTGTTTCATATGGCAACAGTACGTGGCATCCGTTTTATACAATCTGATTTCATGGCATATTGATTCTAGGAAATTAGTTTTAATACTGATATAATTAGAAATTTATTTAGTTAGGATTTTCTTTTCAAAACAGATTGTTATTTCCTTATGTAATTAGGATTTCTTTTTATTAGTATAAATAAGGGACATGAATGATGTAATTAGATACAAATCAGATTTTATTCAATACAATTATTTTGTGAGGTTTCTCATCTTTTAGTTCTTTAAGAATTCCTAGATTATTTTCTTAGTTTTCTTAAGATTCAATTATCAACTTATCATACAACAAATCACAGTTATGTGTGGCGTTATTCTACCGCATCATTCAATCATATGGAGATTATCGTTTGAATTAAACGAGGGTCCAAGTGTTGTTGGTGTTTCATCCTTCATACATTCAAATTGCTTGATCGATTATTCTAAGGTTTATCGACTATATTCAGGCGAGGGATTAAGGATTCGAACGAGTTCCACCTTATAACTTGCTGGAAACGATCAGGGCGACGACCACCTCACGCAAGCGTGCCGTGGAGTCTATCATTTGGTATCAGAGCTGCGTTTTCTAGCTAAGTATCTATCTTTATTGTTTCGTTGAAGTTGTGAGCAAAAAAAAAAGAAGAGTATAGAAAATTTTATTATTTTAGTTATTTCAATTTGTTCGTAGAATTCGTTTTCAATTCTGTAATCGAGATCGTTGCTACTTCTATTCATACCGATTATATTTGTTCTTGATAAGTTCTTGTTGAATTGAATAGTTAAACTGTGATTTTATTTGGTGAATTCGAAAAGAACCTATAAGAAAGAATATTGAGAGGTAAAAGGCAATAGTGGTGAGATTATTAGACGGTAAAAGCCTAATTGTGTGATACACGAGCGATTTCATAATTATGTGATATACTGTTTGAGTGAAACACGTAAGGGAGTGTGTGGGGAAAAAATTTTCTTTATCTACTAACCTTTGTTTTGCAGCGAACATGTATAATTATGGTTATGAAAATAATTATGAGTGGCAAAAGAGATCTTTTCATGGAAGGCGCGATCCTGAAGCTTATTTGAGTTGGGAGGAAAGGAAGGAACGAGAGTTTGGCTATCATAAATATTTCGAGTACAAGAAGTTCAAACTTGCAGTTCAAGATTTTTCTGATTATGCAACTACATGGTGGGCTGAATTTGTGCGTAGCAGAAAAAGGTATGGAGAGCGTCCGATCGAGACGTGGGAAGAATTGAAAACCGTGATGAGAAAGCGGTATGCTCCAGGACAACCTAGTAGGAGGAATGAACATGCATCTCTGAAACGTGTAGAGCAACCTTCAAGGCGTTCAACTTGTGATAATGAAAAGAAGGTTCGTGGGAATGAAGATTTGTAGTGGAGACAGCGAAAGGAAACTCCTAGGGTGTATATTGAATCGACATCATTTGAGGACATCATGAGAACGTATAATAAGTTAAAGGATGATCATTTGAAACAGCAACGACTCACTCTTAAGGCACAAAAAGAGCGAGATCAGCCGCAAGAGGAAGAAGATGGAAAAGAATATGCTGTTCAAGGAGAGTTGTTAGATTCCGATGTTCGAGATGAAGTCCATGATCTTGAGGAAGAAAATACCAATGAAAGTGAACGACAAAAAGAAATTGAAAAAGAAATTAAAAAAAAGATTTGGTGTGCACAAGAAAAGTGTGAAAAAGAGAATGAAAAGAAACGAGAGAATAAAAAGAATGAGAGTGAAAACAAACGAGAGAAAGAAACAGTGGGGAGTAAGAGTGAAAAAAGAGAGGAGACTGAGTTGGAAAGTGAGTTGTATTTTGAAAAGCCAATGACTGTACATTCGTACAAGACGGCACTTTTGAATACTAACAAGATTAACTCTTCTTTGTCTAGTTCTGTTGTTTCTCTTATACAGGTGATTGAGGATATACCCCGAGCTATTATTCCATATCAGCCAGCTTGTAGTATTCCCGAGGAGACGACGGAGTTACCAAGGCGGGTTGGAGAGTTGATGGAGTCCAACTTCATCAAAACGGGTATCGTGGGAGAAAGCATTAGTGCGTGTGCTATTCATGAGATCATAGTACCTAAGGGAGATAGAATGTCGAGCTTGTTCGTTGATTTTGAATTGGTAAACAAGTATCGATATTATTTTCTTTGCTTATATAATATGTTTGATAAATTGCATAGTGCTTGTGTTTTATCTACATTGGGAAAAGACCATGTGATGTTTATGCCTAATCAAATTAGCATGAGATATTGTGATAAATGAAAAGTTTTGTTAACATGTGAATTGTATAGGTGGATAGTTATTTCTGTTAGATTAACTAATGCATCTAGTATGTTCATAAGTTTATTAAAACATGTTTTGCATGCGTCCATGGATACATTTGTGTTTGGCTATTTTGATGGTAGAATCGTCTTTATCATAAACTATGGAGGATACTTGATATTTGTTAAGTTAGTTTATGAGCATGCGTTATATTCTCATTATCCATATTCCTACTATCATTTGGTAAATTTTCATTATCAAAGTTCATATCTCTGTAGTGATTATTGTGGGAATTCTCGTTTTCATCGTTTCTGCTTGCATGAAACTCATTCTAGGGTTTTTCATTCACATGTTGAATTAGATTTTGATCAATCTTTACATGACATGTCGTTAATTGATAATGGTAGTGATCATGGTTCTTCAGTAGAGAAATCGTCATTGCATGATTTGCTATTATTTGGTAATTTCTTTCCATTAGAGTTGTTATCATTGCATAATTTTGAGAAAACTGTTTTGAATGGAAAGGAATTTGGTACTGGGTTGAAAAGTGATTATCATTGGATTGGATTAAGATATGGTTTACATATATGTTTAGTTAAATCGTTGGGATTAACTAATGCATTACAAGTTTTCATGTTAAATCATATTTTACATTCTTTCATGGGAAAATTTGTTAATATCTGTTGCCATATTTTACATTCTTTCATGGGCCATGGATTAGTTCCTAGTTCATTACATTATTAATAATCCGCAACCAATTCACATGTTCAATTCATACTAACCAATTCACGCGGTATCAGCTTAGTCACGCGGTAATATAATTCCCGAATGCGGCAAGGATTACGGATTTTTAATTCTAATTGGAGGAGTTTCATATGGCAACAGTACGTGGCATCCGTTTTATACAATCTGATTTCATGGTATATTGATTCTAGGAAATTAGTTTTAATACTAATATAATTAGAAATTTATTTTGTTAGGATTTTCTTTCCAAAACAGATTGTTATTTTCTTATGTAATTAGGATTTCTTTTTATTAGTATAAATAAGGGACATGGATGATGTAATTAGATACAAATCAGATTTTATTCAATACAATTATTTTGTGAGGTTTCTCATCTTTTGGTTCTTTAAAAATTACTAGATTATTTTCTTAGTTTTCTTAAGATTCAATTATCAACTTATCATACAACAAATCACAGTTGTGTGTGGCGTTATTCTACCGCATCATTCAATCATATGGAGATTATCGTTTGAATTAAACGAGGGTCCAAGTGTTGTTGGTGTTTCATCCTTCATACATTCAAATTGCTTGATCGACTATTCCAAGGTTTATCGTCTATATTCAGGCGAGGGATTAAGGATTCGAACGAGTTCCACCTTATAACTTGCTGGAAACGATCCGGGCGACCACCTCACGCAAGCGTGCTGTGGAGTCTATCATTGATTCAATGCCACCATTGGAAGAGATAGATGAGGATGCTATGCATGGTGAAATCTTAGTCACGAGAAGAGCACTTAGCACGCAGGTGAAGGATGAAAGTATTGAACAGCGGGAAAACCTTTTCCATACTAGGTGTCTTGTGAATAGAAAGATCTGTTGTGTAGTCATTGATATAGGGAGTTGTACAAATGTGGCGAGTACGACCATGGTGGAGAAAATGGGGTTGTCTACAACCAAGCATCCACAACCGTATCGATTGCAATGGCTCAATGACAATGTAGACATTAAGGTGACCAAACAAGTGTTAGTTCCTTTTACTATTGGTCGATATGTTGATGAGATATTGTGTGATGTGGGTAGGACATTTGTTGTTTTGTAGACCATGGCAGTTTGATAGGAGAGTATAGCATGATGGGTTTACTAACGAGTATTCATTTGTTCACGAAAAAAGAAGACTACTTTACGTCCTATGTCACCACAATAAGTTCATGAGGATCAAATTCACTTTCAAAAAGATCATGTTCATAAAAAAAAAGAGTGAAGAAAAGAAAAATCAAGAGGAAAAAAATGAGAGGAAAAGTAAGAAAGAAAAAGAAAGAGAGAAAAAAGAGATGATGAGAGAAAAACAAATATCTATGCAAAAAAAAGTGATGTGAGGAGAGCATTGGTTTCTAAACAGCCGATGATTATACTTCGGTATAAGGAGGCTCTTTTGAATATTAACGCTAATAATTCTTATTTACATAGTGTTGTTTCATCTATTTTGCAGGATTACACGATGTGTTTCCCGAGGAGCTTCCACAAGGATTACCACCTATTCGGGGAATTGAGCATCAGATTGACTTCGTACCCGATGCTACCATTCTAAACCTTCCACCTTATCAGAGTAATCCCGAGGAGATGAAGGAGTTGCAAAGACAAGTTGACGAACTAATGGATAAAGGGTTCGTAAGGGAAAGCATGAGTCTGTGTGCAGTTCCAGTACTGCAAAAGAAGAATGGAAAGTGGCGGATGTGCATCGATTGTCGAGCAGTAAATAACATTACGATAAAATATCAACATCCCATTCCTCGTTTAGATGACATGTTAGATGAATTGCATGGATCATGTATATTTTCAAAAATTGATTTGAAGAGTGGATATCATCAAATACGCATGCATGAGGGTGATGAATGGAAAACTGCATTCAAAACAAAATATAGGTTGTATAAGTGGTTAGTGTACCTTTTGGTTTAACTAATGCTCCTAGTACTTTCATGAGATTAATGAACCATGTTTTGCGTCCATTCATTGGAAAATTTGTAGTTGTTTACTTTGATGATATTTTGATTTATAGTAAAAACTTGGGAGAACATACATTGCATTTGAAATCTGTTTTATATGTTCTTAGAAAAGAAAAGTTATTTGCTAACATGGATAAGTGCACGTTTTGTACGGACATAATTGTTTATCTTGGACTTGTTGTGAGTTCACAGGGAGTTCAAGTAGATGAGGAGAAAATACGTGCAATCCGAGATTGGCCGAGTCCATCAAATGTGAGTCAAGTTCGTAGTTTCCATGGACTGACAAGTTTCTACCAACGTTTCGTGAAGAATTTCAACGACATCATAACGCCATTGATGGAAGTGATCAAAAAGAGTGTGGGTTTTAAATGGGGTGATGAATAGGAAAAGGCATTTCAATTGAATAAAGATAAATTGACCAATGCACCTTTGCTTGTTTTACCTAACTTTGCTAAAATTTTTGAGATTGAGTGTGATGCTTCAGGTTTAGGGATTGGAGCCGTGTTGATGCAGGAAGGAAAACCAGTGGCGTACTTTAGCGAAAAGTTAAGTGGGGCAGCTCTAAACTATCCTACTTACGATAAAGAGATGTATGCATTGGTTCGAGCGTTGGAAACGTGGTAGCACTACCTTTGGCCTAAAGAGTTCGTGATTCACACTGATCATGAATCATTGAAGAACTTGAAAGGTCAGCACAAATTGAATAAAAGGCATGTGCAATGGATGGAATTTATCGACACATTCTCATATGTCATTCGATACAAGCAAGGTAAGGAGAAAGTCGTTGCAGATGCTCTTTCGCGAAGGTATGTGTTATTTTTTTTTTTGCTAAATTTGTTTGTGTATTAGAAACCATAAATACAATGGCAAAGGGGCATACCCCAGAGAAATAAAGTCAACATGAGACAAGCCCCATGAGGAACATATAAAGAGAACTATTCAACAAAGGAACTAGAATCAAAACATAAAAGCAACCAATTACAACCAGTTATGGTATGTGTGACATTTTTGAACAGCCTGTTGAAACATCGCAGAACTTGAGAGCCGAGCTTTAATCAGGTTGATGATTTCCTTAGTCAAGGCATGAGGGGGCAATATAGACCCGTCATGGAGCATAGAGTTCCTAGCCCCCCAAATTTTATACAGGGAGGTAGCGAGAATGAGTCTCAGAATTTCAGAATGCATGTTCCTCCCTTGGAACTGCTGAATATAATCAATCAGATTATCCCAGTCAGTTGGAATATTGGTCCAGTTTCCAACCGCTAGGACATTAGAAAACACACCACTAGAGTAAGGACAATTAAAAAAGAGGTGGCTAAAAGTTTCATTAGCAGAATTACACAAGAGGCACCTCATTAAAGAATAGCTAGAGTAAGACATGAAAGCATCATTAGTAGGGAATCTTTTGTGAAAAGCAAGCCAAAGAAAGAATGAGCAGCGAAGAACATAATGCTTGTGCCATAGGATATTTTCCCAAGAGACAACACTGCCATGGTGGCGGATGGAATCCCAAACTTTGTGAGCTTTTAGGATCCTAATATCAACAGAATCCCAAGTGATAGAGTCATCAGCTGTCGATGGAGATGGAGCTGAGATGAAAAGACTACGAAAGTGAACAACTTCGTGATGGTTACTTTGGGGCAGCTCCTAATTTGAGTGAGATATAATGCTAGATAGAAGAGCAATTTTTGGGATCCCCGCATTAGACAGCAAGTAGGCATTGGGAGAAATAGGCTGTCCATTCAACCAAGGATCGAACTAGAGGCTAAAATGGTTCCCTCTGCCTACACGATAGGAGAGGAATTGTTGCGCTAGAGTTCGCAATTTAAGAACCTTGCGCCAAGTCCAAGAGCAGTCAGAAGGAATATTGATATGCCAAAAGTTATTATTTTTAAGAACTGTGGCCTGGATCCAAGAAGCCCAAAGGGAAGATTGTTTGTATTGGATAACCTTAGTTAAGTGCTGGATAATGAGGCTTTGTTCCAATCCTCGAGGTCCTTAACTCCAAGACCGCCTTCATTGTAAGGTAGAGAAATAATCTTCCGAGAGACTTTCGCCCCATGTTTCTCAAGGGAGGGCCCTTTCCATAAAAATCTGGTGAGAATAGACTAGATTGATTTAAGAACGGATTTTGGCAAGAGGAAGTGTGCTGACCAAAAGGACTGGATAGAAATGAGCACAGATTTAATCAACTGCAGTCTGCCAGAATAAGAAAGAAATTTTGCAGTCCAAGATGATATCCGGGATGTAATCTTTTGGATAAGAGGCATGCAATCATTACGAGAGAGCTTCGAGGATATTAAGGGGACACCAAGGAATCAGATTGGTAGAGTGCCAACACGAAACCCAAGTAAGTCCATGATTATCTGTTGGTCATTATCGTCAACGTTTGAAAAGAAGCACTGACTGTTATGAGCATTAGGGATGAGGCCGGAGAATAAAGAGAAGGACTGAATGCAGGAGTGGACAATAGATACAGAAGATAAATTACCATTGCAAAAAATCAGAAGATCATCCGCAAAGCACAGGTGAGTAAGATCGCACTCCTTGGCTCTCCAATGGAATTTGAAGTCAGGGTGCATAGTTGCTTTGTGGAGGATTAGGGATAGAACTTCCATTGTGAGCACGAACAAGTAGGGAGAGAGAGGGTCCCCTTGCCTCAGTCCCCTAGCACCCTTAAAATAGCCAGCAAGAGACCCATTGATTTTTACAGAGAACATGGCAGTAGTAAAACAAGCATGGATCCAATTAATAAATTTGGGTGGAAATTTCAAAAGCCCCAGCAAATCGAAAAGAAAGTCCCAACTAACTGTGTCAAAAGCCTTCCTAATATCAATCTTAAGGGCACATCTGGCAGCCCCAGAATTCCGATGATAATTTCGCAAAAGCTCTTGGGCAAGTAAAATGTTATCAGTGATACTTCTACCCGAAATGAAGGCAGATTGAGCTCTGTCAATAAGAGAGGGCAGAACCTACTTTAGTCTATTTGCCAGCTTAGAAATGCATTTATAGAGAGTGTTACAACAAGAAATAGGTCGGAAGTCCGACATGGAGGAAGGGTTTTCCATCTTAGGAATTAGCGCAATAGCTGTAGCATTAATTCCGCTGGGCATATGACATGTATTGAAGAAGTAGTGAACAGCGGCAGAGAAATCAACACCAATAATGTCCCAACAGTGAAGAAAAAAATTAACATTGAAACCATCAGGGCCATGACTCTTATTTTTCTTCATAGATTTGAGCACAGAAAATATTTTAGCATCAAGAATAGGGGCTTCCATAGCAGAGGCTTGCAAGGGATTGATGTGCTTTGTGATATAAGTGGCAAGATCCTCATGACCAGGATAATCATTGAAAGAGGAGCCAAGGAGATTCTGGAAATAGTCAACAGCCACTTGCTGAATAGAAGACTGGTCCTCCACCAAATCTCCATTGTTATTATTGATTGACATGATTTTGTTGTGATTCCATCTGCTTTTGATAACATTAGCAAAATACTTTGTGTTTTTGTTGGCTTGGGATATCCAAAGAGCCCTGGATTTTTGTTGCAGCAGAGATTCTTCCAAGGATAAAGCCCTCCATAAGGAAACCGAGCAAAACGATTCCTGGCTTCTCAAGGATGAATTATGAGGGTCAGAATGGAGGGAGATTTGAATAGAATGGAGCTGACCTTGAAGAGCTTTGACATTAGAGATGAGATTCCTAGTAGAGGCATTAAGAGATATAAGATCCTTCTTTAATATCCGCGGCTTCTCAGCAAGAATAAACATAGGATTTCCAGAGATTGGGGAGTTCCAAGCATCTTGGACAGTAGCATTGAAACCTTCCAAATCAAGCATGAAGTTGAAAAATTGAAAAGGTTTTGGAAATCTTTGGACATGGATGCCAGTTTTCAAAATAATGGGACAATGATCAGACAAACCTCTAGGTTCAAAGCAAACCTGGGAATCAGTCATGCTGTAGAACCAGGCAGGGTTACCCAAAGCTCTGTCCAGCTTCCTATAGATAGGATTACGCTCCTGACAATTCCACCAAGTGAAAGTAGGACCAATAGCACGGATGTCATCAACTCCCAGCATTTCAAGACATTCATTAAAGTCAGAGATGCCATTGTCCCACGAGTTGTCACCACCATCAGCTTCATGAGTGCCCCTAATAGAATTAAAGTCACTAAGAATACACCAAGCAGAATCAGATGAACAAAGAAGCAGATTATGCCAAAGAGGCCTTCTATCAGTGACCGAATTCATACCATAAACAATAGAAACAAAGAATGAAGAATTGCTATCAACTAAATGCAATTTACAATGAATAACCTGGGAGGACCGAAATAAGATTTCCACCTTCCAAATTCTAGGATCCCACCCAGATTCTACCATTGTAGTGATAATCATAATTAAATTCCTAGTCCCAATTTCGACAAAGAGCTTTGGAGATTCGAGAAGCCTTATGAGCTTTGACTCTAGTCTCGATCAGACCAACAAAAGAAACATGGTTACTATTTAATAGATTGCGAACAAAAGCCTGCTTTGGCTTTTTATTAAGACCGCGAACATTATAAGAGCAGAAATTAATCATAAAGATAGACAAAAGAAGATTATGAAGAGGATTTACCACCCCTCCTGCCTTTTTTGATCTTTCCCTTGAAAGGGCCAACCCTCTTATTGTTAGGGATTACCTTATTAGTGGTTACATTTTTTGTGATTTCCTTGGTCTCCTTTTCATCAATGACAATTAACTTCTGAACCAGAAGGCTAGTAGAAACCTCCAAGTCAGAAGTAAAATCAGTAGAATCTGTTGCAAGAGGAAGGAAAGAATTAGAAATAAGGGTAGCTGGAAAGGGAGGAGAATCTGGGGACCCATCCTGGGGACTGGGCAAACTGGAATGAAATAATTTGTTGGAGACAGTGACCCAACTATCATCTGTAGGAGTAACATAATTTGATGGAGGGGAAAGGGTCTGTGTAGTTACAGTGGTGGTGGCAAGGCCAGGAACTAATTGGGTAACTGAAGGGATGGCTGGAAGAGGATCCTCCAAACAGGGTTTTTTTCGCAATTGGTAGTTAGCCTTTGGGCATTTTAGCATAGAATGGCCGAAGGTTGTGCAATGCTGGCAGAGAAGGGGCTTGTTTGGATATTCTACAATCACTTCAACTAAGGAGTGGGGGCTCCCATCAAGACTAGGAATGGTCACAATAATGGATTCAGGCAGCGGAGAGCCCACCCCAAAGAGTTTGTGATACAAACCGGTGGCATATTTTAGCGAGAAGTTGAGTGGGGCAGCTTTGAACTATCCTACTTATGACAAGGAGTTATATGCATTGGTTCGATCATTGGAGACGTGGCAACATTACCTATGGCCTAAAGAGTTTGTGATTCATACGGATAATGAATCATTGAAATATTTGAAAGCCTAGCACAAGTTGAACAAGAGACATGCCCGATGGATGGAGTTCATCGAGACATTCCCATATGTCATTCGATACAAGCAAGGTAAGGAAAATGTCATGGCTGATGCTCTTTCGAGAAGGTATGTGTTGTTAAATACTTTTGACACCAAATTACTTGGTTTTGAGCAAATCAAAGAGTTATATGATAATGACCATGATTTCTGTGAAGGGTTTAAAACTTGTGAAAAGAATGTTGTAGGTAAATACTTTAAGATGGATGGATTCTTTTTTTATTTTGCTAAATTTGTTGTTATATAGAAACCATAAAAACAATGGCAAAGGGGCATACCCCAGAGAAAGTAAGTCATCATGAGACATGCCTCATGAGGAACAAAAAAGAAAACTATTCAACAAAGGAAATAAAATCCAAGCTAAAAGCAACCAAATAGAACCAATTACAACCAGTTATAATATGTGTGACATTTTTGAACAGGCTGTTGAAACTTTGTAGAGCTTGAAAGCCGAGCTTTAATCAAGTTGATGATCTCCTTAGTTAATAAAGCATGAGTGGGTAACATAGACCCATCATGGAGCATAGTGTTCTGAGAGCCCCAAATTTTATAAAGGGTGGTGGCAAGAATGAGTTTCAAAATTTCAGAATGCATTTTTCTCCCTTGGAACTGCTGAATATAAGCAATCAGATTATCCCAGTCAATTGGAATATTGGGTCAGTTTCCAACTGCCAAGAAAAGAAATCACACCAGTGGAATAAGGACAGTTTTTTTTTGTTAATGTAGAGTTTTCCAACTGCAGTCGGACTAATCTCCCCACCCCAGGTCAGGCTTTTCATACGGGCTTGCACCCTCGTCCTCGTGGACCCATTACCATTTTTATTGCCTTTGATAATTGTTGCAAGTGGGACTCGATCCCAGGATGTCTGGGTCCATGGCTCATCCTAGGACGTCATTTGAACCACTGCGCTAACTGCTGGGGTTCAATAAGGACAGTTAAAAAAGAGGTGATTAAATGTTTCGTTGGCAGAAGAACACAAGGGGCACCTCATCGGGGTATAACTAGAGAAAGACATGAAAGCATCATTAGTTAGGAATCTTTTGTGCAATGCAAGCCAAAAAAGAAAGAGTACCGAGGAACATAATGCTTGTGCAAGAGGATATTGGCCCAAAAGATAACATAACCTCGGTGACGGATGGAATCCCAAATTTTGTTAGCTTTTAAGTACCAGATATCAACAGAATCCCAAGTGATAGTGATGAGGACATGCTTAGCTTGGGCAAGGGCGGGAGCTATGGAGCGGATCCGGTGCAAGTTCTAGTTGGACCAGTGACGAGAGCACGAGCAAAACGCTTCAGGGAAGGACTTAATGGGTTTATTCGAGAAACTTGGAATGATAAGGATGCGAGTTCAAAGGCGTTGGAGTTGGGACTTAAATTGGTGAATGTACTACAAGTGAGGGACCCAAGTCAAGAAGCAAAGGAGGCAAAAATTTAGCCAAGTCTGGGTCAAGCGCCTATGGCGCTCACTACTTTGTGATTCCAGCGCCTAGAGCGCTAGCCAGGTGTGGGCTATTCTGCAACTCAGCGCTTCAAGCGCTCATCCCTTTATTTTTCTAGCGCCTAAAGCGCTGGCCAAATGGAGCAACACTGCAACGCAGCGCCTAAGGCGTTCTATCACAAGTAAATCCAGCGCCTGAGGCGCTAGGCACTGAACAAGGATTCCAAGTGGCGTTTATTTAGATTTTCTTTCCTTAATTTTAGCATATTTTCATAATTCTATTGTAATTAGGATATTTTAAGATGGGATTTTGATTCCAAATCAGTTGTTATTTCCTTTAGGGATTCTAGGGTTTCATAGTTAGTATAAATAGACATTTGATTGTAATTCAACACAACAATTCATTATTATTCAGAGTTTATTTTATTTGAGAGCTATTCTCTACTTTTGGTTCTTTGAAGAATTTCTAAGCTAATTTCTTAGTTTTTCTTTTGAGATTCATAATTAACTTATCATACAACAAACCATAGTTGTGTGTGGCGTTATTCTACCACATCATTCAATCATACGGAGATTATCGTTTGAATTAAACGAGGGTCAAAGTGTTGTTGGTATTTCATCCTTCATACATTCAAATTGCTTGATTGAATATATCAAGATTCTCGTCTCCAGATTAGACGTTGGGTTAAGATTTCGAAAGAGTCCATCAATTTGCTTACTAGAAACGATCCGGGCAACGACCACCTCACGCAAGCGTGCCATGGAGTCTATCATTTGGTATCAAAGCTACGTTTTTCTAGCTAAGTATCTATCTTTATTGTATCGTTGGATTTGTAAGTATCTACGTTTTTCAGTTATTTCAATTTGTTCGCAGATTTCATCTTCAATTCTATAATCGAGATTGTTGGTACTTATATTCATACCTACTATAGTTGTTTGTGATAAGTTATTTTGAATTGATTAGTAAAACGAGAAATTTTGCTAGGTAAATTCAAAAAGAACCTATTAGAGAGAATAATTAGAGGTAAAAGGCTTAATGGTGAGATCAATTGAGGGGAAAAGCTATTGAGTGATACACGAGTGAAACATTAATCGAGCGAAACACGTAAAGGAGTGGTGAGGAAACTATTTTTCTACTAATCATTGTTTTGCAGAAAGTATGTCTAACTCAAAAGACAAAGGAACATTTGCAGAACCTTCATTGTCAGCTGATATGAAGTTGATGATTGAAGCTATGAATAAGGAATGGGGCAGGAGGTTGGATATGGCAATGAAACAGGTGCATGAGCACTTGGACCAATTAAGCGTTACTCGGGGAGAATCTTCTCAAAACCGCCAGGGATCTCAACAAAAAGGGGTAGCTCAGCAAAGAGGAGCAAGGGTAGAAGAAAGTGATTTCAATGATGGAGGATTTAGTGAAGAGGATGATCGAGAGTCCGACTTCTTACATCGGAGACGACGAGGAGCTAGGGATAGAGGGTGTCGAGATAGAGAGGACAGCAACTTGGATAGTATAAAAATGAAAATTCTGACTTTCCAAGGAAGAAGTGATCCGGAGGCCTATCTAGAGTGGGAAAAGAAGATGGATTGGATATTTGAATGTCATAACTATTCAGGGATAAAGAAAGTAAAACTCGTCGCCACAGAATTCTCAGCTTATGTTGTTACTTGGTGGGATCAGTTGACGATCAACCGAAGGAGGTGTGGAGAGCGTTCGATTGAAACTTGGGAAGATATGAAGGCAGTGATGAAAAAGAGATTCGTTCCAGATTACTATCACCGAGAGATAGTTAGGAGTTTACAAAGTTTGAAGCAAGGTAGTAGGAGTGTAGAGGATTATTACAAGGAAATGGAGATAGTGATGGCTAGGGCAAACATCAATGAGGATGGCGAATCAACAATGGCCAGGTTTTCGATGGGATTGAATTGGGAGATTGCAGACTTAGTGGAACGTCAACATTACTTGGTATTGGAGGATATGGTTCACATGGCTATCAAGATTGAGAAACAGCTTAAGAGGAGAGGTAACCAACGTTCGATACCTAATTCAGGATCATCATGGAAGTCTAATGTTGGGAAGCGAGAGGAGAAACCAGCCGTAAGCAAATCCAAATTTGAGCCAAAAACGGAGACGATTAATAAGGGAGTGCAAGGTAAAACCGACCCTTCTTCTTTTAGTCATAATCGAGATATTAAATATTTTAAATGTCAAGGAAGGGGACATATTGCCAGTCAATGTCCTAATCAAAGAACGATGTTACTACTTGACAATGGGGAAATGGAGACCGAAGGGGAATATAGCGATACTAATTCTATGCCACCGTTAGAGGAGGTAGAAGACAGGGAAGTTGCAATAATTGGGGAAGTTTTGGTAACTAGACGAGTGCTTAGTGCACAAGTGAAGGAAGAAAGCAACGAGCAGCGGGAAAATTTGTTTCACACTAGGTGCTTGGTGAACGGGAAGATTTGTTGTGTCGTGATAGATGGGGGTAGTTGCACGAATGTGGCAAGTAAGGCTATGGTAGAGAAATTGGAGATTCTTACAACCAAACATCCTCAACCATATCGATTGCAATGGCTCAATGATAGTAATGAGATTAAATTGACTAAACAGGTTTTGGTGCCATTTACCATTGGGAAGTATGTGGATGAAATTTTATGCGACGTGGTTCCAATGCAGGCGGGTCACATATTGTTTGGTCGACCTTGGCAATTTGATAGACGTGTGAAGCATGACGGTTTTTCAAATGAGTATGTTTTCATTCACAATAAAAGGAAGATTACTTTATGTCCTATGTCACCACAACAGGTGCATGAGGATCAACTTCATCTGCAGAGAGATCATGAAAAAAGGAAAGAGAGTGAAGAAAAGAAAAATCAAGAGAAAAAAAATAATGAGGGAAAAAATAAGAGAGAAAAAGAAAGAGAGAAGAGAAAAGATGAGGAGCGAAAAACAAATATCTATGTAAAAAAGAGCGATGTGAGGCGAGCTTTAGATGCTAAACAGCCGATGGTTATACTTCGGTATAAGGAGGCGCTTTTGAAAACTAACGCTAACGATTCTTCTTTGCCTAGTGTTGTTTCTTCTCTTTTGCAGGATTATAAGGATGTATTTCCTGAGGAGCTTCCACAGGGATTACCACCAATTCGGGGAATTGAGCATCAAATTGATTTCGTACCCGGCGCTACCATTCCAAACCGTCCAGCCTATCGGAGTAATCCTAAAGAAACGAAGGAGTTACAAAGACAAGTTAGCGAACTAATGGAGAAAGGGTTTGTGAGGGAAAGCATGAGTCCTTGTGCAGTTCCAGTGATCTTAGTGCCAAAGAAGGATGGGAGATAGCGCATGTGCATCGATTGTCGAGCAGTAAATAACATTACGGTAAAATATCGACATCCCATTTCACGTTTAGATGACATGTTAGATGAATTGCATGGTTCTTGTGTATTTTAAAAAATTGATTTAAAAAGTGGATATCATCAAATTCGCATGCATGAGGGTGATGAATGGAAAACAGCTTTCAAAACAAAATATGGGTTGTATGAGTGGTTAGTGTTACCTTTTGGTCTAACTAATGCTCCTAGTACTTTCATGAGATTAATGAACTATGTTTTGCGTCCGTTCATTGGGAAATTTGTGGTTGTGTATTTTGATGACTTCTTGATATATAGCAAAAACTTGGAAGAGCATGCATTGCATTTAAAATCCGTTTTAGATGTACTTCGTAAGGAGAAGTTATTTGCTAACATGGATAAGTGCACGTTTTGTATGGATAGAATTGTTTTTCTTGGGTTTGTTGTGAGTTCACAGGGAGTTCAAGTGGATGAGGAGAAAATACGTGCAATCCGAGAATGGCCGATTCCAACAAATGTGAGTCAAGTTCGTAGTTTCCATGGACTGACAAGTTTCTACCGACGGTTTGTGAGGAACTTCAGCGACATCACAGCACCATTGACGGAAGTAATTAAAAAGAGTGTGGATTTTAAGTGGGGTGAAGAACAGGAAAAGGCGTTTAAATTGATTAAAGATAAATTGACTAACGCTCCTTTGCTTGTTTTACCTAACTTTGCTAAAACCTTTGAAATTGAGTGTGATGCTTTAGGTTTAGGAATTGGAGCTGTGTTGATACAGGAAGGGAAACCAGTGGCGTACTTTAGCGAGAAATTGAGTGGGGCAGCTCTAAACTATCCTACTTATGATAAGGAGATGTATGCATTGGTTCGAGCATTGGAAACGTGGCAACACTACCTTTGGCCTAAAGAGTTCGTGATTCACACCGATCATGAATCCTTGAAGTACTTGAAAGGACAACATAAGTTGAACAAAAGACATGCAAGGTGGATGGAGTTCATTGAGACATTTCCGCACGTCATCCGATATAAACAAAGTAAAGAGAATGTTGTTGCTGATGCTCTTTCGAGGAGGTACGTGTTATTAAATACTCTTGATACAAAATTGCTTGGTTTTGAGTGAATCAAAGACTTATATGTTAGTGACCTTGATTTTTGTGAAGAGTTTAAATCATGTGAGAAGAATGTTGTGGGTAAATACTTTAAATTGATGGTTTTCTATTTCGAGAAAATAAGCTATGTATACCTGCATGTTCTTTGCGTGAGTTGTTGATTAGGGAGTCACGTGGGGGAGGTCTAATGGGTCATTTTGGTGTTGAAAAGACTTTGTCTATTTTAAAAGAGCATTTTTATTGGCCTCATATGAAACGAGATGTAGAAAGAATTTGTGATAAATGCATTACGTGTAAATAAGCTAAGTCTCGTGTTCAGCCTCATGGATTGTATACGCCATTGCCTATATTTAGTGAACCTTGGATTGACTTATCTATGGATTTTGTGTTGGGTTTACCAAGGTCTAAGCGTGGTCATGATTCTATATTTGTGGTCATGGATAGATTTTCTAAGATGGCACATTTTATTCCATGTCACAAAATTGATGATGCATCCCATATTGCTGATTTGTTCTTTAGAGAAATCGTGCGATTGCATGGCATGCCTAGAACAATTATTTCAGATAGAGATTCTAAATTTTTGAGTTATTTTTGGAAGACATTGTGGTGTAAGTTAGGTACTAAACTGTTATTTTCAACTACTTGTCATCCGCAAACTGACGGTCAAACTCAGGTTGTAAATAGGACTTTATCTGCATTATTAAGGGAAATCATTAAGAAGAATATTAACCATTGGGAGGAATGTTTACCACATGTTGAGTTTGCTTATAATCGATCTGTTCATTCTGCTACTAATTTTTCACCGTTTGAGATTGTATATGGTTTTAATCCTTTAACACCGTTGGATTTATCACCGTTACCTGTTTCTGAATATACTAACTTGGATGGAAAGCAAAAGGCTGAGTTTGTTAAGCAGATACATGAGAAAACTCGACTCAACATTGAGAGGAGGACGGAGCAATACGCAAGACAGGCCAATAAGGGTCGACGTCAAGTTATTTTTGAACCGGGAGATTGGGTATGGTTACACTTGCGAAAAGAAAGATTTCCGGCTCAACGACGATCAAAATTGCTTCCTAGAGGAGATGAACCATTTCAAGTTCTCGAGCGCATTAATGACAATGCCTATAAACTGGATTTATCGGGTGAGTATAATGTTAGTGCATCATTTAACGTTTCTGACCTTAGTCCGTTTGATGTAGATGGTGATTTGAGGACAAATCCTTTTCAAGAGGAGAGGAATGATGAGGACATGCTTAGCTTGGGCAAGGGCAGGAGCTATGGAGCGGATCCGATGCAAGTTCCAATTGGACCAGTGACGAGAGCACGAGCAAAACGCTGCAGGGAAGGACTTAATGGGTTTATTCGAGAAACTTGGAATGATAAGGATGCAAGTTCAAAGGCGTTGGAGTTGGGACTTAAATTGGTGAATGTACTACAAGTGAGGGACCCAAGTCAAGAAGCAAAGGAGGCAAAAATTCAGCCAAGTCTGGGTCAAGCACCTATGGCACTCACTACCTTGTGATTCCAGTGCCTAGAGCGCTAGCCAGGTGTGGGCTATTCTGCAACTCAGCGCTTCAAGCGCTCATCGCTTTGTTTTTCTAGCGCCTAGAGCGCTGGCCAAATGGAGCAACACTGCAACGCAGCGCCTGAGGCGCTCTATCACAAGTAAACCCAGCGCCTGAGGCGCTAGGCACTGAACAAGGATTCCAAGTGGCTTTTGTTTAGATTTTCTTTCCTTAATTTCAGCATATTTTCATAATTCTATTGTAATTAGGATATTTTAAGATGGGATTTTGATTCCAAATCAGTTGCTATTTCCTTTAGGGATTCTAGGGTTTCATAGTTAGTATAAATAGACATTTGATTGTAATTCAACACAACAATTCATTATTATTCAGAGTTTATTTTATTTGAGAGATATTCTCTACTTTTGGTTCTTTAAAAAATTTCTAAGCTAATTTCTTAGTTTTTCTTTTGAGATTCATAATTAACTTATCATACAACAAACCATAGTTGTGTGTGGCGTTATTCTACCGCATCATTCAATCATACGGAGATTATCGTTTGAATTAAACGAGGGTCAAAGTGTTGTTGGTGTTTCATCCTTCATACATTCAAATTGCTTGATCGAATATATCAAGATTCTCGTCTCCAGATTAGACGTTGGGTTAAGATTTCGAAAGAGTCCATCAATTTGCTTACTAGAAACGATCCGGGCGACGACCACCTCACGCAAGCGTGCCATGGAGTCTATCAGATAGAGTCATCATTTGCAGATGGAGATGGAGCAGTTGTGAAAAGGCTACGAAACTAGACAACCTCGTGATGGTTACTCTGGGGTAACACCCAATTTGAGTGGGAAATAATGCTAGAAAGGAGAGCAGATTTTGAGATCCCCGAGTTAGACAATAGATAATCATTTGGAGATAAGGACTGGCCATGCAGCCAAGGATCATACCAGAGGCTAAAGTGGTTCCCCCTACCAACACGATAAGAGAGAAAACGTTAAGCTAGGGATCGGAGATTAAGAACTTTGCGCCAGATCCAAGAGTAGTCAGTAGGAATATCGATATGCCAAAAATTATTATGTTTGAGAACTGAGGCCTGGATCCAAGAAGATTACTTCGCGGATCTCCTCCTGGACTGCTAAGTTCCTTGCTTACTCTGGCAGGTTACAGCTGATCAAATCTGTGCTTCTTTCTATCCAATCTTTTTGGTCAGCTCATTTTCTCTTGCCCAAATCTGTTCTCAGATCTATCCAGTCTATCCTAACTAGATTTCTCTGGAAGGGGCCTGCTCTTGGGAAATATGGGGCTAAAGTCTCTTGGAGGGTTATTTCTTTGCCTTATTCTGAAGGTGGTTTGGGTTTAAAGGACCTTGACGATTGAAATAAGGCTCTCATTATCCAGCACTTACTCAAGGTTATTCAATTTAAACCCTCTTCTCTCTGGGCTTCTTGGATCCAGACCTCAGTTCTCAAACACAATAACTTTTGGCATATCAATATTCCAACTGACTGCTCTTGGATCTGGCGTAAAGTTCTTAAGCTTCGATCCCTTGCTCAAAATTTTCTCTCCTATCGTGTAGGTAGAGGGAACCATTTTAGCCTCTGGTTTGACCCTTGGCTGAATGGCCAATCTTTATCTCTGAATGTCTACTTGCAGTCTAACTCAGGGATCCCAAAATCTGCTCTTGTTTCTAGCATTATTTCCAACTCAAATTGGGTTTTACCCCAGAGTAATCATCACAATGTGGTTCAATTTCGTAGTCTTTTTACTACTGCTCCATCTCCGTCTGTTAATGACGACTCTATTACCTGGGATTCCATTGATATCCGACACTTGAAAGCTAACAAAATTTGGGATACAATCCGTCGCCGAAGTGCTCCTGTCACTTGGGCAAACATCCTTTGGCATAAACACTATGTTCCTCGGTATTCTTTCTTTCTTTGGCTTGTGTTGCACAAAAGATTCCCAACAAATGATGCTTTCATGTCCTACTCTAATTATATCCCGATGAGGTGCCTTTTGTGTAATACTGCCAATGAAACTTTTAATCACCTCTTCTTTAACTGTCCTTATTCGAGTGGTGTGATTACTAATGTATTGGCACTAGGAAACTGGCCCAATATTCTAACAAGCTGGGATAATTTGATTGCATATATCCAGCAGTTCCAAGGGAGGAAAATGCACTCTGAAATTTTAAAATTCATCCTTGCCACCTCCCTTTATAAAATTTGGGGATCTCGGAATTCTAAGTTACATGATGGGAATATGTTGCCACCTCATGCATTGACTAAGGAAATCATCAACTTGATTAAAGCACGGCTCTCCAGTTCAAAGAAGTTTCACCAGACTGCTCAAAAATGTCATACCTTTCATAACTGATTGTAATTGATTGTAATTGATTGATTGTATTTGGTTGCTTTTATGCTTTGATTCTATTTCTTTTGTTGAATAGTTTTCTTTTTATGTACTCATGGGGCCTGTCTCATGTTGACATTTTTCACTGGGGTATGCCCCTTTGCCATTGTATTTATGGTTTCTAATTCACAAATAAATTTAGCAAAAAATAAAAAATAAAACTCTTAGTCCTGATGGTTTCAATGTTAACTTTTTCCTTTATTGTTGGGACATCATTGGTGCTGATTTCACTGTTGTTGTTCACTACTTCTTCAATACCTGTTATCTCCCTTGCGGGATTAATGCCACTACCATTACGCTTATTCCTAAGACGGAAAACCCATCCTCCATGTCTGACTTTAGACGTATATCTTGTTGCAACACTCTCTATAAGTGTATCTCTAAAATTCTTGCAAACCGAATTAAGATGGTTTTCCATCTCTTATTGACAAAGCTCAATCTGCCTTCATCTATGGCCGTAGCATCACTGACAACATTCTTCTAGCCCAAGAGCTTTTGAGGAATTATCACAGAATCTCTGGGTCAGCTAGATATGCCCTGAAAATTGATATCAGGAAGGCTTTTGACACGGTCAACTAGGATTTTCTCTTCAACTTGCTTAGGTTTTTTAAGTTCCCAACCAGATTTATTAATTGGGTTCGTGCTTGTATTACTACTGCCATGTTCTCAGTTAAAATTAATAGGTCTCTTGTTGGATACTTTAAGGGTGCTCGTGGCCTGAGGCATGGGGGACCCTTTGTCTCCTTATTTATTTGTGTTGACCATGAAAGTCTTATCATTAATTCTTCATAAAGAAACTCTTCATTCTGACTTTAAATATCTTTGGAGAGCCAAGGACTGTAATCTTTGCTGATGATCTTCTTATTTTCTGCCATGGTAATTTGGCCTCTTTAACAATTGTCCACTCTTGCATTCAGTCATTTTCCTTGTTCTCCGGCCTCATCCCTAATGCTCAAAAGAGTTAGTGTTTCATTTCGAACGTTGACAAATTTTGTCAATATGCTATAATTGACTTACTTGGCTTTCATGTTGGCACCTTGCCAATCGATTCCTTGGTGTCCCTTTAATTTCGTCGAAGCTTTCTCATAATGATTGCATGCCTCTTATCCAAAAGATAACTTTGCGGATCTCCTCTTGGACTACTAAGTTCCTCTCTTATTCTGGCAGATTGTAGTTCATCAAATTCGTGCTTATTTCTATTAAGTCTTTTTGGTCAGCTCATTTCCTTCTGCCCAAATCCGTTCTTAGAACAATCTAATCCATTCTCACTAGATTTCTTTAGAAGGGGCCTTCTCTTGGGAAACATGGGGCTAAAATCTCTTGGAAGGTAATTTCTTTGCCATATAGTGAAGGTGGTTTGGGGGTTAAAGACCTCGAGGACTGGAACAAGGCTCTCATTATCCAACACTTAACCAAGGTTATCCAATTCAAATCCTCTTCCCTTTGGGCTTCTTGGATCCAGGCCTCAGTTCTCAAACATAATAATTTTTGGCATATCAATATTCCTACTGACTACTCTTGGATCTGGCGCAAAGTTCTTAATCTCTGATCCCTAGCTTAACGTTTTCTCTCTTATCGTGTTGGTAGGGGGAACCACTTTAGCCTCTGGTATGATCCTTGGCTGCATGGCCAATCCTTATCTCCAAATGATTATCTGTTTTCTAACTCGGGGATCTCAAAATCTGCTCTCCTTTCTAGCATTATTTCTCACTCAAATTGGGTGTTACCCCAGAGTAACCATCACGAGGTTGTCTAGTTTCGTAGCCTTTTCACAACTGCTCCATCTCCATCTGCAAATGATGACTCTATCACTTGGGATTCTGTTGATATCTGGTACTTACAAACTAACAAAATTTGGGATTCCATCCGTCACCGAGGTTATGTTGTCTCTTGGGCCAATATCCTCTTGCACAAGCATTATGTTCCTCGGTACTCTTTCTTTTTTGGCTTGCATTGCACAAAAGATTCCTAAGTAATGATGCATTCATGTCTTTCTCTAGTTATACCCCGATGAGGTGCCCCTTGTGTTCTTCTGCCAACGAAACATTTAATCACCTCTTCTTTTTTTTTGCTAAGTTTGTTGTTGTATATCAAAAAACCATAAGTACAATGGCAAAGGGGCATACCCCAGGGAAAGCAAGTCATCATGAGACAGGCCTCATGAGAAACAAATAAAAAACCTATTCAACAAAGAAATAGAATCAGAGCATAAAAGCAACCTATTACAACAAGTTACAACCAGTTATGATATGTATGACATTTTTGAACAGCCTGTTGAAACTTCGTGGAACTTGAGAGATGAGCTTTAATCAAGTTGATGATTTCCTTAGTCAAGGCATGAGGGGGCAATAGAGACCCATTATGAAGCATGAAGTTCCGATATCCCCAAATCTTATAAAGATAAGTGGCAAGAATGAGTTTCAAAATTTTCGAATGCATTTTCCGCCCTTGGAACTGCTGAATAAAAGCTATCAAATTATCCCAGTCAGTTGGAATATTGTGCCAGTTTCCAATCGCCAAGACATTAGAAATCACTCCACTAGAATAAGAACAGTTAAAAAAGAGGTGGCTAAATGTTTCGTTGGCAGAAGTACACAAGGGACACCTCAACAGAGAATAATTAGAGTAAGAAATGAAAGCATCATTAGTTGGAAATCTTTTGTGTAATGCAAGCCAAAGAAAGAAAGAGTACCGAGGAACATAATGCTTGTGCCAAAGGATATTGGCCCAAGAGACAACACTACCTCGGTGACAGATGGAGTCCCAAATTTTGTTAGCTTTTAAAAGCCGGATATCCACAGAATCCCAAGTGATAGAGTCATCATTTGCAGATAGAGGTGGAGCAGTATTGAAAAGGCTACGAAACTGGACCACGTCATGATGGTTACTCTAGGGAAGCACCCAATTAGAATGGGATATAATGCTGGAGAGAAGAGCAGTTTTTGGGAGCCCCGAGTTAGACAACAGGTAAGCATTCGGAGATAAAGGCTGGCCATTTAGCCAAGGGTCATACCAGAGGCTAAAGTGGTTCCCCCTGCCTACACGATAAGAGAGAAATTGTTGCGCTAGGTTTTGCAATTTGAGAACTTTGCGCCAAATCCAAGAGCAGTCAGAAGGAATATTGATATGCCAAAAATTATTATGTTTGAGAACTGAGGCATGGATCCAAGAAGCCCATAAGGAAGAAGGATTGGATTTTTTTTTTTGCTAAATTTGTTTGTTTGATAAAACTCAAGCGGCCAAATTACAGAGGCTAAGGGGCATACCCCAGGCTATAGCTAGATCATCAAGTGATAACCAAAAGAGGAGCAAGCTATAGTAGGAGGATAACAATTACAAGAGCCAATTACAGTAGTAATGACAAAAATTAGAGGCCTTGATAAATGCTTTACAATTAGAGAGCCTAAACTTAATAATGTTAATGACATCCTTTGCAAGGCAGCTAGGTGGTATTGATAAATTGCTGTGCAGCTTTAAGTTCCTAGCTTCCCAAATCTTATAGAAGGAAACTACAAGAGAGAGGCTCATGATATTTTTCGTCAGCTTAGACCCCTGAAAGGACAAGAAGAATGCCGTGAAACCGTCCCAGTGTGTCGGTATGTTAGCCCAATCCCCTAAATTGAATGCAGCACCAATAATCACACGAGAATAGTTGCACTCGAAGAAAAGGTGGCCAAATGTCTCATATTGCAGCTCGCAAAGAGGACAATTAATAACCATTCCTGAGTAGAACTTAGTGACATCATTAGTTTGTATCTTTTTCAAAAAGCCCAGCCAAAGCATAAATGAATACCTTGGCACATGCAGGTTATTCCAAAGAATGTTATGCCAAATGACTTGAGTGTGCCGCTGCCTAATACAGTCCCAAATGTTTCGAGCTCTAACATGATTAATATTCAAGTTACTCCATAAGATACTATCAGCCACATTGGGAGGAGGTGGGTTAACCTCAATGAGCCTCCGGAAAGAGATAACATCATTGTGGTTGCTGTGAGGTAGAGACCGAGAAGAGTGCAGCACAATGTCGCTGACTGTAGCCCTAGCATGCAGGCCAGAACTAGATAGAAGGTCACGGGTTGGGTTGATGGCAACCCCATTAACCCAAGGGTCATACCACAAACTTATTTGATCTCCTCTGCCCACTTTGTAATGGATATGCTGAAGAACTAGGGGCCTAAGTTTAAGGACTTGTTTCCAAATCAAAGAGCAGTCCTTAGGAATTTCAATCTGCCAAATAGACTACCCTTTGAGTATGGTAGATTTCACCCAAGCAGCCCAAAGAGAAGGGGTATTGAACTGGAGAATATGGAGTAAGTGAAGAATAATCATAGACTTGTTCCAATCTGAAATGCTCTTGATACCCAGCCCACCTTCAGATTTAGGGGTGGAGATAGTGCTCCAAGCAACCTTTGCACCATACTTAGCCAAAGAAGCTCCTTTCCATAGAAACCTACAAAAAATAGATTGGATGGATCGGATAACAGCTTTAGGGAGTATGAAATGGTTACACCAAAAGGATTGAATGGAGAAAAGGATCGATTTGATGAGCTGGATACGGCCTGAATAAGCTAAGACAGATGAAGTCCAAGAGGAAACACGGTGGGTGATCCTGTGTATAAGGGGAAGGCAGTCTTGATATGATAGCTTGGAGGAAATGCGAGGCACACCCAAGAATTTGGTAGGAAGAGTTCCAGAAATGAACCCAAGAAGAGCCAAAATATTCTGGGATGTAATGGGATCAGTATTGGCAAGGAAACAACTGCTCTTATGCACAGTTAGAATGAGCCCAAAAAATAAGGAGAAAGACAGGATGCATGAGTGAATAATTGAGACAGTAATCACATTTGCATGACAAAAAATAATGATATCATCGGCAAAAAAGAGATGGGTAATCTTGGACTCTTTAGTACGCCAATGGAATTTAAATCCCTGTTGCAACGAACCATGATTGAGCTTGATAGATAACATTTCCATGACAAGCACAAAGAGGTAAAGGGAGAGAGGATCTTAGTTAAGTGCTGGAGAATGAGGGCTTTGTTCCAGTCCTCGAGGTCCTTAACACCTAGACCACCTTCAACATATGGTAAGGAGATAACTTTCCAAGAGACTTTAGCCCCATGTTTCCCAAGGGAAGGCCCCTTCCAAAGAAATCTAGTTAGAATAGATTGGATAGATCTAATGATCAGATTTGGGCAAAAGGAAATGAGCTGACCAAAATATTTGGATAGAAATTAGCACGGAATAAGCAAGGAACTTTGTTGTCCAAGAAGAGATCCTTGAAGTAATTTTTTGGATAAGAGGCATGCAACCATTGTGAGAAAGCTTTGAGGATAGTAAGGGGACACCAAGGAATCGGATTGGCAAAGTGCTCGAGGGTTGGGGCAGGGGGATCCTCTTTCCCCCTATTTGTTTGTGCTGACCATGGAAGCTTTATCCTTAATTCTTCATAAAGAAACTCTTCACTCTTTATCCTTAATTCACTCTTTCCTTATTGAACCTCAGCAGTTAGCGCAATGGTTCAAATGACTTCCTAGGATGAGTCGTGGACCCAGACATCCTGGGATCGAATCCCACTTGCAACAATTATCAAAGGCAATAAAAATGCTAATGGGGCCACGGGGACGCGGCTGCAAGCCCGTATCAAAAGCCTGACCTTGGGTGGGGAGATTAGTCCGACTGCAGTTGAAAAACTCCACATTAACAAAAAAAAACTGTCCTTATTCCACTGGTGTGATTTCTTGTCTTAGCAGTTGGAAACTGGCCTAATATTCCAATTGACTGGGATAATCCGATTGCTTATATTCAGCAGTTCCAAGGGAGAAAAATACATTCTGATATTTTGAAACTCATTCTTGCCACCTCCCTTTATAAAATTTGGGGCTCTCGAAACACTATGCTCCATGATGGGTCTATGTTGCCCACTCATGCTTTATTAACTAAGGATATCATCAACTTGATTAAGGCTCGACTTTCAAGCTCTACAAAGTTTCAACAGCCTGTTCAAAAATGTCACACATATCATAACTGGTTGTAATTGGTTCTATTTGGTTGCTTTTAGCTTGGATTTTATTTCCTTTGTTGAATAGTTTTCTTTTTTGTTCCTCATGAGGCATGTCTCATGATGACTTACTTTCTCTGGGGTATGCCCCTTTGCCATTGTTTTTATGGTTTCTATACAACAATAAATTTAGCAAAAAAAAAAAAGAATCCATCCATCTTAAAGTATTTACCTACAACATTCTTTTCACAAATTTTAAACACTTCACAGAAATCATGGTCATTATCATATAACTCTTTGATTTGCTCAAAACCAAGTAATTTGGTGTCAAAAGTATTTAACAACACATACCTTCTCGAAAGAGCATCAGCCACGACATTTTCCTTACCTTGCTTGTATTGAATGACATATGGGAACGTCTCGATGAAATCCATCCATCGGGCATGTCTCTTGTTCAACTTGTGCTGGGCTTTCAAATATTTCAATAGTTCATGATCCGTATGAATCACAAACTCTTTAGGCCACAGGTAATGTTGTCACGTCTCCAATGATCGAACCAATGCATATAACTCCTTGTCATAAGTAGGATAGTTCAAAGCTGCCCCACTCAACTTCTCGTTAAAATATGCCACCGGTTTGTATCAAGCGTATTTAACAACACATACCTTCATGAAAGAGCATCTGCAACGACTTTCTCCTTACCTTGCTTGTATCGAATGACATATGAGAATGTCTTGATAAATTCCATCCATTGCACATGCCTTTTATTCAATTTGTGCTGACCTTTCAAGTTCTTCAATGATTCATGATCAGTGTGAATCATGAACTCTTTAGGCCAAAGGTAGTGGTGTCACGTTTCCAATGCTCGAACCAATGCATACATCTCTTTATCGTAAGTAGGATAGTTTAGAGCTGCCCCACTTAACTTTTCGCTAAAGTACGCCACTGGTTTTCCTTCCTGCATCAACACAGCTCCAATCCCTAAACCTGAAGCATCACACTCAATCTCAAAAGTTTTAGCAAAGTTAGGTAAAATAAGCAAAGGTGCATTGGTCAATTTATCTTTAATCAATTGAAATGCCTTTTCTTGTTCATCACCCCATTTAAAACCCACACTCTTTTTGATCACTTCCGTCAATGACACTTTGATGTTGCTGAAATTCTTAACAAAATGTCGGTAGAAACTTGCCAGTCCATGGAAACTACGAACTTGACTCACATTTGATGGACTCGGCTGATGAGGGCATCCTTGGTTCGAGAACGAATGACAATCATAGAGCGGATCCTATGTGCATGCCGGATGGACCTGTGACAAGAGCTCGGGCTAAACGATTCAAGGAAGGCCTTAATGGATTGATACAAGGAATGTGGAGCGAGGTTAGATCAAGTGTAGATTTCGAGGAGCAGGATTCTAAGGCTTTACATTTGGTCATGATGATAAAAGCAAATACGCCAACATTGGGAACGATGGAAACGAGAGAAGATAAAAATTTCCAAGCTACAGAGTTCTCGCCCCGGCGAGAAAATCAAGACCAAAGTTCTCGCCCCGGCGAGAACCTCTCTGTCCATTCTCGCCCCAGCCTAATCCATTCTCGCCCCGACCAAGATCTCTCTGTCCATTCTCGCCCCGGCGAGAACTTCAGTACAAATTTCTCGCCCCGGCGAGAATAGACAGTTTTAGTTGGCGCGTTTTTCAAGGCAAATGCGTTTTAGAAGATTTTTATCAGATTTCTTTTCCTTAATTTTAGGGATTTCAGTATATTTTCATAATTCTATTGTAATTAGGATATTTTAAGATAGGATTTTGATTCCAAATCAATTGTTATTTCCTTTTTGGATTCTAGGGTTTCATAGTTAGTATAAATAAGTTTTATGCTTGTAATTCAAGAACACATTCAATAATATTCTGAGTTTATTCATACTTGAGAGCTATTCTCTACTTTTGGTTCTTTGAAGGATTTCTAAGTAGTTTTCTTAGTTTTTCTTTTGAGATTCATATTTAACTTATCATACAACAAACCATAGTTGTGTGTGGCGTTATTCTATCGCATCATACATTCGTACGAAGATTATCGTTTGATCTTAAACGAGGGTCTAAGTGTTGTTGGTGTTCCATCCTACGTGAAATTCAATTGCTTGATCGAATATATCAAGATTCTCGTCTTCAAATTAGACGTTGGGTTAAGATTTCGAAAGAGTCCATCAATTTGCTTACTAGAAACGATCCGGGCGACGACCACCTAACGCAAGCGTGCCGTTGAGTCTATCATTTGGTATCAGAGCTGCGTTTTCTAGCTAAGTATCTATCTTTATTATTTCGTTGAAGTTGTGAGCAAAAAAAAAGTATAGAAAATTTTATTATTTCAGTTATTTCAATTTGTTCGTAGAATTCGTTTTCAATTCCGTAATCGAGATTGTTGCTACTTCTATTCATACCGACTATATTGTTCGTGATAAGTTATTTTGAATTGATTAGTAAAACCGAGGATTTTGCTAGGTAAATTCGAAAAGAACCTATTAGAGAGAATATTTAGAGGAAAAGGGCTTAGTTGTGAGATCATTCGAGGGAAAAAGCCTATTGAGTGACACACGAGCGGAACGTTGATCGAGTGAAACACGTAAGGGAGTGGTGAGGAAAATATTTTGCTACTAACCTTTATTTTACAGGAAAAATGTCTAGTACCAAAGATAAAGGTGTTATGGAAGATCCTCTAACAAAGTTTGATCCAAAATTTGTGATGGAAGCTATGATGAAAGAATTCACTAGAAAGTTGGATATGGCGATGGAGCAAGTGAATGAGCGTTTCGACCAAATGAGTGTGTCCCAAGGACCCCAGTTTCAACATCCTCATGGGGCACGTCACGGAAGAACGCATCAAAGAGAAGCTAGACAAGAGGAAAATTACTATAAAGGGGGATTTAGTGAAGAAGAGGACCGTGAATCTAATTTTATCCATAGGACGCGAGGAGCAAGGGATAGAGGCGGTAGGGATAGAGAAAATGGCAATTTAGATAGCATCAAAATGAAAATTCCGACTTTCCAAGGAAGAAGTGATCCGGAGGCCTATCTAGAGTGGGAAAAGAAGATGGATTGGATATTTGAATGTCATAACTATTCAGGAATAAAGAAAGTAAAACTCGCCGCCACAGAATTCTCAGCTTATGCTGTTACTTGGTGGGATCAGTTGATGATCAGCCGAAGGAGGTGTGGAGAGCGTCCAATTGAAACTTGGGAAGATATGAAGGCAGTGATGAAAAAGAGATTCGTTCCAGATTACTATCACCGAGAGATAGTTAGGAGTTTGCAAAGCTTGAAATAAGGTAGTAGGAGCGTAGGGGATTATTACAAGGAAATGGAGATAGTGATGGCTATAGCAAACATCAATGAGGATAGCGAATCAACAATGGCCAGGTTTTCGGTGGGATTAAATTGGGAAATTGCAGACTTAGTGGAACGACAACATTACTTGGTATTGGAGGATATGGTTCACATGGCTATCAAGATTGAGAAACAACTTAAGAGGAGAGGTAGCCAACGTTCGATACCTAATTCAGGATCATCATGGAAGTCTAATGTTGGGAAGCGAGAGGAGAAACCAGCCGTAAGCAAATCCAAATTTGAGCCAAAAACGGAGACGATTAATAAGGGAGTGCAAGGTAAAACCGACCCTTCTTCTTTTAGTCGTAATCGAGATATTAAATGTTTTAAATGTCAAGGTAGGGGACATATTGCGAATCAATGTCCGAATCAAAGAACAATGTTGTTACTTGACAACGGCGAGGTGGAGACCGAAGGGGAAGATAGCGATACTGATTCTATGCCACCACTAGAAGAAGTAGAGGATAGGGAAGTGGCAATATTTGGGGAAGTTTTGGTGACGAGAATGGGAAAATTTGTTGTGTCGTAATAGATGGGGGTAGTTGTACGAATGTGGCAAGTAAGGTTATGGTAGAGAAATTGGGGCTTTTCACAACCAAACATCCTCAACCGTATCGATTGCAATGGCTCAATCATAGTAATGAGATTAAAGTGACTAAACAGATTTTGGTGCCGTTTACTATTGGGAAATATATGGATGAAATCTTGTGTGACGTAGTTCCAATGCAGGCGGGTCACATATTGTTTGGTCGACCGTGGCAATTTGACAGGCGAGTGAAGCATGATGGCTTTACCAATGAATATTCTTTTGTTCACAATAAAAGGAAAGTTACTTTGTGTCCTATGTCACCACAACAGGTGCATGAGGATCAACTTCATCTACAGAGAGATTGTGAAAAAAGAAAAGAGAGTGAAGAAGAGAAAAATAATAATGGAAAAAATAATGAGAGGAAAAATAAGGGAGAAAAAGAAAGAGAGAAAAGAAAAGATAAGCAGCGAAAATCAAATATCTATGCAAAAAAGAGCGATGTGAGGCGAGCTTTAGATGCTAAGCAGTCGATGATTATACTTCGGTATAAGGAGGCGCTTCTGAATACTAATGCTAACGATTCTTCTTTGCTTAGTGTTGTTTCATATCTTTTGCAGGATTATAAGGATGTGTTTCCCGAGGAGCTTCCACATGGATTACCACCTATTCGGGGAATTGAGCATCAAATTGACTTCGTACCTGGCGCTACCATTCCAAACCGTCCAACCTATCGGAGTAATCCCGAGGAAACAAAGGAGTTTCAAAGATAAGTTGGCGAACTAATGGGGAAAGGGTTCGTGAGGGAGAGCATGAGTCCTTGTGCAGTTCCAGTGATCTTAGTGCCTAAAAAGGATGGGAGATTGCGCATGTGCATAGATTGTCGAGCGGTGAACAATATTACGGTAAAATATCGACATCCCATTTCGCGTTTAGATGACATGTTAGATGAATTGCATGGTTCTTGTATATTCTCAAAAATTGATTTAAAAAGTGGTTATCATCAAATTAGAATGCAAGAGGGTGATGAATGGAACACTGCTTTCAAAATAAAATATGGTCTTTACGAGTGGCTGGTGTTACCTTTTGGTTTAACTAATGCTCCTAGTACTTTCATGAGATTGATGAACCATGTTTTGCGACCATTCATTAGCAAATTTGTGGTAGTTTATTTTGATGATATCTTGATATATAGCAAAAACTTGGGAGAGCATGCATTGCATTTGAAATCTGTTTTAGATGTTCTTAGAAAAGAAAAATTATTTGCTAACATGGATAAGTGCATGTTTTGTACGGATAGAGTTGTTTTTCTTGGATTTGTTGTGAGTTCACAGGGAGTTCAAGTGGATGAGGAGAAAATACGTGCAATTCGAGAATGGCCGAGTCCAACAAATGTGAGTCAAGTTCGTAGTTTCCATGGACTGGCAAGTTTCTATCGACGTTTTGTGAAGAATTTCAGCGACATCACAACACCATTGACGGAAGTAATGAAAAAGAGTGTGGGTTTTAAGTGGGGTGAAGAACAGGAAAAGGCATTTAAATTGATTAAAGATAAATTGACTAACACTCCTTTGCTTGTTTTGCCTAACTTTACTAAAATTTTCGAAATTGAGTGTGATGCTTCAGGTTTAGGGATTGGAGCGGTGCTGATGCAAGAAGGGAAGCTAGTAGCATACTTCAGTGAGAAGTTGAGTGGAGCCGCTTTAAACTATCCGACGTATGACAAGGAGTTGTATGCATTGGTTCGAGCGTTGGAGACGTGGCAGCACTACCTTTGGCCTAAAGAGTTCGTGATTCACACTGATCATGAATCTTTGAAGTACTTGAAGGGACAACATAAGTTGAACAAAAGACACGCGAGGTGGATGGAGTTCATTGAGACATTTACGTACGTCATCCGATACAAACAAGGTAAAGAGAATGTTGTTGCTAATGCTCTTTCGAGAAGGTATGTGTTATTGAGTACTCTTGATACAAAATTGCTTGGGTTTGAACGGATTAAATAGTTGTATGCTAATGACCTTGAATTTTGTGAAGAGTTTAAATCATGTGAGAAGAATGCTGTAGGTAAATACTTTAAAGTTGATGGTTTTCTGTTTCGGGAAAATAAGTTATGTATACCTGCATGTTCTTTGCGTGAGTTGTTGATGAGGGAGTCACATGGGGGAGGTCTAATGGGTCATTTTGGTGTTGAAAAGACTTTATCGGTTTTAAAAGAGCATTTTTATTGGCCTCATATGAAACGAGATGTGGAAAGTGAAAGTAGTATGCACACAAGCCAATCATATTTGATATGATGTAGCATATACTTTGTAATCTTATTCATTTATTAATAAAAGAATTGATTTTCTTAAAAGGCATTTTAAATTATCTAGATGATGCTGTTATATTAAATGTGATAAACCCATAGTTTTGAGCAATGCTTTTAGAATCATGATGGTGATCATTCTAATGAGATCTAAATTCTAGATAGCTCACAAACTAAAATTGTTCCTAATCGTTGGATTACTAAATTGGGGATTAGTGAATCCGGATAGATTAGTACATACGTTGCTTGCTCTTAGGAAGAGGATGATTGATCTCATAATCATTTGTGTGGAGACACTAAAGCAAGTATGTAGGTGCTTATTAGAGAATAAGTTCACTGAACGTAGCTCGCTAAGGAATACCTAATGGAGTTTTACTCGCCTGTCAATAGAAATTCCTCTAGTGATAGTAGTACAAGTGATCCTTGGACTTGAGATCATCATAGTATCTTGTGTATGATGAGTTATACTTTGACATGTCCGTTAAGACCTTTGGGGTATATCAAAGGGTATGATTGGGTATAATAAGTTGTACATGGAGATAGGTGAATGATCAACAAAGAATCTACCACGTCTAGTAAAAGATGTGAATGTCCTATGTGATTCGATAAATGACAACTCAGTAGTCCTTGGCCAAGGCAGAATGAAATTAGAAAGGAGTTTCTAATTTGCATTATTTAGAGTTGTGCATTTGGGAATCGAAATGCATATAATTAAATAAAATAAGACTTGACAGTAAATCCATGTCTTATATTTAATTGGGACATTGTATGGTAGAAGGATTGAATTGTACGGTAACTATCTACTCAAATGTTCTTTTGTGATTAATGTTAAAATCTATATTATCTGGAAAGTCGTTGATCGCTAATGGGGCTTACCCTTATTGTAGAATAAATATTATTTATTTAAATGAATTAAACAGTTTAATTTATTTATTTAAATAAGATTAGAATTGTTCTAATTGATTTATTCACAACTGGTTTAATATGGAGAACCTAAAGGGTCACACCGCAAAAGGAAAATATTTATTTAAGAAGTAAATGGCATAATTGTAATAATAAGTTAAGTGTATTTAATTTAGTCTATGGAGATAGAATAAATTAAATAGCTTAATATTTATTATTTAATATTTTAAAAATATTAAATATAAATTAATAAGAGGAGTCTTATTATTATTATTACTAGTACTATTATTTAATTCCTAATAGGGATTGAGAAATAATTAATAGAACTATTATTTATTTCCTAATAGGGATTGGGAATTAATTAATAGAAGCACTCTCTCACGAATTCCTAATTGGATTAGGAGCATAATTAATTAAAGGAGTTTAATTAGAATATAAACCCTAAATCCTAAATAGTTTAGGGAAGGGTTATTCCTACATCTATAAATAAGAAGAGTCTTATCATAGATTGGGGTTACACATTCTTACATTAGATTGTGGAAAGTACTTACAATTTCTATAGAGATAGAAACTAGGGTTTTGCCAAATACCCGACTTCTTGAATACTTGTTCTTCCTTGGTGGATCACCTCTAGAGGCCAAACACTTGGGTGGCTAACGTTAATCAAAGGAAGGAATCACACTGTAGCATTCGAGGAGAACACGAAGGATTAGGAGTTGAACTTGTACCCAAGGAAGCTTTGTTCTACGAGGGTATAATTCTTATTCTCTTTCTCTTTTGTTTATATCGTTAATTGAGCACAAGGATTGATCTTGGTGATGGTTTGTATAAAATTTTAAAATCTGATTTTATCGCGCTTTCGCACTATTTATGTGACACCCCCAAATCCGGGTTTCCTAACCTCGAATTCGGTGTTCACGATACTCAACAACAAACATACTTTCTAACTAAATGCGGAATAATAATCATACAATGTCTATCGAAATAGTAATAACGTCTTACAATTATGGTCCCAAGGTTCTTTAACCTTAACTTAAAAACATACCCTTAATACAATAAAAGTTCACATAACCAAATAACATTTTTAGATAACTAATACATAAGCCCTATCAGGCAACTATTCTTGCACCTTCCCTTTTCCTTTGTCCCCTTTTGACGTTTCTGCCTTAGCTGAAATAAAAATCATGATATAACAAGGGTAAGCAATTAGTTTGCTTAGCAAGTTTATACACAAGGGAGATATATCATGAATAAAAGGAAGTTTCGCTTTCAATGTTCAACGACAGTATGAAATTGTGAAGAAACATGAATTAATAGTCAACAATTGAATATTCGAATAATTGAATGACAATTACTGAGTGGTTGGAAATAACCATAGACATTTGCCAAGGTTCTCAGCATTTAAACTGGACCTCTTAAAAAGTTTTGGTAATCAAGGGGATCAGCCTTTCATACCCCCGTGATTTATGCATAAACACTTAATAACCAGCATTGATATCATGCCTTAATCAAATTTATCCTTTTCTCAACCAAGAGTTCTTACCATAATGATTTAATAAGAACAGCTTTTAAAATACATTTGATTTCACAAATTTAGACATGCTTGATCTAGCTGATACAAATAGCATAGATCTATCTCATAAACAGTTCATGCTTGAAAGAACTTTAACTAAATTCACAATTCAATAATAATAGAATAGGAATTCAATTGTACAAGGTGCGAATCTCAATAATCAGTATAGATGTGAATAATCAACAATAATTATTCACTAACATGCTTCGAAAATAATAACTCGAGTTTGAGTTAGGTAACTTGCCTGTCTGCTCAGCTACAAATAATTCTAGCTTTAACTAATTGGCCTTGAAGAACCTAACATTGATAATGTTGATCTATCAATTAGTACTGCGTAGTTGTATATCGACACGCTTACTTATGCTATTTATTTAACAATTAAGCAAATCACATAGCACACATAAACTATCGTAAATCCTATAAGACACTTAATATTATCAATCCTGATAATATTTAATTCACCTCTTGGTATTATTAGTCCACTAATAACACTTTTATTCGTTTACTAATATTATTAACATCTTAATAATATTTTAATCATCCAATAATACTTTAATCTAATATTATTCATCTCTTAATAATATTTTAATTCTCATATCATTAATAATATTTTAATCTAATATTATTAGCCATTTTAATAATATCTTAATCATTTATTAATGCTTAAAATAAATATTATTACCCATTCAATAATATTTCCATAAAGTTTTAATCTTAATATTTCTTTGTTTACTTAAAAATATCGAATTCTTATATTGCACATATTATAGTAATATTTTAATATGTTATTAGGCGAATAAACAATTTATTCTAATTGTTTTACCCTTTATTAAACAACTCCTTTACTACCCATAAAAGGTCATAAATATTATTTCTTATTAAATATTACCAAAATACCTCTCAATAGTCATAATATATAATATTAGGAGTATCCAAGCTTAAAAATCACATTTTCCTTATTTATGACATCATTTAACCATTTATTTTCTTTTAACCATAACTATAACATTATTATGAAAAATAGCAAATAGGTTCTAAAATTTATTATCCTCTAGATCTGGATAGTATATGGTCCAACAATGATCCACAAATTTTTCTGAAATTTTAGAAAGTGATTTACTATTTTTAAAGTACTCAAAACCTCCGAATCTTGTTACATTTTTCATAAATCAAGTTTTGCTCAGACAATTCTGAAATTTTCAGACTACACTCTCATAACATGCATAAACATACTGTAAAAAGTTCATATGTTTTCAAGGTACACACAGTGAGAAATCTGGGTATGAATATTTCGGAGTCCTTCACGGTAAAAGCCATTACACAAAACGTACACATCGGAATGTCTTCATTCTTTTTTTTACTTGTAGATAACTTCTTAAGGTACCTCTGTGATTTTTCCCAGATTTTTAACAGATATATAACTGGCCGAAACAACCTTTGGAAAATGAGAACAGCAAGCTTTTAAGGTTTTAAAGCTTTAAGTTTTATAGCTAGACTGTTTTGGGAGAATAGCCTCCAAGGCTTCAAAAATTATTGGATTTGTGTTCTACCACTTGGGTTTACTAGCTAATCATGTACCTAGAACCCCCTTTCAACGGATCATAAATCCAAGTTGTAGATCTCAAGTTATGGGTGATCCAAGTGAAGAAAAGCTAGGGTTTTATCCTTTAAGAACATAAGTTCCTTTTCTTCCTTTGAATCTCCATTCTAACACTCAAGAGGATTAGATCTATACATGAAGCATGAAGATCTAATGATTCTTGAGTCTTAGAACAAAATCTCTCAAAAACTATGAAAATAAAACAAAGTAAGAAAGAAGGAAATGGTTTAGGGTTTCACTTTGATCTTGTAGCTACTCTCCTTGATCTACCAAAGTATGTGATGAACTTGAGATGCATGAACTATGCTAATCTCACTCTCTTTTTCTCTCTAAGCTCTTACTCTCTATACTTGGTGAATAATAAACGAACCAACCCCTACTATCATTGGTGAGGGGTCCTATTTATAGGAAAGTAGAGACCATGGGCAAAATAGTCATTAATCATGACTAAGCAAGGGCAATTTGATCAATTCATCAATAATAGGAAGCTTCCTAGCAACTTCCTCAAGGGTATTTTAATCATTACCCAACTTCTTTTAAAATTAAAATAGTCTTTTCGCAAAATCTTAATTATCCATTAGTTATTAACCATTCTTCATTGGTTATTAACAACTTGGATATACAATGGTTATTGCCCCTTCATAATTACCTTGGTTATTAACCACTCTTGGCCATTTTAGCCATTACACACCAATTCCTACACTTGACTCACATATGGTTATTTCTTAACCATAATTATATCATACCTACCAACACAAGTATAGACACATCTTATAGATCTCCCACCAATTAACCCAAGTTGGTTTAAATAGAACACAACGTTAACTCATTAAATTAAATTAGATTTAATTAATAAGGACGTTCAAAATTCACGGGCATTACATCCCTCCCCCCTTATAATAATTCCGTCCTCGGAATTGCAAAAATAGGGTTACTCAAATAAAAACGAATAATTCGCTTTCATTTTCTCTTCGAGTTCCCACGTAGCTGCTTCGACTGCGTGATTCCTCCAGAGAACTTTGACGGAATGGATGGTCTTGTTTCTCAGCTTCTGTTCCTTTCTATCGAGAATCTGGACAGGAACTTCCTCGTACGTTAAGTCCTTCTCGACTTGGATTGGTTCATAGGAGATAACGTGCTTATAGCCTGGTTTATACGGCCGCAACACTGACACATGAAATACGTTGTGAATGTGCTCAAGTTCAGGAGGTAACGCTACCTCGTACGCCACCTCGCCGATTCGCCTCAAAATCTCGAATGGTCCTATGAACCTAGGGCTCAATTTGCCCTTCTTCCCAAACCGGATCTTTCCTTTCGAAGGAGATACCTTCAAAAATACAAAGCTACCAACTTCAAAGTCTCGCTTCTGACGATGTAAGTCGGCATATTTCTTCTGGCGATCTTGAGCTACTACCAGCCGGTTTCTGATCAGCCGCACGATGTCTGTAGTCTGCTACACCATTTCTGGTCCCAGCAATCTTCGCTCCTCGACCTTGTCCCAACACATCGGGGTTCAGCATTTCCTTCCATATAGCGCTTCGTACGGTGGCATGCCGATACTGGCGTGATAGCTATTGTTGTAAGCAAACTCCACCAGTGGCAACTGGTCATCCCAGCTGCCCTTTAAATCCATCACGACTGCCCGAAACATATCTTCTAGGGTCTGAATCGTTCGCTCGCTCTGGCCGTCGGTTTGAGGATGATACGCTGTACTCAACCTCAACTGCGTCCCCATTCTTGCCTGCAAACTTTTCTAAAAATTCGACGTGAAGCGCGGATCTCTATCAGATACAATTGATACTGACACTCCATATCTTGACACTATCTCTTTCACATAAAGCTTTGCTAATTGCTCCAGATTGTACCGTATCTTGATTGGCAGAAAATGAGCAGACTTGGTTAGAAGATCCACAATTACCTAGATGGTGTCTAAACCCTTATGAGTTGGTGGCAGTCCCACCACAAAGTCCATTATGATGTGCTCCCATTTCCACTCTGGAATCTCTAGTGGTTGAAGTAGTCTGCTCGGTCGTTGGTGCTCTGCTTTAATCCGCTGGCATGTCAGACATCGGCTGACGCACTCTGCCACTTCTCGTTTCATATTCGGCCACCAAAAATTCAGTCGCAAATCCTGGTACATCTTTGTGCTTCCAGGATGTACTGAGTACTTCGTGCTGTGAACTTCCTGAAGGATTTCTTCCCTCAATTCCAGATCTAACGGTACCTAGACTCTCCCTTCAAATCTTAGCAATCCAGTGCTATCAATCTTATACTTAAGCTCCTCACATTCGGCAATTCGTTTCTTTATTGCATCACAGTCCTCATCCTTTTCTTAAGCCTCCTTAATCTGATCCAACAGGGTCGGGCTCGCTGTCACTGTAAACAGTTTCCCATCCGTCTCCATCGGATACTTAACCTCCAATTCCAGACGTTCCAACTCCTTTATCAGCTCTGCCTGAGTTGTAAGCCTCATCAATTTCTCTCTGCCCTTCCTACTCAGGGCATCTGCCACTACGTTTGCTTTGCCCGGATGATACAGAATCTCACAGTCATAATCCTTGATCAATTCTAACCATCGGCGCTGCCTCATATTCAGCTCCTTCTGAGTGAAGATTTATTTCAGACTCTTGTGATCTGTATATATCTCGCACCTCTCTCCATATAAGTAGTGCCTCCAAATCTTCAAGGCGAACACTACTGTTGCTAACTCCAGATCATGAGTCGGGTATCCCTTCTCATAGTCCTTCAGCTGACGTGAAGCGTACGCAATGACCTTGCCATGCTGCATTAGTACACAACCAAGGCCCTTGTGTGACGCATCACTGTATACTACAAAACCTCCAGTGTCGTCCAGTAAAGCCAACACTGGTGCTTGGCTAAGTCTCTTCTTCAGCTCCATGAAACTCTCCTCGCACTTCTCCGTCCAAACGAACTTTACCGTTTTCCTAGTTAGATTGGTCAGCGGTGATGCTATCTTCGAAAAATCTTGGATGAATCTCCGATAGTATCCTGCTAACCCTAGGAAACTCCTGATCTCCGTTGGCGTCTTCGGCTGCTCCCAATTGATAATGGCTTCCACCTTTGCTGGGTCTACTGAAACACCATTCCTGTCAATGACGTGTCCTAGAAACTGCACCCTTTGCAACCAAAATTCACACTTTGAAAATTTCGCGTACAGCTTCTCCCTTCTTAATGCCTCCAAAGAAATCCTTAGATGTTCAGCATGTTCTTCCTCTGTCACGGAATACACCAAGATGTCATCGATGAATACTACCACGAACTTGTCCAAGTACTGCTTGAACACTCTGTTCATCATATCCATGAATGTCGTTGGTGCATTTGTCACTCCAAATGACATAACCAGAAACTCGAAATGTCTATAACGAGTTCTGAATGCCATCTTCGGGATATCCTCTTGTCTCACCCTTAGTTGATGATAACCCGTCCTTAAATCAATCTTTGAAAAGTATTTCGCCCCCTTGAGTTGATCAAACAGATCGTCTATCCTGGGCAACGGGTACCTATTCTTAATCATAACTTTGTTCAACTCGCGGTAGTCGATACAAAGCCTCATCGAGCCATCCTTCTTCTTTACGAACAGAACTGGCGCTCCCCATGGTGACACGCTCGGTCTGATATAACCCTTGTCTAACAGTTCCTGCAATTGAACCATCAGCTCTTTCATCTCTACTGGTGCCATTCGGTAAGGCGCCTTGGATATCGGTGTCGTCCCGGGTACCAAGTCAATCACAAATTCTATCTCTCTATCTGGCGGCAATCCCGGAATTTCATCTGGGAAGACATCAGCGAATTCCCTTACGACGGGTATCTGACTCAGTTCACCCTCGACCCGTCGAGTGTCCACCACGTGAGCCAAATAACCTATACAACCTTTCTGAAGCAATCTCTTTGCTTGCATTATCGTCAGACAACAAGATTGTCTCGGCGATTTATTACCATAGAACACTACCTTCGACTTACTTGGAGTCTCCAGGTGTACGCACTTTTTCTTACAGTCAATGACCACCCCGTGACTCGCTAACCAATCCATTCCAAGGATTACATCAAATTCTCCAAGACGAATCGGTAGCAAATCCACGTTAAGCTTAAACCCTCTCAAATCAGCACAACAATTTCTATAAATGTAATTTACGGGGATAATCTCTTTGTTTGCTACTTCTACGTTCATCGGGTGTTCTAATGGTTCACTAGGTAGATTAAATCCTTGAGCAAATTCATCAGATACAAAAGAACATGAAGCTCCCGAATCGAATAACACATAGGCATTTATGTCGTTGATTGGAATAATACCTGACACCACCTCCCTGGATGCCACAACATCTTGCACTGTCATGTTGAAGGTCCTCGCTGTTGGGTTATTTGGCTGGGCTGGTCCCCCACTGGTTGCCCTCGAGTTATTACCCCTATTGCCGCTTCCGCCATCCATGTTTTTCTTCCAGGGACAGTCCTTGCTCCGGTGTCCCATCTCTCCATAATTGAAACAACCTCCTTTCTTCGCCTTAGGACAATTGGGCGAGATATGCCCTTCTTGTCCACAGGTATAACAGACCATTTTTCCCTTCATGCATTCTCCCGAGTGACCCTTTCCGCAATTTCCACATACCTGCCTTCTCTGCTGCATGCTCCCTTGCTGCATTTCAGAATTGCTACCCCCACTGCTCCATTGACGCTTCCTATTGTTGCTGCCACCACTGCTAACATTCGCATTTCCTCCTTCTACCTTCTTCTTGTTCTTCTCCCGATTATATTTTGAAACCGCTTCACTCCCACCTTCAGCAATGAGAGCTTTCTCCAGCAAGGTTGAGAACGACGTAATTTGTAAAACCGCTACCTTGCTATAGATCCACGGCTTTAACCCATTCTCGAACCTTCTTGCCTTCCTCACCTCAGTGTCCACCTGATGTGGGGCGAATCTAGCCAATTCATTGAATTTTACAGCGTGCTCTGACACTGACAAGTTTTCCTGCTTCAGCTCTAAAAACTTGATCTCCATTTTCGCCTGCGTACTCTCAGGGAAGTAATTCTCGAAAAACAACATCTTGAATGCTTCCCACGCCATGACTCCAGTTCCAGCTTTGCTCTGATTGGCTTCCCACCAAAAGTTAGCCTCACCTTTCATTAAGTAAGTAGCAAAAACTGTCTTCTGCTCCTCGGTGACTCTAGCGATGACAAAGGCCTTTTCAATCTCCTTTATCCACGACTGGGCCTCTATCGGGTCCGCTGTTCCCCTAAACTCCGGTGGCCCTACTGCCTTGAAGTCTTTAAAATTGGCTAAGTGGTTGCCCGTCTGGTTTCCTGCGGTAGTCGTTTGATTTCGCAGAGCTTCGGCCATCATGTTGATAAAGTCTTGCATTGGGTTTGGTTGAGTTCCCTCTGCATTGTTAACCGACTCTTCGGCCCCTTGGTTTCGTAAGATTCGTCTGGGCGGCATTATCTGTTTAAACAAAGTCCTAACACGTTACTCGGGTTTTATAAACATATAAGTATTTAACATGTAATACAACATTGTACTCGAACAATCGCATGACCATCGTGTGGGAGCTCTAGATTACCCAACCTCGGGAATTCTGCTTTTACCCGATTAGTAATTTAAGTTGCTAAAATACCGATTCAGTTTTACTGAATTAACATAACCATTGAATTGACGGTTTACCAAGTAAAATTCTTAAACACATACCATAATAATGCATTTATATTCATATACCAACTTTAGTATTTTACACGTTCATCACAGGTATATTGCTTTAAATGCTACCATACCATTTAATATAACAAAAGATGGGATTCACTAAGCCATTCCTTTCTACCTACATAAATGGAAGTACATCCTACATACAAACTACCTCGCACGAGCTGAGGTTAATACAAACTCTAGTAAATCAAAAGGAATACCAACATCACTGCTCAAGGCATAACTGCCCACCTCCAACTATCCTCTAAGGATCACAAGGTGAAGACAACTCAACGCTTGCTCTCACTACTGGAGGGCAGATCCATCCATTTGGCATCGAACTGCATAAAGGCGATGTCTAAGGCTCGCTCCAAATCATATATCTTCACATCTTTAGCTTTCACCTCATCCCTCAACTGTCCTAACTGTAGCTCTCTCTGCTGCAGCCTCCCTCGCAACTCGGCTAACTCAGCCTGGGCCTGGTAAGCAGCGTTCTTGTACTGCTGCTCAGTAATCTGGAGGGTGTGGTCCTGTGTCTCTAGTTGTTCAGCCCTAACCTCTAGCTTGGCGTCCCTCGCCAGCAAATCTCCTATCACCTCAGGCTCTATGGGTTCCTGGTTCACTGAACAGCTATCTTGACTCTCGTCCGACATCCTACAAACACCACACAATAATCAACATCAGTACCACAATAAAATATATTCCTTGATAAAATGAAATAATATTTTATTCGGTACAACTAGAACTCGATGAATCTCCTCAATCCATCACCTACATACTCTATATGAGTTTTCTACTAAGGTTATAACCTAGGTTTCTCATTCCTAACGTTTATAACCTACAACTTTGATACCAACCTGTGACACCCCCAAATCCGGGTTTCCTAACCTCGAATTCGGTGTTCACGATACTCAACAACAAACATACTTTCTAACTAAATGCGGAATAATAATCATACAATGTCTATCGAAATAGTAATAACGTCTTACAATCATGGTCCCAAGGTTCTTTAACCTTAACTTAAAAACATACCCTTAATACAATAAGAGTTCACATAACCAAATAACATTTTTAGATAACTAATACATAAGCCCTATCAGGCAACTACTCTTGCACCTTCCCTTTTCCTTTGTCCCCTTTTGACGTTTCTGCCTTAGCTGAAATAAAAATCATGATATAGCAAGGGTAAGTAACTAGTTTGTTTAGAAAGTTTATACACAAGGGAGATATATCATGAATAGAAGGAAGTTTTGCTTTCAATGTTCAACGACAGTATGAAATTGTGAAGAAACATGAATTAATAGTCAACAATTGAATATTCGAATAATTAAATGACAAATACTGAGTGGTTGGAAATAACCATAGACATTTGCCAAGGTTCTCAGCATTTAAACTAGACCTCTTAAAAAGTTTTGGTAATCAAGGGGATCAGCCTTTCATACCCCCGTGATTTATGCATAAACACTTAATAACCAGCATTGATAGCATGCCTTAATCAAATTTATCCTTTTCTCAGCCAAGAGTTCTTACTGTAACGACCCCAAATTCTAAACATTCCAACTCTCCACATCGGTCGTTAACAATACATCCATTTTCTGACTTTACAACATTATTCAATGCTAAACTTAATAAAATACGGAATAATATTAAACTTTTCAGTTTTCTTTCTTTGCTTTCCCTGAATCATAACCTTTAAACATTTACATATTCTAGAATCATATTTGATTCGCTTCATCAGAGTTATAACAAAATAAAACTTTTAGATTTCATATCCTTTATACAACGGATAAAATTAAATTACAACTCAATACAAATTTAACAACTCTACATCTGCTACACTTATTACATAATCAGATACATTTTCCAAAACCTCAATTATGGTTCAAAAATATTAATTTAAGCTAAATCAATTAGTCTGCATGCATTACATCTGAATCATGCCATTCAAGCAGCACTTAACCTTACCTTGTATCCTTAACCTGCAAAAATGGTTATTTGCAAGAATGAGCTCGACAGCTCAGCAAAATCTAACAGTTTGCATGCATCACATAGCACATAGATAACATGTTCATCATCTAAATCATAATCATTTGACTAAACATATCATACATAATGATCAACACATATCAAGTAAAGATTGAGTCCCACAACTCAATCAACATCCCTTACTTAACGAACGTAGTCATATTTTGACTTTGTCGTTTCATCATTGCAACATATATAAAATACAACATGCTTTTGCCCATAAATATAAAACAGTTAATCATTTAGTTCACATAGCAAATAGGAACTGAAAGACTTGCCTGGTTTGTAGATTATCAATTACCATAACCAGCTTATATATTTCTGCACTTCACGTATCCTACACGATATATATATCATACACATCATTTATTAGCCACGTAGAAACACTTAGTATTAATTCTACTTAATATTTCATAATCCTTCATTTTAACAACAATTTAGACATACCCAAATATTATAATCTTTATAGAATCAATACCCAACATGTTTATAACAATTCTAACATCTTAAACATCTTAATCAACCAATTTCAAGCCTCAAATATCAATATTCATGCTAATTTTATAAATTTTACAAATTTAGCGCAATCACTAGCTACGGATTCGTTTCTGAACTAATTTGGTCCGTTCAACTTCCGTTGTTTTCATTTTTTTAACGCATAACAACAATCCACCGCCAATTCACAGATTATTACTCAAATTAAACATCAATTTTCATACATTTAAGCCGTATTCACATATTTCTTCTCTGTAAATTTCTAAAGTCTAACTAAACATAGTTTCATGATTTTAATTCAATCAAAATCGTTTATAGTCAATATATAATCAGAGTATCACAATCTAACAACATATATAACTAACTTCTGAACAAATTAATCATCAAGACCAATCACAGAGAACTAGTTTTTAGAAAAATAAAAACTAGAAATTTGAGAATTTACCTTTGATTTCTTCTATGCTTAGTTACACAATTAGGAGGGCTTGATTACTTGATTATCCTCCTTCTTCCTTCTTTGATTTCTAAACCTTCACTCCCAATTCACAGAGAATTCTCCCACTCTCTCTTTTTCTCTTGTTCTGAGTTTTTTTTTAACGTGAAAACTAAAGGCTTAGCAGTTATGAAATTCAAGGGGCTCAGTGGTTACAAACACCAAGGGTCACAAGGCCATGTTTGGCTGACCCTTTAAAACACCCTTTATTTTATTTTTATAAAACTCTTACTATATGATACATTTGTCACGCCTAAATATAATTTTTATTTAATAATAATTTTGTTTAATAAAATCATCTTTCCCTTAATAAATAATTTAATAAAATTATTCATCCTCTCATTTAATAAATTACCAACATCTTATCAACATCCATGCATAATAAAATACGCATCACGTATACAAATATTTATTATCACTTTACTTAATATTCTCATACAAATAAATTATCACACAATATTCTCATCAAATATTTATTTTATTAAATAAACATCCCAATTAAAAATATTTATTCTACTCAATAAATATTTTATCCATTTATGAAATTCACAATCGTAATACATTAACATGTAACATATTGTTTTCTCGTTTTATCAAAACAAATATATATTTACATTAATTCACTATTTTAATCAAGTGAATTATTCACATTATTATGAAATATAATCCATAACAATTTCTTTGCTAACAAGGCATACTAATTAAAATATATTATTTCACCATATAATTTTCAACTTTCTAATATTCAGTAAATATCTTTTCGTAGCAATTTCCTTCACTTCATTCAATGGTTTAATTAACTATTAAGCCTCTTCTCTCAAATACACGAACATATAATTCTCTTCACATCAAATCACATATTTCACAATACATATCACATATATACATATATTCAAACCAAAACATCTCGTAACAAGAATTTTATTTATTAAATTCTTATTTAATAACTTTTGAAAATCCGGGTTGTCACATCCTTCCCTCCTTATAAGGATTCCGTCCTCGGAATCAACGAAACCTCCCTTACTCAGTTTTCACTAAATCTTTTTCACAATTATCGTTGAATAACTTCAACACATTACCTTAGCGTAGGTTTTATTTCATCACCTTCACTTAAACTTGAAATACTTCGAGTATTATATATTCTTTAATCCCTTAACGCATTCATTTCCTTTCTCCAACGATCATTGCATAACACACTCATTGAAATCATAAAATATCTTGATTTAGCATCGCATGAATACTCGGGATATCACATTCACCCCTTCTTCTAAGAATTTCGTCCTCGAAATTTTTGATTTACTGATCTTCGTTCCCTCCGTCTATCAAAATGGACTTTACGTTAATCTCTATGTATTCATTAGGTTCTACAACCAAGTTCTTTCTTTAATGATCTTTCTAAAATCACTACATTCTTCTCATCTTCCTCTTCTAAAAATTTCTCATCATTAGTCATTATCAACTAAATTTATCTCTTCTCTTTCTAGAATTTCATTCATTTCCTTAGATTTATTGTAGTTTGTTTAATTCACTCATCACCACATGTTGCCTTCTACGACTTACCCCTTCTTAAGGAATATTTTCTTTCCACTTCCACCTTTCAAAAGAATAAGAATCTTCCACAATTGTTCAATAATTGGGAAGCAGTATGAATAACTCAAGAATTTAAAGATACATTCAAAAACTTTCAATATTCTACTGAGGAGTCGTAAAGACTTGAACCTTGTCCTAGGTTAACAGATATTTCTACTGTAACCTTTAACAGTCAAAAGACTATGGACCATCTCTTCTCGTACTCCAGGTGATCAGCCCTTCGTACTATGTATTGTGCACATACATATTAACGCTATTGCGTATCCCCCATTATAGGGGTTGGTTCACCTCAGACTTAATACAAATTCCGCACCAGAATAACTGGTTTGGCATAAAATCTCAAAGAATTCTTGAACTTTATAAACACTTTTCAATAGTTGTCTAGCCGAATCAATTAGCATATACCTTGAACAACAATTCGGACATTAGTCAAAATATTTTTAGCCAACTTAATTGGCATATCTTTTCATAGCTTAAAAGAAAACCAAAATTCTTTTATGACGTCATGATACCGTACCGTCTTAATAGTACGTTGAGGATGCCGTCATTTTAGGACGTTGTCATACTACATCATACCATAGTGGGCTGACGATCCTTCGATCACATCCAACACTAGGTTCGATTGCATTGATGACTCCATCGTTCAAAATACATTTTGATAATTTCAAATCATTTTTGTCTAGCTGAAACAATTAGCATAGACATACGAATAATAGCATCTTTTACAATTTATTGGTTCAATCATTGACCCAATATATTTTCAAGAATAGAAAATTGCGAATATCAGCACGATGACAATAAATTTCAAAAATCTGGCATAGCTAGAAGATTTGGAATCTCCATTTTCTCCATCAACTTCAATCTTTTACTTTATTGCCTCATTACTCAATCATTCTATCATTCTTCAATATCATTGTCGACGCCGGGTTTTTCTCGTCTCTTTTTTCTCTTCCTTTTTTAGCCTTTTTGGTTTTAGGTGATTTGGGAAAAGATCGGCATTGATGTCGACGGGGTTTGAAAGATCGTTTTTTATGATGAGCCAATTAACTAGAGTCGCCAGTTGGTATATTTGAAATGGATGTACCAACTCATCCGAGTTTTCGTTTTTTATAAATCGCTGGCTCATGTGTGACTCCGAATTAAATGGTTTGCAAATCGAGATTCATAGAGTTCGGGGGCTTGTTTAAGCGAGGGGAAGGTGTTAGGCACCCCCCGACTTCCGTGAAATACGGTTACCGCAATCTTGATGCTTTCCTATCCTTTAATTCATGAAATGTATATGCGTGCGTGTGTGTGTGTGTGTGCCTAAATGAAAGTTGTGGTGAGCTTGTATGAAAGAATCATTTGGATTTCTTAGGGAAAAATCGTGCTTTAGTTTTGAGAGTGCTTAAAAAGGTCTTTTCGGTATTTACGAGAAAGCCTTATTTTCTTATTGAGAAAGATTTGATTTTAAATTTACAAAAGCTATGAGATTTTTTATTAAGTGTTTGTTTTGGTAAAACATGAGTTTGTTAAACCTTAGCCAAAATAGGAATCAAGATTTATACGTTGCTTTCATAAATGATAGGCAATTTCTATAATCTCTTTCGCCCTATGTATCAAGGTTTAGTAAAACGTTTACTTCTCTTTATAAAACCATTTTTTGTGACATTTGGAAACAACTTCCTTTTAGCTTTCTCGTAAAATAGGAATCGACTTTCATTAGCACTTCCAATTTTTTAGCCTCGTGATGCTAATATCCTACTTTGATTAATTTTAGCAAAATCTTTATTGTTTTGGCTTTGAAATCCTTTTATTGGGTGTTACAAATCGAACTAAATATCAAACGCGTAGGGGGCTATTCATGGGCATGTAAGCCATCAAAATATCCCCTAACGCCGACAATCACATATTTCACTATTACGGGGCCTTAAACCCGATTCTCGCTCTAGCGTCGTTTTAAGGCCCAACGATTACATGTTACAACAAAACGAGTACCTTGCATCCATTACATATATCAAAACGTCCATCATCGGATTTGGACCACGGGGCCGCATTCCTAGGCTCACACTCGAGATTACTACATACCCGCAAAATGAATACTACGAAACTAAACAACACGGATTTGTCTAATGCACCACGATATCCGAAAATAATAATCTAAATAAATTACATCCGATAAATCACCATAAATAAGCTAGAACTTACACTAATTGGATATCCTCGGGTTATTAGGAAGAATTTTGTTCCGATGGAACCCTCACTAATAATCCCTAATCCGTGATTTCACATCAATGTTCAAGAACAACTACATTCAAAATAATTCGGATGACAAAAAGCTTGGCGAAAATGGTATAACAAAATGCTAAAACACATGATTTTTCACCTTGCAAATAATCCCCACAATATGTATGAATTTGTGTATTGAGTAGAGTAGAAAATATTGAGATGTAATCTCACAAGATGGGTACAATTTCTCACTATTTCTCACTCCTTTCTCTCTTAATTTTTGTTGTTTTGTTGCTGTTTTTCTTCCTTCCCGAGCTACTGCTGCTGCTGGATTTTTCCTCTTCTTCCTCTCTCTTTTCTGTTCCTGTATGCGAAATGGCCTGATAAGGGACTGCCAAGGGCAGCCGCAGATTGATCTGCGGCTGGCCCTTGGTTCTCCCCCCAGCCGCGCTCGAGTCCCGTGCGCTCGAGTCCCGTGCCGTCTCGAGTTCCGTCCTTGGCCGCGGATTGATCTGCGGCTGACTGTGCTGATTTTCTCATTTTCCGCACCTCGTCTCGATTTCCGTGCCGTACCGTTGATTTCCGTTGAAGGGCTTGCATTCTGCAGTCCAGAAATCGCCGGAAAACGTGCCATGTCGTCCGGGTAAGCGCAGCGATCAGTAAACTGACTCCCGACATTTGCGCGTCGTCGTGTCGGCCTCGATCTCGTCCAGTGGAGATGGCTTTGAGTTTCACCTTTATGTCCTCCTTCCATTCTCGTGGGCCGGGTCCGTGGACGAATTCGCCCTCCTGTCAGGGTTAGTATAGGAAGTGCAAAATTTGGGTGTCTACAGCTGCCCCTCTTTATCATGTTTATGAAATGATGAATGAAATGAACAAGATAAAGAATAGACACCTGATGCATGAATGACAATGCACATGGATGACAATACATACGTGATGCTACACATATGCCTTATGATGCAACGTATGATGCAATGGATGCAATCATACTCGTAAAAGGGTATCAACGCAATGCGGATGATCGTCTCGTAACCCCCGGTTATCGTTGCCGGTTGGTTATCTTGTCGGAGCCGGTTATCGTCGCCGGACATCCATCTCGTAATCGCCGGTTATCGTCGCCGGTCGATCGTCTCGTCGGGGCCGGGTATCGTCGTCGGTCACCCATCTCGTAACCCCCGGTTATCGTCGCCGGTTGGTTATCTTGCCGGAGTCGGTTTTCGTCGCCGGACATCCATCTCGTAATCGCCGGTTATCGTCGTCGGTCGATTGTCTCGTCGGGGCCGGGTATCGTCGCCGGTCACCCATCTCGTAACCTCCGGTTATCGTCGCCGGTTGGTTATCTTGTCGGAGCCGGTTTTCGTCGCCGGACATCCATCTCGTATTCGCCGGTTATTGTCGCCGGTCGATCGTCTCGTCGGGGCCGGGTGTCGTCGCCGGTCACTCATCTCGTAACCCCCGGTTATCGTCACCGGTTGGTTATCTTGTCGGAGCCGGTTTTCATTGCCGGACATCCATCTCGTAATCGCCGGTTATCGTCGCCAGTCGATTGTCTCGTCGGGGCCGGGTATCGTCGCCGGTCACCCATCTCGTAACCTCCGGTTATCGTCGCCGGTTGGTTATCTTGTCGGAGCCGGTTTTCGTCGCCGGACATCCATCTCGTAATCGCCGGTTATCGTCGCCGGTCGATCGTCTCGTCGGGGCCGGGTATCGTCGCCGGTCGCCCATTTCGTAATTCATTTTCACTAGACACATCAAACGGTTGCAAGGGAGCCAAGGGGACCCACCAGGGCCAGCCGCAGATGGATCTGCGGCCAGCCGCAGATTGATCTGCGGCCAGCCGCAGATAGATCTGCGGCCAAGATCGGGATTCATAAACGGCTCGCCGCCTCCAGATCTGTCACTTTCAACTTTGTACCCCACATAGATTCTTGAGATTTTGCTCGTTTGCAAAGGCCCTTTGTCGATTTCTCTAACTTTTCTGCAAAAACCGCTCCGGTAGGATCGCTCTACGCACTACAGGTAACACTTTGACCGTTCACTTTTCAATTTCGTCAACGTTTTACTATACATTTGGCTATTTGCATGTTTAGAGATAGAAATGTATGCTTTACAATGCTATGCTATGTATCATCATATATACATGCTATGTAGCAATTGTGTGAGTCCTATTTTATGCTCATGATGTAGTCCCACATATTGTTATTCCTTTTCTGCAAGAAAAATCATGCATTACTGTACTTTACATGATGTAACTACACATATGAATGCAATTTTGATCTGTTTGAGGCTTGGATCGATTGAAAACACGTTTGGCTTATGCCTGGGATGTCCATTTTACAAACGAAACTCTGCCGAATTTTTATTTTTATTTTTTACATACCATAAACATGCATCATGTTGCATTAATTATATGATGTGGGTAGGAATTTAGAATATTCGTGACATAATTCAAAAGGGAACTTACCTTCCTCCTTGCCTGTTCTGTTCCAGCTATGGATCCCGACGCTCATAGTAGCTCCTCCGTATCACGGACCTCAGGTGTTCGCCGTCGTAGGGCTGCACCTACCCCCGTTCCTCCTCGGACCCGTCAGGCTCGCCGCTTGGCAGAGGCTGTCATTCGTCCGGCTCATCCGGACGTTGAGGAGGCTGTTCCTCCGGAGGTTGCGGCAGAGGGACCATCCTCCAGCACACCGGCTCCATCTCCTCATACTGCCCCGTCCGGCGCATCTGTGCAGATCCCCGATCTATTGGGTCGGGATCTCAGTCGTCATCCTTCGGCATCTCTCGTGGATAACGAGGTATATTCGGTTCTATTCTGATTTTATTCTCAATTTCCCAATTCTCCTTTTATCCGGACTGACCCATTGGTGATTGCCCCAGGTACCCGAGTTTACTCAGCCGAGGGGCAACTGGTTCAACATCTACTCCCTTTACACGGCCTTGCACAGTGACTACCGGGCGGTGGTGGATTCTTGGGGCTTCCGTCACTTTTTTACTATCATTCCCCGCCAGTGCCCCTGGGGTTACATGAGGGCCTTATCTGAGCGCTAGTTTCACCAGACGCAGTCTCTTCACCTTCTTGACTGCGAGGTTGTGCTGACCCCCTGGGATTGGAGATACATTACGGGCATAGAGTTTGCCAGGTCCCGCGTTCCTCTAGATCTCGACATCACTCCTGTGGAGGTCCGCGCTTTATTGGGCTTTGGTGCTGAGGATCGAGTCTTTAAGGCCCGTAGCATTTGATCCGGCGCTTTGGCTGTCGATGCCGTTGGGGGTCTGTACGCACTGCCCATTCCAGCGGATCAGGGCACCAGGGACATTCTGCTACGACGCCTGTTCCTGACCATCATGAGGGGTTGTTTTCTGGGGAACAACTCCTCCACCATTCATTTCAGCGTCGCAGGAGCGGTCAGAGACGTGGACCGCATCGGTGACTATGACTGGGGGTCATTCACCTTTGCCTATTTCCTCCACGGTATGCGTCTACGTTCGGAGGGCCAGACAGACGCTTGGCTCGGATTCTACCACTTCCTGCTGGTGAGGCCTCTTTCTTTTTTCTTAATGTATTTCCCGTCAATTCATCTCTTTTCTTTCTGCGTCTGTCGGTTACTCATGCTTTTCACTGTTTCTGTTCGCAGTTCTGGGCCTACGAGCGTCTTCCATGCCTGAGGCCTGTCACTACTCTCGGCCTTGATACTTATCCCCGGGGCCGACGGTGGCATCACAGCACTTTGGAGGAGGTCCCGATATCAGGCAGCTTTGCACACTGCTGCATCCAGCTGGAGCTGATTACTGCTGTAGATGTCGTCTGGATTCCCTACCTCTCCGAGCATTTGGCTGAGGGGTTCGATGATGGGAACCCTTCTGGCCTGGAGTTCGAGCTTTCCACCCGTCGCCTCACTTTGCAGAGTATTGGAGGATGGGTGATGTACCTGGGGGAGCGCGCATTCAGATGCATCACAGGAGAGATCCGGATCCCGCATTCCCTTCCTTTCACTACCTCCTGACCACTGGACTCTCAGCCTTCAGGGATCATGCTTGCAGGGGAGGACGGCCGGATGCTTTCTACGGGTCCCAGTACGAGTGATGCTTTTCGTACTTGGTGGGTGCCCCGCACCATCGGTCCTCAGACCCGGGCCACATTCTTCCTCGGGGATATGGTCCCCGGCTCGGTGATGATGACTGATTGGGCAGCCTGTGTTCGGAGCCCTACCCATGCCGAGCAGATAGACACCCTGACCCGCCAGGTGGAGCAGTTGTCGCTATTTCTTCGGGTGTTAGGCCGGACCCCGGAGGAGGCTTACACCTATGATCCTGATGGTACGGGTTACGATGCGGGGCCGAGCTCATCTGATGCCACCGCGCGGCCATACATCCCCGATATGAACTTTGGGCCTTCGACTTCGGCGACCCCAGGGGACCAGTTTGAGGATCCCGCCTTCATAGATGAGATTGACTTTATCTAGATCAGGATAGGATAGGGCTTTTGTACCTGGACCTGTTTAGATTTATTTTTCATTTCATGCACTATGTACTGAACTCATTTATTTATTTATGCCCAGTTCTTTATCTTTTATCTCTATGAAATTCATTTGCTTTATTATTGTCTGTACGATGCATGCTTTTTATTCATGGATAGAAAATGACCCCTGCACAGTCTTTTTGATACTATTTTTTTCACAGATGACGTCCTCAGATGTCGTGGTATGCTTGGATTCCATTCCTCCTACCGGGTTGGTTGGCAGCCTCCTCCGTTGGTTGGACAGTTTATCGCCGGCCGACAAGGTCATCGCGGATGGTCTTTTGGGACACTCTCGGCCCTTGTTAACCTTTCAGGTGCCAGCGGGCTTTGTGGATGGTATTTTGAGATATTGGGTCCCTGCTCGTCAAGTGTTCAGGCTAGGGACAGTAGAGCTGACCCCCACCCTCGAGGAGTATGGTCGCTTCACCGGTTTACCTTTGGATAGACCCTGTGCCAGGATCACGTCTGGTCCCATGCGCCGTCAGTTCTTGACCTTTACTGGGTTGCGGAGGGCGGTTCTGCTATCGGCGATCACATCAGATCACTTGGTTCCTCTTCACTTTTTGGTTGACCGATTCGGCTCACCTAACAGTTTTCGCCACTTCTCTGGGGATTTTTCTGTATCGGAGGAGCGCTGGGGCGTTTTGAGGCTAGACATTTTGATGGCCTGTATCCTCTCAGTTCTGTACTTGCCCGCGGGACCTGATCATTTGGACATGCGGGTGGTCGCGGCCGTTAGGGCCCTTCAGGAGGATCACACCATTCTTCCCGTGATATTGGCGGATACTTACATGTTAGCCTCATACTGTCAGTCCTTCCGAGGCAGAGTATTCCGAGGGAGCTCGACTTTGTTGTATGTGTGGTTCATGAGTCATCTTAGTCCCATCGGCCACCTCCGTCGCCAAGGGTTTTGCTTCAGTCATGACATAACCACGCAGTTTTCATTTCGTCCTGTGAGCTGTACTGATGCGGCCTCCTGAACAGCATTTCTGTCGGTCATCGAGGATCCCTTTCATCTCCTGGTTTATTCGGGTTATTGCTCCTTTATGAGCTTCTTGACTCATGTGCCCGACCTGGACTTCATTCCCATTGCTGGCTTGAGGGGTGTGACAACTTATCATCCCATGGCGGTGATGGGGCAGTTTGATCAGACACAGGATTTCCACCTCTTCACGGGCGCGGCCGACTACCGATTCCCTATATCATCCCAGACAGAGAGAGATCTACTGCGGGTATATGATCTTTGGCCTCGTAGGATCCTGGCCGAGTATAATGATAGTTGCCCCCTCCAGACATTCGCTTATGTGCAATGGCTGCGCGGAGATTCGGATGCGGTTGGTGTGAGTCAGACTGGGACTTTCGATGACTCTGGAGTGACTTTCCCAGACGATACCATATATCACTCGATCTCAGCCGACTCTCTCCCTAGTCAGGACACTGAACATAGCCGGATCCGACTGTCTTTGATGGCTATTGAATCTGAGAGGGATGCCGCCATTGCTGAGAGGGATGCTGCTATTCTGGCCAGAGATGCTGCCATAGCTGATAGAGATGCCATTGTTTTTCAGGCCAGGACCGTCATAGATGCACATTCTGGGACTGTCAGCTGAGCCACTGCGTTGTTGGACCGCATCGACATGATGGGACGGCAGATTTCAGGTGATGCTGATGCTTCAGATTTATCCACCACCTTATCCATCCTGCTTCAGTTAGTTGCAGATTTGTAGCTTGTTTTATTTCCTGCATACACTATGTTAATTTCATCGGTTATTGAAAAGGAAATCTTGTAACAAAAGACTTATATATGTAAACAGGTATTTAAATTTAGTCATTTTCCCTCTTTGTTGTATCGTTGCCCTTCATTGGATCATCATTTTATCCGGTTGATCATGATTTTGACATTTCGCTTTCTTTCTCTTCTCAAGTCTTGATGGAGATCTGACTGACATTGTCGCACCCCTGTTGATTTCATCGGATGGAGTCTTGGATTTTGGCTCATTGTTTGGTTGGGCTAGGTTTAGGCTACTTGGGATGCATTGGGTTGGGGGCTGCTTTCGGGCAGGCTTTTGAGGGTTTAGGGAGGTTTATCTGGCCATTGGGGATTGTTTCTCTTTTGTTTTAGGGAAAGGATTTTTTTTTTATGGATCGGACCGCGCCATGATGGCTGCCTACGTACCCCCACAAGTTGGGAGATCAGGTCCTACGTAGTTCGCTCCTCAAAGGAAAAGGAAATTGATGATTTAAGCGTAGAATCGCTTCACTGAGTCAGAATTTAGGGGTTGTGGAAATGTCTCCCCATCCATTTCTTGCAATATGAGGGCTCCTCCGGATAGCACCCTTTTAATTACAAAAGGTCCCTCCCAGTTTGGGGCAAACTTCCCCTTGGCTTCGTCTTGGCAAGGCATGACTCTCTTTAGCACCAGGTCATTCTCCTTGAATTTCTGAGGTCTTATCCTTTTGTCATATGATCGGGAGATCCTTTGTTGATATAACTGACCGTGCCAAACAGCAGCCACCCTCCTTTCATCAATTAGGGCCAACTGGTCGTATCGATCTTGCATCCAATCCTCCTCGCTTATCTGAGCATCGATCATTATTCTGAGGGACGCCATCTCAACCTCAATTGGCAGGACGACCTCCATTCCATACACCAAAGCGTAAGGGGTTGCCCCTGTAGAAGTACGCGTTGATGTTCGATATGCCAGCAGGGTGAGGGGTAGCAGATCTGGCCATCCCCGATGATTAGCAGACATTTTTGCCATGATCTTCTTGATGTTCTTATTGGCAGCCTCCACTGCCCCATTCATCTTGGGACGGTAAATGACAGAGTTGAGGTGTTTGATCTTAAACTGGTCGCACAATCCCCTCATGCGGGCGTTGTTCAAATTCTTAGCATTGTCGGAGACCAAAACCTCAGGTTGCCCGTATCGACAAATGACATTATTCCTGATGAACCCAACGATAACCTCCTGAGTGACTTTGGGGAAAGAGGCTGCCTCTACCCACTTGGTGAAATAATCGATCATGACGAAAATGAATCGGTGCCCGTTGCTTGCTTTGGGCTCTATTGGTCCGATCACGTCCATTCCCCACATTGAGAACGACCACGGGGAGGTCATACAGTGCGGTTCATTGGGGGGCGTATGGATCACATTACCGTGCGCCTGACATTGGTAACACCGTTTGACATGATCATCACAGTCAGCTTTTAAGGTCAACCAATAATGCCCTGTTCTCAAAATCTTTTTGGCCAGCATCGGTCCACTCATGTGTGGCCCACACACTCCACCATGTATTTCGTTCATAATCCTTTGGGCCTGCGTCTCATCCACGCACTGCAACAGTCCCAAACCAGCATCCCTCTTGTAGAGTGAATCCCCACTCATGTAGAACTTCATCGCCATTTTTTGAATTCTCATCCTCTCAGTTCGACTCGCCCTGTCGGGAATAGATCTATCTCTCAGATATTCCCTGATGTTATGATACCAGGGCTGCCTTGTCAACCCCACCTCGTCTGATAACACTGCCACATGTTCCTCATATGCCGGGGCATTCTGTACGGCTATCTCAACCTGCGGAATGTCTTTTCTTTTGATTATGTGGATTACGGAGGCCAGGGTTGCCAATGCATCTGCAAAATCATTCCGACCCTAGGGAATATGTCGAAAAGCGATATCCTCGAACTCTTGCATCAGCTGGGTAACACAACGATGGTATGGGAGTAACCGAAGCTCTTTAGTGTTGTACACTCCGATTGCCTGTCTGATTACCAATTCTGAATCCCCAAACACCGCCAGTCTCTTCACTCCCATATCGCGTGCAAAACGGAGTCCCAAAATACATCCCTCATACTCAGCTGTATTATTCGAATTACTGAATTGCAATTTAGTGGCCACGGGGTATTGTTCTCCGGTGATAGAGACCAGGACTGCTCCGGCTCCTGCCCCTTCAGCATTCATGGCACCATCAAAATACAACTTCCAGAATTGTCCCTCATCATTGCATTTCGTATCTGACACCCAAAATATATCTTCACCCGGTAGAGGAGTTTCTAACGGTTCCACCCCTCCCGATGGCGTCTCGGCCAACTGATCTGCAATTCCTTGCCCCTTCATTGCTTTCTGAGTTACGTATACCATGTCGAACTGCTGTAAGATTAACTGCCATCTTGATAGTCGACAATTTAACATGGGCCTTTGAAAAATATATTTCAGGGGATCCATTCTCGATATCAGGTACGTAGTATGCCCATGGAGGTAATGCTGTAATCTCCCTGCAGCCCAGGCCAGAGCACAACAGGTCTTCTCGATGGGAGTGTAATTCTGTTCACATTGGCTAAATCTTTTGCTGAGGTAATAGATGGCCTGCTCCTTACCTGCCTCATTCTTTTGTCCCAGCATGCATCCCATCGCGATGGCATTGACCAATATGTACATAAACAGGGGGATCCCATCCTTTGGGGGTACCAGCACCGGTGCCTCAGTCAGCTGCTTTTTAATGGTCTGAAAAGCCCTTTGACATTGCTCATTCCATTCTTGGGAAGCACCCTTCCTCAACAACTTGAAAATTGGCTCGCACGTAGTTGTCAAGTGGGATATGAAACGACTGATGAAGTTTATTCTTCCCAGGAATCCTCTTATCTCTTTCTCTGTGTGAGGTGCCGGCATATCCACAATGGCTTTAATCTTTGCTGGATCCAACTCAATGCCCCGATCACTAACCAAGAATCCCAAGAGCTTACCCGATTGTACTCCGAAAGCACAGTTGGCTGGATTGAGTTTCAGGTTATACTTTCTGAGTCGATCAAACAGCTTTTTAAGATGGGCTATATGGTCAGATTCTACCCTTGATTTCACAATAATGTCATCCACGTAGACCTCTATCTCCTTGTGCATCATATCGTGGAATAGGGCCATCATGGCTCTCTGATAAGTAGCCCCCGCATTTGTGAGACCAAAAGCCAATCGTCTGTAGCAGAAAGTGCCCCAAGGGGTGATGAATGCGGTCTTTTCCCGATCTTCTTCCGCCACCATTATCTGATGATATCCCGCGAAGCAATCCACAAAAGAGTACATTTCGTACTGGGCTGTGTTATCCACCAAGATGTGTATGAAAGGCACCGGAAAGTTATCTTTGAGACTGGCCTTGTTTAGATCTCTGTAGTCTACACATACCCTCACCTTTCCCCCAGGTTTAGCCACTGGGACTACATTTGATAGCCATTCCGGGTAAGTGGACACCATAATGATTCCGGCCCTGAATTGTTTAATGATCTCCTCTTTCACTTTTAAGCTCCACTCAGGTTTCAACTTCCTTAGCTTCTGCTTGACAGGCCTGAAACCCTCCTTGATGGGCAACCGGTGTACCACGATGTCGGTGGACAATCCGATCATATCCTCGTGCGACCAGGCAAAGATATCCTCATATTGGCTTAGCAACTCAGCTATTTCTATTTTTTGGCTGGTGGTGAGGTCTATCCCTATCTTGAGTTCTTTTGGCTTGTCTGGGGTTCCAATATCAATGGTGATGGTTTGGTCCAAATTGGGTTTGGGTTTATCCTCGACCCATCCTTTGATCTCGTCAGGCGCATCGTCGTAATCTGTCTCGTCTTGCTCAATGCCCATCAAATCAAAATCCAGCTCAATGTCAAAATCATAATCATCATTCAAATTTGAAAGATCGTTTGTTAGGCAAGGATTACTCAAATTGGTACACCTGACATGAAACAAAATACTTGTCATATATAAATCATTTTCACGACGATTGCATTTTCAAATAACACGAGGGAACGACATAATTATGCATAAATAAAACAACAACAGCAAAAATAAACTTCTTCATTCCCCCGTTTTCTGGGGTCCACCACCCTGACGTCGGGTTTTACCCTTGTTTGGATATTATGGGCCTCACTGTCCAATTGTCGATGGTCAGGTCAGACGATATGTGCTCGATGAGAGGTGGCTTTATACCGGACACTTCCCCGATGACCACGGCCACATCGCCTGAGTCTCCTCTCATACCTTCCTTAGGAATAATCAACCCTGCCCAATCGATGATAGGCATATTTTGTTGAGCTCCTGGTGTGGCAACATTCGTCCCCTCTTCATTGCTTATTAATTGTCCGGGGATATAGCACTGGGTTTCGAACTCTTCCGCGATCTCCTGTAGGAAGCTTTCCTTTTTGGCCAATTCATTATTTGTGGGGGCCAAATCTTCACCCCCTGCTCTAGTCACAGGCTCGCTAGTCCCCTGCTTATTGTTGACCGGGGTCTCCGGGCTGCCAATCAATCGAATCGGGGCCATGCCCTTACGGTTTCTCCATGTTATACCTCCATGATATCCCAAACCTGCCTTGCCTACCTGATGGGGCAGTTGAATGGGCTTGGTGATTCCTTGACTGCTTCTTCCTAACCCCTGTCCAGGCTGGAACTTCATCCTTATCATTTCCTTTGCAACAAAAGTAAGTTCTGGAGAGACCCTTGGCTTCACGGCTGGAGCCCCCAAGCATCTGTATTGGGGAGTGCTAATCTCTAGTGCCTGAAAACTGGCTGGTGCCGCCGACTCATCCACATTGATCACAGGTAGGCCACCCCTGGGAGGAGAATGGTCATCACATTCGGCCGAGATTGTTACCAGATTCCCACTGATGATTAGCTTGAGTTGTTGATGGAGCGTAGAAGGCACTGCCCCGGCCATGTGTATCCACGGCCTCCCCAGCAACAGGTTATAACTGGCGGTGATGTCTAGGACCTGGAAAGAGATATCAAAAGTACAGGGACCTATTTCCACTGGTAATTCTATTTCTCCAATTGTATCCCTTCGGGAACCATCGAAGGCTCGCACCACCACGTGACTGGCCCGTAGGCGCTTGGGATTAATGTTCATCTTTTGCAATGTGCTGAGGGGACAAATATTCAATGCCGATCCCCCATCAATCAATACCCCATTCATGATATACCCCGAGGAGATTACCGCAATATGTAGCGGTTTCCGGTGTCCCCTTCCTTCCTTGGGTATGTCCTCATCCGTAAAGGATATTACATCGTTCTCCAATAGGTGGCCCACCAGCTGGCCGAAACCTTCCTCACTAATTTCCTTGGGTACGTATGCCTCCTCCCGAACCTTCGTCAAAGTTTTTCAATGCCTATTGGATGACAACACCAGGTCCATGACTGATGTTAAGGTTGACTCCTCATTTAAAATCTGAATCCCCCTCGTTTTCGGATGATCCATCCTTCTCAAGAATTCTATGGCCCTGTCCTCGGAAATCTCTTCATTTTTTTTCTTTTGGCTTTCAAGGACTCGCCCGGGAAGATATAAGGGGTTCCCCTTTGTCGTCACAGAAGCACAACTGGCCGCTTCCTCTGGCGTTCCCCCATAATTCCAGGGTACCGTCTTTAAACTACTGATAGGGATTTGCGGCCTCGCGGCAAGGAGGAGGGGCCTCGGAGCTGTCAACTTGACAGGTCCCTCCGTGCTATTCGGACTCACCCCCATCAATCTGATGGGCACTCCCCGTGCACTCCCATGCTCATGTATCACGTTGATCATCCCCTCAATTTCCTGCACATAGTTTAACCTCGGCGGCCCTCCAGCTTCACTGTCATCCGTCATATTGACCCCCCCTCCATCATGTCTTGGCAGGGGATTTGCTTTAACATTCGGGGAGTCTGGCTGTTCCACCACAATTTCCCCACTGTCAATCAGGTTTTGGATTCGATGGTTCAACGTCCAACAGTCTTGTGTATCATGGCCAGGGGAACTGGAGTGGTACGCACATCGCTTGCTCGGGTCAAACCTTCTACCCTTTGGGTCACTCGGTGGTGCCAAACCAACTATCTTCTTTTGGGCTACTAATACCGCTAATACTCGTTTAAGCGGTTCCCCGAGCGGGGTGAATACTCGATTTTGCGAGGCCTCATATCTCCTTCGTCCCTCTGCTCTTTGATCTGCGAAGTTGGGCTGCCGGGATGGCCCTACCCTCTGCACCTGTACCGGAAGATGGCTTTCTGCCTTTTTGGACGAGCCCTGAAGGATGAGGGAAACGTCCTCCTCCTTTTTCTTTTGCACCCTTCGGGAAGTGCTGCCATAATTACCGCTTTGGATCTGTTCTGCAGCTGTTTCCAAAGCCGTGAGATCCCGAATTTTGCCGGATTTCAAACCCATGTCCACCATTTCTCCGTGTTTTAACATTTCGGCGAAAGGCCTACCAATTCCCGATATGACTCGTTCATAATACGGTGCCTCTTGAATGTCTACAAAAGTCATCACCATCTCCGATTCGCTCATCGGAGGGTTCACTTGCGCGGCCATGCCCCTCCATCGTTGCGCATATTCCCTGAAGGATTCCCCAGGCTGCTTCTTAACTTTTGTCATTTGGTACCTGTCAGGGGCCATCTGGGCCTGAAAGCTGTATTGGGTTAAGAAAGTATGGGCCAATTCCTCCCAGTTGTGGATTCGGGCGTTGTCAAGGCGGGCATACCAGATCCTCGCCTCCCCTGTTAAGCTTTTCTGGAATAGCTGCATCCTCAACCCCTCGTCCTCGGCATAAGACCCGAGTTCTCCAATGTATATTTTCAAATGCGTGTAGGGGTCTCCCTTTCCATTGTATTTTTCAAACTCGGGGACTTTGAACTTTTCTGGGTATCTGGTTCCGGGGAAAACACACAGATCCGAGTAATTGACCCTACCCAGGGAGCCTATGCCTCGCAGAGATTGGATGGTCTCCTCCATGTGTCTCATTTTTTTCCGAAGGTCGTCAGTGTCCCCCTCCTCTGGGATAGTAATCACTGTCTTGTTCGGTATGGGAATGACCCTTAGAATGACTGGCTCGTCCTTGAGTTGGGGTTGGTCATCCTTACCCAGGTTTGCAATATTTTTAGGAGGATTCTGGTCACCCCCTGGTGGTGGAATATTATGTGGTCCTTGGCTTGGCGGATCCTGTCTGAGTAGGAACTGCTCCTTTAGCATCGTGGCCATTTCCATCATCTGTTTTTTGAAGTCATCAAACTCTTCCCGAGATATGGAACCATGATTAGGAAGATCAGCCATTTCAGATGTAGAATTTTGGGCTTTCTTAGACTGCGAACGGGTTTGAGGAGCAATCCTACAAAACAACGGTTCGAAGTTTAGTCCGGGGAAATGAAAGGATATGGATGCATGCAAAAGCTGTAACTTTTTGTGCTTTCGGTTTTTTAATCTTTCCCTGTAAAACAGAAAGTTAGTAGTCCTTTAATGCAATAACCAACGCTAAGCATGTTTTATTATGCTTCCCCAACTATTCCCTGCAATTCACAGAGTTTAGTAATCTCTTTTGACACAGGAAAGGGATATATGAATATTGAATGAGATCATGACATTTAGACATATAAACGTAAAAAGGCATGAAGAGACTTTTCCTGCGTTGGGTTAATCTGAGGATGACCTATCCTAGGGTTACTCTCACGGGCTTTTCGGCATGAAGGTCCCCAAATCTTCGCAATCTACTCGTTTGAGCCCTTTCGATTGGAGTGGATTTGGGTGGTGCGTTTCCTGAGCCATCTCCGGGGAGCAGCCCCTTCGAGTCCAGTAATAAGCAACCGACAGGTTCGCCTCAGGAGGAGGTACTCTCTCAACATACATTCACATTCATCGTCCTCACCGTATGCAAATGATTACTTAAGAGTAAAGCAATTCCATTCAATCATTCATCTATTTGGACAAAACACACAATCACACAACAAAAGAAACAAAAAAGTCAAAATATCGCATGCACACACATTTTTATGAATTTTAAAGGATAGGATAGCATCAAGATTTAAACGCGGCTTAAGCCCTCTAATGTCCCCAGCAGAGTCGCCAGCTGTCGACGCCGGGTTTTTCTCGTCTCTTTTTTCTCTTCCTTTTTTAGCCTTTTCGGTTTTAGGTGATTTGGGAAAAGATCGGCATTGATGTCGACGGGGTTTGAAAGATCGTTTTTTATGATGAGCCAATTAACCAGAGTCGCCAGTTGGTATATTTGAAATGGATGTACCAACTCATCCGAGTTTTCGTTTTTTATAAATCGCTGGCTCATGTGTGACTCCGAATTAAATGGTTTGCGAATCGAGATTCATAGAGTTCGGGGGCTTGTTTAAGCGAGGGGAAGGTGTTAGGCACCCCCCGACTTCCGTGAAATACGGTTACCGCAATCTTGATACTTTCCTATCCTTTAATTCATGAAACGTATATGCGTGTGTGTGTGTGTGTGTGTGTGCCTAAATGAAAGTTGTGGTGAGCTTGTATGAAAGAATCATTTGGATTTCTTAGGGAAAAATCGTGCTTTAGTTTTGAGAGTGCTTAAAAAGGTCTTTTCGGTATTTACGAGAAAGCCTTATTTTCTTATTGAGAAAGATTTGATTTTAAATTTACAAAAGCTATGAGATTTTTTATTAAGTGTTTGTTTTGGTAAAACATGAGTTTGTTAAACCTTAGCCAAAATAGGAATCAAGATTTATACGTTGCTTTCATAAATGATAGGCAATTTCTAGAATCTCTTTCGCCCTATGTATCAAGGTTTAGTAAAACGTTTACTTCTCTTTATAAAACCATTTTTTGTGACATTTGGAAACAACTTCCTTTTAGCTTTCTCGTAAAATAGGAATCGACTTTCATTAGCACTTCCAATTTTTTAGCCTCGTGATGCTAATATCCTACTTTGATTAATTTTAGCAAAATCTTTATTGTTTTGGCTTTGAAATCCTTTTATTGGGTGTTACAAATCGAACTAAATATCAAACGCGTAGGGGGCTATTCATGGGCATGTAAGCCATCAAAATATCCCCTAACGCCGACAATCACATATTTCACTATTACGGGGCCTTAAACCCGATTCTCGCTCTAGCGTCGTTTTAAGGCCCAACGATTACATGTTACAACAAAACGAGTACCTTGCATCCATTACATATATCAAAACGTCCATCATCGGATTTGGACCACGGGGCCGCATTCCTAGGCTCACACTCGAGATTACTACATACCCGCAAAATGAATACTACGAAACTAAACAACACGGATTTGTCTAATGCACCACGATATCCGAAAATGATAATCTAAATAAATTACATCCGATAAATCACCATAAATAAGCTAGAACTTACACCAATTGGATATCCTCGGGTTATTAGGAAGAATTTTGTTCCGATGGAACCCTCACTAATAATCCCTAATCCGTGATTTCACATCAATGTTCAAGAACAACTACATTCAAAATAATTCGGATGACAAAAAGCTTGGCGAAAATGGTATAACAAAATGCTAAAACACATGATTTTTCACCTTGCAAATAATCCCCACAATATGTATGAATTTGTGTATTGAGTAGAGTAGAAAATATTGAGATGTAATCTCACAAGATGGGTACAATTTCTCACTATTTCTCACTCCTTTCTCTCTTAATTTTTGTTGTTTTGTTGCTGTTTTTCTTCCTTCCCGAGCTGCTGCTGCTGCTGGATTTTTCCTCTTCTTCCTCTCTCTTTTTTGTTCCTGTATGCGAAATGGCCTGATAAGGGACTGCCAAGGGCAGCCGCAGATTGATCTGCGGCTGGCCGCAGATTGATCTGCGGCTGGCCCTTGGTTCTCCCCCCAGCCGCGCTCGAGTCCCGTGCCGTCTCGAGTTCCGTCCTTGGCCGCGGATTGATCTGCGGCTGACTGTGCTGATTTTCTCATTTTCCGCACCTCGTCTCGATTTTCGTGCCGTACCGTTGATTTCCGTTGAAGGGCTTGCATTCTGCAGTCCAGAAATCGCCGAAAAACGTGCCATGACGTCCGGGTAAGCGCAGCGATCAGTAAACTGACTCCCGACATTTGCGCGTCGTCGTGTCGGCCTCGATCTCGTCCAGTGGAGATGGCTTTGAGTTTCACCTTTATGTCCTCCTTCCATTCTCGTGGGCCGGGTCCGTGGACGAATTCGCCCTCCTGTCAGGGTTAGTATAGGAAGTGCAAAATTTGGGTGTCTACAATCATCAATGCTATCTATAGCATAACTTTTCTATACCTAATATACTTCATCAAACTTACCACACTTTGGAAGTTCAGGAACTTACCACAATCATATGGGTTTAGGAACTTATCCTAGTCAGACAAAATCGTCCATTCGCTGAGGGGTTCCACCATATGATTATGAGTCACAAACTTACCGTAAGTATGAGTTTTAAGAACGTACCTAATCTTAATATTCTATAACTATCAAATATAAATATGAGAAAAGAATCACCTTCTCGTCATATGTATATCGATAGTGCGACACCAATATTTCAATGATTATCAATATAGGAAGCTAAGTGGTTTTCAAACCAAGCACAAATTCCCGTCCCATACCAGGAATCGTACAACTCAGCCACTAACATGAGTCCTCAATTGAAATCCCACCTAACTTCATCTTTTCTTAACTTAACTCTTTGCTTGATACGAATTTCTCGTATTTCATCATCCATAACTCCTCGTGAGTTTATCTCGTACTATTTCATAGTACCATCTCTTTATAGCGTCATGCTATTACTATTCAATCATTTAAGATCCTCTGACATTTTATAACTTTAACAGATCACGTCGTGATCTTGTTCTATCATCATCTCTTCTTACGATTCTTTCTTATCTCATGATCGTCTCATTTTACGATCTTCTTTATTCTTCTCTTTAATCATGTTATCTTATGATTAATCAACTTAGGTGTTCCCTGCTCTTATAGCTCTTCAGGTTCTTCTTTGAACCCAATCATTTTATTATAATCTTTTCTCACATAAATTTTCTAAACTCCATTTGAGTTCATCCTTATCATTAATACCATTTTCATCTTATAGACATCGTCTATTTATTAACACCATCTTTATTACTGGAGTTAGGTAACTCCTGATTCTCATCTTTCATAACTCTTCAAGATTCTTCTTTAAATCTTCTTGTTTATATATTAATATATCAATTCTTCCTTTAAGAATCTCTAACTTCATTCATATTATTCAACATATTATTCGAGTTTACTACGCGTCATTCGCGTCTTCTTCTTGTAACGTTTCTAATACTTAACTCACCTCATGCATCTACCTATATGAAATCAATCACTTCTTAATCATACGCATCCATAATTCTATATGTGATATACATCGAGTCTCTAACAGTGTTCAGTACAGCACCTGAGTGGTTTCCCACAAACAACCAACAAACTAGTTCTTGTCTCGTCTACACTGTCTCTCACAGTGAGTTAGATCGGTTGCTAGTTCGTATTAACCTCCGCTCTCTGAAGGAATTGTTTAGCCCAGATACCATACATCAACCATTAAAGAGTACGATTGTACCATAATCATACTTAACTTACTATTCTTTAAACTCTAACATCTTCACCTCTCTTCTCTAAGGTTATAGCCTAAGGTACTCGCACCTAAGGTTTCTAACCTATCAGCTCTGATACCAACTGTAACGACCCCAAATTCTAAACATTCCAACTCTCCACATCGGTCGTTAACAATACATCCATTTTCTGACTTTACAACATTATTCAATGCTAAACTTAATAAAATACGGAATAATATTAAACTTTTCAGTTTTCTTTCTTTGTTTTCCCTGAATCATAACCTTTAAACATTTACATATTCTAGAATCATATTTGATTCGCTTCATCAGAGTTATAACAAAATAAAACTTTTAGATTTCATATCCTTTATACAACGGATAAAATTAAATTACAACTCAATACAAATTTAACAACTCTACATCTGCTACACTTATTACATAATCAGATACATTTTCCAGAACATCAATTATGGTTCAAAAATATTAATTTAAGCTAAATAAATTAGTCTGCCTGTATTACATCTGAATCATGCCATTCAAGCAGCACTTAACCTTACCTTGTATCCTTAACCTGCAAAAATGGTTATTTACAAGAATGAGCTCGACAACTCAGCAAAATCTAATAGTTTGCATGCATCACATAGCACATAGATAACATGTTCATCATCTAAATCATAATCATTTGACTAAACATATCATACATAATGATCAACACATATCAAGTAAAGATTGAGTCCCACAACTCAATCAACATCCCTTACTTAACGAACGTAGTCATATTTTGACTTTGTCGTTTCATCATTGCAACATATATAAAATACAACATGCTTTTGCCCATAAATATAAAACAGTTAATCATTTAGTTCACACAGCAAATAGGAACTGAAAGACTTGCCTGGTTTGTAGATTATCAATTACCATAACCAGCTTATATATTTCTGCACTTCACGTATCCTACACGATATATATATCATACACATCATTTATTAGCCACGTAGAAACACTTAGTATTAATTCTACTTAATATTTCATAATCCTTCATTTTAACAACAATTTAGACATACCCAAATATTATAATCTTTATAGAATCAATACCCAACATGTTTATAACAATTCTAACATCTTAAACATCTTAATCAACCAATTTCAAGCCTCAAATATCAATATTCATGCTAATTTTATAAATTTTACAAATTTAGCGCAATCACTAGCTACGGATTCGTTTCTGAACTAATTTGGTCCGTTCAACTTCCGTTGTTTTCGTTTTTTAACGCATAACAACAATCCACCGCCAATTCACAGATTATTACTCAAATTAAACATCAATTTTCATACATTTAAGCCGTATTCACATATTTCTTCTCTGTAAATTTCTAAAGTCTAACTAAACATAGTTTCATGATTTTAATTCAATCAAAATCGTTTATAATCAATATATAATCAGAGTATCACAATCTAACAACATATATAACTAACTTCTGAACAAATTAATCATCAAGACCAATCACAGAGAACTAGTTTTTAGAAAAATAAAAACTAGAAATTTGAGAATTTACCTTTGATTTCTTCTATGCTTAGTTACACAATTAGGAGGGCTTGATTACTTGATTATCCTCCTTCTTCCTTCTTTGATTTCTAAACCTTCACTCCCAATTCACAGAGAATTCTCCCACTCTCTCTTTTTCTCTTGTTCTGAGTTTTTTTTTTAACGTGAAAACTAAAGGCTTAGCAGTTATGAAATTCAAGGGGCTCAGTGGTTACAAACACCAAGGGTCACAAGGCCATGTTTGGCTGACCCTTTAAAACACCCTTTATTTTATTTTTATAAAACTCTTACTATATGATACATTTGTCACGCCTAAATATAATTTTTATTTAATAATAATTTTGTTTAATAAAATCATCTTTCCCTTAATAAATAATTTAATAAAATTATTCATCCTCTCATTTAATAAATTACCAACATCTTATCAACATCCATGCATAATAAAATACGCATCACGTATACAAATATTTATTATCACTTTACTTAATATTCTCATACAAATAAATTATCACACAATATTCTCATCAAATATTTATTTTATTAAATAAACATCCCAATTAAAAATATTTATTCTACTCAATAAATATTTTATCCATTTATGAAATTCACAATCGTAATACATTAACATGTAACATATTGTTTTCTCGTTTTATCAAAACAAATATATATTTACATTAATTCACTATTTTAATCAAGTGAATTATTCACATTATTATGAAATATAATCCATAACAATTTCTTTGCTAACAAGGCATACTAATTAAAATATATTATTTCACCATATAATTTTCAACTTTCTAATATTCAGTAAATATCTTTTCGTAGCAATTTCCTTCACTTCATTTAATGGTTTAATTAACTATTAAGCCTCTTCTCTCAAATACACGAACATATAATTCTCTTCACATCAAATCACATATTTCACAATACATATCACATATATACATATATTCAAACTAAAACATCTCGTAACAAGAATTTTATTTATTAAATTCTTATTTAATAACTTTTGAAAATCCGGGTTGGCACACTTACCATAACGATTTAATAAGAACAGCTTTTAAAATACATTTGATTTCACAAATTTAGACATGCTTGATCTAGCTGATACAAATAGCATAGATCTATCTCATAGACAGTTCATGCTTGAAAGAACTTTAACTAAATTCACAATTCAATAATAATAGAATAGGAATTCAATTGCACAAGATGCGAATCTCAATAATCAGTATAGATGTGAATAATCAACAATAATTATTCACTAATATGCTTTGAAAATAATAACTCGAGTTTGAGTTAGGGAACTTGCCTATCTGCTCAGCTACAAATAATTCTAGCTTTAACTAATTGGCCTTGAAGAACCTAACATTGATAATGTTGATCTATCAATTAGTACTGCGTAGTTGTATATCGACACGCTTACTTATGCTATTTATTTAACAATTAAGCAAATCACATAGCACACATAAACTATCGTAAATCCTATAAGACACTTAATATTATCAATCCTGATAATATTTAATTCACCTCTTGGTATTATTAGTCCACTAATAACACTTTTATTCGTTTACTAATGTTATTAACATCTTAATAATATTTTAATCATCCAATAATACTTTAATCTAATATTATTAATCTCTTAATAATATTTTAATTCTCATATCATTAATAATATTTTAATCTAATATTATTAGCCATTTTAATAATATCTTAATCATTTATTAATGCTTAAAATAAATATTATTACCCATTCAATAATATTTCCATAAAGTTTTAATCTTAATATTTCTTTGTTTACTTAAAAATATCGAATTCTTATATTACAAATATCATAGTAATATTTTAATAAGTTATTAGGCGAATAAACAATTTATTCTAATTGTTTTACCCTTTATTAAACAACTCATTTACTACCCATAAAAGGTCATAAATATTATTTCTCATTAAATATTACCAAAATACCCCTCAATAGTCATAATATATAATATTAGGAGTATCCAAGCTCAAAAATCACATTTTTCTTATTTATGACATCATTTAACCATTTATTTTTTTTAACCATAACTATAACATTATTATGAAAAATAGCAAATAGGTTCTAAAAATTATTATCCTCTGGATCTGGATAGTATATGGTCCAACAATGATCCACAAAGTTTTCTGAAATTTTAGAAAGTGATTTACTATTTTTAAAATACTCAAAACCTCTGAATCTTGTTACATTTTTCATAAATCAAGTTTTGCTCAGACAATTCTGAAATTTTTAGGGTACACTCTCATAACATGCATACATACACTGTAAACATTTCATATGTTTTCAAGGTACACACAGTGAGAAATCCGAGTATGAATATTTAGGAGTCCTTCACGGTAAAAGCCATTACACAAAACATACACATCGGAACATGTTCATTCTTTTTGCTACTTGTATATAACTTCTTAAGGTACCTGTGTGATTTTTTCCAGATTTTTAACAGATCCATAACGGGCTGAAACAACCTTTGGAAAAATGAGGACAGCAAGCTTTTAGGATTTTAAAGCTTTAAGTTTTATAGCTGGACTGTTTTGGGAAAATAGCCTCCAAGGCTTCAAAAATTATTGGATTTGTGTTCTACCACTTGGGTTTACTAGCTAACTCATGTACCTTGCACCCCCTTTCAACGGATCACAAATCCAAGTTGTAGATCTCAAGTTATGGGTGATCTAAGTGAAGAAAAGCTAGGGTTTTTACCCTTTAAGAACATAAGTTCCTTTTCTTCCTTTGAATCTCCATTCTAACACTCAAGAGGATTAGATCTATACATGAAGCATGAAGATCTAATGATTCTTAAGTCTTAGAACAAAATCTCTCAAAAACTATGAAAATAAAACAAAGTAAGAAAGAAGGAAATGGTTTAGGGTTTCACCTTGATCTTGTAGCTACTCTCCTTGATCTACCAAAGTATGTAATGAACTTGAGATGCATGAACTATGCTAATCTCACTCTTTTTTTCTCTCTAAGCTCTTACTCTCTATACTTGGTGAATAATAAATGAACCAACCCCTACTATCATCGGTGAGGGGTCCTATTTATAGGAAAGTAGAGACCATGGGCAAAATAGTCATTAATCATGACTAGGCAAGGGCAATTTGATCAATTCATCAATAATAGGAAACTTCCTAGCAACTTCCTCAATGGTATTTTAATCATTACCCAACTTCTTTTAAGGTTAAAATAGTCTTTTCGCAAAATCTTAATTATCCATTAGTTATTAACCATTCTTCATTGGTTATTAGACATTGGTTATTATCTTGCCATAATTACATTGTTTAAACACAATGGTTATTATCCCGCCATAATTATATTGGTTATTAACCACTTGGATATACAATGGTTATTGCCCCTCCATAATTACCACTCCTGGCCATTTTAGCCATTACACACCAATTCCTACACTTGACTCACATATGGTTATTTCTTAACCATAGTTATATCATACCTGCCAACACAAGTATAGACACATCTTATACATCTCCCACCAATTAACCCAAGTTGGTTTAAATAGAACATAACGTTAACTCATTAAATTAAATTAGATTTAATTAATAAGGACGTTCAAAATTCACGGGCATTACAATTTATGTAATTTGATTGCATGTTCGCGCTATATACAAAACCTAACAGAAAGAATTTGTGATAAATGCATTACATGTAAGCAGGCTAAGTCTCGTGTTCAACCTCATGGATTTTATACACCATTGCCTATATCTAGTGAACCTTGGGTTGATTTGTCTATGGATTTTGTATTGGGTTTACCTAGGTCTAAGCGTGGTCATGATTCTATATTTGTGGTCGTGGATAGATTTTCTAAGATGACACATTTTATTCCATGTCACAAAACTGATGATGCTTCCCATATTGCTGATTTGTTCTTTAGAGAAATTGTGCGTTTGCATGGCATGCCTAGAACAATTGTTTCAGATAGAGATTCTAAATTTTTGAGTTATTTTTGGAAGACATTGTGGTGTAAGTTAGGTACTAAATTGTTATTTTCAACTACTTGTCATCCACAAACTGACGGTCAAACCGAGGTAGTAAATAGAACTTTATCTGCATTGTTAAGAGCTATTATTAAAAAGAACATTAAAGTTTGGGAAGAGTGTCTACCGCATGTTGAGTTTGCTTATAATAGATATGTTCACTCTGCTACACAATTTTCACCATTCGAAATTGTATATGGTTTTAATCCGTTAACTCCATTGGATTTATTACCATTACCTTTGTCTGAATATACTAACATGGATGGAAAGAAAAAGGTTGAATTTATTAAGCAGATACATGAGAAGGCGAGACTCAACATTAAAAGGAGAACGGAGCAATATGCAAAACAGACCAACAAGGGTCGACGTCAAGTGATTTTTGAACCGGGAGAATGGGTGTGGTTACATTTGCGGAAGGAAAGATTTCCAGCTCAACGACGTTCAAAATTGCTTCCAAGAGGAGATGGTCCATTTCAAGTTCTTGAGCGCATCAATGATAATGCCTACAAATTGGATTTTCCTGGTGAGTATAACGTTAATACAACCTTTAACGTTACTGATCTTAGTCCGTTTGATGTAGGTGACGATTTGAGGACAAATCTTTCTCAAGAGGAGAGGTATGATGAGGGCATCCTTGGTTCGAGAACGAATGACAATCATAGAGCGGATCCTATGTGCATGCCGGATGGACCTGTGACAAGAGCTCGGGCTAAACGATTCAAGGAAGGCCTTAATGGATTGATACAAGGAATGTGGAGCGAGGTTAGATCAAGTGTAGATTTCGAGGAGCAGGATTCTAAGGCTTTACATTTGGTCATGATGATAAAAGCAAATACGCCAATGTTGGGAACGATGGAAACAAGAGAAGACAAAAATTTCCAAGCTACAGAGTTCTCGCCCCGGCGAGAAAATCAAGGCCAAAGTTCTCGCCCGGGCGAGAACCTCTCTGTCCATTCTCGCCCCAGCCTAATCCATTCTCGCCCCGGCCAAGATCTCTCTGTCCATTCTCGCCCCGGCTAGAACTTCAGTACAAATTTCTCGCCCCGGCGAGAATAGTCAGTTTTGGTTGGCGCGTTTTTCGAGGCAAACGCGTTTTGGAAGATTTTTATCAGATTTCTTTTCCTTAATTTTAGGGATTTTAGTATATTTTCATAATTCTATTGTAATTAGGATATTTTAAGATAGGATTTTGATTCCAAATCAATTGTTATTTCCTTTTTGGATTCTAGGGTTTCATAGTTAGTATAAATAAGTTTTATGCTTGTAATTCCAGAACACATTCAATAATATTCTGAGTTTATTCATACTTGAGAGCTATTCTCTACTTTTGGTTCTTTGAAGGATTTCTAAGTAGTTTTCTTAGTTTTTCTTTTGAGATTCATATTTAACTTATCATATAACAAACCATAGTTGTGTGTGGCGTTATTCTATCGCATCATACATTCGTACGAAGATTATCGTTTGATCTTAAACGAGGGTCTAAGTGTTGTTGGTGTTCCATCCTACGTGAAATTCAATTGCTTGATCGAATATATCAAGATTCTCGTCTTCAAATCAGACGTTGGGTTAAGATTTCGAAAGAGTCCTTCAATTTGCTTACTAGAAATGATCTGGGCGACGACCACCTCACGCAAGCGTGCCGTGGAGTCTATCATCGGCCAATCTCGGATTGCACGCATTTTCTCCTCATCTACTTGAACTCCCTGTGAACTCACAACAAATCCAAGAAAAACAATTATATCCGTATAAAACGTGCACTTATCCATGTTAGCAAATAACATTTCTTTTCTAAGAACATTTAAAACAGATTTCAAATGCAATGCATGTTCTCCCAAGTTTTTGCTATAAATCAAAATATCATCAAAGTAAATAACTACAAATTTTCCAATGAATGGACGCAAAACATGGTTCATTAATCTCATGAAAGTACTAGGAGCTTTAGTTACACCAAAAGGTAATACTAACCACTCATACAGCCCATATTTTGTTTTGAAAGCAGTTTTCCATTCATCACCCTCATGCATGCATATTTAATGATATCCACTCTTCAAATCAATTTTTGAAAATATACATGATCGATGCAATTCATCTAACATGTCATCTATACAAGGAATGGGATGTCGATATTTTACCATAATGTTATTTACTGCTCGACAATCGATGCACATCCGCCATTTCCCATCCTTCTTTGGCACTAAGATCACTGGAACTGCACACAGACTCATGCTTTCCCTCACGAACCCTTTATCCATTAGTTCGTCAACTTGTCTTTGCAACTCCTTCGTCTCCTCGGGATTACTCCGATAAGCTGGATGGTTTGGAATGGTTGCACCGGGTACGAAGTCAATCTGATGCTCAATTCCCCGAATAGGTGGTAATCCTTGTGGAAGCTCCTCGGGAAACACATCTGCGTAATCCTGCAAAATAGATGAAACAACACTAGGCAAATAAGAATTATTAGTGTTAGTATTCAAAAGCGCCTCCTTATACCGAAGTATAATCATCGGCTATTTAGAAAGCAATGCTCTCCTCACATCACTCCTTTTTGCATAAATATTTATTTTTCTCTCATCATCTCTTTTTCTCTCTCTTTCTTTTTCTCTCCTACTTTTCCTCTCATTTTTTTCCTCTTGATTTTTCTTTTCTTTACTCTCTTTTTTATGAACATGATCTTTTTGCAAAAGAATTTGATCCTCATGAACTTGTTGTGGTGACATAGGACATAAAGTAATCTTCTTTTTTTTGTGAACAAATGAATACTCGTTAGTAGCCCATCATGCTTTACTCTCCTATCAAACTGTCATGGTCTACCAAACAACAAATGTCCTGCCTGCATCTGGACCACATCGCACAATATCTCATCAACATATCGAACAATAGTAAAAGGAACTAACACCTGTTTGGTCACCTTAATTTCTGCATTGTCATTTTTTTTTGTTAATGTGGAGTTTCCGACCCGCTGGTCGACTAATCTCCCCAGCCCGATACCAGAGCATTTTTAGTGCCTTCCAAAATTTCTGCATTATCATTGAGCCATTGCAATCGATACAGCTGTAGATGTTTGGTTGTAGACAACCCCAATTTCTCCACCATGGCCGTACTCGCCACATTTGTACAACTCCCTCCATCAATGACTACACAACAGATCTTTCCATTCACAAGACACCTAGTATAGAAAAGGTTTTCCCGTTGTTCAATACTTTCATCCTTCACCTGCGTGCTAAGTGCTCTTCTCGTGACTAAGATTTCACCATGCATAGCATCCTCATCTATCTCTTCCAATGGTGGCATTGAATCAGTGTCAATTTTATCTTCCTCGGTCTCCACCTCCCCATTGTCACGTAACAACATAGTCCTTTGATTAGGACATTGGCTGGAAATATGTCCCCTTCCTTGACATTTAAAGCACACAATATCTCGATTATGACTAAAAGTAGGTTTCTCAGTTTTACCTTGTGTCCCGCGGTTAGTCGTTTCTTGCTTTGGCTCCACTTTAGGCTTGCCCACAAATGGCTTTTCCTCACACTTCATAACATTAGACTTCCATGACGAACTTGTGGTAGGATTTGACTTTTGACCACCTCTCCTCTTAAGCTGTTTCTCAATTTTGATAGCCATGTGCACCATATCCTCTAGTGCCACGTAATGTTGTCGCTCCACCAAATCTGCAATTTCCCAATTCAATCCTGCCGAAAATCGAGCCATCGTTGCCTCATTATCCTCATCAATGTTAGCCTAGCCATTAACATCTCTATCTCCTTGAAGTAGTCCTCTACGCTCCTATTTCCTTGCTTCAAATTTTGCAAATTTCGAAACAAGTCCCTGTGGTAGTGGCTCGGTGCAAATCTCTTTTTCTTAATTGCCTTCATCTCCGCCCATGTTTCAATTGGACATTCACCACATCTCATTCGGCTATTCATCAACTGGTCCCACCAAGTGACTGCATAATCTGAAAATTCTGTAGCGGCCAATTTGACTTTCTTGAGATCTGAATAGTTATGCAAATCAAATATCCATTCCATCTTCTTTTCCCATTCTAAGTATACCTCAGGATCACTCCTACCTTGGAAAGCTGGAATCTTCATCTTAATGCTATCCAAGTTATCATCTTCTCTATTCCGACCTCCTATTTCCCTAGATCCTCATTCCCTAGCACCTCTTTGCCTATGATGGATGAAATCGGACTCACGATCCTCCTCTTCACTAAACCCACCATCATCAAAAGTTTCCTCCGTTCTAGTTTCCTTTTGCTTAGTCCTTCCCTTTGGACGTCCACCAGGAGGGTTTTGAGATTGTTCCCCTCGGCTTTCACTTATCTGATCGATGCATTCGTGCACCTGCTCAATTGCCACTCCCAACTGTCGGGAAAACTCTTTCATCATAGCCTCCATCATGAATTTCGGATCAAAATTAGACGTAGACTCTTCAAAAATAGTCTTATCCTTGGAGTTAGACATGATTCACTGTAAAAACAAGGGTTAGTAGAAAATAAATTTCCTCACCGCTCCTTTATGTGTTTCACTCAAATTAATGTATCGCTCGTGTATCACTCAAAGTTGGCTTTTACCCTCGAATGATCTCACTCTCTAGCCTTTTACCACTCACAATTCTCTCTTATAGGTTTTTTTTGAATTCACCAAGCAAATTTCACAGTTTCCAAATCAATTCAACAATAACTTATCACGAGACAATTATAGAGCGTCTAATTTCGGAATACCACAAATATTACGGATTAATCGCCTTGTACTCCTCTAATAAGCCTTAAAATATAGGAATATCAATAATTGAAATAAACTAAAAAATTAATTTTCTATACTTTTTTTTTGTTCAATAAATCAAAAGCGAAAAATTACGATAAGTAACTCGCTAGAAGACTTAGCTTTGATACCAAATGATACACTCCATGGCACCCTTGCGTGAGGTGGTCGTCACCTGGATCGTTTCTAGCAAAGTTGAACGGTGGATTGCTCGCAACACCTTAACCCCTCATCTATATGTAGACGATAATCTTGGTATAATTGCTCGCGTTCGGAAATCTGTGTTGAATGGACACCAACAACACCTTGACCCCTCGCTTATATTGAAGCAGTAATCTTGGTACAATCGACGATTGATGCGGTAGAAGATGCCACACACAACTATGAATTGTTGTATGATAAGTCAAACTTGAATCTCAAAAGAAATCTAAGAAAAAAACTTAGGAATTCTTTAAAGAACCAAAAGTAGAGAGTAGTCTCACAATTATGATAAAAATCTGAATATTATTGTAGTATATCATGAATTACATTCATAGAGCTTATTTATACTAACTATGAAACCCTAGAATCCATAAAAAAATAGTTGATTTGGAATCAAAATCCTATCTTGAAATATCCTAATTACAATAGAAATATGAAAATATACTAAAATCCCTAAAATTAAGGAAAGAAATCTGATAAAATCTTCAAAAACGTGTCTCCCTCGAAAAATGCGCCAATAAAATCTAACTATTCTCGCCGGGGAGAGAAAAATGTACTAAGAATTCCCGTCGGGGCGAAGATGGCCAGAGAAGTCTTGGTCGGGGCGGCTTCAGCTTTGGGTCGGGACGAAGATATCTAGAGAAGTTCTCGCCGGGGCGAGCTTTCTGGGCATGAAATTCTCGCTGGGGCGAGAACCCTACTGTATGAGAATTTTCGTCTTCTTTTGTTTCCATCATTCCCAACCTTGGTGTGATTGCTTGTAACATCATGACCAATTGCAAAGACTTAGAATCCCGCTCCCCGAACTCTGCACTCGATCTATCCTCGCTCCACATATCTTGTATCAATCCATTAATGATGAAGGCATCCTTGGTTCGGGAACGAATGAGAATCATATAGTAGATCCTATGAGCATGCCGGATGGGCCCGTGACAAGAGCTCGGGCTAAACAATTCAAGGAAGGGCTTAATAGATTGATACAAGGCATGTGGAGCGAGGATAGATCAAGTGTAGAGTTCATTTTTTGAGGCAGACGCGTTTTTGACAATTTGGAATGCGGATTTCTTCCTTAATTTTAGGGATTTCAGTATATTTTCATAATTCTATTGTAATTAGGATATTTTAAGATAGGATTTTGATTCCAAATAAATTATTATTTCCTTTATGGAATATAGGGTTTCATAGTTAGTATAAATAAGTTTTATGCTTGTAATTCAACAACATTACAATTATTCTGAGTTTATTCATACTTGAGAGTTATTCTCTACTTTTGGTTCTTTGAAGGATTTCTAAGTAGTTTTCTTAGTTTTTCTTTTGAGATTCATATTTAACTTATCATACAACAAACCATAGTTGTGTGTGGCGTTATTCTATCGCATCATACAATCATACGGAGATTATCGTTTTCCATCTAAACGAGGGTCACAGTGTTGTTGGTGTCCCATCCATCACGCATTCAAAATTGCTTGATCGACTATTCCAAGGTTTATCGTCTATATTCAGGCGAGGGATTAAGGATTCGAAAGAGTTCCATCAAACTTGCTTACTAGAAACGATCCGGGCGACGACCACCTCACGCAAGCATGCCGTGGAGTCTATCATTTGGTATCAGAGCTGCGTTTTCTAGCTAAGTATCTATCTTTATTGTTTCGTTGAAGTTGTGAGCAAAACAAAAAGAGTATAAAAAATTTTGTTATTTCAATTTGTTCGTAGAATTCATTTCCTAGTCCGTAATCAAGATTATTGCTACTTCTAGTCATACCGACTATATTGTTCGTGATAAGTTATTTTGAATTGATTAGTAGAACCGAGAAATTTTGCTAGGTAAATTCAAAAAGAACCTATTAGAGAGAATAATTAGTGGTAAAAGGCTTAGTGGTGAGATCAATTGAGGGAAAAAGCCTATTGAGTGATACACGAGTGAAACATTAATCGAGCGAAACACGCGAGGGAGTGGTGAGAAAAATATTTTGCTACTAACTTCTGTTTTGCAGAAAATATGTCTAACTCAAAGGATAAGGGAACTTTTATAGAACCGTCATTGTCAGCCGATATGAAGTTGATGATTGAGGCCATGAATAAGGAATGGGGTAGGAGGTTGGATATGGCAATGGAACAGGTGCATGAGCGCTTGGACCAATTAAGCGTTACCCGAGGAGAATCTTCTCAAAACCGCCAGGGATCTCAACAAAAAGGGGTACCTCCGCAAAGAGGAGCTAGGGTGGAAGAAACTGATTTCAATGATGGAGGATTTAGTGAAGAGGATGATCGAGAGTCCGACTTCTTACATCGGAGACAACGAGGAGCTAGGTGTAGAGGGGGTCGAGATAGAGAGGACAACAACTTGGATAGTATAAAAATGAAAATTCTAACTTTCCAAGGAAGAAGTGATCGGAGGCCTATCTAGAGTGGGAAAAGAAGATGGATTGGATATTTGAATGTCATAACTACTTGGGGCTAAAGAAAGTGAAACTCGCCGCCACAAAATTCTCAGCTTATGCTGTTACTTGGTGGGATCAGTTGATGATTAGTCGGAGGAGATGTGGGGAACGTCCAATTGAAACTTGGGAAGACATGAAGACCATGATGAAAAAGAGGTTCATTCCAGATTACTATCACCGAGAGTTAGTTCGGAGTTTGCAAAGCTTGAAGCAAGGTAGTAGGAGCGTAGAAGATTATTACAAAGAAATGGAAATGTTGATGGCTAGGGCAAACATCAATGAGGATGGCGAATCAACAATGGCCAGGTTTTCGGCGGGATTAAATTGGGAGATTGCAGACTTAGTGGAACGACAACATTACTTGGTATTGGAAGATATGGTTCACATGGCTTTCAAGATTGAGAAACAGCTTAAGAGGAGAGGTAGCCAGCGTTCGATACCTAATGCGGGATCATCATGGAAGTCTAATGTTGGGAAGCGAGAGGAGAAGCCAGCCGTAAGCAAATCCAAGTTTGAGCCAAAAACGGAGACGATTAATAAGGGAGTGCAAGGTAAAACTGACCCTTCTTCTTTTAGTCGTAATCGAGATATTAAATGTTTTAAATGTCAAGGTAGGGGACATATTGCGAGTCAATGTCCGAATCAACGGACGATGTTATTACTTGACAATGGAGAGGTGGAGACCGAAGGGGAAGATAGCGATACTGATTCTATGCCACTATTAGAGGAGATAGAAGACAGGGAAGTTGCAATATTTGGGGAAGTTTTGGTAACGAGAAGGGTGCTTAGTGCACAAGTGAAGGAGGAAAGCAGCGAGCAGCGTGAAAATTTATTTCATACTAGGTGTCTTGTGAATGGGAAAATTTGCTGTGTCGTGATAGATGGGGGTAGTTGCACAAATGTGGCAAGCAAGGTTATGGTAGAGAAATTGGGGCTTTCCACAACCAATCATCCTCAACCGTATCGATTGCAATGGCTCAATGATAGTAATGAGATTAAAGTGACTAAACAGGTGTTGGTGCCATTTACTATTAGGAAGTATGTAGATGAAATTTTGTGCGACGTGGTTCCAATGCAGGCGGGTCACATATTGTTTGGTCGACCGTGGCAATTTGATAGACGTGTGAAGCATGATGGCTTTACAAATGAATATTCTTTTGTCCACAATAAAAGGAAGGTTATTTTATGTCCTATGTCACCACAACAGGTGCATGAGGATCAACTTCATCTGCAGAGATATTATGAAAAAAGAAAAGAGAGTGAAGAAAAGAAAAATAAAGAGGAAAAAAACAATGAGGGGAAAAATAAGAGAGAAAAAGAAAGAGAGAAAAGAAAATATGAGGAGCGAAAAACAAATATCTATGCAAAAAAAAGCAATGTGAGGCGAGCTTTAGATGCTAAACAGCCGATGATTATACTTCGGTATAAGGAGGCGCTTTTGAACACTAACGCTAACGATTCTTCTTTGCCTAGTGTTGTTTCATCTCTTTTGTAGGATTATAAGGATGTGTTTCCCGAGGAGCTTCTGTAACGAATGCAATTTTTGGGATTTAATAAAAATATTTATTGAGTTATCTAAATATTTTTATTAATTGATTTGTTGAGTTAAGTAAATAATTTATAAAGCTATTGTGAATAGTTCATGTTGAGTTTAATTGTGTTAATTGTTATTTGAATATGATTTGATGTGTTTATTCTAATTTAATTTAATAATTAAATTAGATGATGAAAAGATTTATTTGAATAAATGATTTATTTGAATAATATAATTTATTTGGTGATATTGTTATTGATTAAATAAAATTATTATTTGAGTTAGTAAGGTTTAATTGAATTTATTTAATAATAAGTTCAATTAAATTAGAAGTGTGACATTTAAAACTATATGTTATAATGATTTATTAAAATAAATGGAAGGAGTTTTAATTTAGTTTTTCCAAACAAGGCCTTATGACCTTTGGTTGGAAATAATGGATTATTCTATTTTAATTCAACCAAACAAGACTTAGAGGCTTTTTGAAATTTTTTTAACTGATGGATTAAATTTAGATTATACGTTATTATTTGTTTATTAAGTTATCAGTTTATATTTTAAAGATACGTCAGTTGTAAAAAAAAGAGAAGAAGAAGAATCATAGAGCTTGAGAGAAAAAGGTGAGAGTAGAGTCTTGAAAGAAGAAGAGAGAGATTGAGAGAAGAGTTTGGAATTGGACAGAAGATTTCTAACATCAAAGGAGACTAATCAATTTTTCTAAACAATTGAAGGTATAATCCTTTTTAAGTTCTTTCCTGTATTTATTATTTTAGTTCTCTGTATAAAATTTATTAGCTTAATATATGAATTTCTTGGTGTAATTGGAAGTAAATATATTTTAGATGATTATATGATGATTATAAGTTAAATTGAAGGTGTTAATTTATGAATGTATGTTTAGAATTGAGTTTTGGTTTTCACAGAGTTTTATTTCATGTATAATATATATATATATATATATATATATATATATATATAAAATTGATGTTTAATTTGGTTATTAATTGGTTAATTGGTAATTGTTTATGATTATATGATGAAAAACAAGAATAATGCAAGAAGAATGGTTTTAATTAGTTGAAAGATGAAGTTACAGAGCTTAATTTCATGAAAATGGCCAAAACTTTAATAAATTGTTTAACAGTGAAATTCTTGGGTTTAAATTGGTTGTTTATGTGTTAGAATGATTAAAATGTTTAGTAAACATGTTGGGTAAATGTTTTGTATTTTATATGATGTCTGGGTATATTTAATTTGTGTACTGGATGGTAGAATTTGAAAAATTTTGCCAAATTTGGCCTAAGTTTTCACTGGTTCGCGACTGTAGGAGACGACTGCCGAGTCTCTCGCCCCGGCGAGAGAAATGAGCTATAAATCATCGCCCCGGCAAGAAAAATTATAAAGGAAATCTCCGCCCCGGCGAAGTCTCGCCCCGGCGAGCTTTTTGTTAAGAAAATTCTCGCCCCGGCGAGGGAACAGTAACCAGAATTTTAAATTTTTATTTTTTTTCTGATACTGCTATGATGCTATAAACTAGTTTAAAACTTAATTAGGTGACTACTGAATTGCCAAGATGGTTGTTAAACTGGTATTTGTTGTTTGTGGTATGCTAAATGAGATATTATAATAAAATGAGATAAAGAGCAAGCCTAATACGCTTTTAATCTTGTGACTAATTATGTTATCATTTTATAATTAAATGTATAGGTTGTTTAAGGATCGTGAAATATTTAATTTGTAATCTACGCTTTTGGCAAGTTGTTCTTCCCTTTTAACTTGTTAATTTATTCAAAGCAAGTTTATTTATATTGAGTAAGCTTATTGACCTTAGCTTATTAATATTCAAGCAAGGTTACTATCATGTTAATACTTAAGCTTTATTCCAATCATAGTTTGTTATTCGAATTTCGAGTATAGTTTCTATTGAACAAACTTTATTGTTGAATCGAATGTATTAAAGACTAGCAAACCCTTATTGATTCAACTAGTCCTTAGTTGATGAGCGATTCAAAGACTTAGAATATTTTCTATACTTGTTCCAAGCCAAGTTCCTTTTGGTACGGATTGAGACGATAAACTGAGATGAACAACCCTAATATAGGGGATTACTTACGCGACAACGTTAAAATGTTTGTGCACAATACATTGTACAAAGGGCTGATCCCCCTGAGTACGAGATGAAGGTCCATAGTCTATATGACTGTTAAAGGTTACAGTAGAAATACTTGTTAACCTAGGACATAGTTCGAGGTCTTGTGACCCTCAGATATAATTTCTAAATCTTGAAATCTATTTTTCCTTGAATCAAACATTCTAACGAGCTTTTAGACTTTGATTATTTATTAACTGAGATTCAGAAAACTATTATTCCTCAGTTGAAATCCATTTCATTTAAATATTATTGTTATCGTTCTTGTGAGCAATTGTTTGCTCACTCTTGCACTAAACATTGCAGCTAAGCCAGAAAAGCAGGACGAGCCGTCCACGAGTAAAGGAAAGGGCAAATTGCAGAAGTAGCTTAAGACTTGTTATCTATTTGATGTTTTATGTAACAAGATTTGTTTAAATTATGTTTTATTCCACATTGATGTATTAAGGTTAAGATAACCTGGGATTTGATTGTTTAACAATTTGGTGATGTAACCCATTTTGGGAAGATGTTTCTTTAAGTTTATTTAATTGTTCTTAATTATGGGTAGTTAGATGTGAATGAATGAGTTAGTGAACACTAAAACTGTGGGAATTAAGTACCCGGATTTGGGGGTGTCACAGGTTGGTATCAGAGCTGTAGGTTATGAACCTTTAGGTGGGGAAAACCTTAGGGTAGTAGCCTTTTAGAAGATAGAGAATATAGAGGTGATAAACTCTTATCGAGTTCTAAGGAATGGATTATGGAAATTCATAAAAGATAATAAAATGATTATGTTCTATGTGCTTATTTGATAACAAACTTATGTTCTCGCGAGTATTATCGATTAGTAATTAAAACTTAAAATTTTGTTGTCAGGATGACTGATAGAGGAGAGCCCAGCCAGGCTAGGGAGGAGGAGCCCCGAGATATTCACGTAGTTCGTGAGCAGTTAGTGCAGAGGGAGCCATCCCCATTGGTCATAGTTGCAGGTCCTGAGTACGAGCCTGAGACTGATCCTGAGGAGGATCCGGAGGAGGTTGAGGAGGAGGAGGACCCTGAGGAGATATCACTAACCTCCTTAGGTGTTCAGATGTATGAGCAGGTGTATGATCGCAACATTGAGTTGCAAGATAGAGTGGAGGAGTTAGAGAGGCAGCTGGCCGAGCGACAGACTGTCTTGGAGCAGAAGAACAGTGAGATAGAGGAGCTAGATATACGTCTTGGAGACGTGGAGTGGAAGCTGGTTCATGTAGAGAGTGAAAAGGAGGAGTTAGAGGAACAGGTTGCGGAACGTCAAGCCACTTTAGAGCAGAAGGATGATGAGATCCAAGACCTTTCATCACGTCTTGCAGAGGCTAAGCAGAGGCTAGCACGGTCTGAGTATCGACGAGGACAGTTGATAGCCAGGAATGAAATTGTACGAGATGAGTTGAAAAAGGAGTCAGCCGAGCGGGCGAGAGCTGAAACTGCTTGGTTGAGAGAGGCTAACCGTGCAGATAGTGTTGAATGCGAGGTGCGGTCAAAGAAGGCCAAGATTGACGAGATGGAGTATATTTTTCACACCACAATGGATAGAGCTCAGGATCGAGTTCATCGTCATCCAGATGAAATGGGTCGAAGGATGGTGACTCGTATTATGGAGCAGGAACGCCAGAAAGCTGTGCGTCGTGGGTTATCATCGTAGATTATGGTTAGATTTGTTATTATGAAATTTATGAGTTAATAAGTTGTAAATACCAGTTTTATATAATGAGATAGAATAATGATGTAATCCTGGAACTTTAAGATGTCAGGATAGATGATGTAAATAACTACGATGCTATTATGTTTTGGAAGCAGTAAATGAATAAAAATGTGAAACTTTATCAGATGTGCTATGTGTTAAGTGTGTCTATAAATGTTTAAGTTAAGACTTAAATGTTTAAGTAATTGAATAATAATCTAATAGCGCGAATTCTTAACAGTAAGATGCCGCCAAGAAGACAAACCCGTCAACAAACTCCTGAGGGATCCACCAATAACAACGAAGAAGTCAACGCTAATCCAATGCAGCAGTTGGTAAATTTGTTAACGGGAGCCTTTGCGAATCAACCCCAAGCTCAGGCTATGACTTTTAAAGACTTCAAGGTTGTTGGACCTCCGGAATATCACGGCTCTATGAATCCAATTAAAGCCCAAACTTGGGTCATGGAGATGGAGAAGGTGTTTGATGTCGCTAGGGTCAATGAGGACCAAAAGACGGCATTTGCAACCTTTATGCTGAAATCAGAAGCTAGTTACTGGTGGCAAGCAAATAAGACTCGAGGTGGCCAAGGGATTATTCCGTGGGAGCGATTTAAGGAAATATTTTTTGAGACCTATTTCCCAACAAGTGCTCAGAATCAGATGGAGGTGCAGTTTCTAGAGCTGAAGCAAGGTACCATGACGGTACCCGAGTATGCAGCAAAATTCAATGAGCTGGCGAGGTTTGCACCATATCAGGTAAGCACGGATGAGCGAAAGGCTAGAAGATTTGAGCAGGGATTAAAGCCCTGGTTATATAGTCGAGTTTCATTGTTTCAACTGAACTCATTTGCGGCGGTATTAGAAAAGGCAATTATCGCTGAAGGAGGCAGTGATGCTCTGTCCAAGTACAATCAGGAGCAGAAGAAAAAGAAGAATGAGAATGAAAACAAAGCAAGTGGTAGCCATGGGGGCAGTAATCAGAAGAGAAAGTGGAGTGATAGTAACTCTGCGGGAAGTCAGCAGGGTAATCAGAAGAAGAAGATAGAGGTGTGCAACAACTGCGGAAAGAGCCATATGGGTGTGTGCTTAAAAGGTAAGAGGGTGTGCTTCAACTGTGGACAGGAGGGTCATATCGCACCAAGTTGTCCTAATTCGAAGAAGGGAGCATGTTTTATTTGCGGGTCAAAGGATCACTTTACCCGAGACTGCCCTAAGAAAGCAACTACAACAGGTGGAGCTAATGCAGGTAAGGGGAATAGTGGTGGTGGCAATCTGACTATCACAGGACCGACACAGCCCAATCGACCTACCGCTCGAACATTCAATATGACGGTGCAGGATGCTGTGCAGTCAAAGGATGTAGTGTCAGGTATCATTCCAGTCAATAATGTTAATGCTTATGTATTGTTTGACTCGGGTGCTACTTGCTCATTTATATCCGATGATTTTGCTAGAAAATTAGGGTTACCTCAGGAAGAGTTAGATTATCCCATGAATATAGAAATTGCTAATAGAAAAGTGATTCCTGTTAGATTTGTCCACAATAACTGTCAGATAGATATTAAAGGTCATGTGATGACAGTAAACTTAATCCCAATTCGTCTTGGGGAGTTTGACGTCATTCTGGGAATGGATTGGTTGTTCAACCATGGGGCAGTTATTGACTGTCAAAAGAAGTGTGTAAACCATATGACTCCGTCCAAGGTAGTGTTTTATGGCAGCAAGTCGCCTAGACAAACGAGTTATCTGACGATGATGCAGGCCAGAAAGATGTTGAGACAAGGATGTGTAGGATATCTAGCCTACATAGTTGATACCCGAAAGGTGGGTGCAAAGCTGGAGGAGATACCAGTAGTTAGGGATTTTGCGGACGTGTTTCCTAATGATTTGCCAGGATTACCGCCAGATAGGGAAATCGAGTTTGTGATTGATCTAGCACCGGGTACAGCCCCTATATCAAAAGCCCCATATAGAATGGCTCCGGTAGAAATGAAGGAGTTGATGGTGCAATTACAGGAGTTGCTGGATAAAAAGTATATTCAACTGAGCGTTTCGCCATGGGGAGCGCCGGTGTTATTTGTCAAGAAGAAGGACAGATCAATGCGTCTTTGCATTGATTATAGGGAGTTAAACAAGGTCACGATTAAAAACAAGTATCCGTTGCCAAGGATCGATGACCTGTTTGACCAGCTGAAGGGAGCGAGATATTTTTCAAAGATAGATCTGCGAAGTGGATACCATCAACTAAAGGTGAGGAAGGAAGACATACCAAAGACGGCATTTCGAACTAGATATGGTCACTATGAGTTTTTGGTTATGTCATTTGGTTTAACAAACGCGCCTGCAGCGTTTATGGACTTAATGAATATGGTGTTCAAACCATTTCTGGATAAATTTGTGGCGGTATTCATAGATGACATTCTGGTCTACTCCAAGACTCAGGAAGAACATGTGGAACATTTGAGGGTGACATTGGAGGCGTTAAGGAAGGAGAAATTGTATGCAAAATTTTCGAAGTGCGAATTTTGGTTGGAGCGTGTTCAATTTCTTGGACATGTAATTGATAAAGACGGGATTTCAGTGGATCCAGCGAAAGTGGAAGCTGTGATGAACTGGGATCAGCCGAAGACACCGTCAGAAGTGAGGAGTTTTCTAGGTTTGGCAGGATACTACAGACGTTTTATTCAAGATTTCTCCAGGATCGCCACTCCGTTAACGAATTTAACAAGAAAATCCGTGAAGTTTGTTTGGACGGAGAAGTGCGAAGAGAGTTTCTAAGAACTAAGGAAGAGACTAAGTTCGGCGCCTGTGTTGTCTTTGCCAGATGATACAGGAAATTTTGTGGTGTATAGCGACGCATCGCATAAAGGACTTGGTTGTGTGTTGATGCAGAATGGTAAGGTTATTGCATATGCATCGCTCCAACTAAAAGACTATTAAAAAGGGTATCCGACCCATGATTTGGAATTAGCAGCTGTAGTGTTTGCTCTGAAAATCTGGAGGCACTATCTCTATGGGGAGAAGTGTGAAATATATACAGACCATAAAAGTCTGAAGTATATTTTTACACAGAAGGATTTGAATATGCGGCAGAGGAGATGGATAGAATTGATCAAAGACTATGACTGTGAAATTCTATACCATCCAGGGAAGGCTAACGTGGTTGCTGACGCTTTGAGTAGAAAGGGTCGGGAGAAACTACTTTTGCTAACTGATCAGGAGAAGCTCGTAGCGGAAATGGTTAAATTGGAGCTAGAGGTGAACTGTCTGCCAGAGTCTAATAAAAAATTGTTCCAGATGGAAACCCAACCAACTTTGGTAGAAAAGGTGAAGGAAGCGCAACTTCACGATGAGGAATGTAATAAGATACGGCAAAGAGTGCTTGAGGGAGAAGAGCTTAAATACAAAATCGACACCGAAGGAATGCTGAGATTTGAGGGCAGAATCTGGGTTCCGTCAGTGCTAGAGATCAGAGAAGAGATTTTGAACGAAGCTCACAGTTCAAGATTTTTGATTCACCCGGGTAGCACAAAAATGTACCAGGATCTTCGACAACATTTTTGGTGGCTAAACATGAAAAGAAAGGTTGCTGAGTGTGTTGCGAAGTGTCTCACTTGTCAGAGAGTTAAAGCGGAGCATCAACGACCAAGTGGTTTGCTACAGCCCTTGGAGATACCAGAATGGAAGTGGGAGCATATCACAATGGATTTTGTGGTAGGCCTTCCAACTACTCAGAAGGGGTATGACGCAATATGGGTCATAGTTGACAGATTGACGAAATCAGCACATTTCTTGCCTATCAAAATCAGATTCACTTTGGATCAGTTGGCGAAATTATACGTCAAGGAGATTATCTCAAGGCACAGTGTTCCAGTGTCAATAGTGTCAGACAGAGATCCACGTTTCACCTCAAAATTTTGGAGGAGTCTGCAAGCTTATTTGGGAACGCATATGAGAATGAGTACAGCCTACCATCCTCAAACCGATGGCCAGAGTGAAAGAACAATTCAAACGTTGGAGGATATGCTTCGAGCGTGCGTCATGGATTTTAAAGGCAAATGGGATGATCATTTACCTCTGGTCGAGTTTGCCTATAATAATAGTCATCACGCTAGTAACGGCATGCCACCTTATGAAGCATTGTACGGAAGAAAGTGCAGAACTCCGTTATGTTGGGATGAGGTTGGTGAGCGTCGCCTATTGGGACCCGAGCTGGTACAACAAACTACTGAAATTGTCAAGGTGATAAGAGCCAGGTTATTAGCTGCTCAAGACAGGCAGAAGAAATATGCAGATCAGCATCGTCAAAATTGCGAATTTGAAGTCGGGAGCTTTGTGTTCCTCAAAGTATCTCCCTGGAAAGGAAAAATCAGATTTGGTAAAAAGGGTAAACTCAGTCCGCGGTTTATTGGACCCTTCGAAGTGCTCAAACGAGTAGGCGAGGTGGCTTATGAGGTAGCTTTACCTCCCGAGTTAGACCACATTCACAACGTTTTCCACATATCGGTGCTACGACCATACAAGCCAGATTATAAACATGTAATAGAACATGAACCGATACAATTTGAACAAGATTTATCCTATGAAGAGGTTCCTGTACAGATAATAGACAGGAAAGAACAAGTACTTAGAAATAAAGTGATACCTTCTGTTAAGGTAATCTGGAGGAACCACAGTGCTGAAGAAGCAACGTGGGAACTCAAAGAGAAAATGATGCAGAATTATCCTCAATTATTTGTTTAATCTTTGTATCGCGATTCTGGGGACAGAATCTTTGTAAGGAGGGGAGAATGTAACGGACGATTTAATTGCGTTGTGATTCTGGGGACAGAATCCTTTTAAGGAGGGAAAAATGTAACGAATACAATTTTTGGGATTTAATAAAAATATTTATTGAGTTATCTAAATATTTTTATTAATTGATTTGTTGAGTTAAGTAAATAATTTATAAAGCTATTGTGAATAGTTCATGTTGAGTTTAATTGTGTTAATTGTTATTTGAATATAATTTGATGTGTTTATTCTAATTTAATTTAATAATTAAATTAGATGATGAAAAGATTTATTTGAATAAATGATTTATTTGAATAATATAATTTATTTGGTGATATTGTTATTGATTAAATAAAATTATTATTTGAGTTAGTAAGGTTTAATTGAATTTATTTAATAATAAGTTCAATTAAATTAGAAGTGTGACATTTAAAACTATATGTTATAATGATTTATTAAAATAAATGGAAGGAGTTTTAATTTAGTTTTTCCAAACAAGGCCTTATGACCTTTGGTTGGAAATAATGGATTATTCTATTTTAATTCAACCAAACAAGACTTAGAGGCTTTTTGAAATTTTTTTAACTGATGGATTAAATTTAGATTATACGTTATTATTTGTTTATTAAGTTATCAGTTTATATTTTAAAGATACGTCAGTTGTAAAAAAAAAAAGAGAAGAAGAAGAAACATAGAGCTTGAGAGAAAAAGGTGAGAGTAGAGTCTTGAAAGAAGAAGAGAGAGATTGAGAGAAGAGTTTGGAATTGGACAGAAGATTTCTAACATCAAAGGAGACTAATCAATTTTTCTAAACAATTGAAGGTATAATCCTTTTTAAGTTCTTTCCTGTATTTCATTATTTTAGTTCTCTGTATAAAATTTATTAGCTTAATATATGAATTTCTTGGTGTAATTGGAAGTAAATATGTTTTAGATGATTATATGATAATTATATGATGATTATAAGTTAAATTGAAGGTGTTAATTTATGAATGTATGTTTAGAATTGAGTTTTGGTTTTCACAGAGTTTTATTTCATGTATGGTATATATATATAAAATTGATGTTTAATTTGGTTATTAATTGGTTAATTGGTAATTGTTTATGATTATATGATGAAAAACAAGAATAATGCAAGAAGAATGGTTTTAATTAGTTGAAAGACGGCTGCCGAGTCTCTCGCCCCGTCGAGAGAAATGAGTTGTAAATCCTCGCCCCGACGAGAAAATTATAAAGGAAATCTTCGCCCCGGCGAGCTTTTTGTTAAGAAAATTCTCGCCCCGGCGAGGGAACAGTAACCAGAATTTTAAATTTTTATTTTTTTTCTGATACTGCTATGATGCTATAAACAAGTTTAAAACTTAATTAAGTGACTACTGAATTGCCAAGATGGTTGTTAAACTGGTATTTGTTGTTTGTGGTATGCTAAATGAGATATTATAATAAAATGAGATAAAGAGCAAGCCTAATACGCTTTTAATCTTGTGACTAATTATGTTATCATTTTATAATTAAATGTATAGGTTGTTTAAGGATCGTGAAATATTTAATTTGTAATCTACGCTTTTGGCAAGTTATTCTTCCCTTTTAACTTGTTAATTTATTCAAAACAAGTTTATTTATATTGAGCAAGCTTATTGACCTTAGCTTATTAATATTCAAGCAAGGTTACTATCATGTTAATACTTAAACTTTATTCCAATCATAGTTTGTTATTCGAATTTCGAGTATAGTTTCTATTGAACAAACTTTATTATTGAATCGAATGTATTAAAGACTAGCAAACCCTTATTGATTCAGCTAGTCCTTAGTTGATGAGCGATTCAAAGACTTAGAATATTTTCTATACTTATTCCAAGCCAAGTTCCTTTTGGTACGGATTGAGACGATAAACTGAGATGAACAACCCTAATATAGGGGATTACTTACGCGACAGTATTAAAATGTTTGTGCACAATACATTGTACAAAGGGCTGATCCCCTTGAGTACGAGATGAAGGTCCATAGTCTATATGACTGTTAAAGGTTACAGTAGAAATACTTGTTAACCTAGGACATAGTTCGAGGTCTTGTGACCCTCAGATATAATTTCTAAATCTTGAAATCTATTTTTCCTTGAATCAAGCATTCTAACGAGCTTTTAGACTTTGATTATTTATTGACTGAGATTCAGAAAACTATTATTCCTCAGTTGAAATCCATTTCATTTAAATATTATTGTTATCGTTCTTGTGAGCAATTGTTTGCTCACTCTTGCACTAAACATTGCAGCTAAGCTAGAAAAGCAGGACGAGCCGTCCACGAGTAAAGGAAAGGGCAAATTGCAGAAGTAGCTTAAGACTTGTTGTCTATTTGATGTTTTATGTAACAAGATTTGTTTAAATTATGTTTTATTCCGCATTGATGTATTAAGGTTAAGGTAACCTGGAATTTGATTGTTTAACAGTTTGGTGATGTAACCCATTTTGGCAAGATGTTTCTTTAAGTTTATTTAATTGTTCTTAATTATGGGTAGTTAGATGTGAATGAATGAGTTAGTGAACACTAAAACTGTGGGAATTAAGTACCTGGATTTGGGGGTGTCACAGCTTCCACAAGGATTACCACCTATCCGGGGTATTGAGCATCAAATTGACTTCGTACCCGGTGCAACCATTCCAAATCGTCCAGTTTATCGGAGCAATCCCGAGGAGGCGAAGGAGTTGCAAAGGCAAGTTGGCGAACTCATGGAGAAGGGGTTCGTGAGGGAAAACATGAGTCCATGTGCAGTTCCAGTGATCTTAGTGCCTAAAAAGGATGGGAAGTGGCGCATGTGCATTGACTGTCGAGCGGTAAACAATATTACGGTAAAGTATCGACATCCCATTCCACGTTTAGATGACATATTAGATAAATTGCATGGTTCTTGTGTATTTTCAAAAATTGATTTAAAAAGTAGATATCATCAAATTCGCATGCATGAGGGTGATGAATGGAAAACAGCTTTCAAAACGAAATATGGGTTATATGAGTGGCTAGTGTTACCTTTTGGTTTAACTAATGCTCCTAGTCCTTTCATGAGATTAATGAACCATGTTTTGCGTCCATTCATTGGGAAATTTGTGGTTGTGTATTTTGATGACATCTTGATATATAGCAAAAACTTGGGAGAGCATGCATTGCATTTAAAATCTGTTTTAGATGTACTTCGTAAGGAAAAGTTATTTGCTAACATGGATAAGTGCACGTTTTGTACGGATATAATTGTTTTTCTTGGATTTGTTGTGAGTTCACAGGGAGTTCAAGTGGATGAGGAGAAAATACGTGCAATCCGAGAATGGCCGAGTCCAACAAATGTGAGTCAAGTTCGTAGTTTCCATGGACTGGCAAGTTTCTATCGACGTTTCGTGAAGAACTTCAGCAACATCACAGCACCATTGACGGAAGTAATGAAAAAGAGTGTGGGTTTTAAATGGGGTGAAGAATAGGAAAAGGCGTTTAAATTGATTAAAGATAAATTGACTAACGCTCCTTTGCTTGTTTTACCTAACTTTACTAAGACTTTTGAAATTGAGTGTGATGCTTCAGGTTTAGGGATTGGAGCGGTGCTGATGCAGGAAGGGAAGCCAGTAGCATACTTCAGTGAGAAGTTGAGTGGAGCCGCTTTGAACTATCCAACATATGATAAAGAGTTGTATGTATTGGTTCGAGCTTTGGAGACGTGGCAACACTACCTTTGGCTTAAAGAGTTCGTGATTCACACTGATCATGAATCTTTGAAGTACTTGAAGGGACAGCATAAGTTGAACAAAAGACACGCAAGGTGGATGGAGTTCATTGAGACATTTTCGTACATCATTCGATACAAACAGGGTAAGGAGAATGTTGTTGCTGATGCTCTTTCGAGAAGGTACATGTTATTAAATATTCTTGATACAAAATTGCTTGGTTTTGAACGAATTAAAGAGTTGTATGTTAATGACCTTGATTTTTGTGAAGAGTTTAAATTATGTGAAAAGAATGCTGTAGGTAAATACTTTAAGGTTGATGGTTTTCTGTTTCGAGAAAATAAGCTATGTATACCTGCATGTTCTTTGCATGAGTTGTTGATTAGGGAGTCACATGGGGGAGGTCTAATGGGTCATTTTGGTGTTGAAAAGACTTTATCTGTTTTAAAAGAGCATTTTTATTGGCCTCATATGAAACAAGATGTGGAAAGAATTTGTGATAAATGCATTACGTGTAAGCAGGCTAAGTCTCGTGTTCAACCTCATGGATTGTATACACCATTGCCTATATCTAGTGAACCTTGGATTGATTTGTTTATGGATTTTGTATTGGGTTTACCTAGGTCTAAGCGTGGTCATGATTCTATATTTGTGGTCGTGGATAGATTTTCTAAGATGGCACATTTTATTCCATGTCACAAAACTAATGATGCATCCCATATTGCTGATTTGTTCTTTAGAGAAATTGTGAGTTTGCATGGCATGCCTAGAACAATTGTTTTAGATAGAGATTCTAAATTTTTGAGTTATTTTTGGAAGACATTGTGGTGTAAGTTAGGTACTAAATTGTTATTTTCCACTACTTGTCACCCACAAACTGAGGGTCAGACAGAAGTAGTTAATAGAACTTTATCTGCATTGTTAAGAGCTATTATTAAAAAGAACATTAAATTTTGGGAAGAGTGTCTACCGCATGTTGAGTTTGCTTATAATAGATCTGTTCACTCTGCTACACAATTTTCACCATTCGAAATTATATATGATTTTAATCCGTTAACTCCATTGGATTTATTGCAATTACCTTTGTCTGAATATACTAATATGGATGGAAAGAAAAAGGCTGAATTTGTTAGGCAGATACATGAGAAGGCAAAACTCAACATTGAAAGGAGGACGGAGCAGTATGCAAAACAGGCCAACAAGGGCCGACGTCAAGTGATTTTTGAATTAGGAGAGTGGGTGTGGTTACATATGCGGAAGGAAAGATTTCCAGCTCAACGACGTTCAAAATTGCTTCCAAGGGGAGATGGTCCATTTCAAGTTCTTGAACGCATCAATGACAATGCCTACAAATTGGATTTGCCTGGTGAGTATAACGTTAGTGCAACCTTCAACGTTATTGATCTTAGTCCGTTTGATGTAGGTGACGATTTGAGGACAAATCTTTCTCAAGAGGAGAGGTATGATGAGGGCATCCTTGGTTCGGGAAAGAATGACGGATGGGCCTGTGACAAGAGCTCGGGCTAAACGATTCAATGAAGGCCTTAATGGATTGATACAAGGCATGTGGAGCGAGGATAGATCAAGTGTGGAGTTCGAGGAGCAGGATTCTAGGGCTTTACATTTGGTCATGATGATACAAGCCAACACGCCAACGTTGGGAACGATGGAAACGAGAGAAGATAAAAATTTCCAAGCTACAGAGTTCTCGCCCCGGCGAGAAAATCAAGGCCAAAGTTCTCGCCCCGGCGAGAACCTCTCTGTCCATTCTTGCCCCAGCCTAGTCCATTCTCGCCCCGGCCAAGATCTCTTTGTCCATTCTCGCCCTGGCGAGAACTTCAGTACAAATCTCTCACCCCGGCGAGAAAAGTCAGTTTGGTTGGCGCGTTTTTCGAGGCATACGCGTTTTTGACAATTTGGAATGCGGATTTCTTCCTTAATTTTAGGGATTTTAGTATATTTTCATAATTCTATTGTAATTAGGATATTTTAAGATAGGATTTTGATTCCAAATCAATTATTATTTCCTTTATGGAATCTAGGGTTTCATAGTTAGTATAAATAAGTTTTATACTTGTAATTCAATAACATTACAATTATTCTGAGTTTATTCATACTTGAGAGTTATTCTCTACTTTTGGTTCTTTGAAGGATTTCTAAGTAGTTTTCTTAGTTTTTCTTTTGAGATTCATATTTAACTTATCATACAACAAACCATAGTTGTGTGTGGCATTATTCTATCGCATCATACAATCATACGGAGATTATCGTTTTCTATCTAAACGAGAGTCAAAGTGTTGTTGGTGTCCCATCCATCATGCATTCAAAATTGCTTGATCGACTATTCCAAGGTTTATCGTCTATATTCAGGCGAGGGATTAAGGATTCGAAAGAGTTCCATCAAACTTGCTTACTAGAAACGATCCGGGCGACGACCACCTCACGCAAGCGTGCCGTGGAGTCTATCAATTAAGGCCTTTCTTGAATCGTTTAGCCCGAGATCTCGTCACAGGGCCATCCGGTATGCACATAGGATCTGCTCTATGGCTGTCATTCGTTCCAAAGCCAAGGATGCCTTCATCAAAGTATGAGTCCATGTGCAGTTCCAGTTATCTTAGTGCCCAAAAAGGATGGGAATTGGTGCATGTGCATTGATTATCGAGCGGTAAATAACATCACGGTAAAATATCGACATCTCATTCCAAGGTTAGATGATATGTTAGATGAATTGCATGGATCTTGTGTGTTTTCTAAAATTGATTTAAAGAGTGGTTTTCATCAGATTAGAATGCATGAGGGAGATGAATGAAAAACTGCTTTTAAAACAAAATATGGGTTATATGAGTGGTTAGTCTTACCTTTTGGTTTAACTAATGCTCCTAGCACGTTCATGAGATTAATAAACCATGTTTTGCATTCCTTCATTGGAAGATTTGTAGTTGTCTACTTTGATGATATCTTGATCTACAGTAAGGATTTAGGTGAGCATGCATTGCATATAAAATTTGTCCTAGATGTGCTTCGAAAAGAAAAATTGTATGCCAATATGGATAAATGCATATTTTGTACGGATCGAGTTGTGTTTCTTGACTTTGTTGTCAGCGTGCAGGGAGTACAAGTTGACGAAGAGAAGATACGTGCAATCCGAGAATGGCCAACTCCTACGAATGTCAGTCAAGTTCGTAGCTTTCATGGACTCGCAAGTCTCTACAGACGGTTTGTAAGAAATTTCAGCGAAGTCATAGCACCCCTCACCGAAGTAATCAAAAAGAGTGTAGGATTTTAAGTGGGGTGATGCACGGGAAAAGGCGTTTAACTTGATTAAAGAAAAATTAACTAATGCTCCTTTACTTGTATTGCCTAATTTCACTAAAACCTTTGAAATTGAATGTGATGCTTCAGGTTTAGGAATTGGAGTTGTGCTGATGCAAGAAGGGAAACCAGTGGCATATTTCAGTGAAAAATTGAGTGGAGCAACTTTGAACTATCCCACTTATGACAAGGAGTTATATGCTTTCGTTCGATCATTGGAGACTTGGCAACATTACCTGTGGCTTAAAGAGTTTGTGATTCATACAGATCATGAATCGTTGAAATATTTGAAAGAAAGGCCAGCACAAGTTGAAAACGAGACATGCACGATAGATGGAGTTCATCGAAACATTTCCATATGGCATTCGGTATAAGCAAGGTAAGGAGAATGTCGTTGTTGATACTCTCTCAAGAAGGTATGTGTTGTTAAATACTCTTGACATAAAATTACTTTGTTTTGAACAAATCAAAGAATTATATGATAATGACCATAATTTCTATGAAGAGTTTAAAAATTGTGAAAAGAATGTTGTAGGTAAATACTTCAAGATGGATGGATTCTTATTTCATGAGAATAGATTGTGTATACCTGCATGTTCTTTACGTGAGTTATTGGTTCAAGAATCACATGGGGTGGTTTGATGGGACATTTGGTGTTGATAAGACTTTATCTGTTATAAAAGAACATTTCTATTGGCCCCATATGAAACGAGATGTGGAGAGAATTTGTGATAGATGCATTCCCTGTCGTCAAGCTAAATCTCATGTTTAACCCCATGGGTTATACACACCATTGCCTATTTCGAGTGAACCTTGGATTGACTTGTCTATGGACTTTGTGTTGGGTTTACCTAGATCTAAGCATGGTCATGATTCTATATTTGTGGTCGTGGATAGATTTTCGAAGATGGCACATTTTATTCCATGTCACAAAACTGATAATGCATCCCATGTTGCTAATTTATTCTTTAGAGATATTGTGCGTTTGCATGGCATGCCCCGAATAATTATTTCGAATTGAGATGATAAGTTCTTGAGCTATTTTTGGAAGACCTTGTGTTGTAAATTAAGAACTAAACTACTGTTTTCAACTACTTGTCATCCACAAACTGACGGTCAAATGAAAGTAGTAAATAGAACTCTATCTACATTATTGAGGGCTATCATTAAAAAGAATATTAAGCTTTGGAAAGAATGTATACCACATGTTGAGTTCGCTTATAATAGGTCTGTTCACTCTATTACTAAATTCTCACCTTTTGAAATTGTGTATGGCTTTAATCCTTTAACACTATTGGATTTATCACCATTACCTGTTTCCGAGTATACTAACATAGATGGGAAAAACAAAGCTGATTTTGTTAAGTAGATACATGATAGACAAGACTCAACATTGAGAAGAGGACGGACAAATATGTCAGACAGGCCAACAAAGGTCGGCGTCAAGTAATCTTCGAACCCGGGGATTGGGTATGGCTACACATGCGTAAGGAAAGATTTCCTGCTCAAAGACGTTCGAAATTACTTCCAAGAGGAGATGGACTATTTCAAGTGCTTGAACGCATTAACAACAATGCTTACAAATTGGATTTTTTTTTTTTGCTAAATTTGTTTGTGTATTAAAAGATCAAAAATACAAAGGCAAAGGGGCATACCCCAGAGCAAGAAAGTCATCATGAGACAGGCCTCATGAGAAACATATAAAGAAACTATTCAATAAAGTTAATAGAATCAAAGCATAAAAGCAACCAAATCACGAGTTACAACCACTAACAACCAATTACAACACGTTACAACCAATTATGAAATGTATGACATTTGTGAACAGCCTGCTGAAACTTTGCAGAGCTTGAAAGTCGAGCTTTAATCAAATTGATGATCTTCTTAGTTAAAGCATGAGGAGGCAGCGTAGACCCATCATGGAGCATAGTGTTCCGGGATCCCCAAATTTTATAAAGGGAAGTGGCTAGAATGAGTTTCAAAATATCAGAATGCATTTTTCTCCCTTAGAACTGCTGAATATAGGTAATCAGATTATCCTAGTCGATTGGAATGTTGGGCCAATTTCCTACTGCCAAGACATTAGAAATCACAGTATTGGAATAAGGACAGTTAAAAAAAATGGTGATTAAATGTTTCATTGGCAGAAGAACACAAGGGGCACCTCATCGGGGTGAAACTAGAGAAAGCCATGAAAGAATCATTAGTTGGGAATCTTTTATGCAATGCAAGCCAAAGAAAGAAAGAGTACCGAGGAACATAATGCTTGTGCCAGAGGATATTGGCCTAAGAGACAACACTACCTCGGTGACGGATGGAGTCCCAAATTTTGTTTGCTTTTAAGAGTCGGATATCAACCGAATCCCAAGTAATGGAATCATCATTTGCAGATGGAGATGGAGCAGTTGTAAAGAGGCTACGAAATTAGACAACATCGTGATGGTTACTATGGGGTAGCACCCAATTTGAGTGGGAAATAATTGTAGAAAGGAGAGCAGATTTTGGGATCCCCGAGTTAGATGGCAAAAAATCGTTTGGAGATAAGGATTGGCCATGCACCCAAGGATCATACCAGAGGCTAAAGTGGTTCCCCCGACCAACTCGATATGTGAGAAAACGTTGAGCTAGGGGGCAGAGCTTAAGTACTTTTCGCCAGATCCAAGAGCAGTCAGTGGGAATATTGATATGCCAAAAATTTTTATGTTTGAGAACTGTGGCCTGGATCCAAGATACAAATTGGATTTACCCGGTGAGTATACTGTTAGTGCAACTTTCAATGTTTTTGATCTAAGCCCGTTTGATGTAGGTGAAGATTTGAGGACAAATCCTTTTCAAGAGGAGAGGTATGATGAGGACATCCTTAGTTCGGAAACCCATGGCAAAACCTAAGAAGACCCATTGCATTTGCCACTTGGACCCGTTACGAGAGCTCGGGCTAAATGCTTCAAAGAAGGATTTAACGGGATGATTGACGAGATATGGAATGAGGTTGGATCAAGTACAGAGGTTATGGATCTGGAGTCCAAGCATATGAAGACCATAAACATGTTACAAATGGAAGTGGTGAACCAGAAAACAAAAAAAAATCAGTTTGCATGAAACTGGAGTTCCTGCCCCGGCGCGGGTTTCCAGCTCATTTCTCCAGCCCCGGCGCCATCCCTGCCCTAGCGCAAAACTTTGCCCAGATTTTGCTGCCCCGGCGCGAAAATGCAGTTCATTTTTGCCGCCTCGGCGGGAACCTCCTGGATCAAATTTTTAGATTTTGACTTTTTCTTGGGTTTCGAGATTTCTTCCCCCAAAACAGGGAATTAGCATTTATTCTCATTTACATGATTTCTTTAATGTTGTGTTTCATCAATTGTGTGCTTGTTTGAATTCTAGATTGTTCCCAAGATTATTATAAATAGGTTTGATGTTGTTATGGTTTCATCAACCAATTTATAAAATTATCAATATTATTGTGAGTTTGTTTCTCTTCTTGTGGTTTTTTGAAGAATTCCTAAGTGTTCCTTAGTTCTTCTTTTGAGATTCATTATTGACTTATCATACAACCATTCATAGTTGTGTGTGGTGTCTTTTACCGCATCAATCGTCGATATTACTGAGATTACCGCTTCAATATAAGCGAGGGGTCGAAGTGTCGTTAGTGCTCATCTTACGCAGATTTCATTGGCAAGCAATTGTACCAAGATTACCGTCTATATATAGGCGAGGGGTTAAGGTGTTGTAAGTTATCCATCCTATCAACTTGTTAGAAATGATCCGGGCGACGATCACCTCACGTAAGCGTGCCGTGGAGTCAATTATATCCTATAGATCCTTGTCTCAGGAACCTCTTGGCCTACATCATCGTCAGACAACTCGCTTGTCTAGGCGACTTGCTGCCATAAAATACTACCTTTGACTTCTTCAGAGTCATAAGATTTACACACTTCTTCTGGCAATCAATTATCGCCCCTTGGTTAAATAACCAATCTATTCCCAAAATTACATCAAACTCCCCGAGTCTAATTGGGATTAAGTCTATCGTCATTAAATGACCCTTAATATCCACACGATAGCTCTTATTTATAAACTTAACATGAATCACTTCCCTATTCGTAATTTCTATATTCAGAGGGTAGTCTAACTCTTCTTGAAGCAATTCTAATTTCCTAGCTAATTCGTCGGATATAAATGAACAAGTAGCACCCGAATCAAATAATACATAGGCATTAATATCATTGATCGAAATGATACGAATGATACCTGACACCACATCCTTTGACTGCACAGCATCCTGCAACGTCATGTTGAATGTATGAGTAGTTGGTCGATTCGATGGTGCTGGTCCGGAATAGTCAAATTGACATCACTGTTGTTTCCCCTACCTCCACTTACTCCTCCTGATGCTTTCTTAGGATAATCTCAGGCTAAGTGTTCCTTCGACTCGCAAGTAAAACATGCTCCTTTTTTCGGACTAGGGCAGTTTGGTGCAATGTGGCCCTCCAAACCGCAGTTGAAACATACCATTTTTCTATTCAAGCACACACCTATGTGATTCTTCCCACACGTAACACAAGCCTTGATCTTCTTCTTCTGACTTCCCTGCTGATTCCTAGCAGTGACACTGTCATTCCATTTCCTCTTTTGACCACTGCCACCATGGCTACCACTTGTTCTGTTCTCATTTTCACTCTTCTTCTTCTACTCCTGGTTGTACTTTATCAGGGCATCAATTCCCCTTTCTGCTCTAATTGCCTATTCTAGCACAGTTGCGAACGAATTGAGCTGAAACATAGAGACTCGACTATACAGTTAGGGCTTCGGTCCCTACTCGAACCTCCTCGCTTTTCTCTAGCTAGTATTGAATTGATATGGCGCAAACCTCGCCAATTCATTAAATTTTGCGGCATACTCAGGAACCGTCATCGTACCTTGCTTTAACTCCAGAAATTGGACCTCCATCTGGTCCTGCGAACTTGGCGAAAAGTATGTCTCAAAGAACATCTCCTTAAATCTTTCCTAAAGAATTACTCCCTGACCACCTCGGCTCCTATTCTCCTGCCACCAGTAACTAGTGTCCGACTTTAGCATAAACGTTGCAAAGGCAGTCTTTTGATCTTCACCAACCCTAGCGACATCAAAAACGTTCTCCATTTCCATGATCCATGTTTGAGCTTCGACTGGATTCATAGACCCTTAATATTCTGGGGGCCCTACAGCTTTAAAGTCCTTGAAAGTCGTGGCTTGAGCCTAGGGCTGATTTGCAAACGCTCCCGCCAACAGGTTCACCAGCTATTGCATTGGGTTAACTTCAGCTTCGTTGTTATTCGTAGACACCTCGGGGGTGATAAGTAGGTTTCATACCTACTTATTGGATACTATTTTGTTCCATTTGTTGCTCATCTAATAGCTATCTAGTGTAATTTCATGCATTTTTCCCTCTCTTTCGGTTTTTGATTCACTATTCTCATTATACGGCTTTTGCATAGTTTTTGGTACATTTGGCTCGGGATGTTGTGCATTTGTGGATGGGTGCTATTTGATTGTTTGTTGATTGTGCAGGACGTGAGAGAAGAGAAATTATCCAACAGCAGCACTGCAGCAAACTGGCATCCGGCGCAGCTGCGCCCCTTTTACAAAGGGCACCGGCGCAGCTGCGCCCCTCCTGCTCATTCCTTGCCCCCGGCGCAGCTGCGCCCCTTTTACAAAGGGCGCCGGCGCAGCTGCGCCTGTCGCCAGCCAGCCATGCAGCACGTTCCATCCAGCGAAGCAGCATTATCAGATAATGGGGTGGTGTCTGATTTTGAGGATTCAGTGGGTTCAAACTTTTGTAGTGGGAATCATAATAAGTCAAAATAAGACAATTCATGCATGCATTATTAGCCAATTTTGGAATTCAATTTGTAGCTCTCCTCCTACACGAAAAATAGAGTAGTTTACTGCATGTTAGCTTCAAAAATTAGAAGTAGTCAGCTGAGCATTTTTGGCATTTGGGAATTGAAGAATGGAGCTATATGGATGCTAAATTGGAGATTGGGAGCAAGGAATCAACTATCTACACAACTTGGAAAATCATCAGAAGTTGCAGAACGGAAACAGGGAGCTTGAATATTTTCTATTTTTGATTAATTCTCCTATTCTGTAATTATGATGATGAACCAATTGTGCATGATGAACTCTAGTATTGTTATTATGAACTAAATTTAATTCTTGGGATTATAATGGATCTTTTGCATGACTAAGAATTGAAATGCTTCCTTATTTTTACTAGTTGGTTGTGAAATGAATGTCTAGCATAATCTATACTCCATGTTTAATTGCTTGATCACCAATTACTGTGATAATTTATATGGAATTGAGAAAGGAAGTATAAATTAAGATCTCATTATGCTAGCATATGTTCATAATTATTACATTCCTCGTGAAATTATGTTTCGTGCTTAGGATAGAGATATACCGAAGCACCATATGTGGTCAATGGAAAACTTATTCTTAAACCCTTTTGATTGTAATTCACATAGGAATATAGTGCGTTAGTCATCTAGGGTGTTCACATTCATTCTATTAATTGTGGATTTAGTGTGATATGGGTATGGTGCATCGAGAGATGGCCATATTTTACTTTCGTGTTTTCGACCAACATTCTATAATAACCAATTAGCAACAATAGGAAGCATGGAAATCTAAATCTGCATTAAGTGAAATTATAATCCCAAGCCCATAAAATCTGTATTTTTACAACTAAATTTGTTTTAATTGTTTCATTAGTAATTATTAGACTATTTCATCACTAAAACCGCTTGTTTAAAGAGACCGAACTAATTACAAAATCGGTGTTTGTAGTCATAAATGCAACTCAATTCCTCGTGGGATCGATACTTTACTTACTTTATATTACTTGTGGATCGCGTGCACTTGCGTGTATGAGTTTTATTTGTTATACATACAAATATCCCAACAAGTTTTTGGCGCCGTTGCCGGGGAATTGCAATTGCGTTTATAACTTTCATCATCAGTTTAAATTAGATTGGTTTTAGTTAAACAAATCTGTTCTTATCCTAAATTCTGTTTTATTTTCTTCTACTTTGTGTTAGGTACTCTTGAGTAGTGTATGCATACTCGGTCGAAGAATCCTGACCTATTGCCTTTTGTGGATAACATTGAGAAAAGGGTTCAACAATCAAGGAAGTGTGCTGAAAATACTCTGGAGAATCTAGAACAACCTCAACCTATGGCGGGAGAAGCACAAAAAGCCTTAAGAGATTATGCTACGCCAAAAATCAATGATTTGCAATCAAGTATCTCAAGGACAGCCATAACAGCCAATTCCTTTGAAATCAAACCAGGGACAATCCATATGATCCAAAATTCTGTCCAATTCGGAGGGATGGTGGTTGATGACCCAAATGAGCACTTGATAAAATTCTTGAAGATATGTGATACATTCAAATTCAGCGGGATCTCGGAAGATGCGGTGAGATTGCGATTATTCCCATTTACATTTAGGGACAAAGCAAAAAGTTGGCTACACTCGCTACCACCCGGATCCATTACTACTTGGCAAGATTTGGCCCAGAAATTCTTAGCAAAGTTCTTCCCACCTGCCAAAACTGCCAAGTTGAGAAATGACATCTCTTCATATGAACAACACCATGGAGAATCCTTGTACGAGACATGGGAGCGGTACAAGGAACTATTGAGAAAGTGCCCACATCACGGTTTGCCCCAATGGATGCAGCTGAACACATTTTAGAATGGGTTGAATATTCAAACACGCGCAGGCATTGATGCAGCTGCAGGTGGGGCATTCATGGGTAAAAACTATGACGAAGCTTATGAACTTTTGGAGACTATGGCTGCAAACAATTATCAATGGCCATCCTCCAGATCCACTCAACCAAAAGTGGCAGGGATACTAGAGGTTGACACAACCACTTCACTTCAAGCCCAGATTTCAGCTATGGCCAAAAAGCTTGACAACATATGTGAAGGTAAAGGTCAGTAAGTTTCCATGATTTGTGAGCTTTGTGCAGGTTCTCACGCTTCGGATCAATGTGCCATCAACGCTGAATCTGTGCACTTTGTGAGCAACTATCAGCGGCCAGCAAATCAATATCAGAACAACTACACTCCGGGGAATAGGAACCACCCAAATTTCTCGTGGAGCAACCGTCAAGATAATTCACAAGCTCCAAAACCTCTCAATCCTCCGGGGTTCCACAATCAGCAGCAAGTCACAGCCACAGATAGGAAGGTCGCTGAAATGAGTGAGAATTTGGAGAAATACATGGCCAAGACTGACAGATTGGAGCAAGGCCAAACATTAGGCTTCAAGAATCTGGAAAATCAAATGAGTCAATTGTTCAGTTTGTTGTCTAGCAGACCTCAGGGAGCTCTTCCTAGCGACACGAAAATCAATCCAAGGAGAAATGGGAAGGAGCAATGCCAAGCTGTCACCACCAGAAGTGGGAAGCAAACCCTGCCAGACAGCGCAGCTGCGCCATTGTCACACGAACAGACAGCGCAGCTGCGCCCTTCATCAGCACTGGAACCAGGCAGCGCAGCTGCGCCCATGTTACAAAGGGAGACGGCGCAGCTGCGCCCTTCCCCAGAAACTGCATCTGCTGAACTTTTTAAAGAAGAGGAGAGCATTGAGAAATCTGAACCCCCACCCATAAAGAGCACAGAAAAGACTCAAACCCCTCCCACCAGGTACTATCCACCAGTTCCATACCCTCAAAGGCAGCAAAAGCAGAGAATGGACAAGCAATTTTCTAAGTTTCTTGAGGTTTTCAAAAAGCTTCAAATCAATATACCATTTGCTGAAGCTTTAGAACAAATGCCGAGTTATGCCAAGTTCATGAAGAGTATTCTGTCAAGAAAGAAGAAACTACAAGATTTTGAAATTGTAGCCTTAACAGAGGAATGCAGTGCAGTATTACAAAGGAAGCTACCTCCAAAATTAAAGGATCCGGGCAGTTTCACCATTCCGTGCACCATTGGAGACTTATCATTCAAGAATTATCATTCAAGAAATGTTTGTGTGATCTTGGTGCAAGCATTAATCTCATGCCATTGTCCGTCTTTACTCAGTTAGGATTACCAGCTCCCAAGCCAACTAATGTCTCTCTTCAGCTAGCAGATCGTTCAGCACTTATCCGAGAGGTATTGTGGAAGATGTCCTGGTTAAGGTTGAGAAGTTCATTTTCCGAGCTGATTTCATAATCTTAGACTTTGAGGAGGACAAGGACATCCCCATCATACTTGGGAGGCCATTTCTAGCTACCGGGAGAACTCTCATCGATGTGCAAAAAGGAGAATTGACAATGAGGGTTCAGGACCAAGAAGTTACTTTTAATGTCTTCAAGGCTATGAAATTTCCAACTGAAGAGGAAGAGTGTTTCCGAGTTGACATCATTGAAGAAGCAGTGACCGAGGAATTCATTAAGGCCACACATAGGGACTTGCTTGAGCAAACACTAACAGGGGACATCGACTTGGACGAACCCGAGAACTGTGAGTATGTTCATTTTCTAGATGCAATACCCAGGATGGCAAAATTCAAGGTACCTATTGAGCCCTTGAAAAGCTCAAACGATGCCTCAGTTCAATTAAAACCATCCAGTGAGGTACCTCCTAAACTTGATCTCAAACCCCTGCCTAGTCATCTCAGGTATGCATTCTTAGGCATTTCAGATACATTACCTGTCATTATTTCCTCTGCACTAACATCCTTGCAGGAAGACAAACTGATAAGAATCCTCAGAGAATTACAAGGGGCTATTGGATGGACCATTGCAGACATAAAGGGAATCAGCCCCTCATTTTGCATGCACAAAATCCTGATGGAAGATGACAGCAAGCCTACCATAGAGCATCAAAGAAGGTTGAATCCCATCATGAAGGAGGTGGTTAAAATAGAAATTCTGAAATGGCTAGACGTCGGGATCATTTATCCCATTTCTGACAGTCCATGGGTGAGCCCAGTGCAGTGTGTACTAAAGAAGGGAGGAATAACTGTGGTAAAAAATGAGAACAACGAGCTAATACCAACCCAAACAGTCACGGGGTGGAGAGTTTGCATGGATTATCGAAAGCTCAACAAAGCCACAAGGAAAGATCACTTCCCACTCCCATTCATTGATCAAATGTTGGACAGACTTGCAGGGCATGAGTACTACTGTCTGCTTGACGGATATTCTGGATATAATCAAATTACCATCGCTCCTGAGGATCAAGAAAATACCACTTTTACTTGCCCTTATGGAACTTTTGCTTTCAAGCGAATGTCTTTTGGTCTATGTAATGCTCCTGCCACATTTCAGCGATGCATGATGGCAATATTTTCTGACATGGTGGAAATCAACATGGAGGTCTTCATGGATGACTTCTCAGTGTTTGGAAATTCCTTTGACAGCTGTCTTGAGAATTTAGTCATGGTATTAAAGAGATGCGTGGAAACAAATCTTGTACTTAATTAGGAGAAATGTCATTTCATGGTTCATGAAGGAATAATTTTGGGTCACAAAGTCTCAGCCAAAGGTTTGGAGGTGGACAAAGCAAAGTTGGAAACTATCGAGAAATTGCCTCCACCGACTTCTGTAAAGGGAGTTCGGAGTTTTTTGGGCCATGCTGGATTCTATCGGAGATTTATCAAAGACTTCTCCAAAATCACAAAACCCCTGTGCAATCTGTTGGAAAAGAATATCCCATTTCTATTTGATGATAATTGCTTAGCAGCCTTCGAGTTGTTAAAACAGAAATTGACAACAGCACCTGTGATAGTGGCACCGGATTGGTCTCTTCCATTTGAGCTTATGTGTGATGCTAGTGACTATGATGTGGGCGTGGTATTGGGACAACGCAGAGACAAGGTTCTACACGCAGTCTACTATGCCAGCAAAACACTTTCGGAGGCCCAAATGAATTACACCACCACCGAGAAGGAACTACTCGCGGTTGTCTATGCATTCGACAAGTTCCGATCCTATCTCATTGGAACAAAGGCAGTGGTGTACACTGATCATGCAGCAATTCGGTATTTGATCTCAAAGAAAGATGCCAAGCCAAGATTAATCAAATGATTCCTTTTGCTCCAAGAATTTGATTTGGAAATTAAGGACAAGAAAGGCACGGAAAATCTGGTAGCCGATCATCTTTCCAGATTGGACAATCCAGATTTGGAGAGCAAAGAGAAGGTTGAAATAAACGATTGCTTCCCTGATGAGCAGCTATTTGCAGTCACAGCTGAAATCCCATGGTTCGCTGATATTGTCAACTACCTTGTGAGTCATGTGCTACCACCGGATCTAACTTCTCAGCAGAGGAAGAAATTTCTGCATGATACAAAGAGATACATGTGGGATGAGCCTTATTTGTTCAAACAATGCCCGGATTCTGTGATCCGAAGATGCATTCCCGAGGTCGAGAGTACCAGTATATTACATTCATGTCATTCTTCTCTGTATGGTGGCCATTATGGAACACAGAGAACAGCAGCAAAGGTACTCCAGGTCGGATTTTATTGGCCCACCTTGTTCAAATATGCCCACCACTTCATAAAGAATTGTGATCGATGCCAACGGGTGGGCAACATCTCCAACCGTAATGAAATGCCACTAAATGTGATCTTGGAGGTGGAGATCTTTGACGTATGGGGGATAGACTTCATGGGACCATTTCCATCTTCATGCAATAATCTCTATATCCTTTTAGCGGTTGATTACGTGTCCAAATGGGTGGAAGCTTCGGCGTTACCAACCAATGATGCTAAGGTGGTTTTGAGATTCCTACAAAAAAACATTTTTACTAGATTTGGCACTCCTCGGGCGATCATCAGTGATGAGGGGAGCCATTTTTGCAACAAACATATCACAGCTCTCTTGGCCAAATATGGAGTAAGACACAGAATTGCCACTGCCTACCATCCACAGACAAATGGGCAAGCCGAAGTATCCAACCGAGAGGTAAAAAGAATTCTGGAAAAGATTATTAATCCTACCAGAAAAGATTGGTCTCTAAAACTAGATGAAGCCTTGTGGGCTTATCGAACTGCATATAAAGCACCTCTCGGCATGTCTCCTTATCACATAGTTTATGCAAAGGCTTGTCATCTACCGGTCGAATTAGAGCACAAAGCTTACTGGGCTATCAAAAAGTTGAATTTCGACCTATCTGCAGCAGGAGAAAGGAGACTTCTACAGCTAAATAAACTCGACGAGTTCCGATTGCAGGCCTATGAGAATTCTAAACTCTACAAAGAGAAGGTAAACAGATGGCACGACCAGAAAATCATCGAGAGAAAATTTGAACCTGGCCAAGCGGTCTTACTATTCAACTCCAGGCTCAAGTTATTCCCGGGAAAGCTCAAATACCGATGGTCGGGTCCCTTTACCATCACTGCTGTGTTTCCACATGGAGCCATCGAGATTGTTGGAAAGGACAGTGAGCAGTCATTCAAGGTTAATGGCCAAAGATTGAAGCACTATTGGGGAGGCGAATTTGATCGCCAAAAATCCTCAGTTGTCCTGGCCATGGATTGAGCATCAATGATAGTCGAGCTAACCGACTTAAAACAAAAGCGCTCTTCGGGAGGCAACCCGAGATTAATTTTATTACTTCTATTATTGTGTGATTTTTATTTAGTTTGTGTGATTTCATTTTAACATGCTTGTTTGTTTTTATTTCAGGTGTCTGATCATGCCCTCTACTGTTTGACTTGATCACACTTTGAGTTTGGGGGTGTATCGTTCCATTGCAAACACTAGCCGTTGTTCAGAGAATGAAAATCTTTCAGGAATCCTGAGCTCCTGCTCAGCTGCGCCACATCTTCAGTGCTACACTTGCGCAGCTGCGCCGGGCCACCCTTGCATGCAACTTCTGAACAACTGCGCAGCTGCGCCGCACCATCAGTTCATTTCCGGCGCAGCTGCGCCGATGTCCGCCTGAGCCAAGCCTGAAGCTCAGCGCAGCTGCGCCCCCTACCCAGTACAACTGCGGCGCAGCTGCGCCGATCGCGGAATTTTTTTTATAAATAGGTCAGTCCCCATCAGTCATAATCATCCAACCCTAAACCTAACTGACTCTCTAGCAACAAAACAAACCCTCTCCTCTCATCCCTACCCACTCTCTCAAAACCCTAACTACCTACACTCTTCCATCAAACCCTAATCACCTACCACCATGCCGAAGCGTGCACGCACTCCCCAACCTTCTTCTTCCAGCAGCAGCGGATCCGAATCTACTGGTGGTGGCATCAACACTCTGGATGCCACCAAATTTGTCAATCTCTCTGCACAGCATTACTACTGGGAGGTGCTTAGCGTCAAATCCTTCATACCAGAGAGGGGTTTGAAGCCCAAAGCACAGGATGGGCGTATTCTTGACCAAATCCGGCGTTTGGGTTGGTTGCTATTCATTGAGACACCGAAGTCAGCCCCGATAGCCATTGTTCGTGAGTTCTATGCCAACGCCCGGGAAACACAGAATGGGATTTCCTTCGTGCGGGGCAAGCAGGTATCCTACTCGGCGCAGGCCATCAATGAACTTTTTCGCCTACCATCTGCTACTACTGAGGACACCAACTGGGTGGTACATGAGCGCTACGAAACCGACCTTGACGCTTTGATACATGAGATGTGCCAACCGGGCACTCAGTGGAAGACTCAGCCAGGCACCACCTTGAAGGTTCACTTCCCTCAGACCGTGCTAAATAGATTTGTCAAGGCGTGGTACGCCTTCATTTGCGCGAGTATCTTGCCCACCACCCATCATCAGGATGTGACACGGGACCGCGCGGTACTCTTGCACCGCATTCTGCGTGGAGGGAGCATCGACATGGGCTATATCATCAACCAGTCCATGCTTCGTTTCATGCGGGCCGTCACTTCCGGTGCCATTCCACATGCCTCGATCATCACACGCCTTTGCTCAGCGGCAAACGTGGAATGGGGCGAGGAGGCTCTCCAGCTACCCATGCGAGACATCGATAGCGCCACAATCCGAAAGTACAATGTTTGGCGCGGTGGAGAGTCCCGGCCCAATGGGTTGGGTTTTATTTTGGCCGATGAGGTAGAGGAGGCCAGTGAGGAGGGCATGCCTGCCCCGCCAGTGCAGCAGAGGGGCGTCAGTGGACATGAGCGTGACATGCGCCGCCTGCAGCGCCGCATGGACGTGTTGCACACGAGCTTCAGGGATTATAGCGTCTCCTTCGCCGATGCACTTTCGGAGGCGTTCAGTCAGCAGGGGGTCCACATCGAGTTTCCCACATTCGGCTCCGGCATCCCTTATCCTCCGCCCGACACGCCGCCTAGCGGCACCGAGGACGCTTCTTAGGGGAGTACTCTTTACCCTATTATCTCCAATGAGGACATTGCATATTTTAAGTTTGGGGGTATTAGGCTTGCTTAGTTATTTTGTGATGCTTTAAATTATCTGTTTTTATTGTTATTTATTTGCTTTATTGTTATTTTAGGTATTTGTTTCCTTATTTTCGTAAAAAAAAAAATGGTGAATTTCTCATGCATATCATATCACATCATGTAGTTTAGTTGCACGATCCTCTTATATTGATTAGTATGCATCCCCACATGCCTATGATGAAAACATTTTGATTTTTGCTAACTGTTAAGACTTCGAGTCGAATGCCATGATACATTGCAACTCTTGTCTTGCGTTTGCTATGATAAAATCGGTTTGCACGATCTTAGTAGTTTTTTTTAACTAAGTAGCCCAAAGATTCGCATAATTGAGTTCTGGGGAGAATTGGTTGTGTTTTTAATGATTGTGGCAATTGTGGGTAGTATTAGTTGAGATCACATGTGTTCAAGTTTGGGGGAGTACTCAGTAGAGTTTTTATGCAACGAAATGGAGCGTCAAACGCATTCGTTGACTAAAAAAATTAATATAAAAAGAAAAGTATTAATAAATGCATGGTCAGCCTAGTTTCGTGGCCTTTGATATTCGAGTAAGTACACCCTAGGGGATGTCTTTACACCTAGCGCCCTAAGACCAATAGGTTTGGGAGTCGTTGGCCGAAAGCTCGTTACATGGGTATCATTCAATAGCCTAATGGAACTAGGCATTGCGCTACCAAGCATATTGTTCCGTATAGCGTCTAAGTACATCCCCACGTTTTGATATTGTGTGGTTTCAACTATATTTACCCCAATTGTCTTATGGTAGTTCGAATATATTAATTTCCCCTAAGAAACATATTATGAGAATCGAGTGGGATTACTATAGTTGATGACTACTACACACACACACACTTTATCATTCACCACAAAATTTGAGCTGCATGATTATCATGGTACACGGACCAAGTTTTGATGTTTCGCTAGATTATTCTGAGGCAAATCTTGTGGATTGCTTGCTAATTGATGAGGGTCATGGTGCATTCTTATATCATTACAGTGCATTCATATTTGCATTCATTTCGTTGTATTTGCTTGAGGACAAGCAACAATTTAAGTTTGGGGGTATTTGATAAGTAGGTTTCATACCTACTTATTGGATACTATTTTGTTCCATTTGTTGCTCATCTAATAGCTATCTAGTGTAATTTCATGCATTTTTCCCTCTCTTTCGGTTTTTGATTCACTATTCTCATTATACGGCTTTTGCATAGTTTTTGGTACATTTGGCTCGGGATGTTGTGCATTTATGGATGGGTGCTATTTGATTGTTTGTTGATTGTGCAAGACGTGAGAGAAGAGAAATTATCCAACAGCAGCACTGCAGCAAACTGGCATCCGGCGCAGCTGCGCCCCTTTTACAAAGGGCACCGGCGCAGCTGCGCCCCTCCTGCTCATTCCTTGCCCCCGGCGCAGCTGCGCCCCTTTTACAAAGGGCGCCGGCGCAGCTGCGCCTGTCGCCAGCCAGCCATGCAGCACGTTCCATCCAGCGAAGCAGCATTATCAGATAATGGGGTGGTGCCTGATTTTGAGGATTCAGTGGGTTCAAACTTTTGTAGTGGGAATCATAATAAGTCAAAATAAGACAATTCATGCATGCATTATTAGCCAATTTTGGAATTCAATTTGTAGCTCTCCTCCTACACGAAAAATAGAGTAGTTTACTGCATGTTAGCTTCAAAAATTAGAAGTAGTCAGCTGAGCATTTTTGGCATTTGGGAATTGAAGAATGGAGCTATATGGATGCTAAATTGGAGATTGGGAGCAAGGAATCAACTATCTACACAACTTGGAAAATCATCAGAAGTTGCAGAACGGAAACAGGGAGCTTGAATATTTTCTATTTTTGAGTAATTCTCCTATTCTGTAATTATGATGATGAACCAATTGTGCATGATGAACTCTAGTATTGTTATTATGAACTAAATTTAATTCTTGGGATTAATGGATCTTTTGCATGACTAAGAATTAAAATGCTTCCTTATTTTTACTAGTTGGTTGTGAAATGAATGTCTAGCATAATCTATACTCCATGTTTAATTGCTTGATCACCAATTACTGTGATAATTTATATGGAATTGAGAAAGGAAGTATAAATTAAGATCTCATTATGCTAGCATATGTTCATAATTATTACATTCCTCGTGAAATTATGTTTCGTGCTTAGGATAGAGATATACCGAAGCACCATATGTGGTCAATGGAAAACTTATTCTTAAACCCTTTTGATTGTAATTCACATAGGAATATAGTGCGTTAGTCATCTAGGGTGTTCACATTCATTCTATTAATTGTGGATTTAGTGTGATATGGGTATGGTGCATCGAGAGATGGCCATATTTTACTTTCGTGTTTTCGACCAACATTCTATAATAACCAATTAGCAACAATAGGAAGCATGGAAATCTAAATCTGCATTAAGTGAAATTATAATCCCAAGCCCATAAAATCTGTATTTTTACAACTAAATTTGTTTTAATTGTTTCATTAGTAATTATTAGACTATTTCATCACTAAAACCGCTTGTTTAAAGAGACCGAACTAATTACAAAATCGGTGTTTGTAGTCATAAATGCAACTCAATTCCTCGTGGGATCGATACTTTACTTACTTTATATTACTTGTGGATCGCGTGCACTTGCGTGTATGAGTTTTATTTGTTATACATACAAATATCCCAACAGGGGGTTTGCTAACAAGTTTGTCTTCTTCTTGGCGGCATCTTTTTGTTTAAAGTATTCGCCATTAAATTACTATTCATTTACTTAAACATTTAAGACTTAACTTAAACATTTTAAACAACACATAGCACATAACACATCTGACAAACTTTTGTGTTTTATTCATTCATTGCCTTCAAACATAACAAAGATAGCGCTACAGCTATTTACATCATTTACCCTATCGTAATGAAATTCAAAACCACATCAACACCATATCCCATTATTATATCAATAATTGGGATTTACATTTTATTATTGCTCGTGGTTAGCTATCATACTATGTTATTGTGTTTATCGCAACCTACTAGGACATCCCACATCGCACAACTTCTTCGCGCTCTTGCTCTATGATACGAATTATCGTCCTGCGATCCATCATGTACCATGGTTGATATAATCCTGACCAGGCTCGCATCGAACAACATTCACTCAACTCGAGTTCAAGAGGTTCATCAGTTAGTCGTGAGTGATTGGATTGAAATCCATTCAAGGATGCGTACATTAGAGCTAAATTCATATGAACGGCGAGGAGAGGATCAATCATATTATTTGGGATTACTAGATACCATCTATTTAGTAAGGCCGAACCAACGCAAGCCAAGGCATCATGCAATGTACGGAACAATGGGAGTTGGTTCAAGGATGATTGGAATGGAGATTGAGGAGTTTGGAGATGTCATTTACATAGCAGTCACTTTGGGTCCAATTTCGATCTTTCTCCAGCCGTATCTCTAAACACTCAAAGAATGAAAGTTGTAGATCTCGTCGAGATCTTCAATTTGATAGGTGGCAGGTTCTGTAACTCTTCCCGAATCAAAAGTTATGGCCATTTTTCCAAAGGATGTCGCGGCAGGAAACACTCGAGCGCCTAAAGCGCTCCAGCCTTTGCATTTCAAGCGCCTAAAGCGCTTGTCATGGTAGACGAATCTACAAGCCAACGCCTAAAGCGCTCCAACTAGTACAAATCCAAGCGCATAAGCGCTTGGGCCTGAGCATGGATTTCGAGGAAGGTTTTTGATCAGATTTAATGCAATCTTTTGGGTATCTTTTCCTATTCTATTGTAACTAGGATGTTTATTAGATAGGATTTCTATTTCCATTCAAATTCTTATTTCCTTATAGGATTAGGATTTCATGTTATTAGTATAAATAGAATACATGGATGATGTAATTAATTTAGAAAATAATTCAATATTATTCAGAGTTTATTCAACTTGAGAGCTATTCTCTACTTTTGGTTCTTTGAAGAATTTCTAAGCTAATTTCTTAGTGTTTCTTTTGAGATTCATATTTAACTTATCATACAACAAACCATAGTTGTGTGTGGCATTATTCTACCGCATTATACAAACATACGAAGATTATCGTTTTCCATCTAAACGAGGGTCTAAGTGTTGTTGGTGTTCCATCCAACATGAATTCAATTGCTTGATCGAATATATCAAGATTCTCGTCTCCAAATTAGACGTTAGGTTAAGATTTCGAAAGAGTCCATCAATTTGCTTACTAGAAACGATCCGGGTGATGATCACCTCACGCAAGCATGCTGTGGAGTCTATTAATGGTAAATCCTTGAACTGCACTGGATAGTGGAAAACTCGATCCTGAGCTCTATCCATCGATGTGTGGAACGCATAGTCTATCTCATCCATTTTGGCCTTCTTTGACCGAACCTCGTCCTCAACACGATCTGCATGATCAGTAGCCTTCAACCACGCATCCTCGACTCTTGCCCATTTTGTTGACACCTCCCTCAATTCATCCTTCACGTCCTCATTCTCAGCCATTATCTCTGCTCTTTGATATTCTAACTGAACTAGCTTCTGATCAAGTTCTACAACTCGTGCAGTGAGATCCTGAATCTTCAAATCCTTTTATTCTAGAACGATCTGACGTTTTACTGCATGTTCCTCTAATTCCTCAACCCTATCCTGCAACTCAATGTTGCGATCATACACCTCATCATACATCACAGCTCCTAACGAGGAAAGTGGTATCTCAACCGGATTTCCTCCTTATCCTCAATCTCTAACTCCTCAGGATCTGATTCGGGCTCATATTCAGGGCCTGCAACTGTGATCAATGGGGATGGCTCCCTTGGCACTAACTGCTCCCGGACTGTATGAATATCTTGGGGCTTCTCCTCCCTAGCCTGGTTGGACCCTCCTATATCAGTCATCCTGACAACAAAATATTTAAAGTTTTAATTACTACTCGAAACTACTCACGAGCACATAAGTTACACATAAGTTATTAGCAAGTAAGCACCTAAAGTCTTTTATTATTTATCTTCAATGAATTCCTTAATTCATTCCTTAGAACTCGACAAGAGTTTTATCACCACTATATTTTCGATCTTCTATAAGGTTATAGCCTAAGGTTTCCCTACCTAAGGTTCATAACCTAAAGCTCTGATACGAACCTGTGACACTCCCAAATTCGGGTACTTCAAGCCCACAGATTTGGTGCTCACAATAAAGGTTAATAATAAACTTTATAAACCATCATCCCACTTAAAGGTTACATTTTAAATAAAATCCCAGGTCGTCTAACCTTTATTACATCATTTGCGGAATAAACCTAATAATAAAAAAGTCTCATCATATAAGCTCTTTCCAAATAAAAATAAACTATTCTTCATTGTTTGTTCGTCTTGCCCTTGCCCTTGCTCGTGGATGGCTCATCAGATTTCTTAAGCTTAGCTGCAATGTTTTATGCAAGGGTGAGCAAACAATTGCCCACTGATGTGTGTGTTTTATATACACAATTTAGGTACCTTTAGTCTTGATAATTTGTAAGTCTTTGGGTATTTTATATGATTTTATTGTATTTTTATCTTATTTTTAGATATTGTGGTTTTAGATTACTTTCATATGTTTTCTACTGCTTTCATGTATTCTTATTGTGTTTTGTAGGAATTGAATTTAATGTCGTCCGGATCGTGGTTTGTAATGTCTTAATGCCCGTGGTTCGTTATTCGTACTTGGTTAGTATTATTTTAGAAATTAGCGTTTGGCGACGCTCGATATTGAAGTTGATGATATTTGCGCTTTGGGCATGCACGACTTCGACTAAGCCACAAGAGTGCTGACATAGGCACCAGCTGCAGCAGGCCACGGAGGCCTCCTTGCAAATCGTGGAGGCTGCGCCAACATCCAGGGAGGTCACGGAGGCCTCCGCGCAAACCACGGATGTGACACCCCCAAATCCGGGTTACCTTAACCACGAATTCGGTGTATCACTGTGCACCTCATACATCATTCTAACAATAACTCATTGCGGAATAATAAAAATATTTACATTGATATAATATAAATATTATCGTCCCAAGCCTCGAAACCATAACTAAAATATGATCTTACTGCATAAATGTAATTACAAGATAACAACATGTTCCCATCTAATCTCAGGAACGAAGACCTTAACTAATACATCATTTAATAATCATTACAAATGTAATTATATTCCTGCTGTATATAGCAGTCCATATCAATACAAGCATTAATAATTATTACCTCAAACTCTTCTTAATCTCAGGTTTCGTAACATTTGACTTATACACTTATGATCAAGGTTGAGTAAATACCATTGATCATTTACAAAATCTCCTGTGTGAACGCAAGGTTCAGATTCTGACTTTATTCAATCCCTGAATATTCGCAAGGTTATTCAACAAGTATACATTCGTTATAAAAATGTCATTTATACATCATCGTCATCCTTCTAGTTTAGTATAACAAGTAACTAACATAATCACATCTTAAATACTATAATGGATAACCTTCATTTTTAACTTAGGGTTTAGATAGTCAAATTCACGTACATCATATACCGTCAACACAGCTAAATAATTACAATAAAGAAACTTTTAGCAACCTTCTTGTTTCCATGCGCCTCTAATCCTTATCATCACGATATCAAGATAATAACATTGCATCGTAAATCTGCAAAAGTTTTATTTTTGCAAGAATTAGCACGACGGCTCAGCAAGAACTAACAGTTTTCACATTTCATGCTTCACGTAACACGTAAGTTTACATTTTATTCATGCATCATGATTCTTATACTATGCATCTTACTCATGCATTATAAATCTTATGCAATTCATCTATATGCATCATGCATCTCATAGCATACCTCATGCATCCCACATTGTATATTTACCATAATTCAAGTTCCACATAGAACAATATAGTCACATAGTTGTACATTGTGCACACTTTAATCATGCTCGCATATATTCCATATCCAAGTGAGAGATTTAGTAATTTAGTCATGTACGTCAATACATTTAAGCGTTCCTTGCCAAATTATGATGGTTCGTCCTTCAAATATCCTACACAATTTATTTAACAGTAAAATACTAATTAGCCACTAAAAAGGCTTCATATAAAGGTTTATATTATAATAATTCTTATCTCATATTGTTCGCGCATTATAGACAATTAACGCGATTAACACTAAAACATTTCTCGGCATCGCGTCGTGTGAAAACGTTACGACCCTCATCATCATCAAATCCTTATTGGTTACATTAACCTCATTTTATATCTTATAATGTTCGTTTCATTTGAATCGAAACATTATTTAAGTTCATTAACACTTTACACGGCGTTTCGACGTTTACACGTCACACGCCTAATTCACCTTTTTTGCATGTACTTAGCATGCTCATACATTTGGTTACAACACTCCATAATGTTTCATTCTTATTAGAAACATAATATTAAACAAGGTTATACACACTTGTTACGGCGTTACGACGCTTGCACGCCCATATGCCAAACTTGTCTACTCGAACGCCCAAGCAACACGCATTTGCGTATGCTTAACACGCCCATTCGAACTATTTAATACTCAATGGTTAATCTTAAGCATAATTATAAATCATAATAATCATGTTTTAGAACTTAGAACATCATTTAACATTGTCGGGAGCATTACGCGTGCTTACGCGCATGCCCGACACCCTTCGATTGCCCCCAAAAACACATCAGTCATACAAATGGTCAATTTGGGAATTGATCCCGACCTCAAATTGAAAAACTTAAAGAACACAAGTTGTAGGTCTACTCGTCCTCTTTTCGAATCATCTTGAATCAACTCAATCCGAGTTCGTATGAGAAAGTTATGCCCGTTTTACTAAAGGACGTCAAAGCTGTCAAGCTAACTGCAGGTCCGACCCCGCGCCCAAAAGACCTTGCCAGTGGCGCGCCCCACGCCCAACCGGCAGCAACCCAGGTGCGCGTTTTTCCAGCATGCTCTGTTTTTGTTATTCTAGACCTATCTTGCTTCCAACCACCATAACTTCCTTTATACACGTTCAAATTGGTCCATTCCGAACTCTATGGACTAGACATAGAGCTACAACGTATCAAAAAATTTAGAGTTAACCATTAACATTAACATGGCCAAATCTTAGGCCAAAGTATCAACTCATGTTATATTCTCGTGTTCTTGTTGTTCTTGGTGTTCTTCACTAGAATCATCACCAAATCTTTGTTTTAACTTCTTTTTAATTCGTTCCAGTTGGGTTAGCTTTGTAACCCATTGAACTACACTTCCATAACATCAAACAAATTAAAACAACATAGAATCTAAGTTTCAAATCCTCTAAAATTCATCCGAAGGTCCAAAGTTCCATTTTTATCCAATGTTCATCCTCTTTAAGCAAAGGTATGGATTTTTCTTTGTTCTTGTTCCACTTTCATGTTATTAATGGTTTATATAATCTCTTAACAGCATATATAAACAACCACCAACAACAACAATAACCAAAAATGCCAGAAAAATCAAAACCCATCGGATAAGCTTAAAAACTCAAGAAACTCGAAAAAATGGAGGAAGTGAGCTTGGAGAGGGTGGTTACCTCTTGATTTCTTACTTCTTGAAGGTTATGGAGTTTGTTAGGGCTTCCTCTCCACCTCTTCTAGCTTTCCTCCCGAGCTCCTTCTTCTTCTCCTTCCGTTTCACCCGCATATCCTCTCTTTCTTCTTCTTCTTCATTTCCTCCAACTTTCTCTCTCTCTCCCTCTCTCTCTCTCTAAAATCTGCAGAAGCTTGGAGGGAATGAATGATTTAGGAGAAGTGGAGGGAGTGATTTAGGGAGAGAAATTGAGGGGCTCCATGCATTGGGTTGGGGAAAATGGCCAATAATGCCGAGTACTCCCTCCCTTCCTTCATTCTCATTGGTCCAAAATGGGGAAGTTGGTTCCCTCTTGGAGTAACAAGCAAAAATAAATACCCATATACACAAAAATATATCCGAATACTCCCATTTTTGTACCAAATTTGCTCAATAACTCTACCCAAAAATTAAAATGGGTTATCCCATAAATTATTGGGATGGGTAAAAATAATTAATACTAGGTTTGCCCATTTATTCGGAACACTCATATAATACGTTTCGGATACGGATAAAATCACGTATCAGCTCAAACAAAATTTCTGACACTTGAAAAAAATTATTCATTCGCGTACACGTCTTAACAAAATTATTAGGAATCGAAAAAGACGTAAAAATATTTAGGCGTGAATAGTGCCTCGGAAAACGTGCCCGCAAATAGTGATTTTGCGATTCTTCGCGAAATCAATTATTTACTCCTACGGTTCAATAACACATAAAACTTCATCCGTTGACATCATCCAGGTTATAAAATAACCTTAAAACACGTGGCATAAAAATAATATTTAATCCATTTAATAATATTAATAACCCAAATTATAAGGGTATTCACGATTCGCGATCGCTGCTCTTCACGATTAACTTCCCATAATCATATACATCATCGCACATATATCTCGCCCATAATTCGGGTTAGCGTTTTTACAACAAATAACTCGTTCAATAATATTATCCTTCAACTATTTATTTAATCTAATAAATAGTACTCTAGCGATATTTCTCGAAACCACCAAATTAACTTATACGAACACTTTCATACTTACTAATCATCGCCTACACATAATCTAAGTTATAATATAACCTTTAAACGCTTAACACATAATATTACTAATAAGAGTCTATTTTATTCAATAATATATATAAGCTCGAATTACCAAGCTACCCACGACTCGCGATCGTTACAATAATTTTTTTTTTTGATAATGTGGAGTTTCCTGGTCGCAACCCGACTAATCTCCCCAGCCCGAGCCCAGGCGGACTGCTTCCTAGCTTGCGCTTAAGGGGGGCACATGGCCACAGCGGAGCATTATTAGTGCCCCTCAAATGTTGCTAGTGGGAGTCAATCCTGAGTCGTCCGGGTTTACGGTTCGTTCCCAGGGCGGCTTGCACCACTGCGCCACTTGTTGTGGTTATCGTTACAATAATTAACTATTAACTCATTCATTTTGAATCTATATATATATTTCACATTTATATATATACATATTAAGCTTGCCAAATAAATCACATAAATATAACACACACACACACACACACACACACACACACACACACATATATATATATATATATATATATATATATTCAAACTCGAATCATAATAAGAATTATTTTATATTAAATTCTTATTATAATTATTCTCGAAAATCCGGGTTGTCACATCTTTCCCTCCTTATAAGGATTCTGTCCTCGGAATCACAAATATTAAACCTCTCTTGCTCGGTTTTCGTCTAATTTCTTTCGAAATTTTATCGTTGAATAATTTCAACGTATTACAATAACATAGGTTTTATATTACCTATTTGATCCCTTATTACTCAACAAACTGCCGTAGGTTTTATTCTATAACCTTTACCAACTCAATTATATACTGAGTATTATCCTTTCTTTAACTTATCAATTTCCTTTTCTAAAGATCCTTGTATGTCACAATCATCATTATAATTTAATATCATGATTTACTAACTCATAAACATTCAGGATATTACAACGGAGGCTGCGCCAGTTCTGGACTGAGTGCGTTCTGACATTGTTATAGTGCGATCTGAGCTCCATTTTGTCCGACTTTAGCTAGGGTTTCTTGTGGGAGGCTATATATAATCTCTTCTAAGCTTCATATCAGCTATCTAGAGATAGGGAGACTACAAAATACATCAAACAACAGGGCTAAAGGCTGCAAATCAAGTTGAATCAAGCCACAAGCCAAGGAACTCAGTCAACAAGAATTGCAAAACTAAGAAGGAGAGCTAGAAACCAACAGCAACCCAAGGAACAACAGCTGAACAACTTCAAAAGTGGTTTCATTTCTAGATTTTCAACTCCTTTGTAATTCGAATTTGACAATGTATAAATTGAAATTGATGTTTATTGTAGCTATCCTGAACTAACCTTCTATTCTAAGATTGCAATTGAACCCAACACTTAAATTAGATTGAATTCTCTCTCTATTGATTTTAGTTATTCATTTGTGAATTGATTATCATAACCCTTGCTTTGTAGATTAATTGTTTGGCCCGTAATTACCTTGGGAACCTATATGAACTTGATGAACGGATTATAGGTTATGATAGACTCCACGACATCGCTTGGATCATTTCCAGCAAGTTATGAAGGTGGAACGCTCACAACACCTTAACCCTTCGCCTATATTGAGACGAGAACCTTGGTATAATTGCTTTGCGCTAGGAAGCTTGCGTTGAATGGACACCAACAACACCTAAACCCCGTGTTTATAGAGAAACAGGAAACCTTGGTACAATCGACGATTGATGGTTCGGTAGAATGACACCACAAACAACTATGATCTGTTGAATGATAAGTCGATAATTGAATCTCAAGAAAACTAAGAAAATAATCTAGGAATTCTTAAAGAACCAAAAGATGAGAAGAATCTCACAATAATTTCATTAATCAAAAGTGTAGTCTCTTTGTACATAACTCATGTATTCTATTTATACTAATAACATGAAACCCTAATCCTATAAGGAAATAAGAATTTGAATTACAAAAGAAATCTTAGCTAGAAAACAATATGGAAATCAAATCTTATCTAATAAATATCCTAGTTACAAAAGAATAGGAAAAGATCCCCAAAAGATTACATTAAATCTGATAAAACGCGTCCCTGGGGCTTTCAAGGCCAGGAAACATTTTGTATTCCAAAGTCGGGGCTTCCATTTCCAAGGCATTCCGGACGCCGGGGCTTTGAGTCCCATCTTTGAAAACATCCACGATTCGCACCAAAATTCTGTTGCGACGTCCTTTGGAAAAATGGCCATAACTTTTGATTCGGGAAGAGTTACGAAACTTGCCACCTATCAAATCGAAGATCTCGACGAGATCTACAACTTTTATTCTTTGAGCGTTCAGAGATATGGGCTTTAAAAAGATTGAAATTGGACCCGAATTGACTGCTACGTAAATGACATCTCCAAACTCCTCAATCTCCATTCCAATCACCCTTGCACCAACTTTCATTGTTCCGTACATTGCATGATGCCTTGGCTGGCGTTTTTCGGCCTTACTAAATAGATGGTATCTAGTAATCCCAAATCACATGATTGATCCTCTCCTCGCCGTTCATATGAATTTAGCTCCAATATAAGCATCCTTGAGTAGATTCTAGCCCAATTACTTGAATTCGTTTGTTGAACCCTTGAAGCTTGAGCAGAGCCGATAACACTTGATGCGAGCCTGGTCAGGATCTCATCATTCCCCTCCTCTTGAAAAGGATTTGTCCTCAAATCTGACATCCCCTCCTCTTGAAAAGGATTTACCCACAAATCTGATCCTACATAAAAACAAATTAAGTTAGTAGCATCAAACAAATCATAATCCCAAAACTCACCTTGCAAACGAAATATATAAGCAATATCAACAATGTAAGTAAAGTAATGAAAATAATCATCAAAAACTCCAACTCCTGCAAAGAACATAGAAACATTTGGCAACTCCCACGTATCGACATAAACAACTTGTAAACATCTCTTTCCAAGCAGTGATCGAATCAGCATAACACCCTGCAAGCTCCTCGTAACACAATTTGGAAACTTAATCTTTCGATCTCTTTCGCTCAAGAACTTGTCCACATCAACACGATGTTTTTCCACATGTAAACCAAATTCTTCCAAAATGCTAACTAAAACAAAACCAACTAAATTAGCAACGAAAACAAAATCACAATCAAAGTTCCTACCTAACGACATAAACATAGAAACAATAAAATAAATGTAACTAAAATTATGAAAAGCTCTATCTTCTCCTGGATCAAATATCAGTATGTAGAACCCTTCACACTTCATCAACTTCCATCCACGAATTTTCGGATCAAAAACCAACGTTATGATCTCGTGCATTCACAAATACTCCCAATGACGAATTCCCGGATCAAAAGTAAACCTTATGATCTCAATCATTCGCACTAACATCCAATTCAATGCACCCGGATCAAATGTCAAAATTTGAAACTTGACACGTTGCATTTGCAAGCACCTTTGAATTCTTGGATTAAACACAAAACAAAACAAATCAACAAGTTCCTTTCGTTTAATCACCAAGAAATCAAATAATTCAAATCCACATGCAAAGTCTACTAAAACAAAATTCAAAACACTTCCCTTTAGACTTTCCATGCATTGCTCGAATTGTTTCACACCACAACTTATATTTCCCCTCTCGACGAGTATAAACCCATCTCGAACCTGCAAAACAAACTCAACATATGCCAAAGAATTTTTCCAAGTGTTAACAAAAGTCAAAGTATCATCATCACAGATATTAACAAATTTCCCCATGAAAGAAGGCAAAATATGATTTAACATGAAAACATTTAACGCAATAGCTAATCCAAAAGACTTAACTAAACATGCATATAAACCATATCTTAATCCAATCCAATGATAATCATTTTCAAATCAATACCAAGTGATAGTAATTCTTTCCCATTCAAGACAACATTCTCAAAATCATGCAATGATAACAACTCTAATGGAAAGACATTACCAAATGATAACAAATCATGTAATGAAGGTTTCTTTTTTTTTTTGCTAAATGTGTTTGTTGTATATCATTAGAAAATAAAACAAAAGCAAAGGGGCATACCCCAGGCTATAGCATGGTCATCAAGTGACTTACAAAGATGAAGTAGCTATAGATGCAATACAGTCAACAATTACAATAACCAATTACAGTAATATGGACAAAAATTAGTAGCCTTAAGAAAGGTGGTACATTTGGAGAGCCTAGACTTAATTATGTTAGTGACATCCTTTGCTAGGGACCTTGGAGGGGTAAGATTATCATTATGCACTTTGGAGTTTCTGGCCTCCCAAATCTTGTAAAAAGATGCCGCCACCGTTAGGTACATGATGTTCCTTGTAAGTTTGGTGCCTTGAAAGGATATGAGGAAGGAGATCAGGCCGTCCTAATCCATTGGAATATGATTCCAATTGCCCAGACTAAGAGCTGCTCCCAAAACAATTCTTGAATAATCACAGTCAAAGAAAAGATGTGCAAAGGTCTCGTTGTGATGTTGGCAAAGAGGACATAGAATGATCCTTCCCGTGTATTGGGAGGAGATATCATTAGTTTGAACTCTTTTCCAAAATCCCAGCCATAGTAGAAATGAGTATCTAGGCACATGAAGATTATTCCAAGTGATTTTGTGCCAATTAACCTGCTGATGATGATGCCTAATACTGTCCCATATGTGCCGAGCTTTGACAGTATTAATGTTATGGGAACCCCATGAAATACAGTCATCACTGTCAGGAGGAGGGGGCAAGGCCTCAATAAGTCTTCTGAAAGTAATAACATCATGATGATTGCTGACAGGAAGATGCCAAGCAGTAGCATGAATAATATCACAAACTTTGGCCTTATCAGTCAGACCCGAATTAGATAACAGAGCAGTACTAGGGTTGATTGCATTGCCGTTAATCCAAGGGTCATACCAAAGATTAAATTAATTACCTCTGCCAACTTTGTATTGGAGATGCAGCAACGCAAGAGGTCTAAGTTTGAGGACCTGTTTCCAAATCCATGAACAGTGAGTTGGTATGGGAGTCTGCCAGATTGAGCGACCTTTAAGAATAGTAGTTTTGACCCAAGCAACCCAGGAGGAGTTTGGAGAAAATTGAAGCACATGCAGCAGGTGGAGCATGATTTGGGATTTATTCCAATCCAAAATATTTTTAATACCCAATCCCCCTTCAGATTTAGGGAGAGAGATAGAATTCCATGCCACTTTTGCTCCATAATGGGCGAGGGAGGAACCCTTCCATAGGAAACGACAAAGGATGGACTGAATGTGTCTAATTACACCTTTGGGAAGCAAGAAGTGATGGCACCAAAAAATTTGCATAGAAAAGAGGACAGACTGAATGTCGACGCCGGGTTTTTCGCTTTCTCGTCTTTTGTCTTTTCCAATTTTAGCCTTTTGGTTTAGATGATTTTTGGAAAAGGTCGGCATTGAGGTCGACGGGGTTTTGAAAGATCGTTTTTATGATGAGCCAATTAACCAGAGTCGCCAGTTGGTATATTTGAAATGGATGTACCAACTCATCCGAGTTTTCGTTCTTTTGTAAATCACTGGCTCATATGTGACTCCGAATTAATTTGGTCTGCGAATTGAGATTCATAGAGTTCGGGGGCTTGCTTAAGTGAGGGGAAGGTGTTAGGCACCCCTCGACTTCCGTGAAACACGGTTACCGCAATCTTGATGCTTTTCCTATCCTTTAATTCATGAAATGTGTGTGTGTGCGCGTGCGTGTGTGTGTGTGTGTGTGCTTATGTGAATGTTGTGGTGAGTTTGTATGAAAGAATCATTTGGATTTTAGGGAAAATTGTGTTTTACTTTGAGAATATTTCGGAACGTCTTTTCGGCATACACGAGAAAGCTTTATTCTTTATGAGAAAGGTTTGATTTTAATTGTCCAAAACTATGGGATTTTCATTAAGTGTCGTTTTAACAAAACAAGAGTTTTAAACCTTCGTCAAAATAGGAATCGAGATCTATACGTTGCTTTCATAAAATGATGGGCAATTTCTAGGATCTCTTTCACCCTATGCACAAAGATTTAATAAAACGTTACTTATTTGCAAAATCATTTTGTGTGGTGTTTTGGAAAACGATCTTTCTTTAGCTTCTTCGTTAGATAGGAATCGACATTCATTAACATTTCTCAAATTTTAACCTCGTGATTCTAATATCCTACTTTGCTTGATTTTTATGAAAATCTTATCATTTAGCTTTGAAATCAATTTCGCGTCATAAATCGAATCGAGCATAAACACGCGTCGGGGCTATTCATGGGCATGTAAGCCATCAAAATGTCCCCGAACGCCAACAATCACAAATTTCACTATTTCGGGGCCTTAAACCCGATTCTCGCCTTAGCGTCGTTTTAAGGCCCAATGGTTACACACTACAAAACAAGCCTCTTGAATCTATTACATACACCAAACGTCCATCATCGGATTTGAACCACGGGGTCGCTTTCCTAGGCTCACAACCACGATTGCTACACACTCTCAAATTGAATACTCAATTATAACAACGTAGATTGCCTAACACATCCTACAAATACACTCAATTAAATTACGCCTAATATACATCCATAAACAAACTAGAAATTTCACCAATTAGATATCATCGGATTATTAGGAAGAATTTTGTTCCAATGGAACCCTCACCAATAATCCCTAATCCATGATTGCTCAATAATATTCTTGAAAATTTCAATTAAATTTAGCCAAATAACATGATAGAAGTTGCAAAAATAATGAGATTTTCACCTTGCAAATGATACCAAAATTGTGTAGAAACTTGTGTATTGAGGGAAATATGAGATGTATATGATATAATCTAACAACAAAGGAAATTTCTCTCTTTTTCTCTCAATTGTTGCAAGAATTTTTTTGCTATTTTCTCTCTATTTCCGAGCTAAAACTGCTGCTGATTTCTTCTTCTTCCGCAAACTGTCCAACCTCCTGTATGCTGCCTGCTGCCGAGCTTAAATAGGCTGGCCAAAGCCAGCCGCAGATCTATCTGCGGCTGGCCGCAGATGGATCTGCGGCTGGCCAGCTGGCACGCCTCCCATCGCACTCAGCTGCTGAGTGCTGATTTCCCGGTTTTCGTGCTGGCGCACCCACTTGGCCGCAGATCTATCCGCGGCTGGCGGGCTTGACTTTCTCGATTTTCGTGTCACGCCTCGATTTTCGTACCGCAACGTCGGTTTTCGCTGACAGGCCCGTATTCCGCAGTCCGGGAACTTCCGGGAGACGCGCCACCTCATTCGGAAATGCCTGCCTCGGACGGTCATGCTGTCACGTCGACTTGGGCTGCCCAAATCATTGCGGCGGTGCCGGGCGCTCGCCCTTGTGCCCGCTCTTTTGCTCCTGCAAGCTGGTTCAATTGACGATTTCGCCCTCCTGTCAAGGTTAGTAGAAGGAAACGCAAAATTTGGGTGTCTACAGCTGCCCCTCTTTATCATGTTTATGAAATGCTAAATGAAATGAACAGGATAAAGAATAGACACTCGATGCATGAATGACAGTGTGTAAGAATGACAGTGCATACATGATGTCTCCCACATATAGCTTATGATGCAACATAAGATGCAATGCATGCAAGACATTCGTAAGAGTGTCAATGTATCAACCCCTTGACCGTGTTCGTTAGTCTTTGGGTTCACTCCTTCAATCTATCGTCTCGTTCGGGGCCGGGTATCGTCGCCGGTCACCCATCGCGTAACCCCCGGTTATCGTCGCCGGTTGGTCCTCTGTCGGAGCCGGTTATCGTCGCCGGACATCCATCTCGTGATCGCCGGTTATCGTCGCCGGTCGATCGTCTCGTCGGGGCCGGGTATCGTCGCCGGTCACCCATCTCGTAACCCCCGGTTATCGTCGCCGGTCGGTTATCTTGTCGGAGCCGGTTATCGTCGCCGGTCATCCATCTCGTGATCGCCGGTTATCGTCGCCGGTCGATCGTCATGTCGGGGCCGGGTATCGTCGCCGGTCACCCATCTCGTAACCCCCGGTTATCGTCGCCGGTCGGTTATCTTGTCGGAGCCGGTTATCGTCGCCGGTCATCCATCTCGTGATCGCCGGTTATCGTCGCCGGTCGATCGTCATGTCGGGGCCGGGTATCGTCGCCGGTCACCCATCTCGTAACCTCCGGTTATCGTCGCCGGTCGGTTATCTTGTCGGAGCCGGTTATCGTCGCCGGTCATCCATCTCGTGATCGCCGGTTATCGTCGCCGGTCGATCGTCATGTCGGGGCCGGGTATCGTCGCCGGTCACCCATCTCGTAACCCCCGGTTATCGTCGCCGGTCGGTTATCTTGTCGGAGCCGGTTATCGTCGCCGGTCATCCATCTCGTGATCGCCGGTTATCGTCGCCGGTCGATCGTCATGTCGGGGCCGGGTATCGTCGCCGGTCACCCATCTCGTAACCTCCGGTTATCGTCGCCGGTCGGTTATCTTGTCGAAGCAGGTTATCGTCGCCGGTCATCCATCTCGTGATCGCCGGTTATCGTCGCCGGTCGATCGTCATGTCGGGGCCGGGTATCGTCGCCGGTCACCCATCTCGTAACCTCCGGTTATCGTCGCCGGTCGGTTATCTTGTCGGAGCCGGTTATCGTCGCCGGTCATCCATCTCGTGATCGCCGGTTATCGTCGCCGGTCGATCGTCATGTCGGGGCCGGGTATCGTCGCCGGTCACCCATCTCGTAACCCCCGGTTATCGTCGCCGGTCGGTTATCTTGTCGGAGCCGGTTATCGTCGCCGGTCATCCATCTCGTGATCGCCGGTTATCGTCGCCGGTCGATCGTCATGTCGGGGCCGGGTATCGTCGCCGGTCACCCATCTCGTAAACTTTTCACTTCAACACGTCAAATGGCTGCAAGGGAGCAAGGTGGGACCCACCAGGGCCAGCCGCAGATGGATCTGCGGCCAGCCGCAGATGGATCTGCGGCCATGATCGGGCCTTAAATCCAACGCGGCTCCTCCAGATCTGTCACTTTCAACTTGTAATCCAAAGAGATTCTCTCGATTTTTCTTGTTCGCGAGGGCTTTTTTTTGTCGATTTTTTCAACTTTCCTGCAAAAACTGTTCCGGTAGGATCGATCTACGCGCTACAGGTAACACTTTGACCGGTCACTTTTCAATTTCGTCAATGTTTTGCTATACATTTGACTATTTGCATGTTTAGAGATAAAATGTATGCTTTACAATGCTATGTAATGTACCATAATATATACATGCTATGTATCAACTATGTGAGTCCTATTTTATGTTAATGAGGCGGTCCCACATATTGTTATTCCTTTTCTGCAATAAAAACATGCATTACATGCTGTAATTACACATATGAATGCAATTTAGATCCGTTTGAGACTTTGATTGATGGAAAACATGTTTGGCTTAGGCCTGGGATGTCCATTTTACAAACGGAACTCTGCCGATTTTTTTTTTTTTTTTTTTTTTTTTTTTTTTTTTTTTTTTTTTTTTTGATAAACATGCATCATGTTGCATTAATCATATGATGAGGCTAGAAATTTAGAATGTTCATTACATAATTTTAAAAGGAAACTTACCTTCTTTCTCGCCCGTTCTATTTCAGCTATGGATCGTGATGCGCCCAGTAGCCTCTCCTCCGCCTCTCGGACTTCGGGTGTTCGCCGTCGTAGGGCTGCGCCCACTCCTGTTCCTCCTCGGACCCGTCAGGCTCGTCGTTTGACGGAGGCTGTTATTCGTCCTGGTCATCCGGACGTTGAGGAGGCTGTCCCTCCGGAGGTTGCGGCAGAGGGGCCATCCTTCAGCACACCGGCTCCATCTACTCATCAGGCTCCTTCTGGCGCCTCTGTGCAGATACCCGATCTTTTGGGTCGGGACCTCAGTCGTCACCCTTCAGCATCTCTCGTGGCTAACGAGGTATATTTCAGCTCTATTCTGATTTCACTCTCAATTTCTCCATTCTCCTTCTATCCGGATTGACCCCTTGGTGATTGCCCCAGGTACCCGAGTTTACCCAGCCGAGGGGTAACTGGTTCAACATCTACTCCCTTTACGCGGCCCTGCACAGTGATTATCGGGCGATGGTGGACTCTTGGGGCTTCCGACATTTCTTCACTATCATCCCCCGCCAGTGCCCCTGGGGTTACATGAGGGCTTTATCCGAGCGATGGTTCCACCAGACGCAGTCTCTTCATCTCCTCGACTGCGAGGTCGTGTTGACCCCATGGGACTGGAGGTATATTACACTGGCATTGAGTTCACCGGGTCCCTCATTGACCCGTCAGGTTAGATCAGTTGTCGCTGTTTATTCGGGGGTTGGGCCGGGCCCCGGAGGAGGCTTACACCTACGATCCTGACGGTGCAGGTTATGATGCAGGCCCGAGTTCATCTGATGCCACAGCGCATCCCTATATCCCTGATATGAACTTTGGTCCTCCGAGCTCGACGACTCCAGGGGATTAGTTCGAGGATCCTGCTTTCATAGACGATACTGACTTTATTTAGACCAGGATAGGATAGGGCCCTTTTGTATCGGCACCTGCTTAGATTTCTTTTTCATTTATGCACTATGTACTGAACTCATTTATTTATTTATGCACAGTCTTCTTTTCATCTTTATGGGATTCACCTGCTTTATTATTAACTGTATGATGCATGCTTTTTATTTACGGGTAGAGAATGACCCCTGTACAGTCTTTTTTGATACTATTTTTTTCACAGATGTCGTCCTCAGATGCCGTGGTTCGTTTGGATTCCACTCTTCCCACAGGGCTGGTTGGCAGCCTCCTCCGCTGGTTGGACAGTCTACTGCCAGCAGACAGGATTATCGCAGATGGTCTTTTGGGACATTCTTGGTCCTTACTGGCCTTTCAGGTGCCAGCGGGCTTTTTGGATGGTCTTCTGAGCTATTGGGCCCCTGCTCGTCAGGTGTTTAGGTTTGGGACAGTAGAGCTGACCCCCACCCTTGAGGAGTATGCTCGCATCATCAACCGGCTTGCCGTTGGATGGTCCCTGTGCTAGGGTTACCGTTGGTTCCATGCGTCGTCAATTCTTGACTTTCACCGGTTTGCGGAGGGCCGTCTTATTACCGGTAATTACATCAGACCATATGGTTCCCCTTCAATTCTTGATTGACCGATTTGGCTCACCTGACAGTTTCCGTCTTTTCCTCGGTGATTTTTCCGTGTCCGAGGAGCGCTGGGATGCCTTGAGAGTGGGCGTTCTGATGGCCTGTGTCATCTCAGTTTTGTACTTGCCTGCAGGATCCGATCATTTGGACATGCGGATTGTTGCGGCCGTTAGGGCCCTTCAGGAGGATCACACCATTCTCCCCATGATATTGGCGGATACCTATATGTCGGCCACATATTGCCAGTCCTTCCGAGGGAGATTCTTCAGAGGGAGTTCGACCTTATTGTATATGTGGTTCATGAGTCATCTTAGTCCCATCGGCCATTTCCGTCGCCAAGGGTTTTGCTTCAGTCACAACATAGCCGCGCAGTTTTCGTTTCGTCCCGTGAGCTGTACTGATGTGACCTCCTGGACATCATTTTTGTCTATCATTGAGGACCCCTTTCATCTATTGGTTTACTCGGGCTATTGCTCCTTCATGAGCTTCTTGACTCATGTGCCTGGCATGGATTTCATTCCCATTGCTGGGTTAAGGGGCGTGACGACCTATCATCCTCTGGCGGTTATGGGGCAGTTTGATCAGACACAGGATTTACACCCCTTCGCGGGTGCAGCCGCATACCGATTCCTTATATCATCCTGTACAGAGAGGGATCTATTGCAGGTATACGAGCTTTGGGATCGCAGGATCTTTGCCGAATATAGTGCGAGCTGTCACATCCAGACATTTGCCTACGTACAGTGGTTGCGTGGAGACCTGGATTCGGCTAGTTTGAGTCGGACTGGGGCCTTTGATGACTCTGGAGTGATTTTCACAGAAGATACCACATACCATTCCATTTCAGCTGATTCTGCTCCGAGTCGGGTCACTGAGGATTCCCGACTCCGCCTGGCCCTGATTACTACTGAAGCCGAGAGGGATGCCGCCCTTGCCGAGAGAGATGAGGCCATTCGGGTTAGAGATGCTGCCATTGCTGATAGAGAGGCCATTGTATTTCAGACCAGGGCAGTGGTAGATGCTCATTTTGGGACTGTCAGCCGAGCTACTGCTTTACTGGATCGTATTGACATGATGGGGCAGCAGATTGCAGGAGATGCTGATGCTTCAGATCTATCCACCACCCTGTCCATCCTGCTTCGGCTAGTTTCAGATTTGTAGATTATTTTATTTCCTGCATAGACTATGTTGGTTTCATCAGTTATTGAAAGAGAAATCTTGTAATAAAACGACTTATATATATAGACATGCATTTGAATTTAGTCATTTTCCCCTTTTGTCGTATCATTGCCATCCATTGGATCATCATTTTATCCAACTGACCATGATTTTGACATTTCGCCTTCTTTCTTTCCTCAAGACTTGATGGAGATTTGACAAACATTGCCGCACACCTTTTGATTTCGTCGGATTGAATCTCAGATTTTGGATAACTGTTTGGGTTGGATCAGGGTATGTATTCTGGGATGAAACTGGTTAGGCAATTGGTTCCGGGAAGGTTTTGAGGGTGTAGGAAGGTTTTATCTGGCTATCGAAAATTGGTTTTGGTTAGGGAAAGGATTATTTTTTTTAAAGGATCGGACCGCGCCATGATGGCTGCCTACGTACCCCCACAAGTTGGGAGATCAGGTCCTACGTAGTTCGCTCTCAAAGGAAAAACAGAACTGATGATTTAAGCGTAGAACCGCTTCACCGAGTCAGAATTGAGGGGTTGTGGAAATACCTCACCATCCATTTCTTGCAATATGAGGGCTCCTCCGGATAGCACTTTCTTGATCACAAATGGCCCTTCCCAGTTCGGGGCAAACTTCCCCTTGGCCTCGTCTTGACAAGGCATGACTCTTTTCAACACCAAATCATTTTCCTTGAACTTCCGAAGTCTTATCTTTTTGTCGTAGGATCGGGAGATCCTCTGTTGATATAGCTGGCCGTGCCAAACAGCAGCCACCCTCCTTTCATCAATTAGGGCCAATTGGTCGTATCGACTTTGCATCCAATCCTCCTCGCTTATCTGAGCATTGATCACTATTCTGAGGGACGCCATCTCAACTTCAACTGGCAGGACAGCCTCCACTCCATATACCAAGGCGTAAGGGGTTGCCCCTGTGGAAGTACGCGTTGACGTTCGGTAGGCTAGCAAGGTGAGGGGTAACAAATCCGGCCATCCCCGATGATTAGCAGACATTTTTGCCATGATCTTCTTGATGTTCTTATTGGCAGCCTCCACTGCCCCATTCATCTTAGGACGGTAAATGACGGAATTGAGATGCTTGATCTTGAACTGGTCACACAGTTCCTTCATGAGGGCGTTGTTTAAATTCTTGGCATTGTCGGAGACCACCACCTCAGGTTGCCCATATCGGCAAATGACATTATTCCTGATGAAGTTGACGATGACCTCCTGAGTGACTTTGGGGAAAGAGGCTGCTTCTACCCATTTGGTGAAATAATCGATCATGACGAAGATGAATCGGTGTCCGTTGCTTGCTTTGGGCTCTATTGGTCCGATTACATCCATTCCCCACATTGAAAATGGCCAGGGGGAGGTCATACAGTGCAGTTCATTGGGAGGTGTATGGATCACATTACCGTGCGCCTGACATTGATAACATCGCTTGACATGATCATCGCAATCGGCCCTCAGTGTTAACCAATAATGCCCTGTCCTCAAGATCTTTTTGGCCAACATCGGTCCACTCATGTGTGGCCCACACACCCCGCCATGGATTTCATTCATAATCCTTTGGGATTGCGTTTCGTCTACGCATTGCAACAGTCCCAACCCGGCATCCCTTTTGTAAAGTGAATCGCCACTCAGGTAAAACTTCATCGCCATCTTTTGAATTCTCATCCTTTCAGTCCGATTTGCCTGATCGGGAAGGGATCTGTCTCTCAGATATTCCCTTATGTCGTGATACCAGGGCTGCCTTGTCAACACCACCTCGTTTGATAACACTGCCACATTTTCCTCATATGCCGGGGCATTCTGTACGGTGATCTCAATCTGTGGACTGTCCCTACTCTTGATCACGTGGATTAAGGAAGCCAAAGTCGCCAACGCATCGGCAAAATCATTTCGTCCCCGAGGAATATGGCGGAAGGCGATATCTTCGAACTCTTGCATAAGCTGGGTGACACAACGATGGTATGGAAGTAACCGAAGCTCCTTAGTGTTGTACACCCCGATTGCTTGTCTGATTACCAATTCTGAATCCCCAAACACTGCTAGTCTCCTCACTCCCATGTCGCGGGCCAATCGGAGTCCCAAGATACACCCCTCGTATTCAGCGGTGTTGTTCGAATTGCTGAAACGAAGTTTAGTGGCCACGGGGTATTGTTCTCCGGTGATAGAGACTAGGACCGCTCCGGCTCCCGCCCCCTCGGCATTCATGGCACCATCAAAATACAGCTTCCAAAATTGTCCCTCGTCATCACATTTTTCGCGCGATACCCAAAATATATCCTCGCCCGGGAGAGGAGTTTCTAACGGCTCCATCCCTCCTGCCGGGGCTTCTGCCAACTGATCTGCAATTCCCTGCCCTTTCATGGCCTTCTGGGTCACGTACACCATGTCAAACTGTTGTAAAATTAACTGCCATCTTGATAGTCGACAATTCAGCATGGGCCTTTCGAAAATATATTTCAGGGGATCCATTCTTGATATCAGGTACGTTGTATGCCCATGGAGGTAGTGCTGTAATCTCCCTGCCGCCCAGGCCAGAGCACAACAAGTCTTCTCGATGGGAGTGTAATTCTGCTCACATTGGCTAAATCTTTTGCTGAGGTAATAGATGGCCTGCTCCTTACCCGCCTCATTTTTCTGTCCCAGCATGCATCCCATCGCAATGGCATTGACCGATATGTACATAAACAGAGGGATCCCATCCCTCGGGGGTACCAGCACTGGTGCCTCAGTCAATTGCTTTTTAATGGTCTGAAACGCCTTTTGACATTGCTCATTCCATTCTTGGGACACCCCTTTTCTTAACAGTCTAAAAATCGGCTCACATGTGGTCGTCAAGTGGGATATAAAACGGCTGATAAAGTTTATCCTCCCGAGGAATCCTCTTATCTCCTTTTCTGTGTGAGGTGCCGGCATATCCACAATGGCCTTAATCTTTGCTGGGTCCAACTCAATGCCCCGATCACTAACCAGGAAACCCAAGAGCTTACCCGACTGTACTCCGAAAGCGCACTTGGCTGGATTGAGCTTCAAATTATACTTTCTGAGCCGATCGAATAGCTTTTTGAGATGAATTATATGATCGGATTCTACCTTCGATTTCACGATAATGTCATCCACATAGACCTCTATCTCCTTGTGCATCATATCGTGGAACAAGGCCATCATGGCTCTCTGATAAGTAGCCCCTGCATTTGTGAGACCGAAAGCCAGTCGTCTATAGCAGAAAGTGCCCCAGGGGGTGATGAATGCGGTCTTTTCCCGGTCTTCTTCCGCCACCATTATCTGATGATATACCCCGCAAAGCAATCCACAAAAGAATACATTTCGTACTGGGCTGTGTTATCTACCAGGATGTGTATGAAAGGCACCACCGGGAAGTTATCTTTGAGACTGGCCTTGTTTAGATCTCTGTAGTCTACACATACCCTCACCTTTCCTCCAGGCTTAGCTACTGGGACTACATTGGATAGCCATTCCGGGTAAGTAGATACCATAATGATTCCCGCCCTGAACTGCTTGATGATCTCTTCCTTCACCTTTAAACTCCACTCCGGTTTCAACTTCCTCAGTTTCTGCTTGACAGGCCTGAAACCCTCCTTGATGGGTAATCGGTGTACCACAATGTCGGTGGACAAGCCAATCATATCCTCATGAGACCAGGCGAAGACATCCTCATATTGTTTAAGCAACTCAGTCATTTCGACTTTTTGGCTGGGGGTAAGGTCCGTCCCTATCTTGAGTTCCTTTGGCTGGTCAGGGGTTCCAATATCAATGGTGATGGTTTGGTCCAAGTTGGGTTTGGGTTTATCCTCGACCCATCCCTTGATCTCGTCAGGTGCGTCGTCGTAATCTGTCTCATCTTGTTCAATGCCCATTAAATCGAAATCCAGCTCAATGTCAAAATCATAATCATCATTCAAATTTGAAAGACCATTTGTTAGGCAAGGATTACTCAAATTGGTACACCTGACATGAAACAAAATACTTGTCATATATAAATCGATTTTTCACGATGATCGCATTTTCAAATAACAAGAAGAAACGACATAATGATGCAGAAATAAAACAACAACAAAAATAAACTTCTTCATTCCCCCATCATCTGGGGTCAATCACCCTGACGTCGAGCTTTACCCTTTTTTGGATATTACTGGTTTCTGGGTCCAATTGTCGATGGTCAGGTCAGATGAAATGCGCCGGATAAAGGAGGGCCTCACATCGGACACCTCCCCGATGATTACGGATACGTCGCCTGAATCCTTCTCCATATCTTCTCCAGGAATAATCAGCCCTGCCCAATCGATGACAGGCACAACTTGTTGGGCTCCCGGTGGTGCGATAACATTCGTCCCCTCCTTACTGCTTGTTGATTGTCTGGGGATATAGCATTTGGTTTCAAACTCCTTTGCGACCTCCTGCAGGAAACTTTCCCTCCGGGCCAACTCATTACGTGTGGGGGTTAACTCTTCATTCCCTGCCCCAATCACAGGCCTGCTGATCCCCTGCCCATTGTCGACTTTGGTCACTGGACTGCCAACTAGTCGAATCGAAGTCGCACCCTGACGGTGTCCCCGTACTGCGCCCACATGGTATCCCAATCCTGCTTTGCCTATCTGCTGTGGTAGGTGGATGGGCTCGGTGATTCCCTGACTGCTTTTCCCTAGTCCCTGTCCAGGTTGGAAGTTCATTTTAATCATTTCCTTTGCCACAAAGGTGAGTTCCGGAGGGACCCTTGGTTTCACAGCTGGAGCTCCCAGGCATCTATAATGGGGAGTGCTAATCTCTAGTGCTTGAAAGCTGGCAGGCGCCGCTGACTCATCCACATTGATTACTGGTAGGCCACTCCTGGGAGGAGAAGGGTCATCACATTCGGCCGAGATTGTTACCAGATTCCCATCGATGATCAACTTGATTTGTTGGTGGAGCGTGGAAGGAACTGCCCCGGCCATGTGTATCCACGGCCTCCCTAACAGCAGGTTGTAGCTTGCCGTGATATCCAGGACTTGGAAGGAGATATCAAAAGTACAGGGTCCTATCTCCACTGGCAATTCTATCTCCCCGATGGTGTCCCTCCGGGATCCGTCAAAAGCCCGAACCACCACATGACTGGCCCGCAGGCGCTTGGGGCTGATGTTCATTTTCTTCAGCGTACTGAGAGGACATATATTCAATGCCGATCCCCCGTCGATCAGTACCCCATTCATGACATATCCTGAGGAGATTACTGCAATGTGTAGCGGTTTTCGGTGCCCCCTTCCCTCTTCGGGAATGTCCTCATCTGTAAAGGATATTGCATCGGTTTCCAATAAGTGGCCTACCAACCGGCCGAAACCCTTCTCACTAATTTCTTTGGGCACAAATGCCTCCTCCAGAACCTTCATCAGGGCTTTGCAATGCTCACTGGATGACAACACCAAGTCCATGACTGATGTTAGGGTTGATTCCTCATTTAAAATCTGGATCCCCCTCATTTCTGGGTGATCCATCCTTTTCAAAAACTCTATGGCCCTTTCCTCGGAAACCTCTTCATTTTTTCTCTTTTGGCTCTCAAGGACTCGCCCGGGAAGATATAAGGGGTTCCCCTTGGTCGTCACGGAAGCACAACTGGCCGCTTCCTCGGGTATTCCCCCGTAATTCCAGGGTACAGTCTTCAGACTACTGATAGGGAGTTGCGGCCTTGCTGCAAGGATGATGGGCCTCGGGGCTGTCAGCTTGACAGGTCCCTCTATGTTATTTGTACTTAACCCTATCAACCTGATGGGCGCTACCCGTGCATCCCCATGATCATGTATCCCGTTGATCATCTCCTCAATTTTCTGCACATAGTTCAACCTTGGCGGCCCCCCAGCCTCACTTGCCTCCGTCACATTGACTCCCCCCCCATCATGTCTTGGCAGGGGATTTGCCTTAACATTCGGGGAGTCCGGTTGCTCCACCACAATTTCCCCGTTGTCGATCATGTTCTGAATTATATGTTTCAATGTCCAACAATCTTGTGTATCGTGACCCGGGGAACCCGAGTGATAGGCGCACCGTTTGCTTGGATCAAATCTCCTTCCCTTCGGGTCACTTGGGGGAGCCAAATTGATTATCTTCTTTTGGGCTACTAATACCGCTAATACTCGTTCAAGCGGCTCCCCGAGCGGGGTGAACACTCGGTTTTGCGAGGCCTCATATCTTCTTCGCCCCTCTGTCCTTTGATCTGTGAAGTTTGGCTGACGGGATGGCCCTCCCCTCTGTACCTGAACCGGAAGATGATTTTCTGTTTTTCTGGATGACCCCTGTAAGATGAGGGAAACATCCTCTTCCTTCTTCTTTTGGACCCTCCGGGAAGTGCTGCCATAGTTTCCATTCTGTATTTGCTCGGCAGCAGTTTCTAAAGCAGTAAGATCCCGGATTTTACCCGACTTCAACCCCATGTCTACCATCTCTCCATGTTTAATCATTTCAGCAAAAGGTCTTCCAATCCCCGAGATGACCCTCTCATAATACGGTGCCTCCTGGATGTCTACAAAGGTCATCACCATCTCTGATTCGTTCATTGGGGGGGTCACCTGTGCGGCCATGCCCCTCCACCGTTGTGCATACCCCCTGAAGGATTCCCTAGGCTGTTTCTTAACCTTTGTCATTTGGTACCTGTCAGGGGCCATCTGGGCCTGAAAGCTGTATTGGGTTAAGAAGGTATGGGCCAATTCCTCCCAGTTGTGGATTCGGGCGTTGTCGAGGCGGGCATACCAGATTCTTGCCTCCCCCGTTAAGCTTTTCTGGAATAGTTGCATTCTTAACCCCTCGTCTTCGGCATAAGACCCGAGTTCTCCAATGTATATCTTCAAGTGTGTATAGGGGTCTCCCTTTCCATTGTACTTTTCAAACTCGGGAACTTTGAACTTTTCTGGATATCTGGCTCCGGGGAAAACACATAGATCCGAATAATTAACCCTACCCAGGGAGCCTATGCCCCTTAGAGATTGGATGGTCTCCTCCATGTGTTTCATTTTTCTCCGAAGGTCGTCATTATCCCCTTCTTCTGGGATAGTAATCACTGTCCTGCCAGGTATGGGAACGGCCCTTGTAATGACTGGCTCGTCCTTGAGTTGGGGTTGGTCATCCTTACCCAGGTTTGCAATATTTTTAGGAGGATTCTGGTCACCCCCTGGTGGTGGAATATTATGTGGTCCTTGGCTTACCGGATCCTGTCTGATTAAGAACTGCTCTTTTAGCATCGTGGCCATTTCCATCATCTGTTTTTTGAAGTCATCAAACTCTTCCCGAGATATGGAACTATGATTAGGAAGATCAGCCATTTCAGAGGTAGAGACCTGGGCTTTCTTAGACTGCGAACGGGTTTGAGGAGCAATCCTGCGAAACGATGGTTCGAAGTTTAGTCTTGGGGAAATGAAAGAATGGATGCATGCTAAAACCGTAACTTTTTGTGTGTTTTTGGGTTTTTTAATCTTTTTCTGCAAAACAACTCGTTAGCGGTTCTTTATTGAAATAATACATGCTAGATATGATTTATGCTTCCCGTGTCGTTCCCTGCAAAACACAGAGGTCAGTATTTTCTTTTGACATAAAGGGGAAGCATATATGAATATGTTGCAATGGAATTATGGCATTTATGCGCAGAAACGTAAAAGGGCATGAAGAGACTTATCCTGCGTTGGGTTAATCAGAGGCTGACCTATCCTAGGGTTACTCTCACGGGCTTTTCGGCATGAAGGTTCCCAAATCTTCGCAATCTACTCGTTTGAGCCCTTTCGATTGGAGCGTATTTGAGTGGTGCGTTTCCTGAGCCATCTCCGGGGAGCAGCCCCATCGAGTCCAGTAATAAGCAACCGACGGGTTCGCCTCAGGAGGAGGTACAATCTCAACATACATTCACATTCATCGTCCTCACCGTATGCAAATGATTGCTTTAAGGTAAATCAACTCCATTCAATCATTCATTCATTGGACAAAAGCACACATTCACACAACAATAAGTAAAATAGGTCAAAATGTTGCACGCACATACATATTCATAAATTTTTTAAGGATAGGATAGCATCAAGATTTGAAAGCGGCTTAAGCCCTCTAATGATCCCCAGCAGAGTCGCCAGCTGTCGACGCCGGGTTTTTCGCTTTCTCGTCTTTTGTCTTTTCCAATTTTAGCCTTTTGGTTTAGATGATTTTTGGAAAAGGTCGGCATTGAGGTCGACGGGGTTTTGAAAGATCGTTTTTATGATGAGCCAATTAACCAGAGTCGCCAGTTGGTATATTTGAAATGGATGTACCAACTCATCCGAGTTTTCGTTCTTTTGTAAATCGCTGGCTCATATGTGACTCCGAATTAATTTGGTCTGCGAATTGAGATTCATAGAGTTCGGGGGCTTGCTTAAGTGAGGGGAAGGTGTTAGGCACCCCTCGACTTCCGTGAAACACGGTTACCGCAATCTTGATGCTTTTCCTATCCTTTAATTCATGAAATGTGTGTGTGTGCGCGTGCGTGTGTGTGTGTGTGTGTGCTTATGTGAATGTTGTGGTGAGTTTGTATGAAAGAATCATTTGGATTTTAGGGAAAATTGTGTTTTACTTTGAGAATATTTCGGAACGTCTTTTCGGCATACACGAGAAAGCTTTATTCTTTATGAGAAAGGTTTGATTTTAATTGTCCAAAACTATGGGATTTTCATTAAGTGTCGTTTTAACAAAACAAGAGTTTTAAACCTTCGTCAAAATAGGAATCGAGATCTATACGTTGCTTTCATAAAATGATGGGCAATTTCTAGGATCTCTTTCACCCTATGCACAAAGATTTAATAAAACGTTACTTATTTGCAAAATCATTTTGTGTGGTGTTTTGGAAAACGATCTTTCTTTAGCTTCTTCGTTAGATAGGAATCGACATTCATTAACATTTCTCAAATTTTAACCTCGTGATTCTAATATCCTACTTTGCTTGATTTTTATGAAAATCTTATCATTTAGCTTTGAAATCAATTTCGCGTCATAAATCGAATCGAGCATAAACACGCGTCGGGGCTATTCATGGGCATGTAAGCCATCAAAATGTCCCCGAACGCCAACAATCACAAATTTCACTATTTCGGGGCCTTAAACCCGATTCTCGCCTTAGCGTCGTTTTAAGGCCCAATGGTTACACACTACAAAACAAGCCTCTTGAATCTATTACATACACCAAACGTCCATCATCGGATTTGAACCACGGGGTCGCTTTCCTAGGCTCACAACCACGATTGCTACACACTCTCAAATTGAATACTCAATTATAACAACGTAGATTGCCTAACACATCCTACAAATACACTCAATTAAATTACGCCTAATATACATCCATAAACAAACTAGAAATTTCACCAATTAGATATCATCGGATTATTAGGAAGAATTTTGTTCCAATGGAACCCTCACCAATAATCCCTAATCCATGATTGCTCAATAATATTCTTGAAAATTTCAATTAAATTTAGCCAAATAACATGATAGAAGTTGCAAAAATAATGAGATTTTCACCTTGCAAATGATACCAAAAATTGTGTAGAAACTTGTGTATTGAGGGAAATATGAGATGTATATGATATAATCTAACAACAAAGGAAATTTCTCTCTTTTTCTCTCAATTGTTGCAAGAATTTTTTTGCTATTTCTCTCTATTTCCGAGCTAAAACTGCTGCTGATTTCTTCTTCTTCCGCAAACTGTCCAACCTCCTGTATGCTGCCTGCTGCCGAGCTTAAATAGGCTGGCCAAAGCCAGCCGCAGATCTATCTGCGGCTGGCCGCAGATGGATCTGCGGCTGGCCAGCTGGCACGCCTCCCATCGCACTCAGCTGCTGAGTGCTGATTTCCCGGTTTTCGTGCTGGCGCACCCACTTGGCCGCAGATCTATCCGCGGCTGGCGGGCTTGACTTTCTCGATTTTCGTGCCACGCCTCGATTTTCGTACCGCAACGTCGGTTTTTCGCTGACAGGCCCGTATTCCGCAGTCCGGGAACTTCCGGGAGACGCGCCACCTCATTCGGAAATGCCTGCCTCGGACGGTCATGCTGTCACGTCGACTTGGGCTGCCCAAATCATTGCGGCGGTGCCGGGCGCTCGCCCTTGTGCCCGCTCTTTTGCTCCTGCAAGCTGGTTCAATTGACGATTTCGCCCTCCTGTCAAGGTTAGTAGAAGGAAACGCAAAATTTGGGTGTCTACACTGAATAAGCTGGAGCCGGCCAGAATATGCAAGCATAGAGGAAGCCCAGGAAGAAGCTTTATGAGTGATCTTGTGAATGAGGGGGACACAATGCTGGAAAGAAAGCTTAGATGAAATGAGAGGGACGCCTAGAAATTTAGTAGGTAGCTTACCAAGCGGATAACCAAGAAGGTCAATGATGCTCCAGGAGGTGGCTGAATCGGTGTTTGCAAGGAAGCAGTGGCTTTTGTGTACATTAGGAATCAATCCAGAAACCAGCGAGAAGGAGTTAATGCATGAATGGATAATTGAGACTGATGGTAGATTAGCATGACAAAAAATAATGATGTCATCTGCAAAAAACAGGTGAGTGAGTTGACACTCTTTTGTTCTCCAATGATGTTTGAAATCCTGTTGCATAATACCATGGTTAAGCTTCAGCGATAACATTTCCATTACCAAAACAAAAATGTAAGGAGAGAGTGGGTCTCCTTGACGAATACCCCTAGAGCTTGGGAAATAACCAGCCAAAGTACCATTAATCTTAATAGAAAACATAGTTGTGGTAATACAGGCCCTTATCCATTCAATAAATCCAGCTGGGAATCCGAAGAACTTGAGAGTGTCACAAATGAAGTCCCAACAAACCGAATCAAAGGCTTTCTTGAGATCAATTTTGAGGGCACAACGCGGCGATCCAGATGCTCTATGATAATTCCTTAATAACTCCTGAGCAAGCAATATATTGTCACTGATGGATCTACCTCTAATAAATGCAGATTGTGCTTTGTCAATTATAGACGGCAACACCTCCTTAAGTCTATTGGAAAGAATCTTGGAAATACATTTATAAAGGGTGTTGCAGCAAGCGATGGGTCTAAAATCTGCCATGGTTGTAGGGTTTCCACATTTTGGGATGAGGGCAATTGTAGTAGAATTTATACCTTTTGTCATTCTACTAGCGGAGAAAAAGTACTTAACATCATTAGTAAAGTCAGCACCCACAATGTCCCAGCAATGGGTAAAGAAGTTAACATTGAATCCATCGGGTTCCAGGCTTTTGTTCCTTTTCATAGATTTAAGCACATTGAGGATTTCTATATCCGAGATAGGGGCAGAGAGCAAGTTTGCTTGAACAGGACTAATAACCTTATGAGGTAGAGCTTCATAGTCTGCCATACCAATGTAAGGAGTTACCAAGGAAGGACCATGATCACTACCATTATCAATTAACGACATGCCATGTAAAGATTGATTTGCATGAAGACATAACTCAACATATGGATAAGAAAACCTAGAATAACTTCCATGCAAGTAATAACATTGAGAACGAGAATACCCACAATAATCACTAGAATAAATTCTACCAAGATATGCACTTTGACAATGAGAATTTATCAAATGATAGTAGGAATATTGACAACGAGAATATATCGCATACTCATAAACTAACTCGACAAATATCAAATATCCTCCATAGTTTATGATAAAGACGATTTTACTCTCAAAATAGCCAAACACAGATTTATCCATGGAAGCATGCACAACATGTTTTAAATAACTCATGAAAATACTAGATGCATTAGTTAATCTAACAGAAATAACTATCCACCTATACAATTCACATGTTAACACAATTTTCCATTTATCACATTCTCTTAAGCTAACTTGACTAGGCAATATCATCACATGGTCATCAACACATGTAGATAAAATACAAGTACTATGCAATTTATCAAACATATTATCTAAACAAAGAAAATAATCTTGATACTTGTTTACCAATTCAAAATCAACGAACAAGCTCAGCTTCCTATCTTCCTTAGGTACTATGATCTCATGAATAGCACACGCACTAATGCTTTCTCCCACGATACCCGCCTTGATGAAGTTGGACTCCATTAACTCTCCAACCCGCCTTGGTAACTCCGTTGTCTCCTCGGGAATACTACAAGCTGGCTGATATGGAACGATAGCTCAGGGTATATCCTCAATCACCTGTATAAGAGACACTACAGAACTAGACAAAGAAGAGTTAATCTGGTTAGTATTCAAAAGCGTCATCTTGTACGAATGTATAGTCATTGGCTTTTCAAAATACAACTCACTTTCCAACTCACTCTGCTCTCTTTTTTCACTCTTACTCTCTACTGTTTCTTTCTCTTGTTTGTTTTCACTCGCATTCTTTTTATTCTCTCGTTTCTTTTCATTCTCTTTTTCACACTTTTCTTTTTCACACTCAATCTCTTTTTCAACTTCTTTTTGTCGTTCACTTTCTCGCTTTTGATCACAATCTTTTTGTATAATCACTAAATCTTCATGGACCTCATCATGTACACTAGAACCTAACAATTCTCCTTGGATGGCATACTCTATTCCATCTTCTTCCTTTTTCGACTGATCTTGCTCCTTTTGTACCTTAGAGATGTTTTGATGTTGCTTCAAATGATCGTCCCTTATCTCATTATATGTTCTCATGATGTCCTCAATTGATACCGGCTCAATATACGCCCTAGGAGTTTCTCGTGGTTGTCTCCGATGTGAATCTCCATGTCTACGAACCTTCTTTCCATTATCACAAGTTGAACGCCTTGAAGGTTGCTCTACAGGTTTCGGAGATCCATGTTCATTCCTTCTACTAGGTTGTCCTGGAGCATACCGCTTTCTCATCACGGTTTTTAATTCTTCCCACGTCTCGATCGGACGCTCTCCGTACCTTTTTCTGCTACGCATAAATTCAGCCCACCATGTAGCTGCATAATCAAAAAAATCTTGAACTGCAAGTTTGAACTTCTTGTATTCGGAATAATTATGATAGCCAAACTCTCGTTCCTTCCTTTCCTCCCAACTCAAATAAACTTCAGGATCGCGCCTTCCTTGAAAGGATCTCTTTTGCCACTCATAATTATTTTCACAATTATATCCATACATGATTGCTGCAAAACAAAGGTTAGTAGATAAAAAATTTCCTCACACACTCCCTTACGTGTTTCGCTCAAACAATGTATCACATAAATATGAAAACACTCGTGTATCACACAATTAGGCTTTTATCCTCAATTGATCTCACACTCTTGCCTTTTACCTCTCAAATTCCCTCTTATAGGTTCTTTTTGAATTCGCCAAATAAATATCTCAGCTTTTCTATCAATTCAACAAGAACTTATCACAAAACAAAATATAGCAAGTGTGACGTACAATAACCACCAAATTTTCACGATCACCAATTAAGATCCTCTTGAGTGAAACCTTAATATCTTCAAATTTCACAAATTCCAACAATAGAGCCAATGATAGCTTTTTCAATATAATCCCAATATTCACGAAACTTATGAAACCTAAGCAATTGCAATAATAATTTTTTTTCCTTGTTTTTTTCTTTCTTTGAATATATAATCAACACGAAAAATAAAGATAAACAACTAGCTAGAAAACGTAGCTTTGATACCAAATGATAGACTCCACGGCACGCTTGCGTGAGGTGGTCGTCGCCTGGATCGTTTCCAGCAAGTTATGAAGGTGGAACGCTCACAACACCTTAACCCTTCGCCTATATTGAGACGAGAACCTTGGTATAATTGCTTTGCGCTAGGAAGCTTGCGTTGAATGGACACCAACGACACCTAAACCCCGTGTTTATAGAGAAACAGGAAACCTTGGTATAATCGACTATTGATGGTTCGGTAGAATGACACCATAAACAACTATGATCTGTTGAATGATAAGTCGATAATTGAATCTCAAGAAAACTAAGAAAATAATCTAGGAATTCTTAAAGAACCAAAAGATGAGAAGAATCTCATAATAATTTCATTAATCAAAAGTGTAGTCTCTTTGTACATAACTCATGTATTCTATTTATACTAATAACATGAAACCCTAATCCTATAAGGAAATAAGAATTTGAATTAGAAAAGAAATCTTAGCTAGAAAACAATATGGAAATCAAATCTTATCTAATAAATATCCTAGTTACAAAAGAATAGGAAAAGATCCCCAAAAGATTACATTAAATCTGATAAAACGCGTCCCCGGGATCCGTGTCTGGGCTTGGACACCGGGGCGTCCAACTTGCACTAGATGCCGACGCCGGGGCTTTCAAGGCCAGGAAACATTCTGTATTCCAAAGCTGGGGCTTCCATTTCCAAGGCATTCCGGACGCCGGGGCTTTGAGTCCCATCTTTGAAAACATCCACGATTCGCACCAAAATTCTGTTGCGACATCCTTTGGAAAAATGGCCATAACCTTTGATTCGGGAAGAGTTACGGAACCTACCACCTATCAAATCGAAGATCTCGACGAGATCTACAACTTTTATTCTTTGAGAGTTTAGAGATATGGGTTTTAAAAAGATCGAAATTGGATCCGAAGTGACTGCTACATAAATGACATCTCCAAACTCCTCAATCTCCATTCCAATCACCCTTGCACCAACTTCCATTGTTCCGTACATTGCACGATGCCTTGACTGGCGTTGTTTCGGCCTTACTAAATAGATGGTATCTAGTAATCCCAAATCATATGATTGATCCTCTCCTCGCCGTTCATATGAATTTAGCTCCACTGTAAGCATCCTTGAGTAGATTCTAGTCCAATTACTTGAATTCGTTTGTTGAACCCTTGAAGCTTGAGCAAAGCCGATGACGCTTGATGCGAGCCTGGTCAGGATCTCATCAGGTTAAGACCTAGTTATGATAACATGCGAGAGTATAGATTATTGTGGGTTATTAATCGGATTAAGTGACGTGTGTCTTATTAATTATCTGCAATAATAGGTATCTTGATAGTAGTTGGGATAGACATATCTAATTACCGCATGCAACCAATTGAGAATCTAGTCTTAATGACTTCCGATGTGAAAGTTGGTAATTGAGGGGACGGTTAATGAGATTTAGTGACACGTGTCTATTAATCATTCCTGAAATTAGTCTCTTGATAGTGTATAGGATAGACATATATCTATGCAACGCTTAGGAAGATTCGTGATTGACCATCGACAGAGGCTCTTATGAAGTTTTGATTTCTCGGTTGTCAATTCGTATGATATAACTGATTGAAAAGAGAGAGTTAGGAGATTCAATTGACGTGTTGGGGGAAATTGTAATCTTAGACCTTTCTATCTTGATATTTTACCGCATTTTATTCATTACTTGACTTGTGAACTCAATCAATTAATAAAAATTCAAACCTTCATCGTTTAAATTAGATCAAATTGATATACGATTAGTACTTGGTTATTATTCATCACAATTCCTTGTGGGTTCGACTCATATCTTATCATATATTACTTGTGGACCGTGTATACTTGCACATGTGTGTTTATCGATTGCTAAATCGACCAACAAGTTTTTGGCGCCGTTGCCGGAGAATTATTTTCTAATAATTATCCAATATCAATTTCAATCGACTTGGTCTTTTTTTTTAGACTTGTAAATAATTTTTGTTTTGTTTTTGTAGGTATTCTTGATTTGTATGCCATGCTCACGAGGTCTTGAGTTAATCCCTTACGATCTCGAGATCCAGAGAAATATTCGAAGACTACGAAGAGACAAAGTTCGGGGTATACCCAATCAAAATACCATGGCTGAGGAGGAGCCTAAATCCTTGAGGGAGTATGCCATGCCTCTTTTCACAGATTTGTACTCAAGCATTTCTAGGCTAGCTATTGAGGCCACCCACTTTGAAATTAAGCCAGGCACCATCCAAATGGTCTAAAACTGTTTGCAGTTTAGTGGGTTGTCCAATGATGACCCAAATGCTCATTTGGTGAATTTTCTGGAAATCTGTGACACATTTAAGTACACTCAAGTCACTGATGATGCAATTAGACTCCGATTATTTCCTTTCACCCTTCGTGACAAGGCAAAGAGTTGGCTGCATTCGCTTCCTTTGGGCTCAATTACCAAATGGGATGACTTAGCCCAGAAATTTTTGGCAAAGTTCTTCCCACCGGCGAAAACTACAAGATTGAGAAATGACATCACTTCGTTTGTTCAATATGATCCTGAGTCCTTGTATGAAGCTTGGGAACGATTCAAAGATCTAATAAGGAGATGCCCACACCATGGTTTGCCTCAATGGTTGCAAGTTGAGATCTTCTATAACAGGTTGACCAATGCCACCCGATCAAGTGTCAACGCAGCTGCAGGTGGTAGTTTAATGGGAAAGAGTTTTGCGGATGCCTATAAATTATTGGAAACCATGGCTGCCAATATTTATCAATGGCCTTCAAAGGGGAAAATGCCATAAAAGGCAGCAGGAAAATTTGAGGTTGATCCTTTCACTTCAATAGCCGCGCAGCTAGCCGCGCTTACAAAGAAAGTGGAAACTTTAGGAACTCAATATGTGCAGAGCATTTCTGAAACTTATGACTTATGTGTTGGGAATCATCCTACCGAGTAATGTGCAATCAATGCAGAATCCGTACAGTTCGTTGGTAATTACAATAGGCAGCAAAACAACCCTCACTCTAACCAATACAATCTTAGATAGAGGAATCACCCAAATTTCTCATGGAGCAACAACAACACCACCCAAAACCAATATTCAGCTATCAGGCATCAATATCCTCTAGGATTTCAAAACCAAACTCAACCACATCATCAACCCCAATCACACCAACAAGCCTCAAACCCACCCTTGCCTCAACAGGAGAAAAAGCCTAGTGGGGAGGAGTTATTGACCCAAATAGTTGCATAAAACAGCGTTTCGATACGGAATCTAGAGCTTCAGCTAGGATAAATAGCTAGTGCTCTTAATATCCGTCCTCCAGGTGCCTTACCTAGTGACACTGAAGTCAACCCGAAAAGAGAAGGTAAGGAGCATTGCAAGGCTGTGACTTTGAGAAGTGGGAAGGAACTACTGGAAGTTGTGAATAAAGTTCCATCCGAAACAGTGAATGCGGATGCGAATGTGGAGAAAGAGGAAGAAAAGAGAAAAGAAGTAGAAAAGAAAGAAAAGGAGCCCGTGTCAAAACCAGAGGGGAGCAAGCAAGACCCTATGTATCCACCATGCCCGTTTCCACAACGTCAGCAGAAAATAAAATTGGATAAGCAATTCTCTAAGTTCTTGGAAGTTTTCAAGAAATTGCACATAAATATATCATTCGCTGAGGCATTGGAACAAATGCCTAGTTATGTGAAGTTCATGAAAGACATCTTATCAAGGAAGAGAAGGCTTGAAGATTTTGAGACGGTGGCACTAACCGAAGAATGTAGTGCTGTTTGACAAAGAAAATTACCACCAAGGTTGAAAGATCCGGGGAGTTTCACAATTCCTTACACAATTGGTAATCAATTCTTCGGCAAAGCCCTATATGATTTGGGAGCAAGCATCAATCTAATGCCACCCTCAATTTATCAACAGCTGGGATTAAGTGAGGCAAAACCTACAAATGTTACATTACAACTTGCGCATAGGTCTCTCACATACCCAAGAGGCATAGTAGAAGATGTGCTTGTCAAAGTGGACAAGTTTATTTTTCCAGAAGATTTCATTGTCCTTGATTTTGAAGATTTATTATCCTTGGGTGACCAGTCTTAGCCACGGGCAGAACTTTGATTGATGTGCAAAAGGGAGAGCTAACCATGCGTGTCCAAGACCAAGAGGTAACTTTTAATGTTTTTAAAGCAATGAAGTTTCCTAATGTGCAGGATGAATGCTTTAGGATGGACTTGATTGACGAAGAGGTGAATGAGGTGTTCACAGCAAATTATGTTATCGATCCTTTTGAAGAATTACTTGGCGAGTCACTTGAGAGTGAACCTCTTTTTCTTAATGATATGGTGAATGCGCTGAATATTCCCCCACGTTTTATCAAGTTTAAGCAACAATTTGAACCATTAGATAGACCATGCAGTTCTAGTGCCATTGCAAAATCCTCATGGGAGGAGCCACCCACCTTGGAGTTCAAACCATTGCCTATCCACTTGAGGTATGCGTATTTGGGTAATGCTAGTACTTTGCCTGTTATTGTGTCTGTTTCACTTGATGATGTGCAGGAAAATAAATTGCTAAGAGTGCTACGGGAGTACAAAACAGCTCTAGGTTGGTCCATTACCGACATCAAGGGAATTAGCCCTGCATTTTGCATGCACAAGATTATATTGGAGGACGAGGCCAAACCTGTGGTTGAGCATCAGCGTAGATTGAACCCCGTCATGAAGGAGGTGGTCAAGAAGGAAATTATCAAATTGCTCGATGCCGGCATCATTTATCCCATCTCAAACAGTCCATAGGTCAGTCCAGTGCAATGTGTTCCAAAGAAGGGAGGCATGACAGTGGTTTCTAATGAAAACAACGAGTTGATCCCAACTAGAACTATCACCGGATGGAGAGTTTGCATGGACTACAGGAGGTTGAATAAGACTACATGCAAGGATCATTTTCCGCTTCCATTCATTGATCAAATGCTAGACAGGTTAGCGGGACATGAATTTTATTGTCTCTTGGATGGATATTTAGACTACAACCAAATTGCTATTGCCCCCGAAGATCAAGAAAAAACGACATTCACTTGTCCATATGGGACATTTGCTTTCAGAAGAATGTCGTTTGGGTTATGCAACGCACCCGCTACTTTCCAAAGATGTATGATGGCAATATTCTCCGATATGGTTGAGCAAGGATTGGAGGTTTTCATGGATGATTTTTCAATTTTTGGAGATTCATTCGACTTATGCCTTGAAAACCTTGTCAAAGTGCTAAAACGATGTGTTGAAACAAATCTGGTGCTAAATTGGGAGAAATGCCACTTCATGATGCAAGAAGGCATTATTTTGGGGCATAGAGTGTCTTCAAAGGGGCTTAAGGTTGATAAGGCCAAGATTGAGACCATTGGGAAACTTCCTCCACCAACCAACATCAAGGGCATTCGCAGTTTCCTTGGACATGCTGGATTTTATAGGCGATTTATTAAAGATTTCTCCAAAATTATAAAACCACTGTGCAGCCTTCTTGAGAAAGACACTCCATTTGTCTTCGATCAAGCATGTTTAGAGGCTTTTGACTTACTAAGGAAGAAGCTTGTAAGTGCTCCTATCATCATGGCCCCGGATTGGGATCTTCCGTTTGAATGGATGTACGATGCTAGTGACTTTGCAATTGGTGTTGTTTTGGGCCATCGCAAAGACAAGGTGTTTCATGTGATCTATTATGCTAGCAAGACACTAACTGGAGCACAACTTAATTATATAACCACGGAGAAGGAATTGCTTGCTATTGTCTATGCCTTTGACAAATTTCGTGCTTATCTCATTGGCACCAAGGTCATTGTGTACACTGATCATTCAGCTATAAAATACTTGATAGCAAAGAAGGATGCAAAGCCACGTTTGATTCGATGGGTTTTATTGCTTCAGGAGTTTGTCTTGAGATTCGGGATAAGAATGTGACGCCCCCAAATCCGGGTTACCTTAACCTCGGGTCTGATGCATTACTGTGCCACTCATATGCTTAATGCGGAATAATCATATATTTACATTGATATAATATAAATATTATCGTCCCAAGCCTCGAAACCATAACTAAAACATGATCTTACTACATGAATGTAATTACAAGATTATTACAACATGTTCTCATCTAATCTCAGAAACGAAGACCTTAACTAACACATCATTTAATAATCATTACAAATTTAATACTACTCCTGCTGTATATATAACAGTCCATATCAATACAAGCATTAACAATTACTACCTCAAACTCTTCTCAATCTCAGGTTTTGTAACTTTTAACTCAAACACTTATGATCAAGGTTTAATAAATACCATTGATCATTTACAAAAAAAACTCCTATATGAACGCAAGGTTCAGATCCTGACTTTATTTAATCCCTGAATATTCACAAAGTTGTTCAACAAGTATACATTCGTTATAAAGATGTCCTTTGTACATCATTGTCATCCTTCTAGTTTACTATAACAAGTAACTAACATAATCACATCTTAAATACTATAATGGATAACCTTCATTTTTAACTAAAGGTTTACATAGTCAAATTCACGTACATCATATACTGTCATCACAGCTAAATAATTACAATAAAGAAACATGTAGCAACCTTTTTGTATCTCTGCGCCTCTAATCCTTATCATCACGATATCAAGATAATTGCATTGCATTGTAAATATGCAAAAGTTTTATTTTTGCAAAAATGAGCACGACGGCTCAAGCAAGAACTAACAGTTTTCACATTTCATGCTTCACGTAACACATAAGTTCGCATTTTTATCCATGCATCATGGTTCTCATATTATGCATCTTACTCATGCATTATAAATCTTTTGTAATTCATCTATATATATGCATCATGCATCTCATAGCATACCTCATGCATCTCATATTGTATGTTTACAATAATTCAAGTTCCACATTGAACAATATAGTCACATAATTGCACATTGTGCACACTTTAATTGATACAATCCTGACCAGGCTCGCATCGAACAACATTCATTCAACTCGAGTTCAAGAGGTTCATCAGTTAATCGCGAGTGATTGGGCTGAAATCCATTCAAGGATGCATACATTGGAGCTAAATTCATATGAACATCAAGGAAAGGATCATTCATGTGATTTGGGATTGCTAGATACAACCTATGTAGTAAGACCAAATCAATGTAAGTCAAGCGTTTGAGTTCGTGTTCACTATGTTCGTTTGTATCGTCTAATCATCGACAAAGTTAGATTTCAATTCATGGAGGGATTAGAGTTCTTACATGGTGGATGTTCAAGCATGATGAGTTTAGATTGCTCGGAGCGAAGGAATCGGTGAAAATTATTCGGGATGGAAAACAGGGATCTCGCCCCGGCGAGCTTTCCAAGGCTATTTTTCTCGCCCCGGCGAGAACTCCTCTGGATATTTTCGCCCCGGCCCAAACTGAAGCCACCCCGGCCAAGACTTCTCTGCCCATCCTCGCCCCGGCGAGGTTTCTAGTACAAGTTTCTCGCCCCGGCGAGAACAACCAGATTTTATTGGCGCGTTTTTCGAGGCACGCGGTTTTTGGCAGATTTCTTTCTTTTATTTTAGGGATTTACATATATTTTAGATTTCTATTGTAATTAGGATATTTATTAGATATGATTTGTTTTCCATATTAATTAGTTAGGTAGAATTTGATTTCCAATTGGATTTCTATTCTTTTTAGGATTTAGGGTTTTTTTAGGGTTTTATTCTATTAGTATAAATAGAATACATGGCTTATGTAATTATGACTACACTTTTTTGATTAATGAAATTATTGAGAGATTCTTCTCATCTTTTGGTTCTTTAAGAATTCCTAGATTAATTTCTTAGTTTTCTTGATATTCAATTATCGATTTATCATTCAACAGATCATAGTTGTTTGTGGTGTCATTCTACCGAACCATCAATCGTCGATTGTACCGAGGTTCCTGCTTCTTATAAGCATAGGGTTTAGGTGCCGTTTGTGTCCATTCAATGCAAGCTTCCTAGCGCAAAGCAATTATACCAAGGTTCTCGTCTCAATATAGGCGAAGGGTTAAGGTGTTGTGAGCGTTCCACCTTCATAACTTACTGGAAACGATCCGGGCGACGACCACCTCACGCAAGCGTGCCGTGGAGTCTATCATTTGGTATCAAAGCTAAGTTCCTAACGAGTTACTTATTCTTTATTTTACTTGTTGAAGAGTAAAAAAAAGAGTATTAAAAAAATTTCTTTCAGTTATTTCGTTTGATTGATATTATTGGGAAAAATTATTATTGTTGCAATTTTCTGGGTTTCATAAGTTTCGTGAATATTGGGATTATATTGAAGAAGCTATCGTTTGGTTCTATTGTTAGAATTTGTGAATTTTGAGGATATTGGAATTTCACTCAAGAGGATTCTAATTGGTGATCGTGAAATTTTGGTGGTTATCGTACGTCACACTTGCTATATTTTGTTTTGTGATAAGTTCTTATTGAATTAAAAAGAAACTGTGATATTTATTTGGTGAATTCAAAAAGAACCTATAAGAGCGAATTAAAGCGGTACAAGGCAAGAGTGTGAGATCAATTGAAGGTAAAAGCCGAATTGGGTGATACACGAGCGAATTCATAATTGTGTGATATACTGTTTGAGCGAAACACGTAAGGGAGTGTGTGAGGAAAATTTTTTTATCTACTAACCTTTGTTTTGCAGCAAATATGTATGGTTATAATTATGAAAGTGCTTATGGGTCTCGAAGGAATACTTTCCAAGGCAGGAATGATCCAGATGCTTATTTGAGATGGGCGGAAAAGATGGAGCGAGAGTTTGACTATCATGGCTATTCCGAGCGGAGGAAGTTCAAACTTGCGGTTCAAGATTTTTCTGATCATGCAGCTACATGGTGGGATCAATTTGCGATTAGTAGGAGACGATGTGGAGAGCATCCGATCGAGACATGGGAAGAATTAAAAATTATCATGAGGAAGCGGTTTGTTCCAAGATAGCTTAATCGGAGTAATGAATATGCAACTCCAAGATATGACGACCAACCTTCAAGGCGTTCAAATTGGGATGATGAAAGGAAGGATCATAGGCATGGAGATTCACATCAGAGACAACCACGAGAAACTCCTAAAGTGTATAGGGAATCGGTATCAATTGAGGACATCATGAGAACGTTTAATGAGTTAAAGGATGAGCATTTGAAACCACAACGAGTCACTCTTAAGGCACAAAAAGAGCAAGATCAACTGCAGGAGGAAGAAGATGTAAGAGAACATGCAGTCCAAGGAGAATTGTTAGCTTCTAGTGTGCTAAATGAAGTCCATGACCAAGAGCAAGAAATTGAATGACAAAAAGAAAGTGAAAAAGAAATTAAAAAAAAGATTGAGTGTGAAAAAGAAACGTGCGGAAAAAAGAATGAAAAGAAACGAGAGAATAAAAAGAATGAGAGTGAAAACAAACGAGAGAAAGCAACAGTGGAGAGTAAGAGTGAAAAAAGAGAGGAGAGTGAGTTGGAAAGTGAGTTGTATTTTGAAAAGCCAATGACTGTACATTTGTACAAGACGACGCTTTTGAATACTAACTAGATTAACTCTTCTTTGTCTAGTTCTGTTGTTTCTCTTATATAGGTGAGTGAGGATATACCCCAAGCTATCATTCCATACCAGCCAGCTTGTAGTATTCCCGAGGAGACGACGGAGTTACCAAGGCAGGTTAGAGAGTTGATGAAGTCCAATTTTATCAAAGCGGGTATCGTGGGAGAAAACATTAGTGCGTGTGCTATTCATGAGATCATAGTACCTAAGGAGGGAAAGACGTTGAGCTTGTTCGTTGATTTTGAGTTGTTAAACAAGTATCGATATTATTTTCTTTGCTTAGATAATATGTGTGATAAATTGCATAATACTTATGTTTTGTCTACATTAGATGATGACCATATGATGTTTATGCCTAATCAAATTAGCATGAGATATTGTGATAAATGGAAAGTTTTGTTAACATGTAAATTGTATAGGTGGATAGTTATTTCTGTTAGATTAACTAATGCATCTAGTATTTTCATGAGTTATTTAAAACATGTTTTGCATGCTTTCACGGATAAATTTGTGTTTGGCTATTTTGATGGTAAAATCGTCTTTATCATAAACTATGGAGGATATTTGATATTTGTTGAGTTAGTTTATGAGCATGCGTTATATTCTCGTTGTCAATATTCTTACTATCATTTGGTAAATTCTCATTGTCAAAGTGCATATCTTCGTAGAATTTATTCTAGTGATTATTGTGGGAATTCTCGTTTTCAACGTTTGTATTTGTATGAAATTCATTCTAGGGTTTTTCATTCACATGTTGAATTAGGATTTGATGTTAATCAATCTTTGCATGGCATGTCGTTAATTGTTAATGGTAGTGATCATGATTCTTCAGTAGAGAAATCTTCATTACATGAGTTGTTGTCATTTGGTAATGTCTTTCCATTAGAGTTTTTATCATTGCATGATTTTGAGAATGTTGTCTTGAATGGGAAAGAATTACCATCATTGGGTATTGAATTGAAAAGTGTTTATCATCAAATTGAAGTGAGATATGGTTTATATGCATGTTTAGTTAAGTCTTTTGGATTAGCTACTGCATTAAATGTTTTCATGTTAAATCATGTGTTACATTCTTTCATGGGAAAATTTGCTAATATCTGTGTTGATGATACTTCGACTTTTGTTGACACTTGGAAAAATTCTTTGGCATATATTGAGTTTGATTGTGAGTATCATAAGTATGCTAGTGAGTTTTTATCTTGTGGTGTTGTATTTAAACTTTCAATTCCATTGATGTCGTTATTTGATTTTGCATTGGTTAATGTTAATGGGAAGGAAAATGTTGAATTTGTTTTGCAGATTTGTGATGGGTTCATACTCATCGAGGAGAAAGGTTTAATTCGATTTGCAAATCAATTCGAACAATGCATGGAAAGTCTAAAGGGAAGTGTTTTGAATTTTGTTTTAATAGACTTTGCATGTGATTTTGATTTATTTGATTTCTTTGTGATTAAACAAAAGGTACTTGTTGATTTGTTTGGCTTTGTGTTTAATCCAGGAATTCAAGAGCACTTGCGAATGCAACGAGTTGAATTTCAAATTTTGGTATTTGACCCGGGTGCATTGGAATAGAAGTTAGTACAAATGATCGAGATCATAAGGTTCACTTTTGATCCGGGAATTTGTCAATGGGTTTATCTACGAATGGTCAAGATCATCAGACTGGTTTTTGATCCGGAAATTCGTGGGTGGGAGATTATGCTACATGAAGAGTTCTACATGCTGATATTTGATCCAGGAGGATATAGGACTTTTCATAGTTTTATTTGCTTTTATTTTACTATATATGCATTTGATTTCTTAGATAGAAACTTTGATTGTGTTTTTGTTTTAGTTACTAAGTTAGTTGGTTTTGTTTTAGTTAGCATTTTGGAAGAATTTGGTTTACGTGTGGAAAAACATCGTGTTGATGTGGACAAGTTCTTGAGTAAAAGAGATCGAAAGATTAAGTTTCGAAGTTGTGTTCCGAGGAGGTTGCAGGGTGTTATGCTGATTCGATCACTGCTTGGAAAGAGATGTTTACAAGTTGTTCATGTCGATATGTGGGAGTTGCCAGATGTTACTATGTCCTTTTGCAGGAGTTGGAGTGTTTAATGACAATTTCCATATTTTTACTTGCATTGTTGATGTTGCTTTCATATTTCTTTTGTAAGTTGAGATTTGGGAGTATGTTTTGTTTGATACTACTAATTTGGTTTGTTTTTATGTAGGATCAGATTGGTGGGTAAATCCTTTTTAAGAGGACGGGATGTCAGATTTGAGGACAAATCCTTTTCAAGAGGAGGGGAATGATACAATCCTGACTAGGCTCGCATCAAACAACATTCATTCAACTCGAGTTCAAGAGGTTCATCAGTTAGTCGCGAGTGATTGGGTTAAAATCCATTCAAGGATGCGTACATTGGAGCTAAATTCATATGAACATCGAGGAGAGGATCATTCATGTGATTTGGGATTGCTAGATACAACCTATGTAGTAAGACGAAATCAATGTAAGTCAAGCGTTCGAGTTCGTGTTCGTTATGTTCGTTTGTATCGTCTAATCATCGACAAAGTTAGATTTCAATTTACGGAGGGATTAGAGTTCTTACATGGTGGATGTTCAAGCATGATGAGTTTAGATTGCTCGAAGCGAAGGAATCGGAGAAAATTATTCGGGATGAAAAACAGGGATCTCGCCCCGGCAAGCTTTCCAAGGCTATTTTTCTCGCCCCGGCGAGAACTCCTCTGGATATTTTCGCCCCGGCTGATGAGGACATGCCTAGCTTGGGCAAGGATGAGAGTTATGGAGTGAATTTGGTGCAAGTTCCAGTTGGTTAGTGACGAGAGCTCGGGCTAAACACTTCAAGGAGGGGATTAACGGATTGATTCAAGAAGCTTGGAAGGATGAAGATTCCAGGATGAAGGCTTTGGAGTTAGAGTCCAAGATCGTGAACATGTTATAATTGTGTATTCCAAGCCAAGAATTGGGAATTAGTCAAAAGGGCCAAAAATTCCAGCCCAGCGCACCCCGCGCCAGTTTTGTGCCTGATCCAGCGCGCCCAGCGCTGGTCATACACGAGTGGTCATACACGAGTATAGCGCGCCCCGCGCCATTTATAGCGCGCACCGCGCCGAGCCGCTTTGAAGACCTGCATACCTAGCGCGCCCCGCGCCAGTCACGTGGTACAAAATCCGAGGAACGCGTTTTTGAAGATTTTATCAGTTTTATTTCCTTTTTTTTTAGGGATTTATCATATCTATCATAATTCTAAGTTGACTAGGATGTTTGTTAGATGGAAATTACTTTCTAATTAGTTATTTACTAGTATTTCAATTTCTTTTGTAATTAGGGTTTATTTCTACTAGTATAAATAGGTTACATGGTTAATGTAATTGATGATCAACAATAATATACTGAGTTTATTCATACTTGAGAGCTATTCTCTACTTTTGGTTCTTTGAAGGATATTTAAGTAGCTTTTCTTAGTTTTTCTTTGAGATTCGAAACTAACTTATCATACAACAAACCATAGTTGTGTGTGGCGTTATTCTATCACATCATACAATCGTACGAAGATTATCGTTGTACTTAAACGAGGGTCTAAGTGTTGTTCGTGTTCCATCTTACGTGAATTCAATTGCTTGATCAAATATATCAAGATTCTCGTCTTCAAATTAGACGTTGGGTTAAGATTTCGAAAGAGTCCACCAATTTGCTTACTAGAAACGATCCGGGCGACGACCACCTCACGCAAGCGTGTCGTGGAGTCTATCATTTGGTATCAAAGCTGCGTTTTCTAGCTAAGTATCTACCTTTATTGTATCGTTGGATTTGTGAGTAAAAAAAAAGAGTATAGAAAATTTTATTTCAGTTATTTCAATTTGATCGTAGATTTCATCTTCAATTCCGTAATCGAGATTGTTGGTACTTATATTCATACCTACTAAAGTTGTTTGTGATAAGTTATTTTGAATTGATTAGTAAAACCGAGGATTTTGCTAGGTAAATTCGAAAAGAACCTATTAGAGAGAATATTTAGAGGTAAAAGGCTTAGTTATGAGATCATTCGAGGGAAAAAGCCTATTGAGTGATACACGAGTGAAACATTAATCGAGCGAAACACGTAAGGGAGTGGTGAGGAAAATATTTTGCTACTAACCTCTGTTTTGTAGGAATTATGTCTAACTCAAAGGATAAGGGAACTTTTGTAGAACCTTCATTGTCAGCTGATATGAAGTTGATGATTGAAGCCATGAACAAGGAATGGGGTAGGAGGTTGGATATGGCAATGGAACAGGTGCATGAGCGCTTGGACCAATTAAGCGTTACTCGAGGAGAATCATCTCAAAACCGTCAAGGAACTCATCAAAAAGGAGTATCCCAACAAAAAGGAGCTAGGGTGGAAGAAACTAATTTCAATGACGGAGGATTTAGTGAAGAGGAGGATCGAGAGTCCGACTTCTTACATCGGAGGCAATGAGGAACTAGAGATAGAGGAGTTCGAGATAAAGAAGATAACAACTTGGATAGTATTAAAATGAAAATTCCAGCTTTCCAAGGGAGGAGTGATCCTGAGGCATACCTAGAGTGGGAAAAGAAGATGGAGTGGGTTTTTGAATGTCACAACTATTCAGAACTCAAGAAAGTCAAACTTGCCGCTACGGAGTTTTCAGCTTATGCAGTTACTTGGTGGGATCAGCTGATGATCAGCCAGAGAAGGTGCGGAGAACGGCCAATTGAAACTTGGGATGAGATGAAGACGGTTATGAAAAAGAGATTTGTACCAAACTACTATCACCATGAGTTAGTTCGGAGCCTACAAAGTCTGAAACAAGGTAGCCGGAGTGTAGAGGACTATTACAAGGAGATGGAGATGTGGTTAGCTAGGGCAAACATCAATGAGAATAGCGAAGCAACAATGGCCAGATTTTCGGCGGGACTAAATTGGGAGATTTCAGATCTAGTAGAACGACAACATTATGTGGTATTGGAGGAAATGGTAAACATGGCTATCAAGATTGAGAAACAGCTTAAGAGGAGAGGTAGCCAGCGTTCGATACCTAATTCGGGATCATCATGGAAGTTTAATGTTGGGAAGCGAGAGGAGAAGCCAGCTGTAGGCAAACCTAAATTTAAGCCAAAATTGGAGAAGACTAATAGGGGAGTGCAAGGTAAAACTGACCCTACTTCTTTTAATCGTAATCGAGATATTAAATGTTTTAAATGTCAAGGTAGGGGACATATTGCAAATCAATGTCCGAATCAAAGAATGATGTTGTTACTTGACAATGGAGAGGTGGAGACTGAGGGGGAAGATAGTGATACTGACTCTATGCCACCACTAGAAGAAGCGGAAGATAGGGAAGTTACTGTATTTGGGGAAGTTTTGGTAACTAGAAGAGTGCTTAGTGCACAAGTGAAGGACGAAAGCAACGAACAGCAGGAAAATTTATTTCATACTAGGTGCCTTGTGAATGGGAAGATTTGTTGTGTCATGATTGACGGAGGTAGCTGCACAAATGTGGCTAACAAGATTATAGTGGAGAAATTAGGGCTTTCCACAACCAAACATCCTCAACCGTATCGATTGCAATGGCTTAACGATAGTAATGAGGTTAAAGTGACTAAACAGGTGTTGGTGCCATTTACTATTGGGAAGTATGTGGATGAAATTTTGTGCGACGTGGTTCCAATGCAGGCGGGTCACATATTGTTTCGTCGACCGTGGGAATTTGACAGGCGTGTGAAGCATGATGGCTTTACAAATGAATATTCTTTTATTCACAATAAAAGGAGGGTTACTTTATGTCCTATGTCACCGCAACAGGTACATGCGGATCAACTTCATCTGCAGAGAGATCATGAAAAAAGAAAAAAGAGCGAAGAAAAGAAAAATAATGAGGAAAAAAATAATGAGGGGAAAAATAAAAGAGAAAAAAAAAAGAGAGAAAAGAAAAGATGAGGAGCCAAAAACAAATATCTATGCAAAAAAGAGTGATGTGAGGCGAGCTTTAGAGGCTAAACAGCCGATGATTATACTTCGGTATAAGGAGGCGTTTTTGAGTACTAACGCTAACGATTCTTATTTGCCTAGTGTTGTTTCATCTCTTTTACAGGATTATAAGGATGTGTTTCTTTTTTTTTTGATAATGTGGAGTTTCCGGGTCCCAACCCGACTAATCTCCCCAGCCCGAGCCCAGGCGGTCTGCTTCCTAGCTTGCGCTTAAGGGGGGCCCGTGGCCACAGCGGAGCATTATTAGTGCCCCTCCAAATGTTGCTAGTGAGAGTCGATCCTGAGTCGTCCGGGTTTACGGTTCGTTCCCAGGGCGGCTTGCACCACTGCGCCACTTGTTGTGGTTATAAGGATGTGTTTCCCGAGGAGCTTTCACAAGGATTACCACCTATTCGGGGAATTGAGCATCAAATTGACTTTGTACCCAGTGCAACCATTCCAAATCGTCCAGCTTATCGGAGCAATCCCGAGGAGACGAAGGAGTTGCAAAGGCAAATTGGCGAACTCATGGAGAAGGGGTTCGTGAGGGAAAGCATGAGTCCATGTGCTGTTCCAGTGATCTTAGTGCCTAAAAAGGATGGGAAGTGGCGCATGTGCATTGACTGTCGAGCGGTAAATAATATTACGGTAAACTATCGACATCTTATTCCACGTTTTGATGACATGTTAGATGAATTGCATGGTTCTTGTGTATTTTCAAAAATTGATTTAAAAAGTGGATATCATCAAATTCGCATGCATGAGGATGATGAATGGAAAGCGGCTTTTAAAACGAAATATGGGTTGTATGAGTGGCTAGTGTTATCTTTTGGTCTAACTAATGCTCCTAGTACTTTCATGAGATTAATGAACCATGTTTTACGTCCGTTCATTGGGAAATTTGTGGTTATGTATTTTGATGACATCTTGATATATAGCAAAAACTTGGGAGAGCATGCATTCCATTTAAAATCTATTTTAGATGTACTTCGTAAGGAAATGTTATTTGCTAACATAGATAAGTGCACGTTTTATACGGATAGAATTGTTTTTCTTGGATTTGTTGTGAGTTCACAGGGAGTTCAAGTGGATGAGGAGAAAATACGTGCAACCCGAGAATGGCCGAGTCCAACAAATGTGAGTCAAGTTCGTAGTTTCCATGGACTGGCAAGTTTCTACCGACGTTTTGTGAAGAATTTCAGCGACATCACAGCGCCATTGACGGAAGTAATCAAAAAGAGTGTAGGATTTAAGTGGGGTGAAGAACAGGAAAAGGCGTTTAAATTGATTAAAGATAAATTGACTAACGCTCCTTTGTTTGTTTTACCTAACTTTGCTAAAACTTTTGAGATTCAGTGTGATGTTTCAGGTTTAGGGATTGGAACTGTGTTGATGCAGGAAGGGAAACCAGTGGTATACTTTAGCGAGAAGTTAAGTGGGGCAGCTTTAAACTATCCTACTTATGACAAGGAGATGTATGCATTGGTTCAAGCGTTGGAAACGTGGCAACACTACCTTTGGCCTAAAGAGTTCGTGATTCACACCGATCATTAATCCTTGAAGTACTTGAAAGGACAGCACAAGTTGAACAAGCAGCATGCTTGATGGATGGAGTTTATCGAGACATTTCCAAATATCATCCGATACAAATAGGGTAAGGAGAATGTTGTTGCTGATGCTCTTTCGAGGAGGTACGTGTTATTAAATACTCTTGATACAAAATTGCTTGGGTTTGAACGAATTAAAGAGTTGTATATTAATGACCTTGAATTTTGTAAAGAGTTTAAATCATGTGAAAAGAATGTTGTAGGTAAATATTTTAAAGTTAATGGTTTTCTGTTTCGAGAAAATAAGCTATGTATACCTGCATGTTCTTTGCGTGAGTTGTTGATTAGAGAGTCACATGGGGGAGGTCTAACGGGTCATTTTGGTGTTGAAAAGACTTTATCTGTTTTGAAAGAGCATTTTTATTGGCCTCATATGAAACAAGATATGGAAATAATTTGTGATAAATGCATTACGTGTAAGTAGGCTAAGTCTCGTGTTCAACCTCATGGATTGTATACACCATTACCTATATCTAGTGAACCTTGGATTGATTTGTCTACGGATTTTGTATTGGGTTTACCTAGGTCTAAGCATGGTCATGATTCTATATTTGTGGTCGTGGATAGATTTTCTAAGATGGCACATTTTATTCCATGTCACGAAACTGATGATGCATCCCATATTGCTGATTTGTTCTTTAGAAAAATTGTGTGTTTGCATGGCATGCCTAGAATAATTGTTTCAGATAGAGATTCTAAATTTTTGAGTTATTTTTGGAAGACATTGTGGTGTAAGTTAGGAACTAAACTGTTATTTTCAACTACTTGTCATCCACAAACTGACGGTCAAACTGAGGTAGTAAATAGAACTTTATCTGCATTGTTAAGAGCTATTATTAAAAAGAACATTAAAGTTTGGGAAGAGTGTCTACCGCATGTTGAGTTTGCTTATAATAGGTCTGTTCACTCTGCTACACAATTTTCACCATTCGAAATTGTATATGGTTTTAATCCGTTAACTCTATTGGATTTATTACCATTACCTTTGTCTGAATATACTAACATGGATGGAAAGAAAAAGGCTGAATTTGTTAGGCAGATACATGAGAAGGCGAGACTCAACATTGAAAGGAGGACGGAGCAATATGCGAAACAGGCCAACAAAGGTCGACGTCAAATGATTTTTGAACCAAGAGAATGGGTGTGGTTACATTTGCAGAAGGAAAGATTCCCAGCTCAAAGACGGTCTAAATTGCTTCCAAGAGGAGATGGTCCATTTCAAGTTCTCGAGCGCATCAATGATAATGCCTACAAATTGGATTTGCCTGGTGAGTATAATGTTAGTGCAACCTTCAACGTTACTGATCTTAGTCCGTTTGATGTAGGTGACGATTTGAGGACAAATCTTTCTCAAGAGGAGAGGTATGATGAGGGCATCTTTGGTTCTGGAAGGGATGACAACCATAGAACGGATCCTATGTGCATGCCGGATGGACCTGTGACAAGAGCTCGGGCTAAACGATTCAAGGAAGGCCTTACAGGATTAATACAAGGCATGTGGAGCGAGGATAGATCAAGTGTAGGGTTCGAGGAGCAGGATTCTAAGGTTTTGCATTTGGTTCTGATGATACAAGCAAACACGCCAAGGTTGGGAATGATAGAAACAAGAGAAGTCAAGAATTTCCAAACTGCAGAGGTCTCGCCCTGGCGAGAAAATCAGGGCCAAAATCCTCACCCCGACGAGAACCTCTCTGTCCATTTTGGCCCTGGCCTAATCTGAAGCCACCCTGGCCAAGATCTCTCTGTCCATTCCCGCCCCAGCGAGAACTTTAGTACAAATCTTTCGCCCCGGCGAGAACAGTCAATTTTGATTGGCGCGTTTTTTGAGGCAGACGCATTTTTGACAATTTGGAATGCGAATTTCTTCCTTAATTTTAGGGATTTCAGTATATTTTCATAATTCTATTGTAATTAGGATATTTTAAGATAGGATTTTGATTCCAAATCAATTATTATTTCCTTTATGGATTCTAGGGTTTCATAGTTAGTATAAATAAGTTTTATGATTATAATTCAACAACAATTCAATAATTATTCTGAGTTTATTCATACTTGAGAGTTATTCTCTACTTTTGGTTCTTTGAAGGATTTCTAAGTAGTTTTCTTAGTTTTTCTTTGAGATTCATATCTAACTTATCATACAACAATCCATAGTTGTGTGTGGCGTTATTCTCGCGCATCATACAATCGTACGAAGATTATCGTTTTCCATATAAACGAGGGTCTAAGTGTTGTTGGTGTTCCATTCTACGTGAATTCAATTTCTTGGTCGAATTATCAAGATTCTCGTCGCAAAATAGACGTTGGGTTAAGGTAACGAGAGAGTTCCATCAAAGTTGCTTACTAGAAACGATCCGAGCGACGACCGTCTCACGCAAGCGTGTCGTGGAGTCTATCACTGATTCCCACCGATCTGCCTCTCCTCGTAACATAAAGTTGGCAAAGGGAACCTTTTGATCATCAGCGCAACGCAGTATATCAAATATCTTCGTCATTTCTTTGAGCCACGCCTCTACCTTGAGTGGGTCCGGCTTTCCGAGAAATTCAGGTGGTCCTAACTCTTTGAACTATTTGGCAATGACCATTCGTAAGTTACCTGCGTTTCCACTGGTATTATAGGCAGAAGTTTCTCTCGTCTGGTTCTGCAAGAATTGCATGAAGTTCCTAAAAAACCCATCATACATCATGTTGTTAGCAGCATGATTTTTTGAGTTTGCAGCAAGATTATTTGTAGCTTTTTGATTATCAGCCACATTAGCCTCATAGTTCACCTCTTTATTTTCAGATGTCATTCTGAAATGCGGTCAAAAAACAAAGGTTAGTTAAAGAACATACTATGTCACTTTTTGTCTCTACAACCAAACCAACTAATTAAATAACAAAATTAGCTTAGGTAAGACACACTAGCGAAGGATTTTACTTGTCTCTCCCTTCCTAGTTCTAATCCCAGATCTCTACCAGAGATCATATCCCTAAGCTCTGATACCAACTGTGACGCCCCCAAAATAGGGTCCACACAACCCAATTTGAGTCGCCAAAAGACAAACAATCTGTGATACCCCCAAATCTGGGTACTTTATTCCCACGGGATTTGGTGTTCACTATTCAATTAAATCACATCACATCTAACTACCCATTCAAATATAAATGAAAATTCTTAATTGAAATAGAAATCTCCCATTAAAGGGTTACAACATCTTGATAACATCAATCCTAGATCATCTAACCTTGAACAAAATATCAATGCGGAAAAACATAACATAAATATCATAAGTCTATTACATAACATCTTTCAATAAATTAAACAAGTCTTCATCACTTGTTTGCTTTGCCTTTGCCCTTACTAGTGGAAGGCTCATCAACTCTTTCAACTTTAGCTGCAATGTTATTATGCAATGGTGAGTAACAATTGCCCAACAAGTAACACAATAAAAATAATAATAACATGCGAATAATCAATGGACACCGGATAATCGAAAGCTCGGCTTTTGAATTCAAGATTAGAAAACAAGAATCAAAAGAACATCTGAGGGTCACAAGACCACGAACTATGTCCTAGGTTATCAAGTATTTCTACTTTAAACCTTTAACAGTCGTAAGACTATATGGACCTTGCTTCTCGTACTTAGGGGGATCAGCCCTTTGTACCATGTATGTACACAACATCTAAACGCTAACGCGTAAAATAATCCCTTATATAAGGGTTGTTCAACTCAGTTTGACATTAGAGTCCGCACCAAAGGAAGTTTGGTTTGGATTTACTTCAATAACATTTCTAGAATTTTGAACGCTCATCAATTATAGACTAATCGAATCAATAAGGGTTCATTAGTCAATCAAGGCTCAATAAAATGTAATTGGTATTCGAGAACCAAAGACTGAATCTCACAAAATATACAATTGAATAAACTCGGTATAACTGAAGTATTATAAAAAAAGAATTAGGATATCTCAATTGGATTCATGCAATTGAATGTATTGGGATAAAGAACTTGCTCAATAAAATAATAGGGTTAGGGAACTTGCACAATTAAAGAGTGAAGTTCAGGAACTTGCGTAAAGTAATAAGTAAGGATAAGATACTTGCTCAATTAGAAAGTAGAGTTAATTTCCTTTGCTTATGGCCTTAATTCTTATATGGAATGGAGGGATCTTGTTTCCCTTTCTCCCACTAATAGTTGGTGTATATTGGGAGATTTTAATGTCATCAAAGATTTTAATGAAACCAATCAGCAGGATATTGTATGGACCTCTGGAATGGAGGAGTTTAAAGAATGCTTACTTTCCATTGAAGTTGAAGATATTCGGGGGACTGGACCTGTATTTACTTGGTGGAATTGTCAATCTAAGCACCTTATCCACAAAAAGCTGGACAGAGCTCTTAGGAATGCTGCCTGGCTCTCCCAGTTTGATGAGGGCATCCGTGGTTCGGGAACGAATGACAATCATAGAGTGGATCCTATGAGCATGCCGGATGGGCCTGTGACAAGAGCTCGGGCTAAACGATTCAAGGAAGGCCTTAATGGATTGATACAAGGCATGTGGAGCGAGGATAGATCAAGTGTAGAGTTCGAGGAACAGGATTCTAAGGCTTTGCATTTGGTCATGATGATACAAGCAAACACGCCAAGGTTGGGAATGATGGAAACGAGAGAAGACAAAAATTTCCAAGCTGCAGAGTTCTCGCCTCGACGAGAACAACAAGGCCAAAATTCTCGCCCCGGTGAGAACCTCTCTGTCCATTCCTGCCCCAGCCTAGTCCATTCTCGCCCCGGCCAAGATCTCTTTGTTCATTCTCGCCCCGGCGAGAACTTCAGTATAAATCTCTCGCCCCGGCGAGAATAGTCAGTTTTGGTTGGCGCGTTTTTCGAGACAGACTCATTTTTGAAAATTTTTATCAGATTTTTTTCCCTTAATTTTAGGGATTTCAGTATATTTTCATAATTCTATTGTAATTAGGATATTTTAAGATAGGATTTTGATTCCAAATCAATTGTTATTTTCTTTTTGGATTCTAGGGTTTCATAGTTAGTATAAATAAGTTTTATGCTTGTAATTCAAGGACGCATTCAATAATATTCTAGGTTTATTCATACTTGAGAGTTATTCTCTACTTTTGGTTCTTTAAAGGATTTCTAAGTAATTTTTCTTAGTTTTTCTTTTGAGATTCATATTTAACTTATCATACAACAAACCATAGTTGTGTGAGGCGTTATTCTATCGCATCATACATTCATACGAAGATTATCGTTTGATCTTAAACGAGGGTCTAGTGTTGTTGGTGTTCCATCCTACGTGAATTCAATTGCTTGATCGAATATATCAAGATGCTCGTCTTCAAATTAGACGTTGGGTTAAGATTTCGAAAGAGTCCATCAATTTGCTTACTAGAAACGATCCAGGCGACGACCACCTCACGCAAGCGTGCCGTGGAGTCTATCATTTGGTATCAGAGCTGCGTTTTCTAGCTAAGTATCTATCTTTATTATTCGTTGAAGTTGTGAGCAAAAAAAAGTATAGAAAATTTTATTATTTTAGTTATTTCAATTTGTTCGTAGAATTCGTTTTCAATTCCGTAATCGAGATTGTTGCTACTTCTATTCATACTGACTATATTGTTCGTGATAAGTTATTTTGAATTGATTAGTAGAACCGAGAAATTTTGCTAGGTAAATTCAAAAAGAACCTATTAGAGAGAATAATTAGAGGTAAAAGGCTTAGTGGTGAGTTCAATTGAGGGGAAAAGCCTATTGAGTGATACACGAGTGAAACATTAACCGAGCGAAAACACGTAAGGGAGTGGTGAGGAAAATATTTTGCTACTAACCTCTATTTTACAGGAAAAATGTCTAGTATCAAAGATAAAGGTGTTATGGAAGATCCTCCAGCAAAGTTTGATCCAAAATTTGTGATGGAAGCTATGATGAAAGAATTCACTAGAAAGTTGGATATGGCGATGGAGCAAGTGAATGAGCGTTTTGACCAAATGAGTGCGTCCCAAGGACCCCAGTTTCAACATCCTCATGGGGCACGTCAGCACGGAAGAACGCATCAAAGAGAAGCTAGACAAGAGGAAAATTACTATGAAGGGGGATTTAGTGAAGAAGAGGACCGTGAGTCTGATTTTATCCATAGGAGGCGAGGAGCAAGGGATAGAGGCGGTAGGGATAGAGAAGATGGCAATTTGGATAGCATCAAAATGAAAATTCCGACTTTCCAAGGAAGAAGTGATCCGGAGGCCTATTTAGAGTGGGAAAAGAAGATGGATTGGATATTTGAATGTCATAACTATTCAGGAATAAAGAAAGTAAAAATCGTCGCCACAGAATTCTCAGCTTATGCTGTTACTTGGTGGGATCAGTTGACGATCAGCCGAAGGAGGTGTGGAGAGCGTCCAATTGAAACTTGGGAAGATATGAAGGCAGTGATGAAAAAGAGATTCGTTCCAGATTACTATCACCGAGAGATAGTTAGGAGTTTGCAAAGATTAAAACAAGGTAGTAGGAGCGTAGAAGATTATTACAAAGAAATGGATATGCTGATGGCTAGAGCAAACATTAATGAGTATGGCGAATCAACAATGGCCAGGTTTTCGGCGGGATTAAATTGGGAAATTGCAGACTTAGTGGAACGACAACATTACTTGGTATTGGAGGATATGGTTCACATGGCTATCAAGATTGGAAACAACTTAAGAGGAGAGGTAGCCAACGTTCGATACCTAATTCAGGATCATCATGGAAGTCTAATGTTGGGAACCGAGAGGAGAAGCCAGCCGTAAGCAAACCCACGTTTGAGCCAAAAACGGAGACGATTAATAAGGGAGTGCAAGGTAAAACTGACCCTACTTCTTTTAGTCGTAATCGAGATATTAAATGTTTTAAATGTCAAGGTAGGGGACATATTGCGAGTCAATGTCCGAATCAAAGGACGATGTTATTACTTGACAATGGAGAGGTGGAGACCGAAGGGGAAGATAGCGATACTGATTCTATGCCACCATTAGAGGAGGTAGAAGACATGGAAGTTGCAATATTTGGGGAAGTTTTGGTGACAAGAAGGGTGTTTAGTGCACAAGTGAAGGAAGAAAGCACCGAACAGCGGGAAAATTTGTTTCACACTAGGTGCTTGGTGAATGGGAAAATTTGCTGTGTCGTGATAGATGGGGGTAGTTGCACGAATGTGGCAAGTATGGTTATGGTAGAGAAATTGGGGCTTTCCACAACCAAACATCCTCAACCTTATCGATTGCAATGGCTCAATGATAGTAATGAGATTAAAGTGACTAAACAGGTCTTGGTGCCATTTACTATTGGGAAGTATGTGGATAAAATTTTGTGCGATGTGGTTCCAATGCAGGCAGGTCACATATTGTTTGGTCGACCGTGGCAATTTGACAAGCATGTGAAGCATGATGGCTTTTTAAATGAGTATTCTTTTGTTCACAATAAAAGGAAGGTTACTTTATGTCCTATGTCGCCACAACAGGTGCATGAGGATCAACTTCATCTGCAGAGAGATTGTGAAAAAAGAAAAGAGAGTGAAGAGAAAAATAATGAGGGAAAAAATAATGAGAGGAAAAATAAGAGAGAAAAAGAAAGAGAGAAAAGAAAAGATGAGGAGCAAAAACTAAATATCTATGCAAAAAAGAGCGATGTGAGGCGAGCTTTAGATGTTAAACAGCCGATGATTATACTTCGGTATAAGGAGGCGCTTTTGAATACTAACGCTAACAATTCTTCTTTGCCTAGTGTTGTTTCATCTCTTTTGCAGGCTTATAAGGATGTGTTTCTCGAGGAGCTTCCACAAGGATTACCACCCATTCAGGGAATCGAGCATCAAATTGACTTCGTACCCGGTGCAACCATTCCAAACCGTCCAGCTTATCGGAGCAATCCTGAGGAGACGAAGGAGTTGCAAAAGCAAGTTGGCGAACTTATGGAGAAGGGGTTCGTAAGAGAGAGCACGAGTCCATGTGCAGTTCCGGTGATCTTAGTGCCTAAAAAGGATGGGAGATGGCGCATGTGCATAGATTGTCGAGCAATGAACAATATTACGGTAAAGTATCGACATCCCATTCCTCGATTAGATGACATGTTAGATGAACTACATGGGTCTTGTATATTCTCAAAAATTGATTTAAAAAGTGGTTATCATCAAATTAGAATGCAAGAGGGTAATGAATGGAAGACTGCTTTCAAAACAAAATATGGTCTTTATGAGTGGCTAGTGTTACCTTTTAGCTTAACTAATGCACCTAGTACTTTCATGAGATTGATGAACCATGTTTTGCGACCATTCATTGGCAAATTTGTGGTAGTTTATTTTGATGATATTTTGATATATAGCAAAAACTTAGGAGAACATGCATTGCATTTAAAGTCTGTTTTAGATGTTCTTAGGAAAGAGAAGTTGTTTGCTACCATGGAAAAGTGCACGTTTTGTATGGATAGAGTTGTGTTTCTTGGATTTGTTATGAGTTCACAGGGAGTTCAAGTGGATGAGGAGAAAATACGTGCAATCCGAGAATGGCCGAGTCCGACAAATGTGAGTCAAGTTCGTAGTTTTCATGGACTCGCAAGTTTCTACCGACGCTTTGTACGGAACTTTAGCGACATCATAGCACCATTGACTGAAGTGATCAAGAAAAGTGTAGGATTTAAGTGGGGTGATGAACAGAAAAAGGCATTTAATTTAATTAAGGATAAATTGACTAATGCGCTTTTGCTTGTTTTGCCTAACTTTACTAAAACTTTCGAAATTGAGTGTGATGCTTCAGGTTTAGGGATTGGAGCGGTGCGCTGATGCAAGAGAGAAAGCCAGTAGCATACTTTAGTGAGAAGTTGAGTGGAGCCGCTTTGAACTATCCGACGTATGACAAGGAGTTGTATGCATTGGTTCGAGCGTTGGAGACGTGGCAGCACTACCTTTGGCCTAAAAAGTTCGTGATTCACACGGATCATGAATCGTTGAAATACTTGAAGGGACAGCATAAGTTGAACAAAAGACACGCAAGGTGGATGGAGTTCATTGAGACATTTTCGTATGTCATCTGATACAAACAGGGTAAGGAGAATGTTGTTGCTGATGCTCTTTCGAGAAGGTATATGTTATTGAATACTCTTGATACAAAATTGCTTGGGTTTGAACGGATTAAAGAGTTGTATGCTAATGACCTTGAATTTTGTGAAGAGTTTAAATCATGTGAGAAGAATGTTGTAGGTAAATACTTTAAAGTTGATGGTTTTCTGTTTCGGGAAAATAAGTTATGTATACCTGCATGTTCTTTGCGTGAGTTGTTGATTAGGGAGTCACATGGGGGAGGTCTAATGGGTCATTTTGGTGTTGAAAAGACTTTATCTGTTTTAAAAGAGCATTTTTATTGGCCTCATATGAAACGAGATGTGGAAAGAATTTATGATAAATGCATTACATGTAAGCAAGCTAAGTCTCGTGTTCAACCTCATAGATTGTATACACCATTGCCTATATCTAGTGAACCTTGGATTGATTTGTCTATGGATTTTGTATTGGGTTTACCTAGGTCTAAGCGTGGTCATTATTCTATATTTGTGGTCGTGGATAGATTTTCTAAAATGGCACATTTTATTCCATGTCACAAAACTGATAATGCATCCTATATTGCTGATTTGTTCTTTAGAGAAATTGTGCGTTTGCATGGCATGCCTAGAACAATTGTTTCTGATAGAGATACTAAGTTCTTGAGTTATTTTTGGAAGACCTTGTGGTGTAAGTTAAGTACTAAATTATTATCTTCCACTACTTGTCACCCACAAACTGATGGTCAAACAGAAGTAGTTAATAGAACTTTATCTGCATTGTTAAGGGCTATTATCAAAAAGAACATTAAAGTTTGGGAAGAGTGTCTACCACATGTCGAGTTTGCATATAATCGATCTATTCATTCTGCTACACAATTTTCACCATTTGAAATTGTTTATGGTTTTAATCCTTTGACACCGTTGGATTTATTGTCATTACCTATTTCTGAATTGACTAACATGGATGGAAAGAAAAAGGCTGAATTTGTTAAGCAGATACATGAGAAGGCGAGACTCAACATTGAAAGGAGAACGGAGCAATATACAAAACAGGCCAACAAAGGCCGACGTCAAGTGATTTTTGAACCGGGAGAGTGGGTGTGGTTACATATGCGGAAGGAAAGATTTCCAGCTCAACAACGTTCAAAATTGCTTCCAAGGGGAGATGGTCCATTTCAAGTGCTTGAACGCATCAATGATAATGCCTACAAATTGGATTTGCCTGGTGAGTATAACGTTAGTGCAACCTTCAACGTTACTGATCTTAGTCCGTTTGATGTAGGTGACGATTTGAGGACAAATCTTTCTCAAGAGGAGAGGTATGATGAGGGCATCATTGGTTCGGGAACGAATGACAATCATAGAGTGGATCCTATGAGCATGCCGGATGGGCCTGTGACAAGAGCTCGGGCTAAACGATTTAAGGAAGGCCTTAATGGATTGATACAAGGCATGTGGAGCGAGGATAGATCAAGTGTAGAGTTCGAGGAACAGGATTCTAAGGCTTTGCATTTGGTCATGATGATACAAGCAAACACGCCAAGGTTGGGAATGATGGAAACGAGAGAAGACAAAAATTTCCAAGCTGCAGAGTTCTCGCCCCGGCGAGAACAACAAGGCCAAAATTCTCGCCCCGGCGAGAACCTCTCTGTCCATTCCCGCCCCAGCCTAGTCCATTCTCGCCCCGGCCAAGATCTCTCTGTTCATTCTCGCCCCAGTGAGAACTTCAGTATAAATCTCTCGCCCCGGCGAGAATAGTCAGTTTTGGTTGGCGCGTTTTTCGAGACAGACGCGTTTTTGAAGATTTTTATCATATTTCTTTTCCTTAATTTTAGGGATTTCAGTATATTTTCATAATTCTATCGTAATTAGGATATTTTAAGATAGGATTTTGATTCCAAATCAATTGTTATTTCCTTTTTGAATTCTAGGGTTTCATAGTTAGTATAAATAAGTTTTATGATTGTAATTCAAGGACGCATTCAATAATATTCTGAGTTTATTCATACTTGAGAGCTATTCTCTACTTTTGGTTCTTTGAAGGATTTCTAAGTAGTTTTTTTTAGTTTTTCTTTTGAGATTCATATTTAACTTATCATACAACAAACCATAGTTGTGTGTGGCGTTATTCTATCGCATCATACATTCGTACGAAGATTATCGTTTGATCTTAAACGAGGGTCTAAGTGTTGTTGGTGTTCCATACTACGTGAATTCAATTGCTTGATCGAATATATCAAGATGCTCGTCTTCAAATTAGACGTTGGGTTAAGATTTGGAAAGAGTCCATCAATTTGCTTACTAGAAACGATCCGGGCGACGACTACCTCACGCAAGCGTGCCGTGGAGTCTATCATAGTTTCCCCAAGGGCAAGTTTCCTATGCTCCTAGAGGGTTATCAGACCACTCCTTGGTCCTTCTTAATCCGGGTTCTCTGGCTAAACGTGATAGGAAACAGTTTCAATTCTTTAACCATATGGTGCTTCTGGATGGGTTCAATGACTGTGTGCTTAATGCTTGGGGTCCACATATCCATGGCAATCCCTTCTTTGTGTTCTCTGAAAAGCTAAAGCGAACAAAAAAGGACCTGGTTTCTCTTAATTGCTCTGCTGGTAATCTTCACACCTCTGTTAAGCTCTCCAAGGATGAATTACATCATGTTCAAGACATGCTCCATTCTTCTCCTCTTGATGCTAATCTTATTGACCAGGAGAAGAAATGTATACACAATTTATGGGCTGCTATTGATAGAGAGGAAACTCTTTTGCAACAGAAATCTAGAGCCGCTTGGCTATCTTTGGGTGATAGGAATACTCCTTACTTCTCTAATTTGATGAAGAGCAGATGGAATTCTAATAAAATCTACTCTATCCTCAATGCGGATGGCATCATGGTTCATGGCCAAGACGCGGTTGAATCTGTGGTTGTTGAATACTTTGAGGGAATGTTCAGCTCTACACATGAATCCATTTACCCCGGCATTGATGTGTTTGGCCCTGTCCCTCAAAATCTGGTCAGTCCCTCTCAAGCTTCCATGCTTTCTGCCCCTATTACCGACATGGAAATCTACAAGGTTCTATCTTCTATGAAGAGAAATAAGAGTCCAGGTCCAGATGGGTTTAATGTTAATTTTTTTCATAACATGTTGGCCTATCATTGGGGAGGATTTTACAAGAGCTGTTCAGTTCTTCTTCTCTTCATGCAGATGCCAAAAGGATTCAATTCGACAGCAATTGCCTTGGTCCTAAAAGGAGTAAACCCTACTTCTATGGCTGACTTCAGACCCATTGCTTGCTGCAACACAATATATAAATGTATTGCAAAAATTCTCTCTAATCGGCTCAAAGAAGTTCTGCCTTCAATTGTTGATAAAGCCCAAGCAGCCTTTGTAAGAGGAAGAAACATCAGTGATAACATCCTCCTTGCACAGGAATTTTTTAGGAATTACCATAGATCGTTTGGCCCCCCAAGGTGTGCATTAAAAATTGATTTACAAAAAGCTTTTGATACAGTTAGATGGGAATTCTTGTTTGACACTCTGGCTCTTTATCAATTTCCTCCCATCTTCGTTACTTGGGTCAAAGCTTGTATCACCACAGCAATGTTCTCAGTCAAAATTAATGGGACCCTGGCTGGGTATTTTGGCAGCTCTAGGGGGCTTCGTCAAGGAGATCCTTTATCTCCCTTCCTTTTTGTGCTTGTCATGGAAATGCTTTCACTGAAACTCAACTTGGGAGCTATGGAACCTGGATTTAAGTATCATTGGTGTGCTAAAGACTGTAAACTGACGCATCTGCTTTTCGCTGATGACATCCTAATTTTTTGTCATGCTAGCCTGCAGTCAGTCACCATCATCCACTCTTGCATCCAGTCATTTTCTCTCTTCTCTGGTTTAATCCCTAATGCCCACAAAAGTCATTGCTATCTTGCTAATACAGATTCGACCACTGACCTGAATATCACAAACCTTCTTGGTTATCCCCATGGCAGTTTGCCCACCAAATTCTTAGGTGTTCCCTTGATTTCTACAAAGCTCTCTTATCGGGACTGTCTTACGCTTATCCATAGGATTTCCAATCGAGCAACTTCATGGACATCCAAAGTTCTGTCTTACTCTGGCCGACTTCAATTGATCAAGTCTATTCTTTTCTCCATCCAATCCTTCTGGAGTAACCATTTCACTCTACCTAAAGCGGTGATAAGAGCTATACAATCTATTCTTTGCAGGTTTCTTTGGAAAGGTTCCTCGCTGGCTAAACATGGTGCACGTGTTGCTTGGTCTGCTATTACATTACCAACTTCTGAAGGTGGGCTAGGTATCAAAAGCCTACTTGACTGGAACAAATCTCTTATCATCCTACATCTTCTGCATCTTATCCAATTCAACCCCAAATCTCTTTGGGCTTCTTGGGCTAAAACTACAATCCTAAAAGACAGATCTGTTTGGCAAGTTCCCATACCCAACGACTGCTCTTGGATTTGGAAACAACTTCTTAAACTGCGACCTCTTGCACAACAGTTTCTGTATTACAGAATTGGTACAGGGCAGAATGTAAGTTTGTGGTTTGATCCTTGGGTCAATGGCAGGGCACTAAATCCTAGCACTAGTCTTGTTTCCAACTCGGGCATCCCTCCTACTGCTCGGGTTAGTCATATTCTTCACAACAACACTTGGAACCTGCCTCAAAGTAACTTCTATAAGGTCATCATGCTTCGCAGACAACTTGGTTCTATGCCTTTGCCTTCTCAAACTGCTAACTCCATTCATTGGGACACTTGGGATATTAAAATTGTCAAAGCCAAACATATATGGGAAAGCATTCGGTCCAGGCAGCACGTGGTAACTTGGAACTTTATACCTTGGAATAAATTACATGTCCCTCGTTACTCCTTCGTATTATGGCTTGGCATCCTTGGCAGGCTTTTAACCAATGATTGTACCATTCTCTACACTGGAAGGCTAATGGACTGCCCTCTCTGCCAGCAACAATCCGAATCCTTTGGGCATTTATTCTTCACATGTGCTTACTCATCGGTTATTCTCAAAGCTACCTTTCAATTAGGCCAGTGGACCAACCTTCCTCTCATTTGGGATGACCTTATAGCATCTGTTACATCCTACCAAGGTGCTACGCTTTCTAGAAATATTCTATCCCTTTCGATTGCGGTATCCTTCTACAAGATATGGGAAGCTCGGAATTCAAGGATCCATAATAACTCCCTAATTCCTCCTGACAGATTGGCAATGGATGTCATTAATATTATTAAATCTAGGCTTTCTACTTGTAACTCTTTCATTAAGGCTACTAATTTTTGTCAATACTATTGCAACTGGCTATTGTAGTTGTCAATGTGTTAGTTCATTACGTTTATAGCCCCTTCATCTGTTGGGATTGTCAGCAGATGCACTTGCTATAATCTGGGGTATGCCCCTTAGCCATTGTACTTTGACTCTTATTTATATACAAACACATTTAGCAAAAAAAAAGATTATAAATTAAAATTCACGTTCTTTAAACAACCTACACATTCCGTTTATAAAGCAGTAACAATGATTAGTTACAATAGTATCAACATTTCAGGATTCACTCTCATCCAATCTCATCTTAATATCTCAATTTTTATTTGATAATCAATGGGTATATGCTTACCATTCATCACAGTATCTTAATATTCATTTAATACATTAGTCTAAGCTTTAAACATGTCTAGGATAACATAACATGACTACAAAGAAATAAGACAAAATTTCATTTTATGCATCTCCCGCCGGGGTGGTGAACCTAAAACCCAACTTCTGCAGTTCGCGAAGAACACAGCAAATGCCAAATTTGGCCAAAGTTTTTCTCAAACAACAAATTTAATACTACCCATAGGTTCTTCACTTTACAGAAACGTATAATAACAATTATAGCATGATTTTATCAAGTTTAACAATTCAAACAACTGAATTTAAACTCATAATTTCCATGTTCTTGTTATTATTCAAAGTTTCTTCAAATTTCATGAAATCACTCATAACAGGTTCGTTATAACACTAAATTAATCCGTTTAAGTTTCGTTCTTTTCGTTTTCATATGCTTAAACATAATCACTCATCAATTTACCGTTTAACATGTAATTCAAACATAAATTTTCATACATGTAAGCCATATTCATATTTTTCTTCTCTGTAAATTTCAGAACTCCAATTAAAAGCATAATCTCATGAATTAACTCAATTAAACCATTTATAAATATCATATAGTAGATTATACATGCATTTAGACAATTATAAACAACTTCCAAACAATGTACACATAAAGTTCAATTATCAGAGAACTTACAGTATACATTCATGGAGAAATTTAAAAACATAATTAAAGCTTGGATTTAAGAAATTACCTTCAATTAGTAGTTTAGATTGCTAGAAAATGATAAAAAAAAAACTCTATAATTCTCCAAACTTCTTCTTCTTCAATTCCAAATCTCACAAGTATTTCTCTCTTTTTCTCTCTGTTTTACTCTGACTTGCTTAGGAAATTAATACGTATATAATATAATGTATATAATTGCTAGGTAGTGGTCGTCAGTTAATTTTCATAATGGGTTACCTGGCTCTAACCTCCACTAAGGCCATGTTTGCTTGTTCTTTTATTCCTCCTTTCCACTTAATATAATAATTTACTTATAATATAGTTTAATGTCACACTTTTAATTAACCAAATAGCCTTATTTAAATTAATTAAATAAAATAGAACAATTCCACATTAAATCACATAGTCACATAATTGAAATTCTCATTTATTGACTATGACAAATCATTAAATCACTAATTAATTATTAAATTAATTAGAATAACATTATGCTTATTTAAATAATACATTTAATCAAATAAGCTCAATTAAATACATACTTTGAATAAAAATTCTCCACATTAATTTAACTAATGTAACACATATAATTAAATTAATTTACCATAAATTCATCAATTAATTATTTAATTTAATAATTAAATCATTGAAAAATATTTATTTAATTCAATAAATATTTAAATTAAATTACAAAAATCTCGTTCGTCACATCTTTCCCCCCTTAAAAGGATTCTGTCCCCAGAATCACGACTCGATTAGTTCGTCCTGTTACATTCTCCCCCCTTACAAAGATTTTGTCCCCAAAATCGCTACACATAGATTAAGCAAATAACTGTGGATAATTTCTCATCATCTAATCTTCGAGTTCCCACGTAGCTTCTTCAGCGTTGTGGTTCTTTCAAATCACCTTGACAGAAGGTATAATTTTATTTTTGAGTACTTGCTCTTTCCTGTCAACTATCTGAACAGGCTCTTCTTCGTAAGATAAAATCTTTTTCAACTTGCAGGGGTTCATATTCTATAACATGCTTGCAGTCGGGTTTGCATGGTCGTAACACCGAGACATGAAAAACATTGTGGATGTGTTCTAACGCCGGAGGTAAAGCTACCTCATACGCAACCTCACCAACTCTTTGTAACACTTCAAAGGGTCCAATGAACCTCGGGCTTAGTTTCCCTTTCTTACCAAAAAGAATTTTCCCTTTCCAGTGAGACACTTTCAAGAAAACGTAGCTACCAGTCTCAAATTCTCGATTCTTACGACGTTGATCGGCATATTTCTTCTGCCTAACCTGAGCGGCTATCAATCTTGCCCTAGTCACTTTGACGATTTCTGCAGTTTGTTGTACCAGTTCTGGTCCTAGTAATTGACGTTCGCCAATTTCATCCCAGCGTAATGGAGTTCTGTATTTTCTACCGTACAACGCTTCATAAGGCGGCATGCCAATACTTGTGTGGTGACTGTTATTGTAAGAAAATTCCACCAATGGCAGATGATCGTCCCAATTTCCTTTAAAATCCATGATGCAAGCTCGTAACATATCTTCCAATGTCTGAATTGTTCTTTCGCTCTGTTCGTCGGTTTGTGGATGATATGTCGTACTCATACGTAACTACGTTCCCATGCATTCTTGTAGTCGTTTCCAAAAGTTCGATGTGAAACGCGGATCCTTATCTGAGACGATAGAAACTGGAATACCATGCCTTGAAACAATCTCCTTCACATACAACTTCGCCAATTGATCTAGGTTAAATCTGATCTTGATTGGTAGGAAATGTGCTGATTTCTTCAGTCAATCTACGATAACCCAAACAGCGTCAAACCCTTTCTGAGTCATCGGAAGACCTACTACGAAATCTATTGTGATATGCTCCCATTTCCATTTTGGGATTTCTAATGGTTGTAGTAACCCGCTTGGCCTCTGATGTTCTGCTTTAACTTTCTGACATGTCAAACACCTGGCTACACAATCGGCAACATCCCTTTTCATATTCGGCCACCAGAAATGCTGTCGAAGATCCTGGTACATCTTCGTACTCCCCGGATGAATCGAATATCTTGAATTATGAGCCTCGCTCAAAATTTCCTCCTTAACCTCTGGTATTGGCGGAACCCAAATTCTTCCCTCGTATCTCAATACTCCTTCGTTATCAATTTTGAATTTTACTTCATCACCTTCAGATATTCTTTTCTTGATTTTCTCACATTCTTCGTCCTGAATTTGTGCTTCCCTAACCTTATCCACCAAAGTTGAACCGGTTCCCAATTGAAATAATTTTTCGTCAGACTCCTCTGGATATTTCACCTCCAACTCCAGTTTTGTCATAGCTGTAATTAGCTCCTCCTGAGCGGTTAACATAGACAGTTTCTCCCGACCATCTCCTCTTTATCATTCTGCTTAAGGCGTCAGCCACAACGTTCGCTTTACCCGGATGGTATAAAATCTCGTAGTCGTAATCTTTTATCAATTCCAACCATCTCCTCTTTATCATGTTCAGGTCCTTCTGTGTGAAAATATATTTCAGACTCTTATGGTCTGTATATATTTCACACTTCTCCCCGTAAAGATAGTGCCTCCAGATCTTCAAAGCAAACACTACCGCGGCCAATTCTAAATTATGAGTCAGATACCCCTTCTCATAGTCCTTTAATTGTTGTGACGCATACGCAATGACCTTACCGTTCTGCATAAGCACACAGCCTAGTCCTTTATGCGACGCATCACTGAACACCACAAAATTTCATGTGCTATCCGGTAGGGACAACATAGGTGTCGTACTCAACCTTTTCTTTAATTCTTGAAAACTTTCCTCACACTTCTCTGTCCAAACGAACTTCACCGCCTTCCTAGTCAAATTCGTTGACGGAGTCGCCATTTTGGAAAAATCCTGAATGAATCTTCTATAATAACCTGCTAATCTTAGAAAACTCCTTACTTCCGACGGTGTTTTCGGCTGATCCTAGTTAAGCACTGCTTTAACTTTTGATGGATCCACCGAAATCTCATCCTTGTCAATCACATGTCCAAGAAATTACACTCGCTCTATCCAGAATTCACATTTTGAAAACTTAGCGTACAACTTCTCTCTTCTTAATGCTTCCAATGTCGCCTTCAAATGCTCTGCATATTCTTCCTTGGTTTTGGAATATATTAGAATATCATCGATGAATACTACTATAAACTTATCCAAAAACGGCTTAAACAACCTGTTCATTAGGTCCATGAATGCCGCAGGAGCATTCGTTAGGCCAAATGACATCACCAGAAACTCGTAGTGACCATAACGAGTCCTAAATGCTGTCTTCGGTATATCTTCCTTCCTTACCTTCAACTGATGATAACCACTTCTTAAATCTATCTTCGAGAAATACCTAGCTCCTTTCAATTGATCAAACAAGTCGTCGATTCTTGGCAATGGGTATTTATTCTTAATCGTGACCTTATTCAACTCTCTATAATCAATGCAAAGTCGCATCGATCCATCCTTCTTTTTGACAAACAATATCGGCGCTCCCTATGGCGATACACTCGGCTGAATATACTTCTTATCTAAAAGTTCTTGCAGTTGTACCATTAATTCTTTCATATCTACTGGAGCTATACGGTACGGAGCTTTCAATATCGGGGCGGTTCCTGGTACCAAATCGATTACAAATTCAACTTCCCTATCTAGCGGAAGTCTTGGCAAATCGTTTGGAAAGACGTCTACAAAGTTCCTTACGACAGGTATCTCTTCTAATTTTGGACTCTCTTTTCGAGTATCAACTATGTAGGCTAAGTATCCCGCACAGCCTTGTCTCAACAACTTCCTGGCCTGCATCATTGTTAGACAACTCGCTTGCCTAGGCGACTTGCTACCATAAAATACTACCTTTGACAGAGTCATAAGGTTAATACGTTTCTTTTGGCAATCAATTATCGCCCCATAATTGAATAACCAATCCATTCCCAAGATAACGTCAAATTCCCCAAGTTTGATTGGGATAAGATCTACAGTCATCACGTTTCTCTTAATGTCCGCCTTACAGTTCTTGTGTATGGTACTAACAGGAATTACCTCCCTATTCGTAATTTCTATGTTCAAAGGGTAATCTAATTCCTCCTTAGGCAAATCTAAATTCTTAGCAAAGTCATCAGATATAAATGAATAAGTAGCACCCGAATCAAACAATACATAAGCATCTATATTATTGATCGGAATGATACCTGACACCACATCACGAGACTGCACGGCGTCTTGCACGGTCATGTTGAAAGTCCTGCCGGTAGGTCGGTTTGTCGGTGTTGATCCAGTTATGGTTAACGTTCTACCAACACTGTTTCCCCTATTCCCTCATGTTCCTGCTCCTCCTGCTGCCTTCTTGGGGCAATCCCTAGCTAGATGATCCTTTGATCCGCAAGTGAAACAAGCGCCCTTCTTTGGATTCGGACAATTCGGTGCTATGTGACCCTCCTGACCACAATTGTAGCAAACCCTCTTCCCCTTCAGGCATATCCCCACGTGATTCTTTCCGCATGTAACACACGCTTCCACTTTCTTCTTCTGATCTCCCTATTGATTCCCAGCAGATCCATTGTTATTCCACTTTCTCTTCTGGTTGTGACCACCACTGTTACTACCACTCACTTTGTTATTCTCATTTTCACCCTTCTTCTTCTTCTGTTCCTGGTTATACTTAGTCAGAGCATCGCTCCCACCTTCTGCGATAATCGCCTTTTCCAAAACTCCGGCAAAAGTGTTCAATTGGAACATTGACACTTTACTGTTGATGGACTCCACAGCACGCTTGCGTGAGGTGGTCGTCGCCCGGATCGTTTCCAGCAAGTTATGAAGGTGGAACTCGTTCGAATCCTTAATCCCTCGCCTGAATATAGACGATAAACCTTGGAATAGTCGATCACGCAATTTGAATGTATGAAGGATGAAACACCAACAACACTTTGACCCTCGTTTAATTCAAACGATAATCTCCGCATGATTGAATGATGCGATAGAATAACGCCACACACAACTGTGATTTGTTGTATGATAAGTTAAATATGAATCTCAAAGAAAAACTAGAAATAACCTAGGAATTCTTCAAAGAACCAAAAGTAGAGAATAATCTCACAAGAGAAATTTTATTAATCTGAATTGTCCAACTATTACATAAGCCATGTATTCTATTTATACTAATAAAATAAAACCTTAAAAAAACCATAAATCCTAAAAGAAATAGAAATCCAATTGGAAATCAAATTCTACCTAACTAATTAATATGGAAAAACAAATCATATCTAATAAATATCCTAATTACAATAGAAATCTAAAAGATATGTAAATAAAAGAAGAAATCTGCCAAAAACCGCGTGCCTCGAAAAACGTGTTAATGAAATTTGGTTGTTCTCGCCGGGGTGAGAAACTTGTACTAGAAACCTCGCCGGGGCGAGGATGGGCAGAGAAGTCTTGGCTGGGGCGGCTTCAGTTTGGGCCGGGGCGAAAATATCCAGAGGAGTTCTCGACGGGGCCAGAAAAATAAGCCTGCGATTCTCGCCGGTGCGAGAACCCTGAATCCCAACTTCTGAGTTTGTTTTTTCGTGCACTAAAAATGCTCTACTATGGCCACGGTACCCCCGGCGTAAGTCGGGTAGCAAACTGCTCTGGTATCGGGCTGGGGAGATTAGTCGACCCGCGGGTCGGAAACTCCACATTAACAAAATAAAAAAAAACTCTTCAGCTTTCTTGGACATCCATAACGTCGTAAGAACGCTAATCCTTGCATTAATTGACACATATCTTCATTAATGATTAGACGATACCAACGAACATGATGAACACTATTTCGAACGTTTGACTTGCATTGATTTGGTCTTACTACATAGGTTATATCTAGCAATCCCAAATCACATGAATGATCCTCTCCTCGATGTTCATATGAATTGAGCTCCAATGTAAGTATCTTGAGTAGATTCTAGCCCAATTACTTGAATTCGTTTGTTGAACCCTCGAAGCTTGAGTTGAGTCGATGATGCTTAATGCGAGCTTGGTCAGGATTGTATCATTCCCCTCCTCTTCAAAAGGATTTGTCCTCAAATCCAGCATCTCCCCTTGAAAAGGATATATCCACAAAACTGAACCTACACCCAAACAAACCAAGTTAGAAGCGTCAAACAAAACATAATCATAATTCTCACCAATCACATGAAATATATAAATAAAATAAGTAAGAATATGAAAATAATCAATAGAACTTCCAACTCCCTCAAGACACAAAATAGCAATATCAAGCATCTTCCTCGAGTTAACATGAATCACTATTGAAGATCTCCTTCCAAATGATGATCGAATCGACATATCCCCGTGTAAGCTCTTCGAATCATAACCTGGAAACTTAAACTCTTGTTCTCTTTGACTCAAACACTTTGCCAAACTAACATGATACTCTTGCACATGTAAGCCAATTTCTTCCATAACACTAAACACATAATAACAAACTAAATTAGAAACTAAAACAAAAACACAATCAAAGTTTCTACCTAACGACATAAACATAGAAACAATAAAATAAATGCAACTAAAATTATGAAAAGCTCTATCTCCTCCTGGATCAAATATCAGTATGTAGAACCCTTCACACTTCATCAACTTCCATCCACAAATTCCCGGATCAAAAACTAACGTGATGATCTCGTGCATTCGCAAATACTCCCAATGACGAATTCCCGGATCAAAAGTAAACCTTATGATCTCGATCATTCGTACTAACTTCCATTCCAATGCACCCAGGTCAAATACCAAAATTTAAAATTCAACTCGTTACATTCGCAAGTGCTCTTGAATTCCTGGATTAAACACAAAACCAAACAAATCAACAAGTACCTTTTGTTTAATCACAAAGAAATCAAATAACTCAAAATCACATGCAAAGTCTACTAAAATAAAATCCAAATAACTCCCCTTTAGACTTTCCATGTATTGTTCGAACTGATTTACAAATCGAATTAAACCTTTCTCCTCGATGAGTATGAACCCATCACAAATTTGCAAAACAAATTCATCCTTTTCCTTCCCATTGACATTAACCAATGCAAAATCAAATAACGACATCAATGGAATTGAAAGATCAAAACCAACACCACAAGATGAAAACTCACTTGCATAATTACAATGATCAAAATCAAACTCAAATAATGCTAAAGAATTTCCCCATGTGTAGATAAAATTCAGAATATCACCAAAATAAATATTAACAAATTTTCCCATGAAAGAATGCAAAATATGATTTAATTTGAAAACATTTATTGCACTAGTTAATCCAAATGATTTAACTAGACATGAATATAAATCATATCTCACTCCAATCCGATGATAAACACTTTTTAAATCAAAACCAAATGATAGTAATTCTTTCCCATTCAAGACAACATTCTCAAAATCATGCAATGATAACAACTCTAATGGAAAGACATTACCAAATGATAGCAACTCATGCAATGAAGATTTCTCTACTGAAGAATCATGATCACTACCATTATCAATTAACGACACATGATGTAAAGATTGACTAGCATGAAAACCCAACTCAATATGTGAATGAAAAACCCTAGAATGAATTTCATGTAAATACAAACGTTGAAAATGAGAATTCCCACAATAATCACTAGAATAAATTCTACGAAGATATGCACTTTGACAATGAGAATTTACCAAATGATAGTAAGAATATTGACAACGAGAATATAACGCATGCTCATAAACTAACTCGACAAATATCAAATATCCTCCATAGTTTATGATAAAGACGATTCTACCATCAAAATAGTTAAACACAAATTTACCAATGGAAGCATGCAAAACATGTTTTAATAAACTCATGAAAACACTAGATGCATCAGTTAATCTAACCGAAATAACTAACCACATATACAAGTTGCATGTAGACACGACTTTCCATTCATCACATTCTCTCATGCTAAATTGACTAGGCAATATCATCACATGGTCATCACCCAATGTAGACAAAACATAAGTACTATGCAATTTATCACACATATTATCTAAGCAAAGAAAATAATATCGATACTTGTTTACCAACTCAAAATCAACGAACAAGCTCAGCATTCTATCTTCCTTATGTACTATGATCTCCTGAATAGTACATGTACTAATGACTTCATCCACGATACCCGCTTGAATGAAGTTGGACTTCATCAACTCTCCAACCCGCCTTGGTAACTCCGTCGTCTCCTCGAAAATACTACAAGCTGGCTGATATGGAATGATAGCTCGGGGTATATCCTCAATCACCTGTATAAGAGAAACAACAGAACTAGACAAAGAAGAGTTAATCTTGTTAGTATTCAAAAGCACCGTCTTGTACGAATGTACAGTCATTGGCTTTTCAAAATACAACTCACTTTCCAACTCACTCTCCTCTCTTTTTTCACTCTTACTCTCCACTGTTTCTTTCTCTCGTTTATTTTCACTCTCATTCTTTTTATTCTCTCGTTTCTTTTCATTCTCTTTTTCACACTTTTCTTTTTCACACTCAATTTTTTTTTCAATTTCTTTTTCACTTTCTTTTTGTCGACCAAATTCTTGCTCTTGGTCATGGACTTCATTTAGCACACTAGAAAACAACAATTCTCCTTTGACTGCATGTTCTCTTACATCTTCTTCCTCCTGCGGCTGATTTTGCTCTTTTTGTGCCTTAAGAGTGACTCCTTGTGGTTTCAAATGCTCATCCTTTAACTCATTAAACGTTCTTATGATGTTCTCAAATGATGTCGGTTCAATATACACCCTAAGAGTTTCTCTTCGCTGTCTCCACTGCAAATCTTCATGTCTACGAACCTTCTTTTCATTATCACAAGTTGAACGCCTTGAAGGTTGCTCTACATGTTTCGAAGATGCATGTTCATTCCTCCTACTAGGTTGTCCTGGAGCATACCGCTTTCTCATCACGGTTTTCAATTCTTCCTACGTCTCGATTGGACGCTCTCCATACCTTTTTCTGCTACGCACAAATTCAGCCCACCATGTAACTGCATAATCAGAAAATTCTTGAACTGCAAGTTTGGACTTCTTGTACTCGGAATAATTATGATAGCCAAACTCCCGTTCCTTCCTTTCCTCCCAACTCAAATAAGCTTCAGGATCGCGCCTTCCTTGAAAAGATCTCTTTTGCCACTCATAATTATTTTCACAATTATATCCATACATGATTGCTGCAAAACAAATGTTAGTACATAAAGAAAAATTTCCTCACACACTCCCTTACGTGTTTCGCTCAAATAATGTATCGCACAATTATGAATTCGCTCGTGTATCGCACAATTAGGCTTTTACCCTCAATTGATCTCACGCTCTTGCCTTTTACCACTCAAATTCCCTTTAATAGGTTCTTTTTGAATTTACCAACCAAATATCTCAGTTCTTCTAATAAATTCAATAAGAACTTATCACAAAACAAAATATAACAAGTGTGACGCACGATAACCATCAAAGTTTCACGATCACCAATTAAAATCCTCTTGAGTGAAACCCCAATATCCTCAAATTTCATAAATTCCAACAATAGACCCAAATAATAGCTTCTTCAATATAATCCCACTATTCACGAAACTTATGAAACCCAAGCAATTGCAACAATAATAATTTTTCCCAATAATATCAATCAAACGAAAGAACTGAAAGGATATTTTTTTTTTACTCTTCAACATGTAAAATAAAGGATAAGTAACCTACTAGAAAACGTGACTCTGATACCAAATGATGGACTCCACGGCACGCTTACGTGAGGTGGTCATCGCCCGGATCGTTTCCAGCAAGTTATGAAGGTGGAACTCGTTCGAATCCTTAATCCCTCGCCTGAATATAGACGATAAACCTTGGAATAGTCGATCACGCAATTTGAATGTATGAAGGATGAAACACCAACAACACTTTGACCCTCGTTTAATTTAAACGATAATCTCCGTATGATTGAATGATGCGATAGAATAACGCCACACACAACTGTGATTTGTTGTATGATAAGTTAAATATGAATCTCAAAGAAAAACTAGAAATAACCTAGGAATTCTTCAAAGAACCAAAAGTAGAGAATAATCTCACAAGAGAAATTTTATTAATCTGAATTGTCCAACTATTACATAAGTCATGTATTCTATTTATACTAATAGAATAAAACCTTAAAAAAAACCCTAAATCCTAAAAGGAATAGAAATCCAATTGGAAATCAAATTCTACCTAACTAATTAATATGGAAAACAAATCATATCTAATAAATATCCTAATTACAATAGAAATCTAAAATATATGTAAATAAAAGAAAAAATCTGCCAAAAACCGCGTGCCTCGAAAAACGTGTCAATAAAATCTAGTTGTTCTCGCCGCGGCGAGAAACTTGTACTAGAAACCTCGCCAGGGCGAGGATGGGCAGAGAAGTCTTGGCCGGGGCGGCTTCAGTTTGGGCCGGGGCGAAAATATCCAGAGGAGTTCTCGCCGGGGCGAGAAAAATAAGCCTGCGATTCTCGCCGGGGCGAGAACCTTGAATCCCAACTTCTGAGTTTGTTTTTCCGTGCAATCCAACCTCGTGTTGTCCCATGATATAACATAACCTATTCAGCTTTCTTGGACATCCATAACGTCGTAAGAACGCTAATCCTTGCATTAATTGACACATATCTTCATTAATGATTAGACGATACCAACGAACATGATGAACACTATTTCGAATGCTTGACTTGCATTGATTTGGTCTTACTACATAGGTTGTATCTAGCAATCCCAAATCACATGAATGATCCTCTCCTCGATGTTCATATGAATTGAGCTCCAATGTAAGCATCCTTGAGTAGATTCTAGCCCAATTACTTGAATTCATTTGTTGAACCCCCGAAGCTTGAGTTGAGTCGATGATGCTTAATGCGAGCCTGGTCAGGATTATATCAGCTGTCTAACCACGACTGCAATCCCTGTTCAAATCTCCTCGCCTTCCTCTCATCGGTATTCACCTGATATGTTGCGAACCTAGCCAACTCGTTAAACTTCGCTGCGTACTCCGGTACAGTCATGGTACCCTGTTTCAGCTCCAGGAATTGAATCTCCATTTGATTACGCGAGCTTGTCGGAAAATACATCTCAAAGAACATCTCTTTAAACCTATCCCATGCTATTACACCCTGACCTCCTCGAACCTTATTCGCTTGCCACCAGTAGTCGGCTTCTGACTTAAGCATGAACATTGCAAAAGCAGTCTTTTGGTCATCACTAACCCTAGCAACGTCGAACACTTTCTCCATTTCCATCCCCCAGGTTTGGGCTTCGATCGGGTTCAGGGAACCCCTAAACTTAGGCGGTCCTACCGCTTTGAAATCCTTAAATGACGTAATGGTGGAGCTTGCGGCTGATTCGCAAGTGCTCCAGCTAAAAGGTTCACCAATTGTTGTACAGGATTAGCATTGGCATCGTTGTTGTGATTGGTAGAGCTCTCCTAAGCTTGTTAACGTGGTTGGCGTCTCAGCGGCATTTTCTGTTTAAGAATATGCGCTTATTAGTTCATTACTCAATTTCTTAAGTGTTTAATACTTAACTCAAATAATTCAGGTGTAACACATAACATCTTCAAATAAACTTGATATTTCATTCATTCAAAGGTCTTAAACATAGAAAGATAGTATTACTGCTATTTACATCAACTATACCGAGATCAAAGAATCTTTAGGATTTAATAGTCATATTCCATCGTTTATAGCCACGCTGGTATTTACATTACTAACTACCATAAATATTTACATATTTTTCAATACGTTTCCTATCACGGCCTGCTAAGGCGTCGAACTGCCTTCCTGTGTTCTTTCTCCATGATACGGAACATCGTCCTGCGATCCAATATATACCATGGCAAGTCCTCGAACTGAACTGGATAGTAGAGAACTCGATCTTGGGCCCTATCAATCGCTGTCTGAAAAGTATAGTCTGTCTCCTCAATCTTAGCTTTCTTTGCCTGTTCGCCTTCTTCAGAAATTTCTGTCGTCGAGCGATATTCATCCAAGCATCCTCTGCTCTAGCATGTTCCACTAACTCCTCACTCAGCTCATCCTTCAATTTCTCGATTTCAAGTTTCATCTTCTCATTCTCAGCTAACAAGTCTTCCTTTTGACTCTTTGTCTGAACTAGCTTCCATTCCACGTCTCCAAGACGTATATCCAGATCCTCAATTTTCTCGTTCTTCTGTTCTATAGCAGTCTGGCGTCTATTTGCCAGTCTCTCCAAATCTCTGACTCTATCCTGCAACTCTATGGTACGGTCATACAATGTATCGTACATCTCAACATCGATAAAGGTAAGGGGTACCTCCTCGGGATCCTCATCATCCTCCTCAGCCTCTACCTCTACCTCCTCAGAATCCTCCTCTGGATCAAACTCAGGCTCATGCTCCTGACCTACAATAGTGATCAATGGAGATGGCTCACTCTGTATCAACTGCTCCCGGATAACATGGATATCACGGGGCTCCTCCTCGCTAGCTACTCGGGGCTCAACCTCCCTAGGCTGACTGAATCCTCTAACATCCAACATCCTGACAACAAAGTTTAAGTTTTAATTAATACTCGGTACTACTCGCGGCACATAGGTTGTTAACACATAAGCACATATCACATAAAGTCTTTTATTATCTTTAATGATTTTTTTTTTTTGCTAATTTGGTTTAGTTGTATAGAATAGAACAAAATATACAAAAGCAAAGGGGTATACCCCAGACTATAGCTAGATCATCTAGAGACAGCCCAATAGAGGAGCTAGCTATAAAGTACAGATCATAAGAAACACATCATAAGAAACAAAAGTTAACTGCCAAAATAGCCCATTACAACCAATTACAATAATAATGACAAAAGGAGGTGGCTTTGATGAATGCAGAATAAGTAGATAATCTAGCTTTGATTGTATTGACCACCTCATTTGCAAGGCCAGCAGGAGGGATAAGAGAGGCCTCATGAAGCTTTTTGTTTCTTGCTCGCCAAATTTTATAAAACGAAACCGCAAGAGATAGACATAAGATCTGTTTTGAGAGCTTTCTACCTTGGAATGTGCGGATAAACATGGTAAGCCTGGGCCAGTCCATAGGAATGTTAGTCCAATCACCTAAGTGAAAAGCAGCTTTGATAATCATAGATGAATAGTCACAGGAGAAAAAAAGGTGATCAAAAGATTCTGGGTTGTTGTTGCATAGCTGGCATTGGATTATTCTCCCTGTATAAGCTTTTGTAATGTCATTAGTTTGGAGCTTGCCTAAGAAACCAAGCCAAAGCATGAAAGAGTATCTAGGCACATGCAATTTGTTCCATACAATTTTATGCCAATCAACACATGGCTGCCTATCACGGATGTTATCCCATATTTGACGAGCTTTTATCTTAGTGATATCCGTAGAGTTCCAGAAGATAGAGTCATTCGAGCTGTGAGGGGCTGGAGTGTTTTCAATGGACCTGCTGATAGACTCCACGGCACGCTTGCGTGAGGTGGTCGTCGCCCGGATCGTTTCTAGTAAGCAAATTGATGGACTCTTTCGAAATCTTAACCCAACGTCTAATTTGAAGACGAGAATCTTGATATATTCGATCAAGCAATTGAATTTCACGTAGGATGGAACACCAACAACACTTAGACCCTCATTTAAGATCAAACGATAATCTTCATACGAATGTATGATGCGATAGAATAACGCCACACACAACTATGGTTTGTTGTATGATAAGTTAAATATGAATCTCAAAAGAAAAACTAAGAAAACTACTTAGAAATCCTTCAAAGAACCAAAAGTAGAGAATAGCTCTCAAGTATGAATAAACTCAGAATATTATTGAATGTGTTCTTGAATTACAAGCATAAAACTTATTTATACTAACTATGAAACCCTAGAATCCAAAAAGGAAATAACAATTGATTTGGAATCAAAATCCTATCTTAAAATATCCTAATTACAATAAAATTATGAAAATATACTGAAATCCCTAAAATTAAGGAAAAGAAATCTGATAAAAATCTTCCAAAACGTGTTTGCCTCGAAAAACGCGCCAACCAAAACTGATTATTCTCGCCGGGGCGAGAAATTTGTACTGAAGTTCTCGTCGGGGCGAGAATGGACAGAGAGATCTTGGCCGGGGCGAGAATGGATTAGGCTGGGGCGAGAATGGACAGAGAGGTTCTCGAGGGGGCGAGAACTTTGGCCTTGATTTTCTCGCCGGGGCGAGAACTCTGTAGCTTGGAAATTTTTGTCTTCTCTCGTTTCCATCGTTCCCAACGTTTGCGTATTTGCTTTTATCATCATGACCAAATGTAAAGCCTTAGAATCCTGCTCCTCGAAATCTACACTTGATCTAACCTCGCTCCACATTCCTTGTATCAATCCATCAAGGCCTTCCTTGAATCGTTTAGCCCGAGCTCTTGTCACAGGTCCATCCGGCATGCACATAGAATTCGTTCTATGATTGTCATTCGTTCTCGAACCAAGGATGCCCTCATCATACCTCTCCTCTTGAGAAAGATTTGTCCTCAAATCGTCACCTACATCAAACGGACTAAGATCAGTAATGTTAAAGGTTGTACTAACGTTATACTCACCAGGCAAATCCAATTTGTAGGCATTATCATTGATGCGCTCAAGAACTTGAAATGGACCATCTCCTCTTGGAAGCAATTTTGAACGTCGTTGAGCTGGAAATCTTTCCTTCCGCAAATGTAACCACACCCATTCTCCCGGTTCAAAAATCACTTGACGTCGACCCTTGTTGGTCTGTTTTGCATATTGCTCCGTTCTCCTTTCAATGTTGAGTCTCGCCTTCTCATGTATCTGCCTAACAAATTCAGCCTTTTTCTTTCCATCCATGTTAGTATATTCAGACAAAGGTAATGGTAATAAATCCAATGGAGTCAACGGATTAAAACCATATACAATTTCGAATGGTGAAAATTGTGTAGCAGAGTGAACAGATTTATTATAAGCAAACTCAACATGCGGTAGACACTCTTCCCAAACTTTAATGTTCTTTTTAATAATAGCTCTTAACAATGCAGATAAAGTTCTATTTACTACCTCGGTTTGACCATCAATTTGTGGATGACAAGTAGTTAAAAATAACAATTTAGTACCTAACTTACACCACAATGTCTTCCAAAAATAACTCAAAAATTTAGAATCTCTATCTGAAACAATTGTTCTAGGCATGCCATGCAAACGCACAATTTCTCTAAAGAACAAATCAGCAATATGGGATGCATCATCAGTTTTGTGACATGGAATAAAATGTGTCATCTTAGAAAATCTATCCACGACCACAAATATAGAATCATGACCACGCTTAGACCTAGGTAAATCTAATACAAAATCCATAGACAAATCAACCCAAGGTTCACTAGATATAGGAAATGGTGTATACAATCCATGAGGTTGAACACGAGACTTAGCCTGCTTACATGTAATGCATTTATCACAAATTCTTTCCACGTCTCGTTTCATATGAGGCCAATAAAAATGCTCTTTTAAAACAGATAAAGTCTTTTCAACACCAAAATGACCCATTAGACCTCCCCCATGTGACTCCCTCATCAACAACTCATGCAAAGAACATGCAGGTATACATAACTTATTTTCCCGAAACAGAAAACCATCAACTTTAAAGTATTTACCTACAACATTCTTCTCACATGATTTAAACTCTTCACAAAATTCAAGGTCATTAGCATACAACTCTTTAATCCGTTCAAACCCAAGCAATTTTGTATCAAGAGTACTCAATAACACATACCTTCTCGAAAGAGCATCAGCAACAACATTCTATTTACCTTGTTTGTATCGGATGACGTACGGAAATGTCTCAATGAACTCCATCCACCTCGCGTGTCTTTTGTTCAACTTATGTTGTCCCTTCAAGTACTTCAAAGATTCAAGATCAGTGTGAATCACGAACTCTTTAGGCCAAAGGTAGTGCTGCCACGTCTCCAACGCTCGAACCAATGCATACAACTCCTTGTCATACGTCGGATAGTTCAAAGCGGCTCCACTCAACTTCTCACTGAAGTATGCTACTGGCTTCCCTTCTTGCATCAGCACCGCTCCAATCCCTAAACCTGAAGCATCACACTCAATTTCGAAAGTTTAAGTAAAGTTAGGCAAAACAAGCAAAGGAGCGTTAGTCAATTTATCTTTAATCAATTTAAACGCCTTTTCCTGTTCTTCACCCCCACTTAAAACCCACACTCTTTTTCATTACTTCCGTCAATGGTGTTGTGATGTCGTTGAAATTCTTCACAAAACGTCGATAGAAACTTGTCAGTCCATGGAAACTACGAACTTGACTCACATTTAGACAATTATAAACAACTTCCAAACAATTTACACATAAAGTTCAATTATCAGAGAACTTACAGTATACATTCACGGAGAAATTTAAAAACATAATTAAAGCGTGGATTTAAGAAATTACCTTCAATTAGTAGTTTAGATTGCTAGAAAATGATAAGAAACTCTATAATTCTCCAAACTTCTTCTTCAATTCCAAATCTCACAAGTATTTCTCTCTTTTTCTCTCTGTATTACTCTGACCCGCTTAGGAAATTAATACGTATATAATATAATGTATATAATTGCTAGGTAGTGGTCGTCAGTTAATTCCCATAATGGGTTAACTGGCTTCAACCTCCACTAAGGCCATGTTTGCTTGTTCTTTTATTCCTCCTTTCCACTTAATATAATAATTTACTTATAATATAGTTTAATGTCACACTTTTAATTAACCAAATAGCCTTATTTAAATCAATTAAATAAAATAGAATAGAATAATTTCACATTAAATCACATAATCACATAATTAAAATTCTCATTTATTGATTATGACAAATCATTAAATCTCTAATTAATTATTAAATTAATTAGAATAACATTATGCTTATTTAAATAAGGTATTTAATCAAATAAGCTCAATTAAATACATACTTTGAATATAAAAATTCTCCACATTAATTTAACTAATGTAACACATATAATTAAATTAATATACCACAAATTCATCAATTAATTATTTAATTCAATAATTAAATCATCGAAAAATATTTATTTAATTCAATAAATATTTAAATTAAATTACAAAAATCTCGTTCATCACACAATCAACTTATTATAATATAGTATGAAATACAACAAGTCATTCTAAGTCCTCACTACAATTATTGTCACATTATTTTACAACATAGTGAAGACTACTATAGTAACTATATCGGACCATCACTCCATTCTCCGACAAGTCCCAACTACACTCTCATTTCCTGAGAAGAACAATAGAAAAAAGGAAAAAGGTGAGCTACGATATTCTTTCTCTCTTTGGCTGGGATTCCTGAGAAAACTTTCTACAAATGATATCACGAAGCATTATGGCTCCGGCACTGAAATCATGTGTCCTTTATGTCAACAATGTTATGAAAGCTATGATCATCTTTTCTTCAGTTGTGATTACTCTAGTGTCATGTGCGAACTGCTTTTAATATTAGGGAATGGGACAACATCCCTACGGATTGGTGTGGGATTATTGCTTTTGTCATTAACTTCCAAGGCAGCAACCTCACCAAAAACATTCTTTACTTGACACTGGCTACTTCCTTCTACAAAACATGGGAAGCTCGGAATATCAAAATTCATAAAGATACTCTCATTCCAGTTTTGACTCTTGCAAAGGAGGTGGTTAACAATATTAAATCTAGGCTCTCCACTTCTAAGTCCTTTCTCAAGGCTACTTCTGTTTGTACTTATTACTGCAACTGGATTTTGTAATTTGTTTTGTTGTTTCCTTCTTATAGCTAGTCCATCTCTTGGCTTGTCTTGAGATGACCTACCTATAGTCTGGGGTTTGCCCCTTTGCCATTGTATATTTGGTCCCATCTAATACAAAACCAAACTTAGCAAAAAAAAGGGTGAGCTCAAATAGATCAATAAATAATATCATGACTAAGATAATGAAAAATAAATTATCTTTAGCCTTCAACAGTGATAAATCAGAGATTTAAAGATAATATAAGTTTTCAATGATAACTGCAGTGTAACAAGCAATCCATTAGAAGAGTCAAGTAGACCATAATGTCTACTATCTTCTCCAATTTAAAAGTTCACCATCAATATTTTATCCCTGTAACACCAATCAATAGTTCATGTTTATAAATATGTAAATCAACAGTTCATCTTTGCACTACAGGCCAAAGATATTTATTTGTAACAACAATCAACAGTTCCTATTCATAATCATGCAAATCAACGGTTCATCTTTGCACTACGGGCCAAAAATATTCATTTTTAATATCAATGGTCATGATCATGCCAATCAACAGTCCATCTTTGCACTACGGGCCAAAGAGAACTTTCACCACGTGTCCTTGCCATACAGACCAAAGACACTCAACAATCATATCGTCTTTGCACCCAGGCCAAAGACATTCACCATAACTTGATTCTTTGATGATTAGTATAAATAACAGTGATATAAAGAATGAACGAAAGTTGTAAGAATAATAAGATAAAAGAATTTATTTTATTTTTCGGTTGATGCTCTCGTAGTGGTGCAGTGGTCCTCATATTTTATTGTTGTTGAACCACAACAAGTGGCGCAGTGGTGCAAGCCGCCCTGGGAACGAACCGTAAACCCGGACGACTCAGGATCGACTCCCACTAGCAACACTTAGAGGGGCACTAATAATGCTCCGTTGTGGCCACGGGGACGCGGGCGCAAGCCCGTATGAAAAGGCTGACCCGGGTTCGGAGGGATTAGTCTGGATGCGTCCGGGATACCCACGGTTAACAAAAAAAAAAGATAAAAGAATAAACATTCGAGATTTGACATTTAATTTGTCAAGAGTCCAATAATATCTAAATTGTCAACATGATATCCAGATATTCGATTAGAGTTCAAGAATAGAATAAATAAGTTTCACAATTCAATTATAACGTGTAAAACGAAATAGGAAGATTCAGATGAAAAAATATTAGATGAGGCACGTGTAAAGCGCAATAGGAAGATTCAGGTGAAAAGATATTAGATGAAACAAATTCACCGTTTGAAGATAACACTGTAGAAACAAATGATAATTTCTTACCATAAATATGAAAGAAATGATATCCCTTACCTTAGCACGTGATTAGATACTGCTTTGATCAATCTATATGTATATTTATAATTAAATTAGTAATTACCACAAATAAGTTTCATAGTGTACACTAACTCGTATATTATGAAATTGTTAAAAATAGACTTGATAATATAAATTTGTGTAGTATACAAAACAGAGTGTTTCAAAATAACTTTTGAAAGAAATAAGTAATATTTCAAAACAATCTTCCAGAAGAAGCTTTTCAAAATAAATCTTCTAAAGGAAGAGTTGTAAAAACTGTGTGATGTGTGCGGGTGCTTATGTAACTATTAAAAAAATTCACTTGAACAATTGGTGCACTAAAACTTAAGGCAGCCTTAGCACCTCAAAGACACTTACACTAATGATTTAGAGAATGGAAGGAAGGATTAAGCAAGAGAGTTATGAAAATCCTTCTGCCAAACCCCCCTATTTATAGCAAAAACTTAACCCAAATTAACATCACCACACGTTTCATATTTTAGGACACTTTTAATCTATACCATTTATCACTAATCTACATGTTGCACATTTTAGAAAACTTTTAATCTACACCATCTATCACCTATCTATACGTTACACATTTTCAGAACACACATTACACACTTTAGGACTATTCCTACACACGTTTCACACTTCAGGACATACATTACATATTTCAGGACACACGTTACACATTTTAAGATTATTATTATTTATTACTCACCATTATTATTATAAATCTATTTTCTATATTATTGTATTAATGTATTAATATCACAGATATCATAGACTCGTAAAGATATCATATACTCGCAATACTGGTAATTAAATCGTTCCTAAGAAAGAGGGGGCTTTCCGTATAAACGGCGTGCAAGTAAATAACCTCTTTCCTTGACAAAACTTTTAGACATTGCCAATAATGCTAACTAATATAATAATATCATTTCAAATAATATAAGTTACTGTGTCGTGACAATTATTGATTTAATAATGTGAAATATTGTGCAGTTGTTACTGTGACAATTATTGACTCAATAATATGAAATACTATGCCATTGTCACTGTAACAATTATTGAATCAATAATATGAATATTGTGAGACTACTACTGTAGCAATTATTGAATCAATAATATAAAATAATATGCGGTTGTTACTGTAGCAATTATTGAATGAAATACTGAGTGGCTACTACTATAGCAATTATTAAATCAATAATCAAAAATACTGTACAATATTATGTGTTACTGTGGAATACCGTGTAATACTGTGGAGTACTGTGTTACTGTGGAATAACGCGTGTTACTGTTCTTTTTATTACCAGGTATTTCAACATTCAACGGTAAAAATTCTGCCGTCAATTTTTAAAAAGATTATTTTTGTCGCTTTCTATATCCGACAGTTATACCGTTGCGGAGCCCACCAATAATTGGTTATTTCGGCGCTATCATAAGAATATTCCCCGATAAAATGAATATTCCTCGACAAACTGTTTACTTCCTATAATTTACAAATATTATCCATAACTTTAATCTTTTATCAAATCAACACCTTACTATTTAAATTTTTTTTTTAAAATCTTATGAATAGATGATGCATTAATTAGTTGTTATAAAAAAAATACATATATGTATCCCTACATAAATAAAAATTTCATTAAACTCCGTGGGGCATTGGTTATACCAATGCCTACTTTTGCAGACTTGCAGTTATGGGGTCCGTATTACTTGCTTTAACTGAACGTGGAAAACGTTTATTAGCTTTGAAACAAAAAACGTGTATTGGTATCGATTTTTGTTATCTTGTTTCTTTTACTATTTTTAACATTTTACATGCATGATTGAAATATTAACGAAAGGATTGATACGTTGACTAGGTTTTGGCCTAGTGATTAAAATTAAAGTACTGTGATTTTTTAAGTCTTTTAATATTATTTAAAAATAATTTCAAGTCCTGTTTTTAAATATAGGTATTACTATTAAACTAAAACACTTAATAAATTTAATAATAAACATGAAACAAAAGTATACTTCTCAAATTTATAAAGTTAGCAATTGGAATTCTTTTTATAGAACGAAGGAAGTAATATTTATGATTACAATGTCTAAAAATAATTAGTTCACATTAATTTTAAAATTTGAAAAATTAATTTAAAAAAGTCAATGCGAAACTCTTTTTATGAAGTGAATAAAGTATTTTTTTTTAATAAACATGCAAATAAATACCCCTATATAAGAGAGAATTTTATAAAAGTACCTGAGAGCCGCCTCTCCCCCCCCCTCCCCGGTGTAAGGTCAATCCTATTTGTATGTACACACATTAACTTATATAGAATTTAAAATTAATATTGATCCTATATTATGAAATAAAGAGATTATAAGAAAAAAAAATACGTGCTAACAATTAAATGATTTTAATCCAAAAATATTAGTTTAAGCGACACTGAACATATTTATTAGGTCTTTTAATACACAAGTTATTCGGTCAGAAAGCATAATTTTCTTTAGAGCATCTATATTAAAGTATTTAGATAAGTTAATTATAATTTTGACGTCTTTAAATATAAAAAAATAATTTATATGTCGATAAATATGTGATCAATATAAAAGTCTAAGCGATAAAATTAAATAAATTAGGATGAGACTATTTTGTCTACCCATATAACAAATAGGTGGACATGAACTGAACCATTTATAAGTTTATTAAGAAATTATTAATCCAACCCCATTTAGCATGGGGTAGATATGGGTTGTCCATTGGGTTTGAACCCATCTTATCAAGTCTAGTCATGACTATTGGGTCTATTTATGTATAGAGATGCTCATAAGTAAGATATCAAGTCAGTACCAAAAAATCGAATCCGTACCCAAAAAATCAAACCGGTACCGATTTTGAATTCAATTAAAATCAAGAATTGATACCGATATTGAAATATCGGTTTTAATACCGGTTCGGTACACTTTTGGTAACAGTTTTTTCGGCTCGATTTTATTTTTATACCGCATTGATAATATATAGTACAAAAAATAAAATTATTATCTTGTCTTCCTATTTTTTTTTTTTTTAAATGTTCTGCCTTCTTAGTCCTTACTTTATAAAATTTGTAAATTGATACTTCATAGTACAAATTATATGATATACTTTATATTTAAGATAAATACATATGATAAATTATGATTGGAAAAGCGACGCAGTATATATATATATATATATAATATAACACATATTCATTAATTCGGAAGAAAACAGGAAAAAACTAAAAAGTCAGGAAAGTTAGCCTTTGTTTCTTATTATAATTGTAATATATAAATATAAATATATTTAAATATTTAATATATTATATATTTTATTCAATTGTTTCGATTTTTCAGTTTTTACCGATTTCTAAATAACACGTACCGGTACCTATACCAAAAAATAAAAAATACCGAAATATCAATACTAAAATACCGATAGCGAAAAAATCCGATACAACTCATATTGGTACCGATCGATTTGGGAAAAAACCAAAAGAATCGAAAATTTTGAAAATCCTTACTCATGTATGGTGGTGGCTCTTCAACTAATTATAAATTTACACATTATTTTGTAAGTTGTTTTTTGTAAAAAATATTGTAAGAGTAACATTACAATTTAACCTTGCCATAAAATTTATCAACATATAAATTATTTTTCATTATTAAAAAATATTTTTAAATTTTTATTTTCACTGACAAAAATAAGTAAAAATAAAATATATAAAAAACAAAATAAAAACAGAGCATCTAACTTGTCGGTATCTCTCTTTTCACGCCCAAATATTTAGAAAGTAAAAATTGAGAGATAAATAGTAGCGTGGCGGGGTATCAGAAAAGCCCAACAACTGATGGCGGTACCTGAAAACAAATTGTAGTATAATGTCAACCACATCCCCTTTTCAAGCCTTCGCCTCGAGATTCTCTTCTTCGTTATCATCCCTCACTTCCAAATCCAAATCTCCTCTACTTAATCCTCCTCTTCTCAAAAACTCTATCTCCCTCACGCCAGCCGCTACAAAACTACGGTGCCCATCTCTTCTCTCTCCTCGCGTCTCCTCCTCCTTTTCGTCCGTCACCGCCGACCACACCACCATGGGTGATGCCGTCTCCGATTCCGCCATGGACGCTGTGCAAAGGCGCCTCATGTTCGAAGACGAGTAAGCTCTTACTCCTTACGCTTTACTCTCACCCTTTTTATCATTTTTGTGGTTGATGTATATATCTATTGTATTGGGATCCAACTGCTTTTGATGAATCTGATTTGGTATTGTTATTTGATGGATTTGATTTTACTGAAACTTAGCACCCTATTTGTTTATCAATGGATTAAAATAATGATTTGACTTAAAGGCTCTGGTTTAAATAACGATTTGGGTAAAGATACTAAGAAGGTTTGAGTTTGTTGGTGGAATAGTGGAGCAAAGGCTTGATTTTGGTCTGCGATCACTTGAAATCACACGCTGAAGCTCAAGTGTACATAGATTGCACGTTACTGTACATTGGACTATTTCATGCTATGTGTAAGTATTTTCCTGGAGAGTACCCACTTAGATATGTTTAACCCGGGATTTGTTTGCACTTTTTTCCTCTTGTAAATTATGGTAAATTAGATGTAGTTGATTTTTGGAAGTTAATGGTATTGAGAAGAAGGAATTACTGAGTATTGATTAGTTACTTTGAATAGTGGGAGGATTTATGGGTTTTAAGAGGATGAGTAGTAAAAAAATTATCTTTTATATTGAAGGACCTTTTTGTAATAAGTGAACTAAGAAATGCAAGTCACAAGATTTACATGATTTAGGATGATATTCTGGTATAACGTGGTGACTACTTCAAGTACGCCTGGCATTTGCTGGTGATGTACGATTCACTTTATTTTGTAATCTATTCTCGAACTACTATCATAAAACTTTTATGACTGATATATCTATTTGCAACCTGAAATTATCATGATAGTTGAATGTTTCAATATGGTACTGTATGTAGAAATAACATGACACAACGTCGGATCAATTTTTTTTCTTCTTCCCTTTTCCTTTTTTTCATTTGATTTGAAGCTTTGTTTGGCTTACCTGGTGTATGATGGTTCTTTAACCTTAAACTTTTGTAGGTGTATTTTGGTGGATGAGAATGATCGCGTTGTTGGTCATGATACTAAATACAATTGTAAGCAGGATTTTATTTTTTTTGCAAAAGCAATTTTTTAGCTGTTTGTAATCACTTGAATGCACCTCTGTCTCTGTCTCTGTTTCTTTATCTTTTTTAATCTTTATCTTTTTTGAAGTATAGCTTCTCTTATTACATCTAGTTTTGTGTTGATGCCATCTGATACTCATCTTGGTTGATTGATTGATTCTATGTTTCTAAGATAGATTTAGGTGCTTATGTTGTTCTCCATTATTACTTGAAAATAATTCTACTTATCTTGGTTGATTGATTCTATGTTTCTAAGTTAGATTTAGGTGCTTCTGTTGTTCTCCATTATTACTTGAAAATAATTGTACTCATCTTGGTTAGTGTTCACCTGTCCTCTTCTGCTGGATATAATTATTAGTTTTTGACACTGATCAGTTTTTATGGATGAAGTCTTTGCCATCTAGTATTTTGTGACACGTGTGCAATCCTAAATTGGCAATATCACAGACGAGATGCCTATTTTGAAAAATACAAAAACATGGACAGTAAATTTATATGTTTGAAATACAAAGATTTCCTGCCACAAGGAAATACTTCTATCATATGTCATGCTCCTTTTGTGGGGTTTAATCCTTATTTTACTAATTTAGTGTAATCTCTTTAGAGGCTTACGGTTCTCCAAGGATTACTTATTTTTAACTTGCAGTTCTATTAGGATAATTTCTTTCCATTAGTGCTATTTTGAACTTTTGTACTGGTACCAACACCAAGATCTGACTCTTTTCTAATTGCTTAGTTGCAGTCACTTTGATGAGGATTGATGTTCACTACATTTCTTTGGAAGAATGCTGCAACCTAATAAAATGATTACTTGGCAAAGATTATCGACAATTATATATATTATAAAAAACTGGTTGCAATTAGAGTTCTGTTTAAAGAAGATTTTAGAAATCAAATTACTGGGAAAAAAATTAATCTTGTAAATGGTATTCAAACTTAAGGAATAATTTTATCTCCCTTTTCAAACTGGATGTTTTTATTATATAATTCTTAATATCTGTATTGGCATTTCGTACTGTGCGTCTGATGATGCTTTTCTTCAGCATTCGTTCTATTTCTAGCTCTGTCATCTGTGTATGGAAAATTTTCTCCAGGTGACTCGTGCATGTCAAATCAACAAGATATATTTTTATGAGTATCTTAGCAGGCAGATATTTGCCAGATACCTTGTTTGGTTGTAGTCGTCGATGAGAGTTTTTGTCCTGTGCACAAAATAGAGAAAATAGTGAAGTACAATTTGCAGACATTTCATTGTTCTAGTATATATTTCTTTCTAGCTTAAGGTGTTTTGTACTTGACTTCTGGCATTACATAGTCAATCTTATCTCGAAGAGAGGCAAAATGGATTCATAGAGCTGTTTGATGTGGACCGGTAGTGGTCAACGTGGTTCTTGTCTTCTCATCTTCATCCCTGCAACTAGACAAACTCTTGAATCTTTGTGTTATTTGCTGCAGTCTACAATGCAATCACTATATTCTTGTGCATGTTGATGACCTAGAATTAATAAATCTTGTTGTTGGACTGTTACGTAGCTTGCTCAATATTCAGCACTTTAAATATGCAGGTCACTTGATGGAGAAGATTGAATCAGAAAATTTGCTTCACAGAGCTTTCAGCGTATTCCTGTTTAACTCTAAATATGAGTTGCTCCTTCAGGTATTTGTTACAGTTTATGGGTTGAAAATCAATGTATAGGGTTGCATAATATATATCTGCTATATTCTTTATGTTGTCATTTATCAAAGAGTTTCCTGTTGTCATTATGAAGGAAACCTAAAGAGTTAGATTAACAAGGAATCCAGAAACAGAATGCTGAGTGGGCATACCATGTGAAAGTTGGTGTTCTTGTAAATTAGATTGTAATTTGTTGGTCTTCCTTCTCATTCTGGAAAATAGTAATAGATTTATTATTTATTTATTTATTTCTGGTTAAAGGTTGTCTAACATTAAAATAGTTACCGTAGACTGGTTAAAGGTTGTCTTAACATTAAAATAGTTACCGTAGAGCCATTAATGTGGTCTCTAGAGATCCCACACTTACAACTGATGTAAGTGTAAAACCTTCAAAACCTTTTACTGTTAAAAGAAAAAAAAATTGTTCTGAAAGAAGTATAAAAATATACAGGACAGGCAAAGATTATGGGAGAAAATGCTGTCATGACAGATTAGCGTTTGAATCCGTTGCTCAAGTGATTTTTTTAAAGGATGGCCGGTCGTCTTGTTGAAACACCATTCAATAGTGGAATTTATGGAAATGACACATTGTTTAGCACTCTGGTTATCATGCAGAACTTTAATATAGCACCTAGTTTTATTGAAATGTAATAAAGGTCTTCAAAATGTGGATTAGTGTTCGGATCAATGCAGTGGAGGCACAAGAAGGGTTTAAACGTACACAGATATAGAATAGCAGCAGGAGGCCGAGGAGATGAGCCTAAAAAAAGACAATCATTTTCAATTCATATAAAACCTTAAGTAATATGTTGTGCTACATAGCTTGGTATATAACATTGATCTAGGGGGTCTAGGTTGAGTATCAAATAGATGGAAATGAAGGAGAGGGTAGTAGAGAACACTAGGAAAAAAGTATATGAAAATGAGCATCAAAGGTATAGTTAAGTTTGTTTACACAATGAAATTGAAGGAGTACATGATTGGTGGAGTCTATTAAAAAGCTTCCTTTTCCTCTTCTTATGACTTTCACAAATTGAAAAAATAAATTAAAGAATCATTATTACTGATTCCCTTTGGAAGTAGAGTGATTATGGTATGGTAGGAGCATAGGAGTTTACAAGTTGGAGTTGGATATTAAAGATTCTACAAAATGCATAAAATTGAATTGGAGTTTGGAGGCTTAGGATTGTTTACTACATCTCTGTACAAGTAAATCATACATCTGAGAGGTTAGGCTCTTGAACTTTGAGGATATTCTATTGAAAACGGTTTTATATTTACTTGTAGAAGTTTCTTAAATTGATGGCTGTTAATTTTCCTTCCAACTGTCAGCTTGTATTAACTGTGAACATTGAGTATTCTGCTCATGTATGTTTCCACTTATTGTCTTTGGATGTTGATTAGAAAGTTTTCAGTTGAATGCCATTTTAATTTTGATAATCTCTTAAATATGCAGCAACGATCTGCAACCAAGGTGACATTCCCTTTGGTGTGGACAAACACTTGTTGCAGCCATCCACTGTACCGAGAATCCGAGCTTATAGAGGAGAATGCTCTAGGTGTCACATATATATATATATTATATATATATATAGTCCCCTTTATTTTACGCTCCGAGTCTCTTTCATCTCAGTGATTTAACTGCTAATTCACCTTTTGCATATAATTCCTAACCAGGGGCGAGGAATGCTGCACAGAGGAAGCTTTTGGATGAACTGGGTATTCCTGCTGAAGATGTTCCAGTTGATCAGTTCATGCCTTTGGGTCGCATGCTATACAAGGCACCGTCTGACGGGAAGTGGGGAGAGCATGAACGTAACAATCTTAACCTCATCATTTTCAACTTGGCTTGTTTTTCGTGCTGTTTAATGTTCTGAATTTGTGCCCTGATACATCTTACACTACCTCACAAAAATTCATATAACCTATAATTCACTGTTGTCTTCTGTACACTCTTCTGCAGTCCACGAGTTTTTCTACTTGCTATATTTGGAACTTGGTTCTCAGGTTGCCTTTAATAATTCCGCATTTCACAGATTACTCTCATGGAAGTTCCACGAGATTCTCATGAAAGTAACAAGTATATATTGAATTCATCAAAATCTATAAACTTATATTTACTTCCCTTTCTCCGTTTTCCAGTTGATTACCTGCTCTTCATTGTTCGGGATGTTAATGTAGATCCCAACCCTGACGAAGTGGCTGACATTAAATATGTAAACCAAGATCAGTTGAAAGAGTTGCTGAGGAAAGCTGATGCTGGTGAAGAGGGTTTGAAGCTGTCCCCTTGGTTCAGACTAGTTGTTGATAATTTCTTGTTTAAGTGGTGGGACCATGTCCAGAAAGGAACCCTTAAGGATGCTGCTGATATGAAAACTATTCACAAATTGACATGAGAACAGGCTTCTTGATTTGTACTTCAGACCTAATAAATTTGGTGCCCTGCATTCTAAAAGTCTAGGATTTTACTTCTAAATAGCTCGTTGTCGCGGTAAAATTTGAGCTTGAAGATTCTCATCTGTTTGAGACGTGTATTCTTAGTTTGGATTTGTGACTAAGATTTTAATAAAAAGCTTGTGTTTGGCTAGTGGTTCTAAATGTGCTCATCGTCCGTCTTTTATTTGACATAGTGGAGCAATGCTTCATGTTATCATAATTAAGTTAGTAGGAAGTTTGCTCTTCGCTTTTGACTGGCAAATGTATCTTATGTATATATATGTTATTCAAAGTAGTTCGTACTAGGGAAATTGTTAAAGATATTAAATGTAATGTGATACCGCATTATCAAGTATTACAATTCACGTAATGGAGGGAGGGGGACGGGAAGACATACAACATAGTATATGAATGTGATATGAAAATATACAACAGTATAAGAGTAGGCTTGACAAAATGGGTTTGAACCCAATGGGCGGCTCATATTCGTCCACACTAAATGGATTTGGTTTAGTAATTTTTTAATAAAAATAATAAATGTTTCAACCTATGTCTACCCATATATTAGGTGGGTTTAAGTGGTCTGTCATTCAGCCCCATTTAATTATAAACTTTCTATACTTGCTACCGAAAAAAGTTGACCAAACCTATTTTGAAAAAAGAAAGAAGTCGATTTTTTTCAAAGTTGCGTTCTCCCTCTGCTCATCCAGAACTCTTCATCAAACTTGAAGCCATTTAGACAACTCCATTTGCGCAATCTTTCAACACCTCAAGAACTCCATTTACGTTTCTATTTCGTTCGTTCGCTCGCTCACAAGCTGTTTGATGAAACTCTTAAGAGAAACATTGTGTGGAATTCCATGATTTCACTTTATACCCATTCTAATTATGTGTCCAGGGTGTTGCAGTTGTTTGGAGTTACGGATGTTCCATCAAATCATTCCACTTTTAACTCGATTACAACGGGTTTGTCTGAAATGGAAGATGGGTTGTATAAGGCGACTGAGTTCTATAGGCGGATGCAAGACTTGGGTTTGAAGCCTAATTTGATTACTGTTCTTGCTTTACTACATTCTAGTGTTGGTATAGCGGCTTCGGATATGATCAAGGAAGTACATGAATACCGTAGTGATGATGAAATCACTTTTCTTGGGGTGTTGAACTGCTGATAGACTCCACGACACGCTTGCATGAGGTGGTCGTTGTAACGATCGGGAATTTTAGATTTCCTTGTAACCCGAGTTATGTATGAATAAAATGAATTATTATTATTATTATTATTTTTTTATATTAATCTATAATACGTGTTTAGAATTGTGTTACAGCCTAGAAAATGTACATATGTTAAATTTTATGTGTTGTTGTGTCGTTAGAGTGAATATATCGATTTTGCAAAAATTCATAAAATCACTATTAGCGGGACCCGCTTCCCGAGGCACTATTCACGAGCACTATTCACACCCAAACTTTTTCGTCTATTTCGATTTTTATTAATTTAGATGAGGCATATATGCTGAGGAATAATTTTTCCAAGTGTCAGAAATTTTATTGGGGTTGATACGTGATTTAATCTGTATCCGAAATGTATATTATGGGTGTTCCGAATAAATGGACAAATCTCATAATAAATATTTTTGCGTGTTCCAATAATTTATGGGAGTACCCATTATAATTTTGGGTAGAGTTATTTACCAAATTTGGTACAAAAGTGGGAATATTCGGGTATATTTATCTGTATATTCGAATTAATTGGTGAGACATTTAAGCCTCAAACCAATTGGGGGAGGCCACGTGTATATTGAGAGCCAATTGGGGGGGAAAAGAATAAACATGCACAGTACACCATATATGGGAATGTTAACTTCACAAAGCATGCTCCTCAAATTCATTTTCAAGAGCTCGGGCATCCCATTTTCTGCATATCAAAACATTCCTTCCGAAGCCACCTTAAACCTCCCATCAGCTCATCTTCTTTCTCCTTCAAACCATCAGCATACTTCCCATTTGCAAGTAAGGAGAGAGTTACAGAGAGCTACGTAGAGAGAGAGAAAGGGAAATATAGAAGAAGAATAAGCAAGCTACGGGAAGAAGAAGAAAAGCAAGGAAGGAGGAGAAAGGAGAGAAGGGCACCAAGAGGAAGGAGAGCAGCACTCTAGCAACCATTTCACCCTACACGAAGCTAGCAACAAGAAGGTAACCATGAACCACAACCATTTCTTCTCCACTTGAAGCTTTCATGAGTTTTTACGCTTACATGCTTGAGGGTTGGATTTTTGCTAATTTTTTTGTTGATTGGTTGTGTTGAATCTATCATGGAGGTTCTTAAGAAGCTATATAAACCATAAACACCCTCAAAGTGGAACAAAAACAAGTAAAGATCCGAACCTTGGCTTAAAGGATGAACTTTGGACATTTTTGGACTTTTGGACATTCGGACTGTTAGAGGGCTGTAAAGCCTTGATGGTGTGATTATTTTGATTGTTTGTTATTGGAATATTGTACTTCTATCAGTTGTGAAGATATACCAATTTGAATGAACCAAAATGATGCTAAAATGAAGTCACAGTAGCCATTTGTATGAGATATTTCATGGTTGCGAAAAACAGAGCATGCAGTTTATGTTTTAGCTCAGGATTTGGTCATGTTAATGATTATGGGTCGTCTTGAATTTGTGATATGTTGTAGCCTTGTGTCTTAGGAATCCATAGAGTCCGTAAGGGATGAAATTGATCGAGTGTAGGGGGAGATATAGCAGCTGGAGCAAGGCAAGGTATGACTGTGTCGCTGCTTGCAGGAACAGCAGTTCGCTACTGCAACTGCTACTGCATGGCGACTGGACCGGGTCGGGTCGGGCCGGACCGGGTCGGGTCGGGCCGGATCGGGTCGGACCCAGTAAAATTTTCCCGCGAGTCTAAAACTTATATTTTGTACAAAATGATTAAAAACGCTTATATCTTGTTAAAGCTTTATGTGCTGGGCAGCCGCTCGCTCACCGGGGAGCGAGACCCCCGACTGGGTAAGCGTAGTGGCAATCAATGTATTTTAATGATGTGATGACTGTAATGAACCTAGTTCTTTTGTGACAAATATTTATGACGATTTTAATAAACTATGTAGGATATTTTGTTGACGGACGATTAACGTCAAGTATTAACGCACGTACAAGGCAAGTTTCCTAACTCATACAACTCCTATTTAATTGTGCGAGGTTTCCTTACTCGATTCATTTATTGGGCAAGTGTCGAATTCATTTATCTATCGAGCAAATATTATTTATTGAGCAAGCTTATTGAGCTTCTGGACTCCGTTCAAATTACTTATCAATTTAGCAATTAATGTGCTAGTATTCATACTTCTATTCAAGTATTGCAATGAAAGCCCATTTCATGCAATGTTATATATTGTGTGATTCCAAAGATTATGAATTTTTATTCATTCAAGATATTTTTAAATGCTATCATGCATGTTGTTGAACCTTAAAGTTCTTTATTCCATAGACTGTTTAAAAGCTATGTCAAGGCTAATTGTTTCAGCTAGACACTTATTGATTTGGTTACTAAAGCGAGGTTAAAGTCCTCCAACTATTATATTTGTTAAGTAAAATTGTCCGATCAAATTGTTTTGGTCTGGACTCCCATGTAAAGCTGAGTGGAACAACCCTCACAGCAGGGGAAATTGTATAAACGTCGGGAAACCGACACGCGCGTAAATGGAAAATGTAAGGCTTATGCATAACGCCAGGTATTTTAGGCTGATCACCTATTGTACCAGTTTTGTGGATTATCGGATGAATTTCCAGTAATTCTAGAATAGAGTTCTGTGCCTTGGTGCACCCTCAGTATTGAATAGTTCCCTTCTTTGGGAAACTTTGAAATCCTTGAATACTTCAGAAATCCTTCGGTCCTTAGTGGCCACTATAACGGTGATGAAAGAAGTTGTTTATTTCCTTGTGTTAGCTAAATTTTTACTCCTGAGAGCTATAAAGTTATTCATGTGATTATTCACTGCTATTATACTTGCGGGGCAATTTGTTGCTCACCCTTGCTTTCCTTAAAACATTTCAGTTAGTGCGGCACGTGGCGAGAGCTCAGGAAAAGATAAGGGAAAGGAGAAAGCTACGGAGTAGTTGTATTTTGTTGTTCTAGAATTACCGTTTGTATTAAGACATATTTACCCTTTTGTATTATGTTATGTTTTGTATTAGTATTGGTTTCGAGACTTGGGACAGGTTTATTTATGTTATATCAATGTAAATATTCCTTTATTCCGCTTTAAGTTATCGATTGTATAATTCTTGTTTTAGATAGTGGCGAACCAGGTCCGTGGCTCAGGTGACCCGGATTTGGGGGCGTCACAGTCGTCGCCCGGATCGTTTCTAGCAAAGTTGTTCGGTGGAACACTCTCGACATCTCAACCCAACGTCTATATTGAGACGAGAACCTTGGTACAATCGATCGCGCTAGGGAATCTGCGTTGAATGGATACTAACGACACCTTGACCCAATACTTATATGTATGCAAGAACCAAAAGTACAATCGACGATTGATGCAATATATTAATAAAATCTGAATTGTATATGGAATTAAAATCAAAGATGATATTTATACTACTAAAAAGTAACCCTCATCATCTAAGGAAATAAGAAATTGATTTGGAATAAAAAAATTTGTCTAACAAACTTCCTAATTGCAATAGAATTGAAAAACCTAGCTAAAATCCTTAAAAATCCACGTAAAACAAATCTGTTGGAAACGCGTTGGAGCACTGCGGCGTTGTGTTGCGGCGCTGGTCCAACAGCGACATAGCGCTACAACGCTATGAAGCAACGCTGCGGCGCTGGCTCTCTGTCATTAGCGTTGCGACACTAGAAACGGGCGTTGCGGCGCTGAGGCACTGTCCGGCGTGTAACGTGTAGTTTCCTGGCATGGGTTGCTCTGACATGATATCCAACATGGGTTGACCCGCTTGAACTAAATTAATGAACTTAGAATCATCTTCGAATGCCCTCGAACCATTATTTGCCCAAACTTTTTGAATTAATCCATGCAATACTTTTTTGAACCGTTTAACTCTTGCCCTCGTAATTGGACCAATAGGAACTTGCATTGAATTATCATCGTTTAATCTTTCCCTAATCAGGATCGTATCAACTGCACTTGAAATCTTCGCCCAAATGGAGTTGGCTAAAGTAAAACATGATGGAATCACTTTTCTTGGGGTGTTTAAAGCTTGTAGTCATACGGGATTGGCTGATCACCTAGAACTCCATTTTGCTTTGAAATCAAAAACCAAAAACAATTAGTAAATCGCCTTTGGGGCAGGAGAGTAGGACTTGAAATTAATAAAAGGCTACCAGATTCACCCGTTTCATGAAATTTTCTGAAATTACCATGATCTTGTTTTTCATTTGGTTTCATATTTTCATTTTGTTAACTTATTCCTTTATGCTAAATAGTTTATATGGGTAATATCTGCCCATATCCATTTATGATCGCTCATTTATATCCGACTAAATTTTTAACCTATATAAATCCAACTCATATAAACCCAAACTCATTTATACCCGTCCAAACCCGTCCACACCCACCCATTTGTCGGGTCTATATAAGAGTGATATTTGGTGGCTTAGTTGCCTTTGATAGATAGTATATATGTACTTAGTTGCCTTAGTTCATAAACGGTTGTGTTAAAATTTTGATTGGTAAATATGTTAATTGCCCCTGTCAGTACTGGAAGTGATAATAAAAGTGAGAATGTGATCACTAGAAATATTAAATGTAATGTAATACCGAATTATCAAGTAATATAATTCACATAACGGAGAGGGAGAAGAAAACAAACAACTTAGTATATGAGTGTGATATTTGATGCCTTAGTTACCTTTCATAAGTAATATACTATGAGTACTTGCCTTCTGATGACTTAGTTGCCGATGCATTCGCTATTTTTAATATCATGATTTATGCGTTTCAAGATTCTTAAAGAGTTTTTATCTCAGGGTTCTAGTTCGTGGGAAGAGAATTCGAAGGGTACATGAAGGAGTTGAATATCCAACATAGAAAGTCATATGTGGCCCATCCGCAAGCCAATGGTAGGTTGAAGTCAACAATAGGATACTCCTTCGAAAAATTGAGGAACGATTGAGGATGTCAAAGGAGGATTGGCAGAAGAATTTAAAGGGACAATAATAATCTAGAAGAAAGTGATGAGGACATCCTTAGTTCCGAAACCCATGACAAAACCCAAGAGGACCCATTGCATTTGCCACTTGGACCCGTTATGAGAGCTCGAGCTAAACGCTTCAAAGAAGGACTTAACGAAATGATTCACGAACTATGGAACGAGGTTGGATCTACAGAGGTTATGGAGATGGAGTCCAACTATATGACGAACACTAACATATTTCAAATGGAAATGGCAAGCCAAAACACGAAAGAAATCAATTTGGTTGGAAACAGGGGAGCTCACCCCGGCGGGAACTTATAGTTCATTTTCCGCGCCCTGGCGCCAATTTGCAGTTCACAATTCTCGCCCTGGCGAGAGACCCTTTTGTTTCGCGCCCCGGCGAGCTCAGCTAGGCTAAAATCTTGCGCCCCGATGCCAAAACTCAGTACAAAATTCCCGCCCCGGCGGGAACCCCCTGGATCAATTTGTCAAATTTTGACTTTTCTTGGATTTCGAGATTCTTTCACCCAAAATAGGGAATTAGCATTTATTTCTAATTGCATGATTTCTGTAATGTGTGTTTCAACAATTGTGTGCTTGTGTTTCAACAATTGTGTGCTTCTAGATTGTTTCCAAGCTTAGTATAAATAGGCTTGATGTTGTAATGGTTTCTAATAACCAATTTTCAGATTATCAATATTATTGTGAGTTTGTTTCTCTACTTATGGTTCTTTAAGGAATTCCTAGGTGTTCCTTAGTTCTTCTTTGAGATTCATAATTGACTTATCACACAACCATTCATAGTTGTTTGTGGCATCTTCTACCGCATCAATCGTCGATTGTACCGAGATTACCGCTTCATTATAAGCGAGGGGTCGAAGTGTCGGTGTTCATCTTCTGCAAATTTCATTGGCAAACAATTGTACCAAGATTACCATCTACATATAGGCGAGGGGTTAAGGTGTTGCAAGCTGATACAATCCTGACCAGGCTCGCATTAAGCGTCATCGACTCAACTCAAGCTTCGAGGGTTCAACAAACGAATTCAAGTAATTGGGCTAGAATCTACTCAAGGATGCTTACATTGGAGCTCAATTCATATGAACATCGAGGAGAGGATCATTCATGTGATTTGGGATTGCTAGATACAACCTATGTAGTAAGACCAAATCAATGTAAGTCAAGCGTTCGAGTTTGTGTTCGTTATGTTCGTTTGTATCGTCTAATCATCGACAAAGTTAGATTTCAATTCATGGAGGGATTAGAGTTCTTACATGGTGGATGTTCAAGCATGATGAGTTTAGGTTGCTCGGAGCGAAGGAATCGGAGAAAATTATTCGGGATGGAAAGCAGGGATCTCGCCCTGGCGAGCTTTCCAAGGCTATTTTTCTCGCCCCGACGAGAACTCCTTTGGATATTTTCGCCCCAGCCCAAACTGAAGCCGCCCCGGCGAAGACTTCTCTGGCCATTCTCGCCCCGGCGAGGATTCTAGTTCACATTTTCTCGCCCCGGCGAGAATAGGCGAATTTGCCTGATATGTTTTTCGAGGCACGCGGTTTTTGGCAGATTTCTTCTTTTATTTTAGGGTACATATCTTTTAGATTTCTATTGTAATTAGGATATTTATTAGATATGATTTGTTTTCCATATTAATTAGTTAGGTAGAATTTGATTTCCAATTGGATTTCTATTCCTTTTAGGATTTAGGGTTTTTAGGGTTTTATTCTATTAGTATAAATAGAATACATGGCTTATGTAATAGAGACACACACTTTTTGATTAACAAAATTATTGTGAGATTCTTCTCATCTTTTGGTTCTTTAAGAATTCCTAGATTATTTTCTTAGTTTTCTTAAGATTCAATTATCGACTTATCATTCAACATATCATAGTTGTTTGTGGCGTCATTCTACCGAACCATCAATCGTCGATTGTACCGAGGTTTCTGTTTCTTATAAGCACGGGGTTTAGGTGTCGTTGGTGTCCATTCAACGCAAGCTTCCTAGCGCAGAGCAATTATACCAAGGTTCTCGTCTCAATATAGGTGAAGGGTTAAGGTGTTGTGAGCGTTCCACCTTATAACTTGCTGGAAACGATCCGGGTGACGACTACCTCACGCAAGCGTGCCGTGGAGTCTATCACAAGCTATCCATCCTATCAACTTGTTAGAAACGATCCGGGCGATGAGCACCTCACGCAAGTGTGCCGTGGAGTCTATCATTTGGTATCAAAGCTAAGTTTCCTATCAAGTTACTTATCTTTACTTTTATTGTTGAATTATAGTAAAAAAAAAACTGCAGAAAATATATTGCAGAAAATTATTATTGCTATTATTAGGATTTCATTTGAAAAGTCATATTTGGCAATTGTGAAATTTTGTTGGGTATCTCATAAGTCATACTTACTATAGTTGTTTTGTGATAAGTCTTGTTGAATTCAATAGTAAACTGTGGAATTATTTGGAGAATTCAAAACGAACCTATTAGAGAGAACTACGAGCGAAAAAAGGCAAGAGTAGTAAGATTCTTAGAGGGTAAAAGCCTATTTGTGTGATACACGAGCGTTTCATACATTGTTTGAGCGAAACACGTAAGGGAGTGGTGAGGAACTTGTTTTCTACTAACCTTTATTTTGCAGAAAATATGTCTAACACAAGAGATAAGGCAATTAAAAATGACCCTTCTACATCAAATTTTGACCCAAAACTCATGATAGAGGCTATGATCAAAGAATTTTCCCGACAGTTAGGGATGGCTATGGAGCAGGTGCATGATCGCATTGATCAGTTGAGTGACACTCGAGGGGAACAAACTCAAATCCCTCCGGGTGGGCGTCCGAAAGGAAAAGCCCAACAAAAGGAAGCTAGGCTAGAGGAGACAAATTACTATGATGAAAGGTTTAGCGAGGAAGTGGATCGAGAAACTGGCTTTATCCCTAGGAGACATTTTGCAAAGGATAGAGGCGGCCAAAATCGAGAGGACAACAACCTCGATAAAATCAAAATAAAAATTCCTACATTCCAAGGCAGGAGTGATCCCGAGGCATACTTAGAATGGGAGAAGAAAATGGAATGGATATTTGATTGTTACAACTATTTGGATCTTAAGAAAGTTAGAATTGCAGCTACAGAATTTTTAGATTATGCAGTTACTTGGTGGGATCAATTGATGACCAGCCGAAGGAGATGCAGAGAACGTCCAATAGAGACTTGGGCAGAAATGAAAGCTGTAATGAAAAAGAGGTTTGTGCCAAGCGACTACTACCGAGATCTGTTTCGAAATTTGCAACACTTGAAACAAGGAAGCAAGAGTGTGGAGGATTACTTCAAGGAGATGGAGATGCTAATGTCTAGAGCTAACATCGACGAGGATAATGAGGCAACCATGGCCCGATTTTCAGCACGGTTAAATTAGGAAATTGCAGATTTGGTGGAGCGTCAACATTATGTGGTATTGGAAGATATGGTGCACATGGCTATCAAAATAGAGAAGCAACTTAAGAGGAGAGGTGGCCAGCGAACAAATCCTACCACAGGATCATCATGGAAATCCAATAATATGAAACGCGAGGACAAGCCAACTGTTTTCAAACCAAAGCTAGAAATCAAGCAGGGAACGACTACTCAAAGAATGCAAGGTAAAACTAATCAACCTTATACTAGTCGTAATCGAGATATTATATGCTTTAAATGTCAAGGCAGGGGACATATTGCAAATCAATGCCCAAATCAAAGAACTATGTTATTGCTTGATAATGGAGAAGTGGAAACCGAGGAAGAAAATAGTGACAATGACTCTATGCCACCATTGGAAGAAGATAGAGAGGTTGCTATGCATGGTGAAGTGTTGGTTACTCGAAGAATGCTTAGTACACATGTAAAGGAAGAAAGCAGTGAATAAAGAGAAAATCTGTTTCATACTAGATGCATGGTGAATGGTAAGATCTGCTGTGTCGTGATTGATGGTGGGAGCTGTACAAATGTGGCAAGCATCACTATGGTGGAGAAATTGGGACTTACAACCTCAAAACATCTTCATCCATACCGTTTGCAATGGCTCAATAACAGCGACGACATTAAAGTTACCAAGCAAGTATCAGTTCTGTTTACAATTGGAAAGTATGTCGATGAGATTCTATGTGATGTAGTTCCTATGTAGGCGGGTCAGTTACTACTTGGGAGACCTTGGCAGTTCGATCGGCGAGTAAAACACTATGATTTTACTAATGAGTATTCTTTTGTTCACAATCAAAGGAAAGTTAACTTGTGTCCTATATCACCAAAACAGGTGCATGAGGATCAAATGCACTTACAGAGAGATCATGAAAATAAAAAAACAAAAGAGAGAGAAAAAAAGAAAGGAGAAGAGAGAAAAACAAACATTTTTGCAAAAAAGAGTGATGTGAGGTGAGCTTTGGATTCTAAAAGGCCAATGATTACACTTTAGTATAAGGAGGCACTTTTAAATACTAACACTAATAATCCTTCTTTGCCTAGTGTTGTTTCTGCTCTTTTACAGGATTATCAGGATGTATTTCCCAAGGAACTTCCACATGAATTACCACCAATTCGGGGAATTGAACATCAAATTGACTTTGTCCCTGGCGCGACCATTCCAAACCGTCTGGCATACCGAAGCAATCCTGAGGAAATAAAGGAATTGCAAAGGCAAGTTGACGAACTAATGGACAAGGGGTTCGTAAGGGAAAACATGAGTCCATGTGCGGTTCCAGTGATTTTAGTGCCTAAAAAAGATGGGAAGTGGTGTATGTGCATTGACTATCGAGCGATAAATAACATCATAGTAAAGTATCGACATCCCATTCCAAGGTTAGATGATATATTAGATGAATTGCATGGATCTTGTGTGTTTTCTAAAATTGATTTAAAGAGTGGTTATCATCAGATTAGAATGCATGAGGGAGATGAATGAAAAACTGCTTTTAAAATAAAATATGGGTTATATGAGTGGCTAGTCTTACCTTCTGGTTTAACTAATGCTCCTAGCACGTTCATGAGACTAATGAACCATGTTTTGCGTTCCTTCATTGGAAAATTTGTAGTTATCTACTTTGATGATATCTTGATCTACATCAAGGATTTAGGTGAGCATGCATTGCATATAAAATCTGTTTTAGATGTGCTTCGAAAAGAAAAATTGTATGCCAATATGGATAAATGCACATTTTGTACGGATCGAGTTGTGTTTCTTGGCTTTGTTGTCAGTGTGCAGGGAGTACAGGTGGACGAAGAGAAGATACGGGCAATCCGAGAATGGCCAACTCCTACGAATGTCAGTCAAGTTCGTAGCTTTCATGGACTCGCAAGTTTCTATAGACGATTTGTAAGAAACTTCAGCGAAGTCACAACACCACTCACCGAAGTAATCAAAAAGAGTGTGGGATTCAAGTGGGGTGATGCACAGGAAAAGGCGTTTAATTTAATTAAAGAAAAATTAACTAACGCTCTTTTACTTGTATTGCCTAATTTCACTAAAACCTTTGAAATTGAAGGTGATGCTTCAGGTTTAGGAATTAGAGCTGTGCTGATGCAAGAAGGAAAACCGGTGGCATATTTTAGTGAAAAATTGAGTGGAGCAGTTTTGAACTATCCCACTTATGACAAGGAGTTATATGCTTTGGTTCGATTATTAGAGACTTGGCAACATTACCTGTGGCCTAAGGAGTTTGTGATTCATACGGATCATGAATCATTGAAATATTTGAAAGGCCAGCACAAGTTGAAGAAGAGACATGCACGATGGATGGAGTTCATTGAGACATTTCCATATGTCATTCGATATAAGCAAGGTAAAGAAAATGTCGTGCCAGATGTTCACGAAGGTATGTGTTGTTAAATACTCTTGACACAAAATTACTTGGTTTTGAACAAATCAAAGAATTATATGATAATGACCATGATTTCTGTGAAGAGTTTAAAAATTGTGAAAAGAATGTTGTAGGTAAATACTTCAAGATGGATGGATTCTTGTTTCGTGAGAATAGATTATGTATACCTGCATGTTCGTTGCGAGAGTTATTGGTTCGAGAATCACATGGAGGTGGTTTGATGGGACATTTTGGTATTGATAAGACCTTATCTGTTATAAAAGAATATTTCTATTGGCCTCATATGAGACGAGATGTGGAAAGAATTTGTGGTAGATGCATTACATGTCGTCAAGCTAAATCTCGTGTTCAACCCCATGGGTTATACACACCATTGCCTATTTCGAGTGAACCTTGGATTGACTTGTCTATGGACTTTGTGTTGGGTTTACCTAGGTCTAAGCATGGTCATGATTCTATATTTGTGGTTGTGGATAGGTTTTCAAAAATGGCACACTTTATCCCATGCCACAAAACTGATGATGCATCCCATGTTGCTGATTTATTCTTTAGAGATATTGTGCGTTTGCATGGCATGCCCCGAACCATTGTTTCGGATAGAGATGCTTAGTTCTTGAGCTATTTTTGGAAGACATTGTGGTGTAAATTAGGAACTAAACTGTTGTTTTCAACTACTTGTCATCCACAAACAGATGGTCAAACTGAAGTAGTTAATAGGACTCTATCTGCATTATTGAGGGCTATCATTAAAAAGAATATTAAGCTTTGGGAAGAATGTCTACCACATGTTGAGTTTGCTTATAATAGGTCTGTTCACTCTGCTACTAAATTTTCACGTTTTGAAATTGTGTATGGCTTTAATCCTTTAACACCATTGGATTTATCACCATTACCTGTTTCTGAGTATACTAACATGGATGGAAAAAACAAAGCTGATTTTGTTAAGCAGATACATGAGAAGACAAGACTCAACATTGAGAAGAGGACAGACCCATATGCCAAACAAGCCAACAAGGGTTGGCATCAAGTAATCTTCAAACCTGGAGATTGGGTATGGCTACACTTGCGTAAGGAAAGATTTCTTGCTCAAAGACGTTCAAAACTACTTCCAAGAGGAGATGGACCATTTCAAGTGCTTGAACGCATTAATGACAATGCTTACAAACTGGATTTACCCAGTGAGTATACGGTTAGTGCAACTTTTAATGTTTCTGATCTAAGCCCATTTGATGTAGGTGACGATTTGAGGACAAATCCTTTTCAAGAGGAGAGGTATGATGAGGACATCCTTAGCTCCGAAACCCATGACAAAACCCAAGAGGACCCATTGCATTTGCCATTTGGACCCGTTACGAGAGCTCGAGCTAAACGTTTCAAAGAAGGACTTAATGGAATGATTCACGAACTATGGAACGAGGTTGGATCAATTACAGAGGTTATGGATATGGAGTCCAACTATATGAAGAATATTAACATGTTGCAAATGGAAGTGGCAAGCCAAAACACGAAAGAAATCAGTTTGGTTGGAAACAGGGGAGCTCGCCCCGGCGGGAACTTATAGTTCATTTTTCGCGCCCCGACCCCAATTTGCAGTTCACAATTCTCGCCCCGGTGAGAGACCCTGTTTCGCGCCCCGGCAAGCTCAGCTAGGCTAAAATCTCGCGCCCCGGCGGAAACCGCGCCCTGGCACCAAAACTCAGTACAAAATTCCCGCCCCGCGCGGGAACCCCCTGGATCAATTTGTCAGATTTTGACTTTTCTTGGATTTCGAGATTCTTTCACCCAAAACAGGGAATTAGCATTTATTTCTAATTGCATGATTTCTGTAATGTGTGTTTCAACAATTATGTGCTTGTTTTTCAACAATTGTGTGTTTGTGTTTCAATAATTGTGTGCTTCTAGATTGTTTCCAAGCTTAGTATAAATAGGCTTGATATTGTAATGATTTCTAATAACCAATTTTCAGATTATCAATATTATTGTGAGTTTGTTTCTCTACTTGTGGTTCTTTAAAGAATTCCTAGGTGTTCCTTAGTTCTTCTTTGAGGTTCATAATTGACTTATCATACAACCATTCATAGTTGTGTGTGGCGTCTTCTACCGCATCAATCGTCGATTGTACCGAGATTACCGCTTCATTATAAGCGAGGGGTCGAAGTGTCGTTGGTGTTCATCTTCCGTAAATTTCATTGGCAAGCAATTGTACCAAGATTACCGTCTACATATAGGCGAGGAGTTAAGGTGTTACAAGCTATCTATCCTATCAACTTGTTAGAAACGATCCGGGCGATGAGCACCTCACGCAAGCGTTCCATGAAGTCTATCAGAAAGGTTGAATCGATTATTATTGCTTAAAAATTTTCTTGGTCTTTTTTAAATATTAGTTGAAATTAATTACTAGGTGATTTACAAGATAAGTAAAAACATGTAAAGGCAATAACATAAATACACATAGATTTATCTTGTCATAACATAAATCTAGAGTATGTTGCTATGTCCAGTCTCAAGCTCTTCTCTAGGACTTGGGATCCTATTACATTTTAGTAATAACAACTCCTTCTATAGTTTTTTTTTTGTTAATGTGGAGTTTCCGACCCGCGGGTCGACTAATCTCCCCAGCCTGATACCAGAGCGGTATCGGGCTGGAGAAACCTTTACAAAGTTTTCATCTCAACTTTAAACTTTTAAACAACTAATTATCTTGGGCAGCAGCTCATCGCTTCTTCCTCAAACTTAGTTGCACCTTTACCTTAGAGTTCTGTTTTATCTCTTGATTTGGTTTTAAAACAAAAGTATCTTCTATACCTCAAAATACGCTAGAGACCTGTAGGACCAGGAAATGTAAAGCGTAATTAAATGACAAATAGAACAAGATTAACTAACAAATAATGTTATCATTGATCATTGATCTTTACAAATGTTGAGCACAATACAATGGTTTCTTAACTATTACACTTTCCGTTGCGGTTGGGTTCTGATAGACTCCATGACATGCTTGCGTGAGGTGGTCATCGCCCAAATCGTTTTCTAGCAAAATTGGATGGTGGATTGCTTGCAACACCTCAACCCCTCGCCTATATAAAGACGGTAATCTTGGTACAATTGCGCACATTTGGAAATCTGCGTTAAATGAACACCAACGACACCTTGACCCCTCGCTTATATGTAAGCGGTAATTTTGGTACAATCGACGCTTGATGTGGTAGAGGACGCCACACACAACTATGAAATGTTGTATGATAAGTCAAGTTTGAATTCTCAAAGAAAACTAAAGAAATACTTAGGAATCCTTCAAAGAATCAATAGTAGAGAATAACTCAAAGAGTTTGATAAAATCTGAAAATATGAATGTTGCTGCCTCCATTACAATCATAAGACTTATATATGGAGGCTAGGGTGGTGGCTATGAAACCCTAAATCTGAACAAAGAAATAGAAATTAACTTAGAGTTAAATCCCATCTAGGATTAATTTTATTACAAGGTAACATAAAAATTTGCTGGAAAGTGCTGAATAAAAAGAAGTGCTGAAACATGAGGGAATCCCATGCCAAAAATGTGCTGCAGAATATTCAGCAAATGGCTTGGAATTTAGCTTCTAAATTGGCTCATCCTTTTGTAACACAATTGGCTTGGAATTTAGCTTATGATTTGGCTGATGCAAAATATTCAGCAATTGGCTTGGAATTTAGCTCCTAAATTGGCTCATTCATTTGTAACACAATTGGCTTGGAATTTAGCTTCTAAATTGGCTGATGCAGAATATTCAGCAATTGGCTTGGAATTTAGCTCCTAAATTGGCTCATCCATTTGTAACAAATTCACGAACTTGGAATCTGTCATACTCGATTTTGAAGTCATTCCAACCTCGTTCTAAATTATTTGAATCAACCCATTGAGTCCCTCCTTGAAGCGTTTAGCCCGAGCTCTTGTTATGGGTCTAACCGGGAAGCGAACCGAATCTGATGTATGGGTATCAATCACTCCCGAGCTAGGGATATCCTCATCATTCCCCTCCTCTTGAGAAGGATTTGACCTCAAATCGTCGCCTGCATCAAACGGACTTAGATCAGTAACATTGAATGTGGCAGTAACATTATACTCACCAGGTAAATCTAGTTTGTAGGCATTGTCGTTAATGCGCTCAAGAACTTGAAACGACCCATCTCCTCTTGGAAGCAGCTTTGAGCGTCTTTGAGCTGGGAATCTCTCTTTTCGCATGTGTAACCATACCCAATCTCCTGCTTCAAAGACAACTCGACGTCGACCCTTGTTGGCTTGTTTGGTATATTGCTCCGTCCTCCTTTCAATGTTGAGTCTCGCCTTTTCATGTATCTGCTTAACAAATTCAGCCTTTTTCTTTCCATCCATGTTAGTAAATTCAGAAACAGGTAATGGTGATAAATCCAACAGTGTCAAAGGATTAAAACCATATACAATCTCAAAAGGTGAGAACTTAGTAGCAGAATGAACAGATCTATTATATGCAAACTCAACATGTGGTAAAGACTCCTCCCAATGCTTAATATTCTTTTTAATGATAGCACGTAACAATGCCGATAAAGTCCTATTTACTACTTCAGTTTGGCCATCAGTCTGTGGGTGACAAGTAGTTGAAAATAACAGTTTAGTGCCCAATTTACACCACAATGTCTTCCAAAAATAACTCAAGAACTTAGTATCTCTATCAGAAACAATCGTTTTAGGCATGCCATGCGAACGCACAATTTCTTTAAAGAATGAATCAGCAACATGGGATGCATCATCAGTCTTGTGACATGGAATAAAATGTGCCATCTTTGAAAACCTATCTACGACCACAAATACAGAATCATGACCACGCTTAGACCTAGGTAAACCTAACATAAAGTCCATAGATAAATCAATCCAAGGTCTACTAGATATAGGCAATGGTGTATACAATCCATGCGGTTGAACACGAGACTTAGCTTGAAGACAAGTAATGCATCTATCACAAATTCTTTCTACATCTCGCTTCATGTGAGGCCAATAAAAATGTTCTTTTAAAATAGATAAGGTCTTTTCAACACCGAAGTGACCCATCAAACCGCCCCCATGTGATTCTTTAACCAACAACTCACGTAAAGAACATACAGGTATACACAATCTATTTTCTCGAAACAAGAATCCATCAATTTTAAAGTATTTACCTACAACATTCTTTTCACAAGATTTGAACTCCTCACAAAAATCAGGGTCATCAACATATATTTCTTTAATTCTCTCAAATCCAAACAATTTTGTATCAAGAATAGATACACATACCTTCGAGACAATGCATCAGCAACGACATTCTCTTTATCTTGTTTATATCAAATGACATATGGAAATGTTTTGATAAATTCCATCCGTCACGCATGCCTCTTGTTCAATTTGTGTTGGCCTTTCAAGTACTTCAATGATTCATGATCTGTGTGTATCACGAACTCCTTAGGCCAAAGGTAGTGTTGCCATGTCTCCAATGCTCGAACCAAAGCGTACAACTCCTTGTCGTAAGTAGGATAGTTCAAGGCCGCCCCGTTCAACTTTTCGCTAAAGTACGCCACTGGCTTTCTTTCTTGCATCAACACAGCTCCAATTCCTAACCCTGAAGCATCACATTCAATTTCAAATGTTTTAGTAATATCAGGTAAAATAAGTAAAGGTGCATTAGTCAATTTGTCTTTAATTAGCTGGAATGCCTTTTCTTGTTCATCACCCCACTTAAACCCCACACTCTTCTTGATCACTTCTGTTATTGGTGCTGTGATTTCGCTGAAGTTCCTCATGAATCGACGGTAAAAACTTGCTAGCCCATGAAAACTACGCACTTGACTTACATTCGTAGGACTCGACCATTCTCGAATAGCACGTATTTTCTCCTCATCAACCTGTACTCCCTGCGTACTAACAACAAAACCAAGGAACATAACTCAATCCGTACAAAATGTGCACTTTTCCATGTTAGCAAATAACTTTTCTTCTCTAAGCACATCTAAAACAGATCCCATGTTTTGCTATAGATTAGAATATCATCAAAATATACCACAACAAATTTCCCAATGAATGATCGTAAAACATGATTCATTAAACGCATGAAAGTACTAGGAGAATTAGTTAAACCGAAAGGTAACTCATTGCCTCATTTTATCCCTAGGGGTTTCGGCTGTGGTGTATCACATATGGAGGGAAAGGAACTCAAGATTGCATGCCAAATCTTCAAAAGCTTCTGACTGCCTAGGCCGTGAAATTGTTCATATTTTAAAGTGTAAACTCCATAGTGTTAATCGGTTTAGGAAATTTGCTGTTAGACATAACTATGGTCATCTAGAGTTGAATGTCTTAGTATAGATTCCCATCATTGGGCATGTCCTCTGATGGATTTGCTATACTTGATCTGGGTTCTGCCCCTATTCTTTTGTACCTCTCTTCTTTAATACATATTTTAATTTAGCAAAAAAAAGAGGTAACACTAACCACTCATACAAATCATACTTCGTTTTAAAAGCAGTTTTCCATTCATCACCTTCTTTCATCCTAATTTGATGATATCCACTTTTTAAGTCAATTTTTGAAAACACACATGACCCATGTAATTCATCTAACATGTCATCTAATCGAGGAATGGGATGTCGATATTTAACCGTAATATTATTTACCGCATGACAATCGATGCACATCCGCCACCTTCCATCCTTCTTTGGCACTAAAATTACCGGAACCGCACATGGACTCATGCTCTCCCTCACGAACCCCTTCTCCATTAGTTCACTAACTTGCTTTTGCTACTCTTTCGTCTCCTCGGGATTGCTCCGATAAGCTGGACGATTTGGAATGGTAGTACCAGGTACGAAGTCAATTTGATGTTCAATTCCCCGAATTGGTGGTAATCCTTGTGGTAATTCCTCGGGAAATACGTCCGCATAATCCTGCAATAGAGATGAAATAACACTAGGCAAAACTGAATCGTTAGTGTTAGTAGTTAAAAACGCCTCCTTATACCGAAGTATAATTATCGGCAGTTTAGAAACCAAAGCTTTCCTCACATCACTCCTTTTTGCATAGATATTTGTTTTTCTCTCAACATCCTTTCTTTTCACTCTTTCTTGTTCTCTCTTGTTTTTCCCCTCTGAAATTTTCTTTTCTTCACTCTTTTTTTTTTGGACATCTCTTTGCAAATGAATTTGATCCTCATGCACTTGTTGTGGTGACATAGGACACAAAGTAACTTTCCTTTTATTGTGTGCAAAGGAATATTCATTATTAAAACCATCATATTTAACCTTTCTATCGAACTGCCATGGCCTACCAAGTAGCAAGTGTCCAGCTTGCATAGGAACCACATCACACAATATCTCATCAACATATCGACCAATAGAAAATGGAACCAACACCTGTTTGGTCACCTTTATATCAGCACTGTCATTAAGCCATTGTAAATGATACGGTCGTGGATGCTTGGATGTAGTCAGCCCCAATTTATCCACCATGGTAGTACTTGCCACGTTAGTACAACTCCCTCCATCTATCATAACACAACAAATCTTTCCGTTTACCATACAACGAGTATGAAACAGATTTTCCCGTTGCTCACTACTTTCTTCTTTCACATGTGTACTAAGGGCTCTCCTTGTGACTAAAATCTCACCATGTATAGCAACATCCCTATCATCTACCTCCTCTAATGGTGGCATAGAATCTGTGTCACTATCTTCTCCCTCGGTTTCCACCTCTCCATTGTCAAGTAACAACATAGTTCTTTGATTTGGACATTGATTTGAAATATGTCCCCTGCCTTGACATTTAAAACATACAATATCACGATTACGACTAAAAGAAGGTTTTTTAATTTTACCTTGTGTTCCACGATTAGTCGTTTCTGGTTTAAACTCCACTTTAGGCTTGTTCATCGCTGGTCTCTCCTCTCGCCTTCCAACATTAGGTTTCCACGTTGAAGTTGTAGTAGAATTTGATCGTTGGCCACCTCTCCTCTTAAGTTGCTTCTCAATTTTGATAGCCATGTGCACCATATCTTCCAACTCCACATAATGTTATCGTTCCACCAAATCTGCAATGTCCCAATTTAACCCCGCTAAAAATCGAGCCATTATAGCCTCATTATCCTCAACAATGTTAGCCCTAGCCATCAACATTTCCAACTCTTTGAAGTAATCCTCTACACTTTTACTTCCTTGCTTCAAATTCTGCAAATTACGAAACAAATCCCGATGATAATGGCTCGACACAAACTACTTTCTCATTGCTGCTTTCATTCCTCCCCAAGTCACAATCAGTCTTTCTCCACACCTCCTTCGATTGATCATCAATTGATCCCACCAAGTAACTGCATAATCTGAAAATTTGGTGGTAGCAAGCTTAACTTTCTTAAGCTCCGAGTAGTTATGACAATCAAATACCCACTCCATTTTTTGTTCCCATTCGTTGTAAGCCTCATGATCACTCCTTCCTTGGAAAGCTGGAATTTTTATTCTAATGCTATCTAAGTTGTTATCCTCTCTATCTCGACCTCCTCTTTCTCTAGCACCCCCTTGTCTCCGATGTATGGAATTAGCCTCACGTTCTTCCTCCTCGCTAAATTCAATATCAAACTAAGTCTCCTCTGTTCTAATTTCCTTTTGCTTAGTCCTGCCCCTCGGTCTCCCACCAATAGGGTTTTGAGAGGGTTCTCCTCGGGTGTCACTTAATTGATCAATGCGTTCGTGTACTTGTTCCATTGCTATTCCCAATTGTTTAGAAAATTCTTTCATCATAGCCTCCATCATAAATTTTGGATCAAAATTAGATGTTGGCTCTTCAAGAACAGTTTTATCCTTTGAATGAGACATAATTTCTTGAACAATAAAGATTAGTAGAAAACAATTTCCTCACCACTCCCTTACGTGTTTCTCTCAAATTAAGGTATCGCTCGTGTTTGCACTCAATAGGCTTTTACCCTCAATTATACTCACACTTTGCCTTTTTCCTCACAATATTTTTTTTTTGCTGATGTGGAGTTTCCGGGTCGCTGTTGGGATATTTGTATGTATAACAAATAAAACTCATACACGCAAGTGCACGTGATCCACAAGTAATATAAAGTAAGTAAAGTATCGATCCCACGAGGAATTGAATTGCATTTATGACTACAAACACCGATTTTATAATTAGTTCGGTCTCTTTAAACAAGCGATTTTAGTGGTGAAATAGTCTAATGATTACTAATGAAACAATTAGAACAAATTTGGTTGTAAAAATACAGATTTTATGGGCTTGGGATTATAATTTCACTTATTGCAAACTTAGATTTCCATGCTTCCTATTGTTGCTAATTGGTTACTATAGAATATTGGTCGAGAACACGAAAGTAAAATATGGCCATCTCTCGATGCACCATATCCATATCACACTAAATCCACAATTGATAGAATGAATGTGAACACCCTAGATGACTAACGCACTATAATTCTATGTGAATTACAATCAAAAGGGTTTAAGAACAAGTTTTCCATTGGCCACACATGGTGCTTCGGTATATCTCTATCCTAAGCACGAAACATAATTTCACGAGGAATGTAATAATTATGAACATATGCTAGCATAATTAGATCTTAATTTATATTTCCTTTCTCAATTCCATATAAATTATCACAGTAATTGGTGATCAAGCAATTAAACATGGAGTATAGATTATGCTAGACATTCATTTCATAACCAACTAGTAAAAATAAGGAAGCATTTCAATTCTTAGTAATGCAAAAGATCCATTATAATCCCAAGAATTAAGTTTAGTTCATAATAACAATACTAGAATTCATCATGCACAATTGGTTCATCATCATAATTACAGAATAGGAAAATTAATCAAAAACAGAAAATATTTAAGCTCCCTGTTTCCGTTCTGCAACTTCTGATGATTTTCCAAGTTGTGTAGATAGTTGATTCCTTGCTCCCAATCTCCAATTCAGCATCCATATAGCTCTATTCTTCAGTTCCCAAGTGCCAATTATGCTCAGCTGATTATTTTCAAGTTTGAAGCTAACATGCAGTAAACTATTCTATTTTTCGTGTAGGAGGAGAGCTACAAATTGAATTCCAAAATTGGCTAATAATGCATGCATGAATTGTCTTATTTTGACTTATTATGATTCCCACTAATAAAGTTCAAACCCACTGAATCCTCAAAATCTGGCACCACTCTATTTTCTGATAATGCTGCTTCGCTGGATGGAACGTGCTGCATGGCTGGCTGGCGACAGGCGCAGCTGCGTCGGCGCCCTTTGTAAAAGGGGCGCAGCTGCGCCGGGGTCAGGGGATGAACAGGAGGGGCGCAGCTGCGCCGACACCCTTTGTAAAAGGGGCGCAGCTGCGTCGGCTGCCAGTTTGCTGCAGTGCTGCTGTTGCATAATTTCTCAACTCACATGTCCTGCACAAGCAACAAACAATCAAATAGCTCCCATCCATAAATGTACAACATCCTGAGCCAAATTTACCAAAAACTATGCAAAAGCCGTATAATGAGAATAGTGAATCAAAAACCGAAAGAGAGGGAAAAATGCATGGAATTACACTAGGTAGCTATTAGATAAACAACAAATGAAACCAAATAGTATCCAATAAGTAGGTATGAAACCTACTTATTAAATACCCCCAAACTTAAATTGTTGCTTGTCCTCAAGCAAATACAACGAAATAAATGCAAACATGAATGCAATGTAATGATATAAGAATGCACCATGACCCTCATCAATTAGTAATCAATCCAAAAGTTTTGCCTCAGAAGAATCTAGCGACACATCAAAACTTGGTCCGTGTACCATGATAATCATGCAGCTCAAATTCTGTGGTGAATGATAAAGTGTGTGTGTGCAGTATTCATCAAACTATAGTAATCCCAATCGATTCTCATAATATGTTTCTTAGGGGAAATTTATATATTTGAACCACCATAAGGCAATTGGGGTAAATATAGTTAAAACCACGCTATATCAAAATGTGGGGATGTACTTAGACGTTATTCGGAACATGACGCTTGGTTGTGCAATGCCTAGTTCCCTTAGGCTATTCAATGATACCCATGTAACGAGCTTTCGGCCAACGACTCCCAAACCAATTGGTCTTAGGGCGCTAGGTGTAGAGACATCCCCTAGGGTGTACTTACTCGAATATCAAAGGCCACAAAACTAGGCTGACCAAGCATTTATTTACATTTTTTTTAATAAACGAATGCGTTTTACGCTCCATTTCGTTGCATAAATACACTACTAAGTACTCCCCCAAACTTGAACACGTGTGATCTCAACTAATACTACCCACAATTGCCTCACTCATTAAAAACACAACCAATTCTCCCCAGAACTCAATTATGCGAATCTTTGGGCTACTTAGTTAGAGAACTACTAAGAACGTGCAAACCGGTTTTATCATAGCAAACACAAGACAAGAGTTGCAATGTATCATGACATTCGACCCAAGTCTTAACAGTTAACAAAAATCAAAAATTTTCATCATAGGCATGTGGGGATGTATACTAATCAACATAAGAGGATCATGCAACTAAACTACATGATGTGATATGATATGCATGAGAAATTCACCATTTTTTTTTAATAATACTCTAAGAATTAACGAAAATAAGCAAACAAATACCTAAAATAACAATAAAAAATAAAAACAGATAATTTAAAGCATCACAAAATAAACTAGGCAAGCCTAATACCCCCAAACTTAAAATATGCAATGTCCTCATTGGAGATAATAGGGTAAAGATTACTCCCCTAAGAAGCGTCCTCGGCGCCGCTAGGCGGCGTGTCGGGCGGAGGATAAGGGATGCCGGAGCCGAATGTGGAAAACTCAATGTGGACCCCCTGCTGACTGAACGCCTCTGAAAGTGCACCTGCGAAGGAGACGCTGTAATCCCTGAAGCTCGTGTGCAACGCGTCCATGCGGCGCTGCAGGCGGCGCATGTCGCGCTCATGTCCACTGACTCCCCTCTGCTGTACTGGCGGGGCAGGCACGTCCTCCTCACTGGCCTCCTCCTCCTCATCAGCCATAATAAAACCCAACCCATTAGGCTGGGACTCTCCACCGCGCCAAACATTGTACTTTCGGATCGTGGCGCTGTCGATGTCCCGCATAGGTAACTGGAGAACCTCCTCGCCCCATTCCACGTTTGCCGCTAGGCATAGGCGTGTGATGATCAAGGTGTGTGGAATGGCACCGGAAGTGACAGCCCGCATGAAATGAAGCATGGACTGGTTGATGATATATCCCACGTTGATGCTCCCTCCACGCAGAATGCGGTGCAAGAGTACCGCGCGGTCCCGTGTCACGTCCTGATGATGGGTGGTCGGCAAGATACTCGCGCAAATGAAGGCGTACCACGCCTTGGCATATCTGTTTAGCGCGGTCTGAGGGAAGTGAACCTTCAAGGTGGTGCCTGGCTGAGTCTTCCACTGAGTGCCCGGTTGGCACATCTCATGTATCAAAGCGTCAAGGTCGGTTTCGTAGCGCTCATGTACCACCCAGTCGGTGGCCTCAGCAGTAGCAGATGGCAGGCGAAAAAGTTCATTGATTGCCTGCGCCGAGTAGGAGACCTGCTTGCCCCGCACGAAGGAAATCCCATTCTGTGTTTCCCGGGCGTTGGCATAGAACTCCCGAACGATGGCTATCGGGGCTGACTTCGGTGTCTCAATGAATAACAACCAACCCAAACACCGGATTTGGTCAAGAATACGCCCATCCTGTGCCTTGGGCTTCAAACCCCTCTCTGGTATGAAGGATTTGACGCTAAGCACCTCCCAGTAGTAATGTTGTGCAGATAGATTGACAAATTTGGTGGCATCCAGAGTGTTGATGCCACCACCAGTAGATTCGGATCCGCTGCTGCTGGAAGAAGAAGGTTGGGGAGTGCGTGCACACTTCGGCATGGTGGTATGTGATTAGGGTTTGATGGAAGATTGTAGGTAGTTAGGGTTTTGTGAGAGTGGGTAGGTATGAGAGGAGAGGGTTTGTTTTGCTGCTAGAGAGTCTTTTAGGTTTAGGGTTTGATGATTGTGACTGATGGGGACTGTCCTATTTATAAAAAAAAATTTCCGCGATCGGCGCAGCTGCGCCGCAGTTGTACTGGGAAGGGGGCGCAGCTGCGCTGAGTTTCATGCTTGGCTCAGGCGGACACCGGCGTAGCTGCGCCGGAAATGAACTGATGGTGAGGCGCAGCTGCGTAGCTGCTCAGATGCTGCATGCAAAGGTGGCCCGGCGCAGCTGCGCTGGTGAAGTACTGAAGATGGGGCACAGCTGCGCTGGTGCTCAGGATACCTGGAAAATTTTCTCACTCTGAACAATGCCTAGTGTTTGCAATGGAACGATGCATCCCCAAACTTAAAGTGTGCTTAAGTCAAACGATTGAGGGCGCGATTGGACACCTGAAAAAAAAAACAAACAAGCATGTTAAAATGAAATCACACAAATTAAATAAAAATCACATAAGAATAGAAATAATAAAAGTAATCTCGGGTTGCCTCCCGAGGAGCGCTTTGGTTTAAAGTCGGTTAGCTCGACCATCATTGATGCTCAATCCATGGCCAGGTCAACTGAGGATTTTTGGCTATCAAATTCGCCTCCCAATAGTGCTTCAATCTTTGGCCATTAACCTTGAATGGTTGCTCACTGTCCTTTCCAACAATTCGATGGCTCCATGTGGGAACACAACAGTGATGGTAAAGGGACCCGACCATCGGGATTTGAGCTTTCCCGGGAATAACTTGAGATTGGAGTTGAATAGTAAGACCGCTTGGCCAGGTTCAAATTTTCTCTCGATGATTTTTCGGTCGTGCCATCTCTTTACCTTCTCTTTGTAGAGTTTAGAATTCTCATAGGCCTACAATCGGAACTCATCGAGTTCATTTAGCTGTAGAAGTCTCCTTTCTCCTGCTGCAGATGGGTCGAAATTCAACTTTTTAATAGCCCAGTAAGCTTTGTGCTCTAATTCGACCGGTAGATGACAAGCCTTTCCATAAACTATGTGGTAATGAGACATGTCGAGAGGTGTCTTATATGCAGTTCTATAAGCCCAGAAGGCTTCATCTAGCTTTAGAGACCAATCTTTTCTGGAAGGATTAACAATCTTTTCCAGAATTCTTTTTACCTCTCGGTTGGATGCTTTGGCTTGACCATTTTTCTGTGGATGGTAGGCAGTGGCAATTCTGTGTCTCACTCCATATTTGGCCAGGAGGGCTGTGATCTGTTTGTTGCAAAAATGGCTGCCCTCATCACTGATGATCGCCCGAGGAGTGCCAAACCTAGTAAAAATGCTTTTTTGTAGGAACCTCAAAACCACCTTAGCATCATTAGTTGGTAACACCGAAGCTTCCACCCATTTGGACACGTAATCAACCGCTAGAAGGATATAGAGATTGTTGCAGGATGATGGAAATGGTCCCATGAAGTCTATGCCCCATACGTCAAAGATCTCCACCTCCAAGATCACATTTAGTGGCATTTCATTACGGTCGGAGATGTTGCCCACCCGTTGGCATCGATCACAATTCTTTATGAAGTGGTGGGCATCTTTGAACAAGGTGGGCCAATAAAATCCAGCCTGGAGTACCTTTGCTGCTGTTCTCTGCGTTCCATAATGGCCGCCATACAGAGAAGAATGACATGCATGTAATATACTGGTACTCTCGACATCGGGGATGCATCTTCGGATCACAAGATCCGTGCATTGTTTGAACAAATAAGGCTCATCCCACATGTATCTCTTTGTATCATGCAGAAATTTCTTCTTCTGCTTAGAAGTTAGATCCGGTGGTAGCACATGACTCACAAGATAGTTGACAATATCAGTGAACCATGGGATTCCAGATGTGACTGCAAATAGCTGCTCATCAGGGAAGCAATCGTTTATTTCAACCTTCTCTTTGCTCTCCAAATTCGGATTGTCCAATCTGGAAAAATGATCGGCTAGCAGATTTTCCGTGCCTTTCTTGTCCTTAATTTCCAAATCAAATTCTTGGAGCAAAAGGATCCATCTGATTAATCTTGGCTTGGCATCTTTCTTTGAGATCAAATACCGAATTGCTGCATGATCAGTGTACACCACTACCTTTGTTCTAATGAGATAGGATCGAAACTTGTCGAATGCATAAACAACCGCGAGTAGTTCCTTCTCGGTGGTGGTGTAATTCATTTGGGCCTCCGAAAGTGTTTTGCTGGCATAGTAGACTGCATGTAGAACCTTGTCTCTGCGCTGTCCCAATACCACGCCCACAGCGTAGTCACTAGCATCACACATAAGCTCAAATGGAAGAGACCAATCCGGTGCCACTATCACAGGTGCTGTTGTCAATTTCTGTTTTAACAACTCAAAGGCTGCTAAGAAATTATCATCGAATAGAAATGGGACATCTTTTTCCAACAGATTGCACAGGGGTTTTGTGATTTTGGAGAAGTCTTTGATAAATCTCCGATAGAATCCAGCATGACCCAAAAAACTTCGAACTCCCTTTATAGAAGTCGGTGGAGGCAATTTCTCGATAGTTTCCAACTTTGCTTTGTCCACCTCCAAACCTTTGGCTGAGACTTTGTGACCCAAAATTATTCCTTCATGAACCATGAAATGACATTTCTCCCAATTAAGCACAAGATTTGTTTCCACGCATCTCTTCAATACCATGACTAAATTCTCTAGACAGCTGTCAAAGGAATTTCCAAACACTGAGAAGTCATCCATGAAGACCTCCATGTTGATTTCCACCATGTCAGAAAATATTGCCATCATGCACCGCTGAAATGTGGCAGGAGCATTACATAGACCAAAAGACATTCGCCTGAAAGCAAAAGTTCCATAAGGACAAGTAAAAGTGATCTTTTCTTGATCCTCAGGAGCGATGGCAATTTGATTATAACCAGAATATCCGTCAAGCAAACAGTAGTACTCATGCCCTGCAAGTCGGTCCAACATTTGATCAATGAATGGGAGTGGGAAGTGATCTTTCCTTGTGGCTTTGTTGAGCTTTCGATAATCCATGCAAACTCTCCACCCCGTGACTGTTCGGGTTGGTATTAGCTCGTTGTTCTCATTTCTTACCACAGTTATTCCTCCCTTCTTTGGTACACACTGCACTGGGCTCACCCATGGACTGTCAGAAATGGGATAAATAATCCCGGCGTCTAGCCATTTCAGAATTTCTGCTTTAACCACTTCTTTCATGATGGGATTCAGCCTTCTTTGATGCTCTATGGTAGGCTTGCTGTCATCTTCCATCAGGATTTTGTGCATGCAAAATGAGGGGCTGATTCCCTTTATGTCTGCAATGGTCCATCCAATAGCCCCTTGGAATTCTCTGAGGATTCTTATCAGTTTGGCTTCCTGCAAGGATGTTAGTGCAGAGGAAATAATGACAGGTAATGTATCTGAAGTGCCTAGGTATGCATACCTGAGATGACTAGGCAAGGATTTTAGATCAAGTTTAGGAGGTACCTCTCTAGATGGTTTTAATTGAGATGAAGCATCTTTTGAGCTTTTCAAGGGCTCAATAGGTACCTTGAACTTTGCCATCCTGGGTATTGCATCTAGAAAATGAACATACTCACATTTCTCGGGTTCGTCCAAGTCGATGTCTCCTGTTAGTGTCTGCTCAAGCAAGTCCCTATGTGTGGCCTTAATGAATTCCTCGGTCACTGCTTCTTCAATGATGTCAACTCGGAAACACTCTTCCTCTTCAGTTGGAAATTTCATAGCCTTGAAGACATTAAAGGTAACTTCTTGGTCTTGAACCCTCATTGTCAATTCTCCTTTTTGCACATCAATGAGAGTTCTCCCGGTAGCTAGAAATGGCCTCCCAAGTATGATGGGAATGTTCTTGTCCTCCTCAAAGTCTAGGATTATGAAATTAGCTGGGAAAATGAACTTATCAACCTTAACCAGGACATCTTCCACAATACCTCTCGGATAAGTGACTGAACGATCTGCTAGCTGAAGAGAGACATTTGTCGGCTTGGGTGCTGGTAATCCAAACTGAGTAAAAACGGACAACGGCATAAGATTAATGCTTGCACCAAGATCACACAAGCATTTCTTGAATGATAAGTCTCCAATGGTGCAAGGAATGGTGAAACTGCCAGGATCCTTTAATTTTGGAGGTAGCTTCCTTTGTAATACCGCACTGCATTCCTCTGTCAAAGCTACAATTTCAAAATCTTATAGTTTCTTCTTTCTTGACAGAATACTCTTCATGAACTTGGCATAGCTCGGCATTTGTTCTAAAGCATTTGCAAATGGTATATTGATTTGAAGCTTTTTGAAAACCTCAAGAAACTTAGAAAATTGCTTGTCCATTTTCTGTTTTTGCTGCCTTTGAGGGTATGGAACTGGTGGGTAGTACCTGATGGGAAGGGCTTGAGTCTTTTCTGTGCTTTTTATGGGTGGGGGTTCAGATTTCTCAATGCTATCCTCTTCTTCAAAAAGTTCATAAGATGCAGTTTCTGGGGAAGGGCGCAGCTGCGCTGTCTCCCTTTGCAACATGGGCGCAGCTGTGCCGTTTGGTTCCAGTGCTGAAGAGGGGCGCAGCTGCGCTGTCTGCTCGTGTGACAATGGCGCAGCTATGCTATCTGGCAGGGTCTGCTTCCCACTTCTGGTGGTGACAGCTTGGCATTGCTCCTTCCCATTTCTCCTTGGATTAATTTCTGTGTTGCTAGGAAGAGCTCCTTGAGGTCTGCTAGACAACAAACTGAACAATTGACTCATTTGATTTTCCAGATTCTTGAAGCCTAATGTTTGGCCTTGCTCCAACCTGTCAGTTTTGACCATGTATTTCTCCAGATTCTCACTCATTTCAGCGACCTTCCTATCAGTGGCTGTGACTTGTTGTTGATTGTGGAACCCCGGAGGATTGAGAGGTTTTGGAACTTGTGAATTATCTTGACGGTTGCTCCATGAGAAGTTCGGGTGGTTCCTATTCCCCGGAGTGTAGTTGTTCTGATATTGATTTGCTGGCCGCTGATAATTGCTCACAAAGTGCACAGATTCAGCATTGATGGCACATTGATCCGAAGCGTGTGAACCTGCACAAAGCTCACAAATCATGGAGACTTGCTGCCCTTTTCCTTCACATATGTTGTCAAGCTTTTTGGCTATAGCTGAAATCTGGGCTTGAAGTGAAGTGGCTGTGTCAACCTCTAGTATCCCCGCCACTTTTGGTTGGCTGGATCTGGAGGATGGCCATTGATAGCTGTTTGCAGCCATAGTCTCCAAAAGTTCATAAGCTTCGTCATAGTTTTTACCCATGAATGCTCCACTCGCAGCTGCATCAATGCCTGCCCGTGTTTGAATATTCAACCCATTGTAAAATGTGTTAAGCTGCATCCATTGGGGCAAACCGTGATGTGGGCACTTTCTCAATAGTTCCTTGTACCGCTCCCATGTCTCGTACAAGGATTCTCCATGATGTTGTTCATATGAAGAGATGTCATTTCTCAACTTGGCAGTTTTGGCAGGTGGGAAGAACTTTGCTAAGAATTTTTGGGCCAAATCTTGCCAAGTAGTAATGGATCCCGGTGGTAGCGAGTGTAGCCAACTTTTTGCTTTGTCCCTCAATGTGAATGGGAATAACCGCAATCTCACCGCATCTTCCGAGATCCCGCTGAATTTGAATGTATCACAGATCTCCAAGAAATTTATCAAGTGCTCATTTGGGTCATCAACCACCATCCCTCCGAACTGGACAGAATTTTGGATCATATGGATTGTCCCCGGTTTGATTTCAAAGGAATTGGCTGTTATGGCTGGCCTTGAGATACTTGATTGCAAATCATTGATTCTTGGTGTAGCATAATCGCTTAAGGCTTTTTGTGCTTCTCCCGCCGTTGGTTGAGGTTGTTCTAGATCCTCCAGAGTATTTTCAGCACACTTCCTTAATTGTTGAACCCTTTTCTCAATGTTATCCACAAAAGGCAACGACGCCAAAAACTTGTTGGGATATTTGTATGTATAACAAATAAAACTCATACACGCAAGTGCACGTGAGTAAGTAAAGTATCGATCCCACGAGGAATTGAATTGTATTTATGACTACAAACACCGATTTTATAATTAGTTCGGTCTCTTTAAACAAGCGATTTTAGTGGTGAAATAGTCTAATGATTACTAATGAAACAATTAGAACAAATTTGGTTGTAAAAATACAGATTTTATGGGCTTGGGATTATAATTTCACTTATTGCAAACTTAGATTTCCATGCTTCCTATTGTTGCTAATTGGTTACTATAGAATGTTGGTCGAGAACACGAAAGTAAAATATGGCCATCTCTCGATGCACCATATCCATATCACACTAAATCCACAATTGATAGAATGAATGTGAACACCCTAGATGACTAACGCACTATAATTCTATGTGAATTACAATCAAAAGGGTTTAAGAACAAGTTTTTCATTGGCCACACATGGTGCTTCGGTATATCTCTATCCTAAGCACGAAACATAATTTCACGAGGAATGTAATAATTATGAACATATGCTAGCATAATTAGATCTTAATTTATATTTCCTTTCTCAATTCCATATAAATTATCACAGTAATTGGTGATCAAGCAATTAAACATGGAGTATAGATTATGCTAGACATTCATTTCATAACCAACTAGTAAAAATAAGGAATCATTTCAATTCTTAGTAATGCAAAAGATCCATTATAATCCCAAGAATTAAGTTTAGTTCATAATAACAATACTAGAATTCATCATGCACAATTGGTTCATCATCATAATTACAGAATAGGAAAATTAATCAAAAATAGAAAATATTCAAGCTCCCTGTTTCCGTTCTGCAACTTCTGATGATTTTCCAAGTTGTGTAGATAGTTGATTCCGTGCTCCCAATCTCCAATTCAGCATCCATATAGCTCCATTATTTAGTTCCCAAGTGCCAATTATGCTCAGCTGATTATTTTCAAGTTTGAAGCTAACATGCAGTAAACTATTCTATTTTTCGTGTAGGAGGAGAGCTACAAATTGAATTCCAAAATTGGCTAATAATGCATGCATGAATTGTCTTATTTTTACTTATTATGATTCCCACTAATAAAGTTCAAACCCACTGAATCCTCAAAATCTGGCACCACTCTATTTTCTGATAATGCTGCTTCGCTGGATGGAACGTGCTGCATAGCTGGCTGGCGACAGGCGCAGCTGCGCCGGGGTCAGGGGATGAACAGGAGGGGCGCAGCTGCGCCGGCACCCTTTGTAAAAGGGGCGCAGCTGCGCCGGCTGCCAGTTTGCTGCAGTGCTGCTGTTGCATAATTTCTCAACTCACATGTCCTGCACAAGCAACAAACAATCAAATAGCTCCCATCCACAAATGCACAACATCCCGAGCCAAATTTACCAAAAACTATGCAAAAGCCGTATAATGAGAATAGTGAATCAAAAACCGAAAGAGAGGGAAAAATGCATGGAATTACACTAGGTAGCTATTAGATAAGCAACAAATGAAACCAAATAGTATCCAATAAGTAGGTATGAAACCTACTTATCAGTCGCAACCCGACTAATCTCCCCAGCCCGGTGCCAGTGCTTTTTTGCTTTCCAGCTTGCACTTAAGGGGGACCGTGGCCAGCATCACCTTTGCAGGCTTTAACAATTGTTGCAGGTGGGACTCGAACCCAGGATGTCCAGGTTTACGGTTCATTCTAGGGCTAAGCTTAAACCACTGCGCCAACTGCCGCTGGGTTCCTCACAATATTCTCTCTAAACAGATTCTGTTTGAATTCACTAAATACTATCAAAGTTTCCAATTCAGTTCAATGAAATAACTTATCACAAACAATTACAATTAAATGAATCCCTCAAAACAACAATTACAATAGGCGTGAACCTCCAAATACCAACATCACGATTATGGGATTAACAATGAATTTAAGAGCTAATCGCCGCTAAATATAGTGATAGCAACAATTAGAAATAATGCAGAATTTTCGCCACTTTTTTTTTTAGAGAATAACTCAGATCCGAAAGTTAAGGATAGGCTTTGCTAGAGAACTTAGCTTTGATACCAAATGATAGACTCCACGACACGCTTACGTGAGGTGGTTGTGACGCCCCCAAATCCGGGTCACCTGAACCGCGGACCTGGTTCGTCACTATCTAATACATACATCATGTTGTCAACAATATATAGCGGAATAAAGGAATATTTACATTGATATAACATAAATAATCCTGTCCCAAGTCTCGAAACCAAGACTACTCCAAAACATAACTTAATATATAAGAGTACATGAGTCTTAATACGTGACATCAAATAATAAGTCTTGATACAATGTTGACTCTAGTATAATTAAACAAAACTAATCAGTAGCTTTGCCCTTTCCTTTATCCTTTCCCGAGCTCTCGCCATGTGCTGCACTAACTGAAAAGTTTTAAGGAAAGCAAGGGTGAGCAACAAATTTGCCTCGCAAGTAAAATAGCAGTGAATAATCACGTGAATAACTTTATAGCTCATAGGAGTTAAAAACGAGATAGCTCAAGGAAATAAACAACTTCTTTATCACCATTGTAGTGGTCACTATGGACCAAAAGATTTTCTGAAGTATCCAAGGATTTCAAAATTTCCCAAGAAAAGGAACTGTTCAATACTGAGGGTGCACCAAGGCACATAACTCTATTATAGAATTACCAGAATTTCATCCGATAATCCACAAACAAACGGTACAATAGGTGATCAGCCTAGAGTACCTGGCGTTATGCGTAAGCCTCACTTACTATTTACGCGCGTGTCGGTTCCCGACGTTTATACAATTGCCCCTGCTATGAGGGTTGTTCTTCTCAGCTTTACATGGGAATCCAAACCAAAATAATTTGATCGGATAGCTTTACTTAACATCAACAATAGTTCGAGGACTTAACCTCATTTCAATAAACAAATCAATAAGTGTCTAGCCGAAGCAACTGGCTTTAACATAGCTTTCAAACAATTTATGGAATAAGAAACTGTAAGGCTCAACAACATACATTATAGCATAGGTCGATAACTTGAACGAGTGTCAAATCATTTGAATAATCATAAGAGTACTCGCATAATGAAATAAGTCACGGAAGTTTAGAAAACTAGCTCAACTTAAAAATAGTTGAGCAAGGAACTTGCAATAATATACAACATTTATATAAAATAGGGAAAAACTTGCCCAACATAAGGGTTAGACAAGCATTAGGACACTTGCAATAATATATACCTGTTTGCACGAAATAAAAATAGTGCATAAGGTTTAGAAACTTGCTCAAATATAAATTGAGTTAAGTTTAGAAACTTGCCTGGTGCGTCTGCTACAATATTATAACACATGCTCCTTAATATTCTACACAATTAAGTACATTTTCACATAACAATTAGTCACATACTGGATACCAAATAATGGTATATACTACTCTATAATGTTTCATTCATATAAGAAACAAAATATTAAACAAGATTATGCACACTAGTTACAGCGTTATGACGCTTGCGCGTCCGCAAGCCAACTTTGCCTATTCGAATGCCCAAGCGACACGCAATTGCGTACATCTAGCACGCCCATTCGATTTATCTAATACTCATTGGTTAATCCTAAGTATCATTATAAATCATAACATTCATATTTTAGAGCTTAGAATAACATTTTACACTATTGGGAGCATTACATGTGCATACGCGCATGCTTGACACCCTCCGATTGCCCCCAATTACACATCAGTCCTATAAATGGTCAATTTAGCCATGCTACAGACCTCAAATTGAAAAACTCAAAGAACGAAAGTTGTAGGTAGAGCTGCAAACGAACCGAACCGAACTTTGTCGAACTCGAACCGAACTCGAACACTTTTAGTCGAACTCGAACATGTTCGAGTAACTTGATCGAACCAATAGCTATGTACGAGTTCGGATCGTTTGGTGTTCGCGAACTGTTCGCGAACATGATCAAGTTCGCGAACAGTTCACGAACAAGTCGAACATAAGGTTGTTCGCGAACATGAACAGTTCACAAACACATTATCGAACCAAACTTATCGAACCGAACTCGAACTTATCGAACCAATTATTTGAAATAACCAATTATTTTTATTTAGAATTTTAGAAACAATTTAAACATGTAATTAAAAAATCAAACTACTCGAACCGATCTCAAACTTATCGAACCGAACTCGAACATACCAAATCGAACCGAACTCGAACTGTTCACGAACAAAGACGAACCGAACCACATGGTTCGCGAACATGTTCGATCGAGCAATCGAACGGAACATTATATGCGAATTCGACTCGACTAGGCGAGCAAGTCGAACTCGAACTGAACTCAAACCGAACCGAACCAGTTCTCGAACAGTTCAGTTCGTTTGCAGCCCTAGTTGTAGGTCTGCTCGTTCTCTTTCCGAATCATCTTGAATCACCTCAATCCGAGTTTGTATGAGAAAGTTATGCCCATTTTAGTAAAGGACGTCAAAGCTGATTCTGGCCAAAAATTGACCCGGCATAATTACGCCCAAAACATGCCTTTGAGCGGCATCATTACGCCCAAGCCCAGCAGCTCCGGCGTAAGGCCAGCGTCATTACGCCCATACTTAGTTTCCTGCTCTGTTTTTCGTGTTCTAGACCTATCTTGCTTCCAACCACCATAACTCCTTCTATACACGTTCAAATTGGTCCGTTCCGGACTCTATGGACTCCTAAGACATAGAGTTACAACATATCAAAAATTTAGAGCTATCCACTAAAATTAACATGGACAAATCTTAGGCCAAAGTATCAACTCATGTTATATTTTTGTGTTCTTGGTGTTCTTAGTGTTTTTCACAAAAATCGTCACCAAAACTTTGTTTTAATCCCTTTTTACTCCATTCCAACTGGGTTAAACTCATAACCCATGGAAGTAAAACATCACAACAACAAATAAACATAACAAACAAGGAATCATAGCTATAAGGTCCTCTAAATTCGTCCATAACAGTCCATAGTCCATTTTTGTCCATTGTTCTTCATGTTCTTCATCTTTTATGCATAGGTACGGATTTCTTTGATGTTTGTTCCACTTTGATGTTATTAGGAAGGTTTTTAAGGTCTTAAGAACATCTTTAGTAATCCATGAACACCCAACAACAACCATAACAACACAAAATCCATCCAACAAGCAAACAAGCAAGAAAATATGGAAAACTTGGAAACTTAAAAGAAATGAGTTTGGATGTGATGATTACCTCTTGTAGCTACTTCTTGGACGTTAGGAATCTCGTTAGAACTTTGAGAGAACTACTTTTCCTCCTTCTTGTGTTCTCCCGTAGCCTCCTTTCAAGCTCTTTCACTCCACCCACTTGCTTCTCTCTCTAGGATGATTCTCTCTCTTTAGAAGCTTTGAAGGTTGAAGATGATGAAGATGGTGTTCCTCTCTTGTTCTTGTACTTCTTCTTGTTCTTCTACTCCTTCTCTAATGCTCTCTCTCACTCTCAATAATCTGCAGCACTCTCACACTCAATCTCTCTCTATATTTTTCCAGCAATTTCAAAATGGAATGCTAGATGGAAGAAGGCTGTCAATGGAAATGGAGGAGTGAAGGGAGCTGGTGGCTTTGGGTGAATGAGAGGGAGTGGCTCAAGAAAGTTCAGCAATTGGAAGAAAAAATAAGGCATTGAGCCTACCAAATAGCAGCATGATGCTGCCTATACACTCTACTCCCCTAATTTGATTGGTCTAAAATTGGGGGTTGGTTCCCTCTTGGAGTAACAAGCCAAAATAAATACCCAAATACACAAAAATATACCCGAATACTCCCACTTTTGTACCCAATTTGGTAAATAACTCTACCCAAAATTAAAATGGGTACTCCCATAAATTATTGGGACACATAAAAATAATTATTATGGGATTTGTCCAAATATTCGAAACACCCATATTATACATTTTGGATACGGATAAAATCACGTATCAGCTCAAATAAAATTTCCGACGCTTGGAAAAATTATTCATGCGCATACACGTATTTATGAAATTTATTAAAATCAAAAAAGACACAAAAATATTATGGCATGAATAGTGTCTCGGGAAACGTGCCCCGTGAATAGTGATTTTGCTATTTCTCGCGAAATCAATATATTCACTCCCACGATACAACAACACGTAAAAATTCAGCATATACACATATTCTAGGTTGTAACGCCACATTTAGGCACATAACACGTAATAATATAAATAAAAATAAAATTCATTTTATTCACATAAACTAGGGTTACAAGGAAGTAAAAATTCCCGATCGTTACAGTGGTCGTCGCCCAAATCGTTTTCTAGCAAAATTGGATGGTGGATTGCTTGCAACACCTCAACCCTTCACCTATATGAAGACGGTAATCTTGGTACAATTGCTCACGTTTAGAAATCTGCGTTAAATGAACACCAACGACACCTTGACCCTTCGCTTATATGTAAGCGGTAATCTTGGTACAATCGACGCTTGATGTGGTAGAGGACGCCACACACAACTATGGAATGTTGTATGATAAGTCAAGTTTGAATTCTCAAAGAAAACTAAGGAAATACTTAGGAATCCTTCAAAGAATCAATAGTAGAGAATAACTCAAAGAGTTTGATAAAATCTGAAAATATGAATGTTGCTGCCTCCATTACAATCATAAGACTTATATATGGAGGCTAAGGTGGTGGGTATGAAACCCTAAATCTGAACAAGAAAATAGCAATTAACTTAGAGTTAAATCCCATCTAGGATTAATTTTATTACAAGGTAACATAAAAATCTGCTGGAAAGTGCTAAATAAAAAGGAAGTGCTGAAACATGAGGGAATCCCATGCCAAAAATGTGCTGCAGAATATTCCGCAAATGGCTTGGAATTTAGCTTCTGAATTGGCTCATCCTTTTGTAACACAATTGGCTTGGAATTTAGCTTATGATTTGACTGATGCAGAATATTCAGCAATTGGCTTGGAATTTAGCTCCTAAATTGGCTCATTCATTTGTAACACAATTGGCTTGGAATTTAGCTTCTAAATTGGCTGATGTAGAATATTCAGCAATTGGCTTAGAATTTAGCTCCTAAATTGGCTTATCCATTTGTAACAAATTCACGAACTTGGAATCTGTCATACTCGGTTTTGAAGTCATTCCAACCTCGTTCTAAATTATTTGAATCAACCCATTGAGTCCCTCCTTGAAGCATTTAGCCCGAGCTCTTGTTATGGGTCCAACCGGGAAGCGAACCGAATCTGATGTATGGGTGTCAATCACTCCCGAGCTAGGGTTATCCTCATCAGGTTCGTTGATTGATTGAGGTTGAGGTAAGAATTCCACGAAGGCTTTTGTTGTCCTCAATGCAAAGAGGGCATTTTCACATATACACTATCATTAATCATTGATCTTTGCTAATTAATGTCCTCAATGCAAAGAGGGTCGTTCTACATTTGATCTTCACTTCCGCCATGATTTAACATTTCCCAGAGTGTCTTTCGGTTCCAGGTCGTCACCAATAATAAGTTCCCATAAGTCTTGTCCTTGGAAATAAGCTTCTATACACATTTTCCAGTACTTGTGGTTTGTGCCTACAAGTTTCTCCACACCATATTGTGTAGAAGAACCATTTCGCCATTGATAGCTTCCATACTAAGAATTCCTTCAACACTTTTATCTTCTTCAACAAGTGAAACAACTTAATAGACAAGAAAAGTAAAGAAAATAAGGACTCCTAACGTAGCTCTTGATAGACTCCACGACACGCTTGCGTGAGATGGTCATCGCCCGGATCGTTTCTAGTAAGTAACTTTGATGGAACTCTCTCGATATCTTAACCCAACGTTTATTTTGAGACGAGAATCTTGATAAATTCGATCAAGCAATTGAATTCACGTAGGATGGAACACCAACAACACTTAGACCCCCGTTTAAGATCAAACGATAATCTCCTTATGATTGTATGATGCGATAGAATAACGCCACACACAACTATGGTTTGTTGTATGATAAGTTAATTAGGAATCTCAAAGAAAAACTAAGAACAATAACTTAGAAATCCTTCAAAGAACCAAAAGTAGAGAATATCTCTCAATTGTATTAAACTCAGAAAAATGTTGATCATCCAATTACATTAACCATATAATCTATTTATATTAGTAGAAATAAACCCTAATTATAAAAGGAATTGAAATACTAGCAAATAACTAATATAGAAGTATTTACCATCTAACAAACATCCTAGTCAACTTAGAATTATGATTGATATAACTTAGCAAAATAAAAAAATAAAAAAATTATGATAGATATGATAAATCCCTAAAAATAAGGAAAGAAATATGATAAAATCTTCAAAAACGCGTTCCTCAGATTCCGTGTCAATGTCCTAGCGCCGGGGCGCTAGAATTAGACTCGAATGCAGCGTCGGGGCATTGGTCGTTTTGCCATTCCCTGGATCCTAGCACCGGGGCGCTGAAATTAGTTCAAAACTAGCGCTGGGGCGCTGGTCAGCAAAATCACCTGAATTGCTTGCATCACTCACTTGCATCAAACTAACAAGTTTCAAACCATCTTCCTTAGTATAAGCCTTTGATCAATTCTTCATCCAGAACTCCTGAATTAAGCCGTTCAGTCCTTCCTTGAAACGTTTAGCCTGAGCTCTTGTCACGGGTCTAATTGGAACTTGCACCGGATTCGCTCCATAGCTCTCATCCTTGTTCAAGCTAGACATGTCCTCATCATTCCTCTCCTCTTGAAAAGGATTTGTCCTCAAATCGTCACCTACATCAAATGGACTTAGATCAGTAACGTTAAATGTGGCACTAACATTATACTCACCCGGTAAATCCAATTTGTAGGTATTGTCATTAATGCGCTCAAGAACTTGAAACGGTCCACCTCCTCTTGGAAGCAATTTTGAACGTCTTTGAGCTTGAAATCTTTCCTTTCGCATATGTAACCACACCCAATCCCCCGGCTCAAAAAGCATTTGACGATGCCCTTTGTTGGCATGCTTGATGTATTGCTCCGTCCTTCTCTCAATGTTGAGCCTCGTTTTCTCATGTATCTGCTTAACAAATTCAGCCTTTTTCTTTCCATCCATGTTAGTAAATTCAGAAACAGGTAATGGAGATAAATCCAAAGGAGTTAAAGGATTAAACCCATATACAATTTCAAATGGACTAAAGTTAGTAGCAGAATGAACAAATCTATTATATGCAAACTCAACATGCGGCAAACATTCTTCCCAAAACTTAATGTTTTTTTATGATAGCCCTTAATAATGCAGAGAAAGTTCTATTCACTACCTCGGTTTGACCATCGGTTTGTGGATGACAAGTAGTAGAAAACAACATTTAGTACCCAATTTACACCACAAGGTCTTCCAGAAATAACTCAGAAATTTAGAATCTTTATCAGAAACAATGGTTCTAGGCATACCATGTAATTGCATAATTTCCCTAAAGAACAAATCTGCTACATGGGAAGTATAGTCTGTTTTGTGACATGGAATAAAATGTGACATTTTAGAAAATTTATCCACGACCACAAAAATTGAATCGTTACCACGCTTAGACCTAGGCAATCCTAACACAAAATCAATAGATATGTCGACCCAAGGTTCACTAGGAATAGGTAATGGTGTATACAATCCATGGGGTTGAACACGAGACTTAGATTGACGACAAGTGATGCACCTATCATAAATTCTTTCTACATCCCGTCTCATGTATGGCCAATAAAAGTGCGAATGTAAAACTGTAAAAGTTTTATCTACTCCAAAATGACCCATCAAACCACCCCCATGCGACTCCCTTAACAACAACTCATGCAATGAACTCGCAGGAATACACAATTTATTCTCACGAAATAAAAATCCATCAATTTTAAAATATTTTCCTGCTGCATTCTTTTCACAATTCTTATACTATTCACCAAAATCAAGGTCACCAACATATAAATCTTTAATTCCGTCAAACCCAAGCAACTTTGTATCAAGAGTATTTAATAACACATACCTTCTTGAAAGAGCATCCGCAACTACATTTTCTTTACCTTGTTTGTATCGAATGACATATGGAAATGTCTCGATAAATTCTATCCACCTCGCATGCCGCTTGTTCAACTTGTGTTGTCCCTTCAAGTACTTCAAATATTCATGATCAGTGTGAATCACGAACTCTTTTGGCCAAAGGTAGTGTTGTCACGTCTCCAAAGCGCGAACCAATGCATACAACTCCTTATCATATGTTGGATAGTTCAAAGATGCTCCACTCAATTTCTCGTTGAAGTATGCTACTGGCTTTCCTTCTTTGCATCAACACCGCTGCAATCCCTAAACCTGAAGCATCACACTCAATTTTGAAAGTTTTAGCAAAGTTAGACAAAACAAGTAAAGGCGCATTAGTCAATTTATCTTTGATTAAATTAAATGCTTTTTCCTGCTCGCCGCCCCACTTAAAGCCCACACTTTTCTTGATAACCTCAGTTAATGATGCTGTGTTGTCACTAAAGTTCCTCACGAACCGCCGGTAGAAACTAGCTAATCCATAAAAACTTCGAACTTGACTAACATTTGATGGACTCTGCTATTCTTGGATTGCATGTATTTTCTCCTCATCTACTTGAACTCCCTGTGAACTGACAACAAATCTTAGAAAAACCATTCTATCCGTACAAAACGTGCACTTATCCATGTTAGGAAATAACTTTTCTTTTCTAAGAACATCTAAAACAGATTTCAAATGCAATGCATGTTCTCCCAAGTTTTTGCTATAAATCAAAATATCATCAAAATAAATAACTACAAATTTTCCAATGAACGGACGCAAAACATGGTTCATTAATCTCATGAAAGTACTAGGAGCGTTAGTTAGACCAAAAGGTAACACTAACCACTCATACAGCCCATATTTTATTTTGAAAGAACCGTAAACCCAGACGACTCAGGATCGACTCCCACTAGCAACATTTGGAAGGCACTAAAAATGCTCTACTGTGGCCACGGTACCCCCGGCGCAAGTCGGGTAACAAACTGCTCTGGTATCGGGATGGGGAGATTAGTCGACCTGCGGGTCGGAAACTCCACATTAACAAAAAAAAAAGCTGTTTTCCATTCATCACCCTCATGCATACGAATTTGATGATATCCACTTTTTAAATCAATTTTGGAAAATACAACAGATCTATGCAATTCATCTAATATATCATCTAAACGTGGAATGGGATGTTGATATTTTACCGTAATATTATTGACTGCTCGACAATTAATGCACATACGCCATTTCCCATCCTTTTTAGGAACCAAGATCACTTGAACTGCACATGGACTCATGCTCTCTCTTACGAACCCCTTTTCCATAAGTTCGCCCACTTGCTTTTGCAACTCCTTCGTCTCCTCGGGATTGCTCCAATAAGCTGGACGGTTTGGAATAGTAGCACCGGGTACGAAGTTAATTTGATGCTCAATTCTCCAAATAGGTGGTAATCCTTGTGGAAGCTCCTCGGGAAACACATCCACATAATCCTGCAAAATAGATGAAATAACACTAGGCAATAAAGAATCATTAACGTTAGTATTCAAAAACGCCTCCTTATACCGAAGTACAATCATCAGCTGCTTAGCATCTAAAGCTTGCCTCACATCGCTCTTTTTTGCATAGATATTTGTTTTTCGCTCCTCATCTTTTCTTTTCTCTCTTTCTTTTTCTCTCTTATTTTTCCCCTCATTATTTTTTTCCTCATTATTTTTCTTTTCTTCACTCTCTTTCCTTTTTTATGATCTCTCTGCAGATGAATTTGATCGTCATGCACCTGTTGTGGTGACATAGGGCATAAAGTAACCTTCCTTTTATTGTGAACAAAAGAATATTCATTTGTAAAGCCATCATGCTTCACACGCCTATCAAATTGCCACGGTCGACCAAACAATATGTGACCCGCCTGCATTAGAACCACGCCGCACAAAATTTCATCCACATACTTCCCAATAGTAAATGGCACCAACACCTATTTAGTCACTTTAACCTGATTACTATCATTGAGACATTGCAATCGATATGGTTGAGGATGTTTGGTTATGGAAAGCCCCAATTTCTCTACCACAACCTTACTTGCCACATTCGTGCAACTACCCCATCTATCACGACACATCAAATTTTCCTATTTACAAGGCACCTAGTATGAAATAAATTTTCACGCTGCTCGCCGCCTTCCTCCTTCACTTGTGCACTAAGCAACCTTCTCGTCACCAAAACTTCCCCAAATATTGCAACTTCCTTGTCTTCTACCTCCTCTAATGGTGGCATAGAATCAATATCACTATCTTTCTCCTCGGTCTCTATTTCACCATTATCAAGTAACAAAATTGTCCGTTGATTTCAACATTGTCCGTTGATTTGGACATTGACTCGCAATATGGCCCTTGCCTTGACACTTAAAACATTTAATATCACGATTACGACTAAAAGAAGGTAGTTCAGTTTTACCTTGCGTTCCACGGTTAGTCGTGTCTGGTTTAAACTCCACCTTGGGCTTGACTACAACTGGTTTCTCCTCTTGCCTACTTGATGAGGACATCCTTAGTTTAGAAGCCCATGACGAAACCCAAGCGGATCCATTGCATATACCACTTGGACCCATTATGAGGACTCGGGCTAAACGCCTCAAAAAAGGACTTAGCGGGATGATTCATAAATTATGGAACAAGGTTGGAACAAGTACGGAGAACGTAGAGACGGGATACAAGTACGCGAAGATCATAAACACATTGATAGCAAGTGTACCCAAAGCACCGCAATAGACTTCATGTTGCTGAAAACTGACTTTCTTGGATTGCGGGATTCCTTCCCCAAAACAGGGTTCCATGTTTTAGGTAATGGTGTTTTTCACCAATTGTTCCCTTCCCTAAAACAAGGTTCCATGTTTTAAGTAATGGTGTTTTCCACCAATTGTTTCCTTCCTTAAAACAAGGTTCCATGTTTTAAGTAATGGTGTTTTCCACTAATTATTTCCTTTCCCAAAACAAGGTTCCTTGTTTTATGTAATGGTGTTTTTTTTAGGGTTTGTTTGATTCTAGATTGTTCTCAAGCTTAGTATAAATAGGCTTCATGATGTAATGGTTTAAACAACTAATTTTCAGCATTATCAATATTATTGTGAGTTTGTTTCTCTACTTGTGGTTCTTTGAAGAATTCCTAAGTATTCCTTAGTTTTCTTGAGAGATTCATAATTGACTTATCATACAACCATTCATAGTTGTGTGTGGCATCTTCTACCGCATTAATCGTCGATTGTACCAAGATTACCGCTTCAATATAAGCGAGGGGTCGAGGTGTCGTTGGTGTTCATCCTATGCATAATCCATTTGCAAGCAATTGTACCAAGATTATCGTCTACATATAGGCGAAGGGTTAAGGTATTGCAAGTTATCCATCCTATCAACTTGTTAGAAACGATCCGGGCGATGACCACCTCACGCAAGCGTGCCGTGGAGTCTATCACTACCCGCATTAGATTTCCTTGATGATCCCGAATTAGGTATCGATCGTTGGTTACCTCTCCTCTTAAGCTGTTTCTCAATCCTGATAGCCATGTGTACCATATCCTCCAATACTATATAATATTGTCGTTCCACTAGATTTGTAATTTCCCAATTTAGTCCCGCCGAAAATCTGGCCATTGTTGATTCACTATCCTCATTTATATTTGCTCTAGCCATCAACATCTCCATATCTTTGTAATAATCCTCGACGCTCCGACTACCTTTTTTTTTGCTAAGTTGTGTTTTGTATATATGAGACCAAAATACAATGGCTAAGGGAGAACCCCCGACTATAGGTAGGTCATCTCAAGACATGCCAAGAGAGGAACTAGCTATAGATTGAAAGAGCAAACACAAATTACATAATCCAATTGCAATAGTAATTACAAAAATGAGAAGCCTTTAGAAATGACTTAGAAGTGGAGAGCCTAGATTTAATAATGTGAACCACCTCCTTTGCAACGGCTGAGACTGGAAGGAGTTTATCATGATGGAGTTTAGTGTTCCGAGCTTCCCATGCTTTATAGAAGGAAGTAGCCAGAGTCAAGCATAGAATGTTCTTCGTGAGGCTGCTTCCTTGGAAGTTAATAACAAAATCAGTAATTCTGTGCCAATCAGTGGGTATACTTACCCAGTCACCAATATTAAATGCAGTTCTCACAATGAAACTAGAATATTCACAGCTAAAGAAAAGATGTTCAAAGCTTTCATGGCTTTTTTGGCATAACGGGCACAGGATTTCATTTCCAGAGCTGTAATGCTTCGTGATATCATTGGTAGGAAGTCTCCTCAGGAACCCCAACCAAAGAGAAAAGGAATACCGAGGAATGTGAAGATTATGCCACAAGACTTTATGCCAACCAACTTCAAGATCCCTGTTTCTAATACTTTCCCAAACATGTTTGGCTTTGGTGGTAGTGATATCCAATGAGTTCCACAGAATACAGTCATCACAGTTTGCGGGAATAGGGATAGATTCAATTTGTCTTCTCAACATAATAACCTCATGATGATTGCTACAAGGAAGTTTCCAGGAAGAGTTGCGCAAAATGTCACTAACAGTGGCATCAAGAGGAAGACCAGAGTTGGATATCAAAGTGTTGCTAGGGAATAAGGATGTTCTGTTCAGCCATGGATCAAACCATAAGCTTATTTGGTCGCCCTTCCCAACCTTATAAGTGATGTTGTTAAGAACAATTAAATGGAGCTTAAGAATCTGCCTCCAAATCCAAGAGCAATCTTTTGGGACAGGGATCCGCCATATATTGTGCTTTTTGAGAACTGTGGATTTAGCCCAAATGACCCATAATGAAGAGGGTTTAAATTGAAGAACTTTAGAAAGCTGAATAATCAATAAGGCTTTGTTCCAATCAAGAATATTTTTGATGCCCAGTCCACCCTCATTTGTTGGAAGAGAAATGGAAGACCATGCTACTTTGGCCCCATATTTTGCAAGAGTTGGGCCCTTCCATAAAAACCTACTAAGAATCGACTGAATGGCTCTTATTACTGCTTTGGGAAGGAGAAAGTGAGAGCACCGACCAAGAACCTTTGGCTCAAGTGGCACCCTAGGCCTCTTGTCATACAAAAGGTCCTAGGTTCAAATCCCCCATCCCCCGAAATTAGCAAAAAAAAAAGAAAGAAAGTGAGAGCACCAGAAAGCTTGGATAGAGAATAGAACAGATTTGATGAGTTGGAGCCGACCCGAGTATGCCAAAACTTTAGAGGTCCAAGATGTTACCTTGTTGGTGAGTCGGTGGATTAAAGGGATGCAGTCATTATAGGAGAGTTTAGATGAAATGAGAGGAACTCCCAAGAATTTAATAGGTAGAGACCCAATGGAAAACCCAAGAAGTGATTGAATGCTAAGCTTGGTTCCCAGATCAATGTTGGCCATGAAGCATTGACTTTTCTGAATATTGGGAATGAGCCCATAATATAAGGAAAAGGATTGAATGCAAGATTGAATAATAGAGACTGTTTGCAGGCTACCATGACAGAAGATGAGCACATCATCAACAAAGAAAAGATGGGTAATTTTGCATTCATTGGTTCTCCAATGAAATTGGAATCCCTGTTGCATAGATCCTTGGTTCAATTGTAGAGATAACATTTCCATAACCAAGACAAAAAGATATGGAGAGAGAGGATCTCCTTATCTTAAGCCCCTGGAGCTGCCAAAGTAACCTGCTAGGGAACTATTAACTTTTATAGAGAACATAGCAGATGTCACACAAGCATGAATCCAATCAATGAATACAGTGGGAAAGCAGAAGAGCCTCAGAATTTTGAACAGGAAATCCCAACAAACTGTGTCGAAAGCTTTGCGTAGATCAATTTTGAGAGCACATCTAGAAGGACCAGAAGCTCGATGATAATTCCTGAATAACTCTTGGGCCAATAAGATATTATCACTAATATTCCTTCCTTTCACAAAGGCAGATTGTGCTTTATCAACAAGGGAGGGTAAAACAGTTTTGAGCCTAGTTGATAGAATCTTTGCAATACATTTGTATATGGTATTGCAACAAGCAATTGGTCTATAATCCGCCATAGTGGAAGGGTTATCACATTTTAGAATAAGTGCAACAACAGTAGAATTGATACTTCTTGGCATACGACATGATGAGAAGAAGAATTGAACTTCCTTGGTGACGTCATGCCCTACGATATCCCAGCATTAGAGGAAAAAATTGACACTAAAACCATCCGGCCCAGGGCTTTTATTTCTTTTCATAGAGGAAAGAACTAAAAAGATTTCATCAGCAGTGATAGGATTAATAAGGCCTGCAACTTGGTTTGCATTAATAGTTCTAGAAGGAGTACCAATACTTTCAAAAGAGGGAAGAGGGGACAATGAACTTGAATAAATCATAGAAGTACTGGACTGCTACAGATTCAACCTCCTTTTGCCCATGGACAATATCCCCTTCAGCATTTTGGATAGAGAGAATTTTATTAGTGTTCCATCTGCATTTCATCATGTTAGAGAAGAATTTGGAATTCCTGTCCCCAAGAGATAACCAAGAGGATCTGGACTTTTGTTGCAAAAGAGTTTCCTCCATATTAAGGGCCGACCAGAGGGTGTGGGTACATCTTTCCTCAAGAGCAATCAGATCTGGATTAGATGGATTAGCATGAAGAAGTGCTTGCGTATGATGAAGTTCCTCAGTTGCAAATTTGACACCATTGGAGAGGTTACCAGCCAATCTATTGAGGTTCACCAGAGCCTGCTTGGTCCTTTTCAGCTTAGCAGAGAAGATATGAAATGGGTTACCAGAAATAGAGTGGGTCCAAGCAGAAGTAACACAATCCCTAAACCCATCAAGATGAATAAGGTGGTTAAAGAATTGAAAGGGTCTTTTAGTAGGCATAGGAGAAGTTCCAGTATTAAGAATAACTGGTGAATGGTTGGACAGACCTCTAGGGCCATAAGTAGCACATGCATTAGGAAAGGAAGAGAACCATTCGGCATTTCCCATAGCTCTATCAAGTTTCTTATGAATGGGGTTATCTTTTTGACAATTCCACCAGGTAAAAAGAGGGCCAAATCCGTGAATATCAGCAGCTCCAATAGAGTCAGTACAGTCTTTAAAGTCTTCCATACCAAAATCACAAGTATTATCAATTCTGTCAGTTTTAGATAAACATTTGATGGCATTGAAGTCACCCAAGGAGCACCAAGGCTGTGAGAGTGAAAGAGAACCCAAATCCCTCCACAATTCCCGTCTTTCCATACCAGAATTAAGACCATATACAATAGATACTAAGAAGTCAGATGCATTACAATTGAGTTGCTGAACTTTACAATGGATAAGTTGGGAGGAAACAAAAAGGATATCCACCTTCCAAAGAGCTGGATTCCATCCTACCCATATTCTCCCATTACAGTGGGTATCATAATTAAAATACCAATCCTAATTTTGACAAATAACCCTAGAAATTCTGGGAGCTTTATGCTCCTTGACCCTAGTTTCAAGCAACCCAACAAAAGAGATATTGTTATCATTAATAAACTGCCTTACATATGCCAGCTTAGGCTTTTTATTTAATACCCTAACTGTAATATTCCGATCCCTAATAAGATTTGTATATGTAAATTATGTGTTTAATAGATGAAATTTCATGATCTGACCTTGTATTATATGATTGTGTATTTTATTAAACAATTAGGTCAAATAAAATTTTTTTGCCCAACAGCTGTGTCGTGCTTAATCGGACAAAATGATTTGTCGTGCTTCCGGCGAATTCACCGGGAAGCGTTTCGGCAAATTATTTTTGTAAGCTGCTGTGTCGTGCTTGGAATTGACGAAGCGCTTTGTCGTGCTTCGACATTAATATAATATTATATTAACTGATAAAATTTTAAAATAAGTTAAATAGGGTTTAAAATGTTACACGGAAATAGAAACCCTAAGTTGAAAACCCTAATTGATAATAATTGTCTGAATTGATTAATTAAAACCCTAAGTATTGTACAATAATCTTAATTGATGTAATTAAGATTTAAATGATGAATCATAATATTAATTATGAATCATTAAGATTAAATTAAACCCTAAACAAAAGATTAAAACCCTAATTATAGGATTGAAAACCCTAAACCCTAATTAGAAAACCTAAAACCCTAATTTGGTTCAATAACCCTAATTTATGAAATGTAAAACCTTAATTAGGATATATAAACCTAATTAGGGTATTACTAAACCTAAATTAACATCCTAATCATGATTAGTAAAAATCTAGGTTTAATTAGTAAGTAAAATAGATCAAAATTAAAATCCTAGCCAATGAAAATGAAGCTAGGAGTGTGCAAGCTTGTGCTTGGCACACTCCAGCACAAGTAGGTGAATCACACCAGATGATAAGCAGCACAAGTCAAATGGTAGGATATTTGTAGAGGTAAAACTTTGGAATCTAGTAAGAAAACCCTAATTTCAAAACCTATAAATAGAATGAGATGTTAGAGTTAAAAGCTACGGAATTTTAAAGCTTATACACTCACATATCCAGCCTAAACAAACCCTAGCAATCACAAGCTTAGAATCAAAAGCCAGAAATTAAAATTTGAAGAAAAAGGTGCACAAAACCCTAATTTATGTTTGATCTTCAAGCCTGAAAAATTGTTGTGTTTTAGATGTTTAGGAACCCTTGTTAAGATGTTATTTAGTGATCTGGGCAGTTAAAACATGTTTACGTAACATCTAGATATGAAAATCAAGCCAAAAACTCAAACTGTTCTTGGCAGTCAAGAACAGTCTGACAAGCCTTTTTGTCAGATCTTTTGATCGTCTAAGAATGTTAGTTTGATGTGTTTTAAAGTATGAATCTATAGTATGCCATGTTAACTTTAATATCCAAGTGGTAGAAGTCCAAAATTATTACACAGTAAGAAGATATAAGTGGTCAAAATCCTTTGACCGTTCTGATTTTGCACGTTTCTGGGTAACCCAGAAACTTATGAAGAATCAGAAGTTCATGCTGCCCAGAATTGATCTAGATGACATGTTTGGTGTAATTTATTGGCTTAGACTTGTTGTATGCTATATGAACTACAATCTTGAATCATTAAAACACCTAAAAATCAATGAATTGAACGAAATTAACAGTCAAACCACGTTGACCGTTATGACTGGATGAGTTTCTGGGTTACCCAGAAACTCAAGAACAGTCATGAACGGGGTAGTTTGACCATAAAATTCTAGCATGATATGATATAATTTGAGGTGAAATTTGATATGTCGTTGTACACTGCCATGTTGGCTATAACAACAAACAAAAATCAAACACAAAGATCAAACGAGCTGAGATTAATTTGAGGTCAAAAGTCACTGTTGGACGTTGACCAAGTGTTCTTCATGAAGAACACCTTTAGCGACGATATTCATCCCAAACCCAGAAAACTAAAGAAATAAGCAGACCGTCGCTAAAGCCCTTTAGCGACGGATTTTTAATAAAAATAAAATAAAATTTATTTAATAAATTATAAAATAATAAATAAATATTAAATAATTATTAATAATTAATAAATAAATACGAAAATTCATTTTTAAATTATAAAAAAATTATTTTTAATATTTTTATATATTCTGAATTATTATTTAAATTAATTAAATATTAAATAATAATTATGATAAATCATTTAATAATTATTTTAATTATTTAAAAATGATATTAAATTATTAAATAATTATATTAATTATTTAAAAATGATATTAAGGTAAATAAAATTATAATATATAATAATTAAATAAAATATTAAATATTTAAATATTATTAATGATAAATAAATCATTTAAATAATATATTTAGTATTTAAAAATTACTTTAAATGATAATTAAATCATTTATATATTAAATTAAGTTTTGAAAATTATTATAAGTAATAAATAAATTATTCTAATGATAAAATAAATTCTAAAAATATTATTAATGATAAAATAAATCATTTAAATAATATTCTATCTTTTTAAAAATATTATAAATGATAAATAAATCATTTAAATAATATTTTAAATATCTAAAAATATTCTAAATGATAAATAAATCATTTAAATAACATATTAAATGTTTTAAAAATATTCTAAATAATAATTAAATCATTTAAAAATATTCCTAAGCTTGTAAAATTATTTAAAAATACTTCCAAGCTTCTGAAAATTATTTAAAAATAATACCAAGCTTCTAAAAATATTATAAATAATAATTAAATTATTTAGACTAATAATTCGACTTCCAAATGAAGTTTTATCGAACAATCTATGTGTTTAGCCATTAAGGACGCGACCGAGATATCGAATCAACGTCGAACCTTAATGAAACTTGTTTAGATTAACGTGATACATGTTTATATACGTGCTAACACTTATTATTGGTATACGTAGACTACGTACGTTGACCGATTGTATTAAATTATAGTGAGCTACGCTAAGGCAAGTCTCCCAACTTTGTTATATTTAAGCAAGTATTATACATCTTGCTATCAATTATTGTGAAGTTATTGCTTCTTGTTCAGCATAACTTAAGAAATGAATCATTGTTCATATATTGCTTATTCGAGCTAAATTGTTGTGTCAAACCAAATTGTTTGGTAAGACATCTATACTGAGAAAATGGAAATGCCTTCATAGGAAGGCCAATAAATGCCGATAATATATTGACCACAAATGGTAGGATGATATGCATACTCCTAGGATATTGGTGAGGCTGATCACCTACCAGATATCCAAAACTCAAATGGTTCTAAGTCATTAAAGACTGATTGAACTAAATGAAATATATGGTTCATGTATAGAACCCTCAGTATACATCATTGACCTCTTTCAAATCAAACACATGGTGTTTATATATTCAAATGAACTTGCTGAGCATTTGTAGCTCATTCTTGCACATATCTTCTTTTGCAGCTATAAATGATATCCCTGGCACGTCTGGACTAACAAGGGAAAAAGCCATGCTTATTAGCTTTAATTTCTGTTGTTGAATACTTTAAGTCTTTTAAAGACTTGTTGTTGTAATAACTTAGTATAACGAATGATGTAACCGAACAAAATGTTATGTAATATATTATGATCCTTTATGTTATAAAATGCGTCATACTCTGATCTTTAAATTCTTTAGAATAGTTGTACTAAGTAAATACAGTGTCTATATGAACTATACATATGAATGAGGGTATCTAAATGATGTTGAGAGTCCTATAAGTTCTGGGGTTACACTTAATGAGCGCCGATAATGTGCCATCTTTACCGGAATGCGCCCCTCAGTTCTATGGACAATCTTATCATAAATACTGTGAATGTCAGATAGATAGGGAATATTGATATGGAAGAGATATTCATAAGATATGAATCTATATATCTAAGTGAGGGTATCCAAACACAGATAACGTTCTGGCCGGAACTAGTACCTGTTATGGGATACTGTGAATCTTGGATAGGTAGAAGTCATATTTTATTGAATATTTATAGATGTATAGTTTCACATGAGCAACAGATCTGCTACAGGGGAGTGTAGAGATTTGGGGGCGTCACAAGATGGTATCAGAGCTGTAGATTATAGCTCTAAGGTAGTTAGGAAATACCTTAGAATATAGTCTTTGAGTCCGTAAAATACTTAATGATACATAAAATAATCTTAAAAGCTTTATCTTATGTGTAAATTTGTTTCCCCCTAAATACTAAATAAATTAAAATTCTTTTGTAGGATGGCAGGAGTAAACCAACACATAGGATGGTTATCCGACAGTGAGCCCGATGAGGTGCCTGATTACGAGCCGGCTACCCCTGAACTAGATTTAGAGGATGAAGACCCAGAGGAGGAGGAGCTTATTCATGATGAGGAGATCTTAGAGGCAGAGGAGGCAGAGAACACTGTAGATGGGCAGTTAGTAGACCCTGATTCTGAGGAGGATATTGGAGCAGGCCAGATGATGAGTGTCAAAAGACACGAAGAGATAGTTATTGAGTTGGTACAACAGTCAACAGTAGAGTTAGAAGCTGCTAACTCTCGGGCAAACATAGCGGCAGGATTATTGGAGAGTGAGCGAGATACAACTCGGCGTTTGAGGATACTCCTTCAGAACACACAGAGGGAGAAACAGGAGGCGCAAATGCAGGCATACAGAGCCGATAGGAAGAGTAAGGCGGCGTTTGATGGCCTAGAGCGATGAGTGTTTAGGTATCCGGTGGAAGAAGAGAAGGAGGATTATATGATTGATAGAGCAGTAGTCGGTCACATGATACGAGATGCTGATAAGGGGATGCGTGATAGCGCAGTTTAGTAGTGTTTAAGTTTATGTGTTATACTTAGTACGATATCAAAATTTTGAGTTGTAAAATAGGAAATCCTTGTAATAACTAGTAGTAGTATAACTACTAGTCGGTTATGTAATCGTTGTTGCATGTTATATACAAGTTGTGCTTATATAATCAAATTGTTAGTTCTATGTAAGCATATCTTTGTATTTATACTTGCTTTTCTTTATTTTAGAACCATGGCATCAGGACGAAGAGCCCAAGCCCGAACTGAGACCACCGAACCAAATCCCACACAACAATTAGTAAATATCCTTTTAGAAACCTTACAACATCGTCCACCACCTCAACCCACCCCAGTTAATCCACAGGGCACTATATTCAAAGACTTTAAACTTGTAGGACCACCGGAATTTAAGGGAACTGCGGAACCTATTGAAGCACAAACATGGGTTACCGAGATAGAGAAGTTTTTCAGGGTAACTAATGTTGGCGAAGATCAAAAGACGATCTTTGCCACCTTTTTCCTCAAGGGTGAGGCAAACCATTGGTGGGAAAATACAAAAATTCGTGCAGGTGAAGATATAATTCCTTGGACTAGGTTTAAGGAACTATTCTTCGAAAATTATTTTCCCCAATCAATGCAGGATCGTATGGAGGTACGATTCCTAGAATTGAAGCAAGGAGAGCTTACCGTATCCCAGTATACGGCTAAGTTCAATGAATTAGCCAGGTTTGCCCCACACCAGGTTGATACAGAGGCAAGGAAGACTAGAAGATACGAAGAGGGATTGAAACCCCAAATTCGTAGTAAGTTGTCAGTGTTTCAAGTGAAAACTTTTCCTGAAATTCTCGAGAAAGCTATCATAGCTGAAAATGAGAATGAAGCGTTAATAAAATTTCATAAGGAAAAGAGAAGTTTGAGTGAAGGAGGGAAGTTTAAAGGAGAAATTAGTACAGGGGGTACTAATAATAACAAAAGGAAGTGGGATGCCACTGTTCCTACAAACTTTGTAAGAAGGGGTAACAATTACAATAATAACAACAACAACAGAAACCAGAACAATAACAATAAGGTGGGTCATTGTACCACATGTGGAAAGAATCACCTAGGGTTATGTCGCCAGAAAGTGGTTACTTGTTACCATTGTGGGCAAGAGGGACATTATTCCTCTTATTGTCCTAAAAAGGGTAATGATAATACTCGTCAGGGTAACCCGAACGTTACTTGTTACACATGTGGTGCAACTGGGCATGTGTCTAGGAGTTGCCCGAGGAGTAGGAACCAATCTGGGGGAGGAAACCAAGTCCCAAACAATAACCCCAAACCGGCAGTAGCGGGAGCTGGAGGTCCAGGTCGTCCAACCGCAAGAACGTTTAATATGACGACAAGGGATGCTGTTGCTGCACCAGACGTGGTAACAGGTATCATCCCTATCGACACTTTATATGCATATGTGTTGTTCGACTCTGGTGCTACTTGTTCATTTGTGTCTAATAGCTTTGCTAAGAAATTGTCCATACCACGCGAAGATTTAGACATACCTTTTAATGTGGAGATCGCAAACAATGAGATAATTCCCGTCAAAACCATCTATAAGAATTGTGCTATAGAGATTAAGGGACATAAGTTTCTTGTGAACCTCATTCCCATACAACTAGGGGAATTTGATATAATTTTAGGAATGGACTGGCTGGGGAATTATAATGCAATAATTGACTGCCAGCAGAAGCGGGTGAATTTAGTGACTGCTTCAGAGTCAAAAGTAGTGTTCAAAGGTCGTTGTTCACCTAAACGATCTCACTATCTGACAGTAATGCAGGCAGAGAGATTGCTTAGGAAGGGTTGTACAGGCTATTTGGCATATATAGTAGATACTCGAAAAGAAGGAGTAAAGCTAGAACAAATACCTGTAGTTAGAGAATTTCCGGATGTGTTTCCAGATGACTTACCCGGTTTACCTCCGGACAGAGAGATCGAATTTGTTATTGATCTAGCGCCAGGTACGGCACCAGTTTCCAAGGCACCGTACAGAATGGCACCTGTAGAGTTGAAGGAGTTACTTGTGCAGCTACAAGAACTCTTAGACAAAAAGTACATACAACCGAGTGTTTCACCTTGGGGAGCACCGGTGTTGTTTGTAAAGAAGAAGGATGGAACGTTAAGGTTATGCATTGATTATAGAGAATTAAATAAGTTAACCATAAAGAACAAATATCCTTTACCACGAATTGATGATCTGTTTGACCAGTTGAAAAGGGCCGAATACTTTTCGAAGATCGACCTACGATCGGGTTATCATCAATTAAAGGTAAGAAAAGAAGATGTGCCGAAGACAGCGTTTAGGACACGTTACGGACATTATGAGTTTCTTGTGATGTCTTTTGGATTAACAAATGCGCCGACAGCATTCATGGACTTAATGAACAGAGTGTTTAAACCATGCTTGGACAAATTTGTCGTAGTGTTCATCGATGATATTTTAGTATACTCGAGAACAAAAGAGGAGCATGCTGAACACTTAAGAAGCATATTAGAGATATTACGCAAGGAACAACTTTATGTAAAGTTTTCCAAGTGTGAATTCTGGTTGGAACGAGTCCAGTTCTTAGGTCATGTAATTGACAAGGATGGAATAGTGGTAGATCCAGCCAAGATAGAAGCGATTATGAATTGGGAACAACCAACAACTCCAACAGAAGTAAGAAGTTTTCTCGGTTTAGCAGGGTATTATCGACGTTTTATACAAGAATTTTCAAAGATAGCGACCCCGCTAACCAATTTGACTCGAAAGATGGTAAAGTACGTCTAGACAGACAAATGTGAAGAAAGCTTCCAAGAGTTGAAGAAGCCGTTAAGTATGACACCAGTATTATCTTTACCAGATGATATAGGAGGCCTCGTTGTTTATAGTGATGCATCACACAAAGGGTTAGGGTGTGTGTTAATGCAATACGGAAAAGTAATTGCATATGCATCAAGACAACTCAAAGATTATGAGAAGAGGTATCCTACGCATGATCTTGAGTTAGCCGCCGTAGTATTTGCCTTGAAAATTTGGAGGCATTATTTGTACGGGGAGAAGTGTGAGATATATACAGATCACAAGAGTCTGAAATATATTTTCACACAGAAGGAGTTAAATATGAGACAAAAGAGATGGCTAGAATTGATAAAAGATTTTGATTGTGAGATCTTATATCATCCAGGGAAAGCCAACGTCGTAGCAGACGCACTAAGTAGGAAGAACCAGGAGAAATTGAACGTGATGACTAATAACGAGATACTGATAAAAGAGTTTGACAAACTTGAGATTGAGGTGAGAGTTCCAGTTAACTCTACCCAGAAGTTATTTGTCATCGAGGGTAGTTCGACTTTATTGGGCAGAGTCAAAGAACTACAGGAGACTGATGCAGAATGTCAGAAGTATAAGGCAGAAATGACTCATAAAAAGAATGTTAAGTTTAAAGTGGATAAAGATGGAGTACTGAGATACGAAAATAGAATTTGGGTGCCTTCAGTACAAGAGCTAAAAGACGAAATACTGAATGAAGCCCACAGTTCTAAATTCGCTGTACATCCAGGGAGTACAAAAATGTATAAAGACTTGAGCCAACATTTTTGGTGGTCTAACATGAAAAGAGAGATAGCGGAATGGGTAAGTAAATGTTTAACGTGTCAACGGGTTAAAGCTGAACATCAGAAACCCAGTGGATTATTACAACCCTTAGAAATTTCTGAGTGGAAATAGGAGCATATTACCATGGATTTCGTAGTTGGCCTTCTAACCACACAAAAGGGTCACAATGCCATTTGGGTAATTGTAGATCGTCTTACCAAATCAGCTCATTTCCTACCCATCAAAATCAACTTTAGTCTAGACCAGTTAGTCAGACTTTACATCAATGAAGTTATTTCTAGACATGGAGTCCCTGTTTCTATAGTATCAGACAGAGATCCACGATTTACTTCAAATTTTTGGACAAGTCTCCAGAAAAATTTAGGAACTCAGTTGAGACTAAGTACAACATACCATCCACAAACTGACGGTCAGAGTGAGAGAACCATTCAAACATTGGAAGACATGTTGCGCTCTTGCATCATGGATTTCAAGGGAAGCTGGGAAGATCAATTATCTTTAGCAGAATTTTCCTACAACAATAGTTACCATGCCAGCATAGGAATGCCACCTTCTGAAGCCTTGTATGGAAGAAAATGTAGAACGCCTTTATGTTGGGATGAGGTCGGAGAATGACAAATGCTAGGACCCGAAATAGTGCAACAAACCGCGGAGGTAGTTCGAGTTATACGGGGAAGATTACAAGCGTCACAAGATCGACAGAAGAAATATGCTGATCAACACAGGAAATTCACGTATTCTTAAAAGTATCTCCGTGGAAGGGAAAAATACGCTTCGGCAAGAAAGGCAAATTGAGTCCGAGATTTATTGGGCCATTTCAAATATTGAGGAGAATAGGTGAGGTAGCCTATGAGGTAGCCCTACCTCCTGAACTAGAACATATTCATAACGTGTTTCATGTGTCCGTATTACGACCGTACAAACCTGATTATAAACATGTTATCGATTATGAGCCCATTCAAATCGAGAAGGATTTATCATATGAAGAAATTCCTATGGAAATTGTGGATAGGAAAGAACAACAATTGCGGAATAAAAAGATACCTTCGGTTAAGGTTATCTGGAGAAATCAGAATATCGAGGAAGCTACGTGGGAGCTCGAGAGTAAAATGCGAGATAACTACCCACATTTATTTTCATAGACTGCACTGTAAATTTCGAGGACGAAATTCTTATTAGTGGGGGTGAATGTAATATTCCGATCCCTAATAAGATTTGTGTATGTAAATTATGTGTTTAATAGATGAAATTTCATGATCTGACCTTGTATTATGTGATTGTGTATTTTATTAAACAATTAGGTCAAATAAAAAATTTTCGCCCAGCAGCTGTGTCGTGCTTAATCGGACAAAATGATTTGTCGTGCTTCCGGCGAATTCACCGGGAAGCGTTTCGGCAAATTATTTTTGTAAGCTGCTGTGTCGTGCTTGTAATTGACGAAGCGCTTTGTCGTGCTTCGACATTAATATAATATTATATTAACTGATAAAATTTTAAAATAAGTTAAATAGGGTTTAAAATGTTACACGGAAATAGAAACCCTAAGTTGAAAACCCTAATTGATAATAATTGTCTGAATTGATTAATTAAAACCCTAAGTATTGTACAATAATCTTAATTGATGTAATTAAGATTTAAATGATGAATCATAATATTAATTATGAATCATTAAGATTAAATTAAACCCTAAACAAAAGATTAAAACCCTAATTATAGGATTGAAAACCCTAAACCCTAATTAGAAAACCTAAAACCCCAATTTGGTTCAATAACCCTAATTTATGAAATGTAAAACCTTAATTAGGATATATAAACCTAATTAGGGTATTACTAAACCTAAATTAACATCCTAATCATGATTAGTAAAAATCTAGGTTTAATTAGTAAGTAAAATAAATCAAAATTAAAATCCTAGCCAATGAAAATGAAGCTAGGAGTGTGCAAGCTTGTGCTTGGCACACTCCAGCACAAGTAGGTGAATCACACCAGATGATAAGCAGCACAAGTCAAATGGTAGGATATTTGTAGAGGCAAAAATTTGGAATCTAGTAAGAAAACCCTAATTTCAAAACCTATAAATAGAATGAGATGCTAGGGTTAAAAGCTACGAAATTTTAAAGCTTATACACTCACATATCCAGCCTAAACAAACCCTAGCAATCACAAGCTCAGAATCAGAAGCCAGAAATCAAAATTTGAAGAAAAAGGTGCACAAAACCCTAATTTATGTTTGATCTTCAAGCCTGGAAAATTGTTGTGTTTTAGATGTTTAGGAATCCTTGTTAAGATGTTATTTAGTGATCTGGACGGTTAAAACATGTTTACATAACATCTAGATATGAAAATCAAGCCAAAAACTCAAACTGTTCTTGGCAGTCAAGAATAGTCTGACAAGCCTTTTTGTCAGATCTTTTGATCGTCTTAGAATATTAGTTTGATGTGTTTTAAAGTATGAATCTATAGTATGCCATGTTAACTTTAATATCCAAGTGGTAGAAGTCCAAAATCATTACACAGTAAGAAGATATAAGTGGTCAAAATCCTTTGACCGTTCTGATTTTGCACGTTTCTGGGTAACCCAGAAACTTATGAAGAACTCTAACAAGGTTTGTCAGAAGTTCATGCTGCCCAGAATTGATCTAGATGACATGTTTGGTGTAATTTATTGGCTTAGACTTGTTGTATGCTATATGAACTACAATCTTGAATCATTAAAACACCTAAACAATCAATGAATTGAACGAATTTAACAGTCAAACCACGTTGACCGTTATGACTGGATGAGTTTCTGGGTTACCCAGAAACTCAAGTACAGTCATGAACGGGGTAGTTTGACCATAAAATTCTAGCATGATATGATATAATTTCACTGCCATGTTGGCTATAACAACAAACAAAAATCAAACACAAAGATCAAACGAGCTGAGATTAATTTGAGGTCAAAAGTCACTGTTGGACGTTGACCAAGTGTTCTTCATGAAGAACACCTTTAGCGACGATATTCATCCCAAACCCAAAAAACTAAAGAAATAAGCAGACCGTCGCTAAAGCCCTTTAGCGACGGATTTTTAATAAAAATAAAATAAAATTTATTTAATAAATTATAAAATAATAAATAATTATTAATAATTAATAAATAAATACGAAAATTCATTTTTAAATTATAAAAAAATTATTTTTAATATTTTTATATATTCTGAATTATTATTTAAATTAATTAAATATTAAATAATAATTATGATAAATCATTTAATAATTATTTTAATTATTTAAAAATGATATTAAATTATTAAATAATTATATTAATTATTTAAAAATGATATTAAGGTAAATAAAATTATAATATATAATAATTAAATAAAATATTAAATATTTAAATATTATTAATGATAAATAAATCATTTAAATAATATATTTAGTATTTAAAAATTACTTTAAATGATAATTAAATCATTTATATATTAAATTAAGTTTTGAAAATTATTATAAGTAATAAATAAATTATTCTAATGATAAGATAAATTCTAAAAATATTATTAATGATAAAATAAATCATTTAAATAATATTCTATCTTTTTAAAAATATTATAAATGATAAATAAATCATTTAAATAATATTTTAAATATCTAAAAATATTCTAAATGATAAATTAATCATTTAAGTAACATATTAAATGTTTTAAAAATATTCTAAATAATAATTAAATCATTTAAAAATATTCCTAAGCTTGTAAAATTATTTAAAAATACTTCCAAGCTTCTGAAAATTATTTAAAAATAATACCAAGCTTCTAAAAATATTATAAATAATAATTAAATTATTTAGACTAATAATTCGACTTCCAAATGAAGTTTTATCGAACAATCTATGTGTTTAGCCATTAAGGACGCGACCGAGATATCGAATCAACGTCGAACCTTAATGAAACTTGTTTAGATTAACGTGATACATGTTTATATACGTGCTAACACTTATTATTGGTATACGTAGACTACGTACGTTGACCGATTGTATTAAATTATAGTGAGCTACGCTAAGGCAAGTCTCCCAACTTTGTTATATTTAAGCAAGTATTATACATCTTGCTATCAATTATTGTGAAGTTATTGCTTCTTGTTCAGCATAACTTAAGAAATGAATCATTGTTCATATATTGCTTATTCTAGCTAAATTGTTGTGTCAAACCAAATTGTTTGGTAAGACATCTATACTGAGAAAATGGAAATGCCTTCATAGGAAGGCCAATAAATGTCGATAATATATTGACCACAAATGGTAGGATGATATGCATACTCCTAGGATATTGGTGAGGCTGATCACCTACCAGATATCCAAAACTCAAATGGTTCTAAGTTATTAAAGACTGATAGAACTAAATGAAATATATGGTTCATGTACAGAACCCTCAGTATACATCATTGACCTCTTTCAAATCAAACACATGGTGTTTATATATTCAAATGAACTTGCTGAACATTTGTAGCTCATTCTTGCGCATATCTTCTTTTGCAGCTATAAATGATATCCCTGGCACGTCTGGGACTAACAAGGAAAAAAGATGCTTATTAGCTTTAATTTCTGTTGTTGAATACTTTAAGTCTTTTAAAGACTTGTTGTTGTAATAACTTAGTATAACGAATGATGTAACCGAACAAAATGTTATGTAATATATTATGATCCTTTATGTTATAAAATGCGTCATACTCTGATCTTTAAATTCTTTAGAATAGTTGTACTAAGTAAATACAGTGTTTATATGAACTATACATCTGAATGAGGGTATCTAAATGATGTTGAGAGTCCTATAAGTTCTGGGGTTACACTTAATGAGCGTCGGTAAGGTGCCATCTTTACCGGAATGCACCCCTCAGTTCTATGGACAATCTTATCATAAATACTGTGAATGTCAGATAGATAGGGAATATTGATATGGAAGAGATATTCATACGATATGAATCTATATATCTAAATGAGGGTATCCAAACACAGATAACGTTCTGGCCGAAACTAGTACCTGTTATGGGATACTGTGAATCTTGGATAGGTAGAAGTCATATATTATTGAATATTTATAGATGTATAGTTTCACGTGAGCACCAGATCTGCTACAGGGGAGTGTAGAGATTTGGGGGCGTCACACTAACATTAAAAGAGCCTAACATTAACATAATTAGTTTGGAGAGGATGGCCCCTTGCCCTTGTTCCTGCGTTTGGCATCCTGAAGAGGGTCTCTTCCAGCTTTGGGCTTCAGTTTTTGCTTCAAATCCATCCCTTCCTTCTCATCAATAACCTTAAGCTTTTTAACAAGGGGATTGCTAGCAATAGGCTTAGAGTCAGGAGAAGGTGGATTTAGGCCAGCCACATTAGCAATAGGCGAAAAGGAGTTAGTTATGGCCATTGGAGTTTTGGGGGAAGGATCGGATGCTTGAGCTTTGGTTCCTTTGGAAATAGTAATCCATTCATTTTTTAACTTTGAAAGATCCCCAGCAACAAGTTGGTCCGACTTTGCAGAAAAAGGTTCAACCGCCTCGGAATCTGCCTTAACATGAGGGAGTTCAGCTATCATAACAGATTCAGTATTATGGCTTTCCTTGGGAATCTATTTGTAAGAGGATTTGGGACATTTGAGAGGAGAGTGCCCAAACATTTTGCAAGCAGGGCATGAAGGAGGCCGGCTTTGGTACTCAACAGAAACAGGAACAATGATATCATCAGGACTTACATCATTAATAACGACAACATTGATAGTGGATGGGAACGAGGAGGTAGCATTAACCTCAATATAAACTCTTGCAAAACTCATCGAGTCCATTTTAGCAGTTATTTCGTCGGTAAAGAGAGGCTTGCCAATAGCACTGGCAATATAGCTTATGCCCTCCACAGACCAATAAGAGAGAGGAATGTTACTAATTTTGGCCCAGATAGGTGCAGCAACACATTCAGCTTTCGAGAAAGCAACCCCTTCCTTCCATGGCTGGAGGACAATAACTTTTGAAGCAAAATGCCATGGGCCAGATGCCAAGATATTATCACGTTCAACAATGGAATTGAATTTAAAGGTGTAATATCCCTTATCATGAAGCAGAACTTTAGAAAGACCCAAGTTACCCCACAACCGCCTAGCAATTGGTTCAACGACCTTATAAGGTAATTTAGATTGGAGAAAATAACCCACAAGGCTAGAAGACCATAAATTATTTCCCCTGTTCAAAGCCTCTATAGGTGGCTTGACAAGAAGACCATCGTCAGTAGAAGAGGGAGGAAAATAAGACAGAGACTGGCTCGACTTACCTGAAGATTTGAATACAATATCACTCCAAGATTTAGCAACTACATTGTTTACCGGTGAAACGTTTGTGTTAGGTTTGTATATAACGCGAGCATGCAATCAAATTACATAAATAGAGCGGAAGCGCGATAAAACGGATTTTAAAATTTTATACAAACCATCACCATGATCGATCAATGTGCCCTCGTAGAACAAAGCTTCCTCGGGTACAAGTTCAACTCCTAGTCCTTCGTGTTCTCCTCGAATGCTACGGTGTGATTCCTTCCTTTGATCAACGTTAGCCACCCAAGTGTTTGGCCTCTAGAGGTGATCCACTAAGGAAGAACAAGTATTCAAGAAGTTGGGTATTTGGCAAAAACCCTAGTTTCTATCTCTATAGAAATTGTAAGTACTCTCCACAATCTAATGCAAGAGTGTGTTACCCTAATCTATGATAAGACTCCTCCTATTTATAGATGTAGGAATAACCCTTCCCTAAACTATTTAGGATTAGGGTTTATATTCTAATTAAACTCCTTTAATTAATTATGCTCCTAATCCAATTAGGAATTCGTGAGAGAGTACTTCTATTAATTAATTCCCAATCCCTATGAGGAAATAAATAATAGTTCTATTAATTAATTCCCAATCCCTATTAGGAATTAAATAATAGTAATAGTAATAATAATAATAAGACTCCTCTTATTAATTTATATTTAATATTTTCAAAATATTAAATAATAAATATTAAGCTATTTAATTTATTCTATCTCCATAGACTAAATTAAATACACTTAACTTATTATTACAATTATGTCATTTACTTCTTAAATAAATATTTTCCTTTTTGCGGTGTGACCCTTTAGGTTCTCCATATTAAACCGGTTGTGAATAAATCAATTAGAACAATTATAATCTTATTTAAATAAATAAATTAAACTATTTAATTCATTTAAATAAATAATATTTATTCTACAATAAGGGTAAGCCCCCTAGAGATCAACGACTTTCCAGATAATATAGATTTCAACATTAATCACAAAAGAACCTTTGAGTAGATAGTTACTGTACAATTCAATCCTTCTACCATACAATGTCCTAATTAAATATAAGACATGGATTTACTGTCAAGTCTTATTTTATTTAATTATATGTATTTCGATTCCCAAATGCACAACTCTAATTAATGCAAATTAGAAACTCCTTTCTAATTTCATTCTGCCTTGGCCAAGGACTATTGAGTTATCATTTATCGAATCACATAGGACATTCACATCTTTTATTAGACGAGGTAGATTCTTTGTTGATCATTCACCTATCTCCATGTACAACTTATTATACCCAATCATACCCTTTGATATACCCCAAAGGTCTTAAGGGACATGTCAAAGTATAATTCATCATACACAAGATACTATGATGATCTCAAGTCCAAGGATCACTTGTACTAATATCACTAGAGGAATTCCTATTGACAGGCGAGTAAAACTCCATTAGGTATTCCTTAGCGAGTCACGTTCAGTGAACTTATTCTCTAATAAGCACCTACATACTTGCTTTAGTGTCTCCACACAAATGATTATGAGATCAATCATCCTCTTCCTAAGAGCAAGCAACGTATGTACTAATCTATCCGGATTCACTAATCCCCAATTTAGTAATCCAACGATTAGGAACAATTTTAGTTTGTGAGATATCTAGAATTTAGATCTCATTAGCATGATCACCATCATGATTCTAAAAGCATTGCTCAAAAACTATAAGTTTATCACATTTAATATAACAGCATCATGTAGATAATATAAAATGCCTTTTAAGAAAATTAATTCTTTTATTAATAAATGAATAAGATTACAAAGTATATGCTACATCATATCAAATATGATTGGCTTGTGTGCATGCTACTTTCAATCTCCCACTTGCACTAAAGCCAATCGCCATGGTATCTAATACCCATCTTCTCTAAGGGACGATCAAACTGCTGTTGAGTTAAAGCTTTAGTAAATGGATCTGCAATGTTGTCTTGAGAGTCCACACGCTCCAGGGTGACATCTCCTCTTCTAATGATTTCTCTAATCAAATGAAACCGCCGCAACACGTGTTTGGATTTCTGATGAGACCTGGGTTCCTTAGCCTGCACAATAGCTCCGGTGTTGTCACAGAATAAAGGTATAGCTCCTCTAATGCTAAGAACCATTCCAAGTTCAGTTATGAACTTCTTCATCCAAGCAGCTTCCTTTGCAGCTTCACTTGCAGCTATGTACTCTGCCTCTATCACTGAATCAGCAACTGTTTGCTGCTTGGAACTCTTCCAACTCACTGCGCCACAGTTTAAGGTAAACACATACCCTGAAACGGATTTATAGTCATCTTGGTCCGTTTGAAAACTTGAGTCTGTATAGCCCTCTAGTTTCAATTCAGACCCACCGTAGACAAGAAATACATCCTTAGTTCTTCTCAAGTACTCTATGATGTTTTTCACTGCCTTCCAATGCTCTTCTCCTGGATTCGACTGATATCTGCTTGTTACACTAAGTGCATGAGCGACATCTGGTCTAGTACATATCATACCGTACATGATAGATCCTATTGTGGAAGCATAAGGAATCTTACTCATACGGTCTCTCTCCTCAGGTGTCTTTGGGGCCTGTTTCTTGGAGAGATGTATTCCATGGCTCATCGGTATGAGACCTCTCTTGGAATCTTCCATGCTAAACCTCTTTAGCATCGATTCAATGTACTTTTCTTGGGTCAAGCCAAGCATCCTTTTAGATCTATCTCTATAGATCTTTATCCCCAAAATATAGGATGCCTCACCCAAGTCCTTTATAGAGAAGTGTTTAGATAACCAAATTTTGATCGACTGTAGCATAGGAACATCATTCCCTATCAGTAATATGTCATCAACATATAATACAAGTAATGAAACAGCGCTCCCACCAACCTTCTTGTACACACAAGGTTCATCCTCATTTTTGATAAAATCAAACCTTTTGATTATCTCATCAAAACGGATGTTCCATCTTCGAGAAGCTTGCTTCAACACATAAATGGATCGTTGCAGCTTACAGACTTGGTTTGTTCCAACCGTTGAAACAAAACCCTCTGGCTGTATCATATATACATTCTCGTCAAGCTCTCCATTGAGGAAGGCCGTTTTCACGTCCATTTGCCAGATCTCGTAGTCATAATAAGCTACAATTGCAAGTAAAATCCGAATGGACTTGAGCATAGCTACTGGTGAGAAGGTTTCATCATAGTCAACTCCTTGTCTTTGTTTGAAACCTTTTGCAACCAGTCGGGCCTTATAGGTCTCTACCTTGTCGTCCACTCCAGTCTTTCTCTTAAAGACCTATTTACACCCAATAGGCTTAATGCCCTCAGGTGGTGAAACCAAAGTCCATACTTGGTTTTCATACACGGAGTCCATCTCAGATTTCATGGCTTCTAGCCATTTCTCTGAGTCTTCACTACTCAAAGCCTCTTCGTAAGTCAATGGATCATCATCTTCTATGATGTGTACCTCATCATCATCCTCTATGATGAATCCATACCTCTCAGGTATCTTCGGTACTCTTCCAAATTTACGAATAGGTAGTGGTACAGTAGGTTCTTCTACTTGGTCAGGTACCTGACTTTGATCCGTAGTATTTTGTGGTTCTTGAACTTTTTCAAGATATATCTTACTCCCACTGACTCCTTCAAGGATAAACTCCTTTTCCAAGAAGGCAGCGTGTTTCGCAACAAACACCTTTTGATCAGTCGGGTATCCCACAAATCTACACTTGTCGGATCTAGTCTTCAACTTATCTTGCTCAAACCTTTTGACATAAGCTGGACAACCCCAAGTCTTAACATGCTTAAGAGTTGGTTTCCTCCCTGTCCATATCTCATATGGGGTCTTTGGGACGAATTTAGTAGGTACCTTGTTAAGTAGGTATGCAGCCGATTCTAGGGCATAACCCCAGAAGGATACTGGAAGGTCGGTAAAACTCATCATGGAACGAACCATGTCCAACAATGTTCGATTTATCCTTTCAGATACACCATTCAACTGTGGCGTCCCTGGTGGAATCCATTGTGAGATTATACCATTTTCTTTGAGACAATTGAGAAACTCATTGGTTAAGTATTCCCCTCCTCGATCCGATCGAAGAATCTTAATACTCTTACCAGTTTGCTTCTCTACTTCACTTCTGAATTCTTTGAACTTTTCAAACGATTCAGATTTGTATTTCATTAAATACACATATCCAAATCTAGAATGATCATCAGTGAAAGTAATAAAATAAGAATACCCTCCTCGTGCATTCGTTGTCATAGGTCCACAAACGTCTGTGTGTACCAACGCTAATAACTCTGTAACTCTTTCTCCTTTTCCACTAAAAGGAGATTTAGTCATCTTACCCATGAGACAAGATTCACAAGTTGGATATGATTCGTAATCAGATAGCTCTAAAAGCCCATCTTTATTCAAATTGGATAATCTTGTTTCATTGATATGACCGAGTCTACAGTGCCACATAAAGGTATAATTAACATCATCTCTTTTTCTTTTCTTAGTTTGTTCAATTTGAAGTATATTTTCATGCAAGTCAAGTATGTAAAGTCCATTCAGTAAATTGCCAACACCATATAAAACATTGTTATTATAAATAGAACAACTGTTGTTCTTTATTATAATATCAAAACCATCTATATCCAATACAGAAATTGAAATAATGTTTCTAATGAGTGTTGGAACATAATAACAATTATTTAAACTAATGAACTTGCCCGAAGGCAGTGCTAAACAATAAGTCCCTACAGCCAATGCAGCAACCTTTGCTCCATTTCCCACTCGTAGGACGACTTCATCCTTGTTCAGCTTCCTACTTCTGCTTAGTCCCTGCATATTATTACATATGTGAGAACTACAACCGGTATCCAATACCCAAGTAGAATTTTGACTTTCAGAAAAATTAATTTCAATCATGAACAAACCTAGATCGGAAGTCGAAGCTTCTCCAAGCTTCTTTTGGTCTGCAAGATACTCCTTGCAGTTCCTCTTCCAGTGTCCCGGCTTATTGCAGTGGTAGCAAATTCCTTTGCTATCTGGATCAGGTTTCTTTTTATCCTTCCTCTTCGCCTTGCCCTTAGCCTTCTTGTTTTTCTTCTTTTCAGAAGATACCTTGGGCCTCTTCCTTTTCTTGGAAGAATCATCCACTAGTAAGACTTGGTTCTTGTTGGATAAGAAGTGACCTTCAGCAGTTTTCAACATGTTAAGTAACTCAGGCAAGCTGACGTCCAACTTATTCATGTGAAAATTCACAACAAATTGTGAGCAGGTGTCCGGGAGTGACTGCAAGATCAAATCTTGACTTAACTCCCCATCCATCACGAACCCAAGCTGTCCAAGTTGTTCAATCAGATTGATCATCTTAAGGACATGAGTCTCAACAGTAGTGCCCTCGGTCATATGAGATCGGAAGAGCTCCTTAGATATCTGATATCTAGCAGTTCTACTTTGCTCACCATACAACTCTTTGAGATGCAGCAATATAGTAGGAGCATCCATAGTTTCATGCTGACGCTGAAGCTCGTTACTCATGGATGCGAGCATGATGCATTGAGCCAAGATTGCATCATCTTGTCACTTTCTGAAAGTAGCAATCTCTTCCTTAGAGGCTGTTTCTGCAACACTTGCAGGGACAGGCGAATTTAGGACATAAGAAATCTTTTCAGCAGTGAGAACAATTCTCAGATTCCTTAACCAGTCCGTGTAATTCGGTCCGGTCAGTTTGTTAGCATCAAGTATATGCTACGCAGTGATAGTGAGTTTGACATTTTTAAATTCTACATGTGAAATAGACAACATTTTAGCATACATTCAATTTATTAATTACCAAAATAAATTAGGTCTTTATTTTAAATTGGTATCTCCCACTATTTTCATCAAACTATATTACCCTCATTTTATAGTTCGGCAATTCTAATTAAAGATTTGCTAGTGAGATTAAGGATCCCATTTCAAATGTATATAGCCTTGTGGTGACACAACAAACGATATATAAATAAATAGGTAGACAACTATTGTCAATTACATCACTATGTAACTCCTTGTATTTTGCCTCTTAGATTATTTTGATCATGTGGTGACATATCCGAATCAAAATTATCCAAGTTAAGTCCAACCTAGCACTTCCATATATTCGAAAGAAAAACACTGTCCTTGTGGTGACACAACAAAACAACATCGTTCAGTCTATTTATAAGCATCAAATGTGATAAAGCAACATCTTAAATATTTAATACTTTCCTTGTGGTGACACAACAAACTCATATTAAATATTTAATACTCTATTGTTTTACCATGCTAGAAGGCGACGTTCGATATTCCAAATATCTTTGAACGCTTAGGACTTAATATATTACTTTGAGGGGTTTGTTATTATTAGTCTCATCTTATTTAGCGCGCATGCACATATATATATATAAAATACACGTCATATTATTTAACATGCGAAGCATGTTGTATAATATATAATATATATAGTAAACATGCACATATAGAATACTATATTCTACCCGGATTGATTATGGACTTTTATTCTAGTTTGGTTCACTAGAGCCACCAAGTGAACCAAAAGGTCAAACCTAGGGTGCAAGAATTAAATTTAAATATAACTATTACATTTAAACCCGGGCTCCATTACAAACGGGTCTTCAAGCGCTCCTTGCTCCTTTGTCTCCAATTCTTCAAAATTAATTCTAATTAGTCCTATTACAGAAACTATTTACAATAAATAGAAACCTTGATCAGCAGTCAAGGGGAAGTACATAGGAGGGAGATAGAATTTACATTAAGAAAAAATTAGAGAAGACGAGGTACGCAGACCCCATTTATAAAACCCATACATTCAAGCATCCACTAAAATAAATCCAATCACACATTGGTCAATAGTCTATAATCAATCCCTATTTATTATCATACATATCTCTATATGTATCAATAAATAACATTCATCCCATGAATAATAAAACCATTCCATATATGCATTGATATCAATTAATGGGCAAAAGTTTTGCTAATATTTAGTTTTGAAACAAAATAAACTCTTTTATTTTAATCAAAAACCAAATCCAAATTAAACTCCTTTAATTTTAGCAATCTGAAATCCTATTCTAGATAAAATAAACTCTTTTATTTTAAACTTTTATCAATTAAATAAATAATTTATTTTAATTGAGAAAAACAAAAATTTTCAAAGTCTGGACACCGGCGTGGCCGCGCTCCATTTTGAACAAGGAGCAGCGCGGCCGCGCTGCATGTTGATCGATTTCGCAATCAATAAAACACGCGCAAGTATATGCGGTCCACAAGTAATATAAGATAAGTAAAGTGTCGAACCCACGAGGAATTATGTTAAATAATTACCAAATATCAATCGCATGTAAAATAAATCTAATTTAAACAATGACAATATGGTTTGTGTTTGTTGTTGATTATAACTAAAATGAAGACAATTTAGAAAGCAAGGTTATACTAACACGGATAAAGTTCAAGATAAAAAGGTCCAAGATTACAATATCCCCCAACTCTTCATTTAAACATCATACTCTCTCTTGTTTGATAAATTAGAACATAAGAATTGCTATCCGAGAAATCACAAGTATATATAAGCCTCTCTCGATGGTCGAACACGTATTTCCTATTGTGGTGTGTAGATATTTTTCTATTCTATACACTAGCAAGAATCTCATATCAAGAACAATTAATAAGACACATGTCACGTAAAATCCCATTAACCATTCTATCAATTACCAACTTTCACAATAGAAATCATTAAGCATGATTCTCAAATGGATACATGTGGTATTTAGGTATATGTCTATCCTAAATACAATCAAATTATCAATCCTCAAGAGTAATACATAAGACTCACGTCACATAATCTCATACATTATCTATAAAGAATATCTAACTTTCACATGAATTCATAACTAGGTCTTAACTTACACTTCCTCTCTCAATTCCATATAAGTTACCAAGGTAATTACGGGCCAAGCAATTAATCCTTAAGCAAAGATTATGAACTCCAATTCATGCAATGACTAACTCCCAATCAAAGAAAGAACATTCAATTTAAACTACAAGTTAGGTTCCATTGCAATCTTAGAATGAAGAGTTTAGCTCATATTCAATTTCAACAACATCATAATCTGATTATAATACATGGTTTGGAATAACAAAATAAGAAATAAGAACTACAACATATGAAGAAACACCCCTTTTGTGATGAGAATCCCGAATTGGTGTGGTGTAGATCTTCTTGAGTTGCTCTTGCTTCCTATTTCGTGCTCCTAGCCTCCTTGAGTTGATGAAATTCAGATGATTACTACCCTTTGTTCCTTTGTTCTTCTTCTTTTTCTCTCAAACCCTAGCCTCCAAATTGTGTAGCAAAGCTTCAATAATTTCAATCTCCACTCCCTGGATGGCTACTAATCCCCTTACTCTCTCTCCTTCCACTCCATTATGCTCCCGATTTTGCTCCACTGAAACTCCACTACCAGCAGATGTGACAAACGCCAACCATATTTCTTGTCCCGACCTGTCACCCCGGCGACAAAAATGCATTATGAAGTGCCGCCCCGGCGATAACGTCGCCCCGACGATAGAATTTGCCTTAGTAACGTCGCCCCGGCGATGGCGTCGCCCCGGCGCTGAAAATGACCCTAAGTTTGTCGCCCCGGCGATGGAGCTTACTGCTGGTACTTGGCATTTTCCTCCAAAATGATCCACAATTCCACAATTTTCTACTTAGTGTCACTTCCTGTACAATAATGGAATAACTAGTGAAATGGTGCTATAAATGCTTAAAGATAGCCGAGAATTGGGCCTAGAAAATATCTTATTCGTAGGTATAAAACCCACTCATCAAATACCCCCAAACTTAAGACTTTGCTTGTCCTCAAGCAAAACAAAGGAAATGAAAAAAAACACACAATGCCACAAGTATTTGAATATAAATGCAAGAGTTCTACGCTAGAGCAGTCAGGATAAGGAGCATTCAGCCTCAACATTTAAAAACAATTCCACAACAACCTCCTAACCAAATGATTATCAGAAATGAAACTCACAACAATTTCGCCAAATGATTAACCCTTAAGTGTGTGTGTGTGTGGTAGGACTGTTAGAGCACACACTGATTACAATTCGATCCAAGAACTACATTGCTCAAAAGAAGATAAAACAGTTAATAGTCAAGCTGCTAGCAGCTATCATGCTCACTACCCTCTATATTCACATACCATTAAGCTAGATTCTATAACTATCACCGAGTGCGTTTTACGCTCCATCTCGATGATATTTTATTAACATTTAGACCTGTGCAATGTCTATCTTCATTAGGCTTTTCAATGTCATCTATGTAGCAAACTTTCCACCGACAACTCCCAAACCAGATGGTTATAGGGCATCAAGCGTAGAAACGCTCCAACGGGCTTACTTGTTCGAATGACAAAGGCCACAAAGACAAACTAGTCAAGATTTGCTCATATCTGTCTATATTTCATTTTCAATTATAACCAGCATTCAAGACAGACATCGAAGCAGTAAATAAGCATAATTTTTTTTTTATTTTTTTTTATTCACTATCCTATCTTTTAATGAGCAACAGTTTCAACGAGTTGAATATAAAATCTCACGTAACCACAACAATACCATGTGCATTAGGAACTCCAAGGGTTAAAAATTCAAGAGAAATAGGCACGAGTTAGCATTTCTAATATAGCAATTTAGATCCAAGGTGCATAAGACATTAAAACAGTGATTACCAAGTCATCATCGGCTTTCCTTAAATACACTACTCTAGGTTTCTAAATGCAGATACACATAATGCTGAGAAACCAAAAATCAAAAGGAAAAATAGATTATGAATATGTTCAATGATCATCAACAGATGACATTAATAGAAATAAGCATTCATAGCAAGAAAAGTCATTTTAATGATATTTCATATGATTATTTTCAATAAAAACCATTCTTCAAAAACTGTCTTTAAACTTGAAAACCTGCATACTAACTATAACTACCATGCTAAAGCATTAAACCAACTGAAACCAACTGAAGTACAAGGAACGACTACTAAATAGCAAAAAGCAAAACTAATAGCAAAACCACCCCAAACTTTAAATGGACAATGTCCTCATTGTCTAAAGAGTGCAAAATGTAAAACTGAGGACTCCCCTGATCATGGTTGGTTGATATCCTCAACCTCAGCATCAGATGGTGGATAGGGGGGAAGTGGCTGGGGTACTGGGAAGGGGATAGGTGGTCCTCCAGGATTCAGCCTCGCGAACTGATCAGCCAGAACTGCATTGAAACTCGTGGTGTAGTTGAATATGTGCTCCTGCCTCTCTGCAAGTCGTTGGTTCTGTCGTACCAGTAACATTTGCATATCTCTGAGTTGACTGCTGACACGAGATCTCGGCTGAGAGCTGGAATCTGTAGGTGAAGCAGGGGCATCCACTGGGTCTGCCTGAGGCTGAATAATAAATCCTCGACCCCTCGGGTGTGACTCTGCCTGGTCCCAAACTGAGTATCTAGAGATCAGCCGATGGTCCAAGACCAGCAGTGGCTGCTGAACAATCTCATCCTCGGTCCACTGAACGCCTGCAGCCCGGCATAATCCGCAGATAAGAGATGGGTGTGGTAACCCGCCATGCATATTACTCCTCAAGATCCTGCGGATGTTACCCTCAATGATGCGACCCACGTCGATCGCGTAGTCCATGACTATAGAATACAATAGGGCAGCCCTGTCCTTTGTAACATCGCTAACATGAACTGTGGGCATCAGCTTAGCGCAGAGAAAAGCATACCAAATCTTACCATACAGGCTTAACTCCTTGCTATGAAAGAATGTACCCCCTCTGTTGCCCTTAGTAACCCACGTGGTGCCCGGTCTGCACAAGTCGCCCAGAATTCTGTCATAGTCGGGTGAGGATCGCAGGAACTCAGTATACTGGCACACAGTAGGAGCATCCAATGTATAATAGTCGTTAATAGTCTGGGCGCTGAATGGTACGGTCCTGCCTCGTACAGTCACAGTATATGGTGGCGTGTCCTTTGCATTAGCATAAAACTCCTGGACAATGGCTATCACGGCTGCCTCGGGCTGCTCAATAAAAGTGTCCCACTCTCTCTCAGTAATCTGATCGCCCATCTCTCCATCCACTCTCCAACTAGGTCGTAGGCCACGCTCGGGCGTCAGAGCCTTACCCACTATGAAGGTGTCAAATCACTCAACGGCCTCAGCACTGACAAACTTACTGTGATCATAAGCCCGTGCCTGTGGTGCTGAAGAACCCTCACCCCTGAACCTTTTTGCCGTCATGATTGATCAGCAATTGGCATAAAGAACCATAAAAATCTATCCCAAAACTTGATTCCACCCAACTTTCAAATACACTGCAACAGACCAATTCCAGCAATATATGTATACCAAGTTACCAACACCCGACTGAGCCAACACCAACTCAATCGGTTCAGCAAGTGAATAATGCAGTCTATATCAGATTTAAAGTGTAGCTCAGTTCACAGTGTACTCAGTGCAGACATAGAACGCTCTAATATGGCTAATCCAGCAGTTAGAACAATAATAATCAATGATTCCCCCAATTTAGAATGCAGAACCAATAACAAGCATGCAGCACACCGAGTTCCAATTCACACTGTCTAGCAGATCGATAGTATAACCAACGCAGAGACGATCAAAATTGAATTCCCACAGTAACAGTGTATACGAAAAATATTCCAATCACAGTACCAACACCCACATGCAATTAACTTAATGTAGCACGCAAGTTGAAAACCAAAACAGTAATCCCACACTTAAAATTCCACAGTATATCCAAGTTTAACAAAATCACCCTTACTGCTTACTCTAAAAGCACTGTCAAAGTTCCATAAACATTAGCAATGACTTCCAAGCAATCAATAACATACCTTGATCAATTAGAGTAGGGAGATTCACAGAGGATGAACCCTAGCTTGGAGATTCCTTTTTGATAACAAAAACCCCCAAAATTGCGGTTGAACTTGGTGTGGAAGGTGCGAAATCCAACTGTAATGGGCTGAAATTGGTTGTGGGTTAGTGTAGCATGCGTTCGAATGGATTGAGATGGGAATCCGAGCTTGGGAGGAAAGGATTTGGAAATGAAATGGAACGAACGAACTGCTGAATTGGGGTTTTTAAAAACTGAATTCCGTGTTTATCGCCGGGGCAATAGAATATACCTAACTTTCACCGCCGGGGCGACTTGGTCGCTGGGGCGAGGAAATTTGCGTCTAAAATGTCGCCGGGGCGACGGTGTCGCTGGGGCGATACAATTGGCTTATGAAATGTCGCCGGGGCGATAGACCCTACTGCACCCACAAAATTGCACTCTTGTAAATCTGATCCAATTCCAAACTTAATTCTTCCAACCTGTTTTAAGCAACAATGCACACATATTTTGAATAGCCTGCCCATAAATTTCAACATTTAAAGCAAAATGAGAGCACAATGAGAGCATAACTTTTCTAACCAGAATGCAAAAATGGAAAATTAAGAAACATAAGAAAACACACTTAGCAAACTGAAATGTAACAACAAAATGTAAAGGATACGAATAAGGATAATGGGTTGCCTCCCATCTAGCGCATGGTTTAAAGTCCTCGGCCCGACTTCACATCCATTCATGGCTAATCGGCTAAAGTTATCGAGGTCTTCTGGCAAGCGAAACCGCCACCCCAATAGTGCTTAAGGCGCTGCCCGTTAACTTTGAACGTCACTTCTGGATTATCACCATAGACTTCAACAGCTCCGTGTGGGAATGCGTGCTTGACAGTGAAAGGACCCGACCAACGCGATTTGAGCTTTCCGGGAAAAAGCCTCAATCTAGAGTTGTACAACAATACCGCTTGGCCAGGCTCGAATTTTCTGTCGACAATCTTCTTATCATGCCACCTCTTTACCTTTTCCTTGTACAATTTTGAATTTTCATAAGCTTGCAGTCGGAACTCATCAAGTTCATTGAGCTGAAGCAGCCTTTTCTCGCCTGCAGCTGTGAGGTCAAAATTCAACTTTCTAATGGCCCAAAACGCCTTGTGCTCAAGCTCAACCGGAAGATGGCATGCCTTGCCATAAACAAGCTGGTATGGTGACATACCAATGGGTGTTTTAAAAGCCGTTCTGTACGCCCACAGTGCATCATCCAGCTTTGTTGACCAATCTTTTCTTGTGGGATTGACGATCTTTTCCAGAATTTTCTTCACTTCTCTGTTGGAAACCTCCGCTTGTCCATTGGTCTGGGGGTGATAAGCAGTAGCAATTCTATGAGTGACCCCATATTTTCCCAAGAGGGCAGCAAAGTGCTTATTGCAGAAGTGACTCCCTTCATCACTGATCATAGCCCTCGGAGTACCGAATCTTGTGAAGATATTCTTTTGAAGGAATTTCAGCACTACCTTGGAATCATTAGTGGGAAATGCGGCTGCCTCCACCCATTTAGATACATAATCTACTGCCAAGAGAATGTATAGATTGTTGAAAGAGGGTGGGAATGGCCCCATGAAATCTATACCCCAAACGTCAAAGACTTCGACCTCCAGGATCATGTTTAAAGGCATTTCATGCCTTTTGGAAATGTTCCCCATCCGTTGACATCTATCACATTTTAGCACAAACTGATGAGCATCCTTAAACAAAGTTGGCCAAAAGAACCCTGCTTGCAACACCTTAGTGGCTGTTTTCTCACCTCCGTAGTGTCCTCCATGTAACGAATCATGACAGTGATGAAGAATGCTCTCGACCTCGCTCTGTGGAACACACCTTCGAATCATTTGGTCCACATAATGCTTGAACAAATATGGCTCATCCCACATATACCTATTAACGTCATGGAGAAACTTTTTCTTTTGTTGCCACGACAAGTCCGGTGGGAGTGTGTTACTAACCAAGTAGTTAGCAAAATCAGCATACCAAGGTATTTCGCCTTGAACCACAAACAGCTGTTCATCCGGGAAAGATTCATTTATTAGAACTCTGTCTTCCTTATCAAGACCCGGATTCTCCAATCTAGATAGATGGTCGGCTACTTGGTTTTCAGTTCCCTTTCTGTCCTGAATCTCCAAGTCAAACTCCTGCAGCAATAAGATCCATCGAATCAATCTCGGTTTAGCATCTTTCTTTGCAATGAGATACCGAATAGCTGAATGATCCGTGAATACAACCACCCTTGTTCCAATCAAGTAAGATCGAAACTTGTCAAATGCATAAACTACTGCAAGCAACTCCTTCTCGGTAGTGGTGTAATTGAGTTGTGCATTAGTTAAGGTTTTGCTGGCGTAGTAAATATCATGAAAAACCTTCTCCTTGCGCTGTCCCAAAACAGCCCCAACCGCATAATCACTGGCATCACACATCAATTCGAAGGGTTTTGACCAATCCGGAGCAATGATCATTGGTGCAGTGGTTAATTTCTTCTTTAAAAGTTCAAAAGCTATCAAGCACTCTTCATCAAACTTGAATGGCACATCTTTCTCTAATAGATTGCACAAAGGCTTTGTGATCTTAGAAAAATCCTTAATAAATCTTCGGTAAAACCCCGCATGTCCCAGAAAACTGCGAATGCCCTTCACTGCGGTTGGTGGAGGTAAATTTTCAATTGTTTCAAGTTTTGCTCTATCCACCTCAAGACCCTTTGATGACACTTTATGCCCAAGTATTATCCCCTCTTGCACCATGAAGTGACATTTTTCCCAGTTGAGCACTAGATTAGTTTCCACACATCTCTTCAGTATTAGAACTAGATTTTCCAAGCAGTTGTCAAATGAATCACCAAAAACTGAGAAGTCATCCATGAAAACTTCAACATTGCGTTCTACCAGATCTGAGAAAATAGCCATCATGCACCTTTGAAAAGTGGCCGGTGCATTACACAATCCGAATGAGACCCTTCTAAAAGCAAAAGTACCAAATGGGCATGTGAAGGTAGTCTTTTCTTGATCTTCTGGAGCAATAGCAATCTGATTATATCCCGAATATCCATCCAACAAGCAATAGTACTCATGTCCAGCTAGTCTATCCAACATTTAATCAATGAAGGGTAACGGGAAATGATCCTTTCGAGTTGCTTTGTTAAGTTTCCTGTAATCCATGCACACCCTCCAACCAGTTACTGTTCTTGTTGGAATCAATTCATTATTCTCATTGGCTACAACTGTCATGCCCCCTTTCTTGGGTACACACTGAACTGGGCTCACCCACGCACTGTCAGATATAGGATAAATTATTCCAGCATCTAACCATTTCAAAATCTCTTTCTTTAAAACCTCCTTCATGATTGGGTTGAGTCTCCTCTGATGTTCCACAGTGGGCTTACTATCATCTTCCATCAAGATTTTATGCATACAGTAAGATGGGCTTATTCCCTTGATGTCGGCGATGGTCCATCCAATAGCAGATTTGTACTCCCTAAGAACCCGCAACAGCTTGCTTTCCTGAAACTCGTTAAGCACAGATGCAATAATAACAGGTAAAGTAGCTGAATCACCTAAATATGCATACCTGAGATGGTTAGGCAAGGGTTTTAGCTCAAGTGATGGAGGTGTCTCAAGGGATGGTTTCAACCGATCTGTAGCATTCTCAGCATGTTCAAGAGATTCAAACGGGATTTGAAACTTGCTCCCCCATGGCACTGTATCCAAAATCTGTAGATATTCAACCAAATCTGGATCTTCCATGTCAAACTCTCCCAGAAGTGCAGTCTCTAATGGATCATTGTTTAACACATTCAGAAACTCGTCATTCACAGCTTGCTCGATAACATCCACATGAAAACATTCTTCCTCATCCGAAGGGAATTTCATGGCCTTAAATACATTGAAGGTCACTTCTTGATCCTGAACCCTCATAGTGAGCTCTCCCTTTTGCACATCAATTAAAGTTCTTCTAGTGGCTAAAAATGGTCTCCCCAAAATAATAGGAATGTTTTTATCTTCCTCAAAATCTAAGATGATAAAATCAGCTGGGAAGATGAATTTATCCACCTTAACAAGAATGTCCTCTACAATTCCCCTTGGGTATGTAATCGATCTATCGGCAAGCTGAAGAGAAATGTTTGTAGGCTTTGGTGCAGGCAATCCCAACTAAGTATACACGGATAATGGCATGAGATTAATACTAGCACCCAAATCACACAAACATTTGTTCAATGAAAGGCTACCAATAGTACACGGTATAGTGAAGCTGCCTGGATCTTTCAACTTGGGAGGTAGCTTTCTTTGCAGCACGGCACTACATTCCTCTGTCAAAGCCACTGTCTCAAAGTCATTTAGCCTTTTCTTCCTAGACAGAATTCCTTTCATAAATTTGGCATAGCTAGGCATCTGTTCTAAGGCCTCTGCAAAAGGAATGTTAATTTGTAGCTTCTTGAAGACCTCCAGGAATTTGGCAAACTGTTTATCTAACTTCTGTTTCTGCAATCTCTGAGGGAAAGGTACTGGTGGATACACTTTTGGAGTAGGCTCAACACTAGGTTTATCTGTGGTATCTTTCTGCTCTGACTCAGGTGGTACATTGCTGTCCATTTCCTTAGAAAAATCAGCATTGTTCAAGTCCGGAGGAGAGCTTGAGTGGGCTGCCCCCTTTTGCAATTCGGGCTCCTGTAAGGTTTGTTTACCACTTCTGAGAGTTACTGCCTGACATTCCTCTTTCCCATCTCTTCTTGGATTAGTCTCTGTGTTACTAGGAAGAGATCCCTGAGGTCTATTTGACATGGAACTAGCCATCTGCCCAATTTGATTTTCCAAAGCCTTAAGTGCTGCTGCTTGGTTTTTAATCAAGATATCTTGGTTAGCCATGTGTTTCAATATCAACTCCTCAAAATCTGATTTTCTCTCTAGTTGTGGTTGTGAGGTTTGAGCTGTATGATGTTGTGGCTGATTTTGGAACCCTGGTGGATGATGTGGCTTAGGAGCTTGCTGAAAATTTTTATTGTTGCTCCATGAAAAGTTAGGATGGTTCCTATTCCCAGCATTGTAAGTGTTTTGGTACTGATTTGGCGGTCTCTGGTAGCTACTTACAAACTGAACTGCCTCGTGGTCAAATGGGCATTGGTCGTTGGCATGTGTCCCTGCACAAACTTCACAAACAACAGCCACCTGCTGCACTTTTGAATCAGTCAAGGAATCAAGTTTCTGTGACATTGCTGCCATCTGCGCTGCTAAGGATGTGATGGCATCCACCTCTAATACTCCGGCTACCTTTGGTTGACTCATCCTAGCAGTAGGCCATTGGTAGTTATTTGCAGCCATAACCTCCAATAAATCAAGTGTTTCCCCATAATTTTTAGCCATAAAAGATCCTCCCGCAGCTGCATCTAAACTAGACCGATTGTGAGATCCTAATCCATTGTAGAAGGTATTCAACTGCATCCATGGAAGGAATCCATGATGTGGGCATCTCCGAAGCAAATCTCTAAATCTTTCCCAAGCTTCATACAATGATTCTCCATGGTGTTGTTCAAAGGTAGCAATTTCATTTCTCAATCTAGCAGACTTTGCAGGAGGGAAGAACTTTGCCAAAAATTTCTGCGCTAAGACGACCATGTAGTGATGGACCCCGGTGGCAATGAGTGAAGCCAACTCTTAGCTTTGTCTCTCAAAGTGAACGGAAAAAGTCTAAGTCTCAAAGCATCATCCGTCACTCCAACAAATTTGAAAGTATCACATATCTCAATGAAGCTCAACAAATGCTCATTAGGGTTGTCATTAACCAAACCCCCAAACTGTAACGAAGTTTGCACCATTTGTATTGTTCCCGGTTTGATTTCAAAGGCATTTGCAGTTATTGCCGGTCTTGTGATACTAGACTGTAAATCACTTATTTGCGGCGTTACATAGTCTCTCAATGCTTTTTGTTCCTCTGCCGCCATAGTTTCTTGATTGTTAGAATCCCTGATTCTTTCTCTTCTTAGTCTTCGGGTATTTCTCTCGATCTCGGGATCGTAAGGAAATAACTCAAGACTTTGTGATCGGCGCATACAAATCAAGGGTACCTACACAATCAAGTAAATAAAAATTAAAAATAAGTCTAAATTAAGATCAATTCAACTATAATCAATATTGGTAAAATTATTGTAAAATAATTCCCCGGCAACGGCGCCAAAAACTTGTTGATCGATTTCGCAATCAATAAAACACGCGCAAGTATACGCGGTCCACAAGTAATATAAGATAAGTAAAGTGTCGAACCCACGAGGAATTATGTTAAATAATTACCAAATATCAATCGCATGTAAAATCAATCTAATTTAAACAATGACAATATGGTTTGTGTTTGTTATTGATTATAACTAAAATGAAGACAATTTAGAAAGCAAGGTTATACTAACACGGATAAAGTTCAAGATAAAAAGGTTTAAGATTACAATATCCCCTAACTCTTCATTTAAACATCATACTCTCTCTTGTTTGGTAAATTAGAACATAAGAATTGCTATCCGAGAAATCACAAGTATATATAAGCCTCTCTCGATGGTCGAATACGTATTTCCTATTGTGGTGTGTAGATATTTTTCTATTCTATACACTAGCAAGAATCTCATATCAAGAACAATTAATAAGACACATGTCACGTAAAATCCCATTAACCATTCTATCAATTACCAACTTTCACAATAGAAATCATTAAGCATGATTCTCAAATGGATACATGTGGTATTTAGGTATATGTCTATCCTAAATACAATCAAATTATCAATCCTCAAGAGTAATACATAAGACTCACATCACATAATCTCATACATTATCTATAAAGAATATCTAACTTTCACATGAATTCATAACTAGGTCTCAACTTACACTTCCTCTCTCAATTCCATATAAGTTACCAAGGTAATTACGGGCCAAGCAATTAATCCTTAAGCAAAGGTTATGAACTCCAATTCATGCAATGACTAACTCCCAATCAAAGAAAGAACATTCAATTTAAACTAAAAGTTGGGTTCCATTGCAATCTTAGAATGAAGAGTTTAGCTCATATTCAATTTCAACAACATCATAATCTGATTATAATACATGGTTTGGAATAACAAAATAAGAAATATGAACTACAACATATGAAGAAACACCCCTTTTGTGATGAGAATCCCGAATTGGTGTGGTGTAGATCTTCTTGAGTTGCTCTTGCTTCCTATTTCGTGCTCCTAGCCTCCTTGAGTTGATGAAATTCAGATGATTACTACCCTTTGTTCCTTTGTTCTTCTTCTTTTTCTCTCAAACCCTAGCCTCCAAATTATGTAGCAAAGCTTCAATAATTTCAATCTCCACTCCCTAGATGGCTACTAATCCCCTTACTCTCTCTCCTTCCCACTCCATTATGCTCCCGAATTTGCTCCACTGAAACTCCACTACCAGCAGATGTGACAAACGCTAGCCATATTTCTTGTCCCGACCTGTCGCCCCGGCGACAAAAATGCATTATGAAGTGCCGCCCCGGCGACAACGTCGCCCCGGCAATAGAATATACCTTAGTAACGTCGCCCCGACGATGGCGTCGCCCCGGCGCTGAAAATGACCCTAAGTTTGTCGCCCCGACGATGGAGCTTACTGCTGGTACTTGGCATTTTCCTCCAAAATGATCCACAATTCCACAATTTTCTACTTAGTGTCGCTTCCTGTACAATAATGGAATAACTAGTGAAATGGTGCTATAAATGCTTCAAGATAGCCGAGAATTGGGCCTAGAAAATATCTAATTCGTAGGTATAAAACCCACTCATCACTGCACCCCCAGACACGTTTTCTAGGTTAGGGCGCGGCCGCGCTCCAGAATGAACTGGAAGCGGGGCGGCCGCGCCGCGACGCAGATTTAGAAAAAAAAATTTCTTCAGCCCAAAATCCGATCGTATCGCATATCAATTCATACATGGAATCATCAAGATCGATAATTAGCACATGATTAGGCTCTGATACCACTGTTAGGTTTGTATATAACGTGAGCATGCAATCAAATTACATAAATAGAGCGGAAGCACGATAAAACGGATTTTAAAATTTTATACAAACCATCATCATGATCGATCAATGTGCTCAATTAACGATATAAACGAAAGAGAAAGAGAATAAGAAATTATACCCTCGTAGAACAAAGCTTCCTCGGGTACAAGTTCAACTCCTAGTCCTTCGTGTTCTCCTCGAATGCTACGGTGTGATTCCTTCCTTTGATCAACGTTAGCCACCCAAGTGTTTGGCCTCTAGAGGTGATCCACCAAGGAAGAACAAGTATTCAAGAAGTTGGGTATTTGGCAAAAACCTTAGTTTCTATCTCTATAGAAATTGTAAGTACTCTCCACAATTTAATGCAAGAGTGTGTTACCCTAATCTATGATAAGACTCCTCTTATTTATAGATGTAAGAATAACCCTTCCCTAAACTATTTAGGATTAGGGTTTATATTCTAATTAAACTCCTTTAATTAATTATGCTCCTAATCCAATTAGGAATTCGTGAGAGAATACTTCTATTAATTAATTCCCAATCCCTATTAGGAAATAAATAATAGTTCTATTAATTAATTCCCAATCCCTATTAGGAATTAAATAATAGTAATAGTAATAATAATAATAAGACTCCTCTTATTAATTTATATTTAATATTTCCAAAATATTAAATAATAAATATTAAGCTATTTAATTTATTCTATCTCCATAGACTAAATTAAATACATTTAACTTATTATTACAATTATGCCATTTACTTCTTAAATAAATATTTTTCTTTTTGCGGTGTGACCCTTTAGGTTCTCCATATTAAACCGATTGTGAATAAATCAATTAGAACAATTCTAATCTTATTTAAATAAATAAATTAAATTATTTAATTTATTTAAATAAATAATATTTATTCTACAATAAGGGTAAGCCCCCTTAGCGATCAACGACTTTCCAATTAATATAGATTTCAACATTAATCACAAAAGAACTTTTGAGTAGATAGTTACCGTACAATTCAATCCTTCTACCACACAATGTCCCAATTAAATATAAGACATGGATTTACTGTCAAGTCTTATTTTATTTAATTATATGTATTTCGATTCCCAAATGCACAACTCTAATTAATGCAAATTAGAAACTCCTTTCTAATTTCATTCTGCCTTGGCCAAGGACTACTGAGTTATCATTTATCGAATCACATAGGACATTCACATCTTTTACTAGACGAGGTAGATTCTTTGTTGATCATTCACCTATCTCCATGTACAACTTATTATACCCAATTATACCCTTTGATATACCCCAAAGGTCTTAAGGGACATGTCAAAGTATAATTCATCATACACAAGATACTATGATGATCTCAAGTCCAAGGATCACTTGTACTATTATCACTAGAGGAATTCCTATTGGCAGGCGAGTAAAACTCCATTAGGTATTCCTTAGCGAGTCACGTTCAGTGAACTTATTCTCTAATAAGCACCTACATACTTGCTTTAGTGTCTCCACACAAATGATTATGAGATCAATCATCCTCTTCCTAAGAGCAAGCAACGTATGTACTAATCTATCCGGATTCACTAATCCCCAATTTAGTAATCCAACGATTAGGAACAATTTTAGTTTGTGAGCTATCTACAATTTAGATCTCATTAGCATGATCACCATCATGATTCTAAAAGCATTACTAAAAAACTATGGGTTTATCACATTTAATATAACAGCATCATGTAGATAATATAAAATGCCTTTTAAGAAAATCAATTCTTTTATTAATAAATGAATAAGATTACAAAGTATATGCTACATCATATCAAATATGATTGGCTTGTGTGCATACTACTTTCAGTTTGCCGGTGGGAGAGAGGCATGCTCTAGCCTAGATGATTCACCCACACAATGAACCGGAACCAAATTACCACCAGAAGAATTTGAACTAGCATAGGAGGGACCCTTAGCTGGTTCAGGACTATTAACAGACATAAGATGGGCATCCCCGTTTTTTGCAGTAGTACCGTCACGCATAAAGGCATTGACATCATTGATGGACAAGCCATGAGCATCAATAAACTTCATCAGCTGAAAATTTTTCTGCCGCTCATCAAGAGCTTCAACACGGTCCTTTTGAGAAAAATATTGAGCCGCTTTGAATAGACGCTGCACATCTGAAACGAGGGCAGGGCCCAGATTGACTTCCAAATCATAGTCAGTTGAATTTGAATTCTCTGAAGAGATATTAATGACCTTAGGGTCAACATCAAATTCAGCCATATCATCTTCTTGGGGAGTGAACCCGATATCAGGAGAAGGGGGTGAAAAACCCCAAACTCAGCAAAAAGATCCCTAGAATCAAAACTTTCAGAGTTGCCCGCAAAGAGGTGCGAGTGGCTGACCATGATAAAGGAAAATAAAGAAGAGAAGAGAGCTAGGGGAGAAGGATCAGAGCAGACCGGCAAGAAAGAAGCCAGAAAAGGAGCAGAAAAAGCCCAAAAAAGGAAAACAGAAAAGGTTGGTGATGATGAAAAAATTAGGTGAGGTTAGGCGGGAGACAAAAAGGGAAAAAAAGTTAACAGAAAAGGAAAGGAGCAGTGGGCGGAAAAAAACCCGGTCTAAAATCCTAGAGAGAAGGGAGAGCAAAATCCTAGAGAGAGAAACTAACCCATCCTCTATGACAATATCCTCCGACTACCTTGTTTCAAGCTTTGCAAACTCCGAACTAGCTCTCGGTGATAGTAATCTGGAACGAACCTCTTTTTCATCACTACCTTCATATCTTCCCAGGTTTCAATTGGACGTTCTCCACACCTCCTCCGGCTGATCGTCAACTGATCCCACCAAGTAACAACATAAGCTGAGAATTCTGTGGCGACAAGTTTTACTATCTTTAGCCGTGAGTAGTTATGACATTCAAATATCCAATCCATCTTCTTTTCCCATTCTAGATATGCCTCAGGATCACTTCTTCCTTGGAAAGTTAGAATATTCATTTTTATACTATCCAAGTTGTTATCCTCTTATCCCGAACTCCTTTATTCCTAGCTCCTCGTTGCCTCTGATGTAAGAAGTCGGACTCTCGATCCTCCTCTTCACTAAATCCTCCGTCATTAAAATTAGTTTCTTCCACCCTAGCTCCTTTTTGCTGGGATATTCCTTTTTGATGAGTTCCTTGACGGTTTTGAGATGATTCTCCTCGAGTAATGCTTAATTGGTCCAAGCGCTCATGCACCTGTTCCATTGCCATATCCAACCTCCTACCCCATTCCTTATTCATGGCTTCAATCATCAACTTCATATCAGCTGACAATGAAGGTTCTACAAAAGTTCCCTTATCCTTTGAGTTAGACATATTTCCTGCGAAATAGAGGTTAGTAGCAAAATATTTTCCTCACCACTCCCTTACGTATTTCGTTCGATTAATGTTTCACTCGTGTATCACTCAATAGGCTCTTCCCCTCAATTGATCTCACCATTAAGCCTTTTACCTCTAATTATTCTCTCTAATAGGTTCTTTTCGAATTTACCTAGCAAAATTATCGGTTTTACTAATCAATTCAAAATAACTTATCACGAACAATATAGTCGGTATGACAAGTAACAACAATCTTGATTACGGAATTGAAAACAAATTCTACGAACAAATTAAAATAACTGCAATAATAAAATTTTCTATACTTTTTTTTACTCACAACTTCAATGAAACAATAAAGATAGATACTTAGCTAGATAATGCAACTTTGATACCAAATGATAGACTCCATGGCATGCTTGCGTGAGGTGTTCGTCGCCTAGATCGTTTCTAGTAAGTAACTTTGATGGAACTCTCTCGATACCTTAACCCAACGTCTATTTTTTTTTTGTTAACCATGGGTGTCCCGGACGCATCCGGACTAATCCCTCTGAACCCGGGTCAGCCTTTTCATACGGGCTTGCGCCCGCGTCCCCGTGGCCACAACGGAGCATTATTAGTGCCCCTCCAAGTATTGCTAGTGGGAGTCGATCCTGAGTCGTCCGGGTTTACGGTTCGTTCCCAGGGCGGCTTAAACCAACGTCTATTTTGAGACGAGAATCTTGATAAATTCGATCAAGCAATTGAATTCACGTAGGATGGAACACCAACAACACTTAGACCCCTGTTTAAGATCAAACGATAATCTGCATATGATTGTATGATGCGATAAAATAACACCACACATAACTATGGTTTGTTGTATAATAAGTTAATTAGGAATCTCAAAGAAAAACTAAGAACAATAACTTAGAAATTCTTCAAAGAACCAAAAGTAGAGAATAGCTCTCAATTGTATTAAACTCAGAAAAATGTTGATCATCCAATTACATTAACCATATAATCTATTTATACTAGTAGAAATAAACCCTAATTATAAAAGGAATTGAAATACTAGCAAATAACTAATCTAGAAGTATTTACCATCTAACAAACATCCTAGTCAACTTAGAATTATGATAGATATGATAAATCCCTAAAAATAAGGAAAGAAATTTGATAAAATCTTCAAAAACCCGTTCCTCGGATTCTGTGTCAATGTCCTAGCGCTGGGGCGCTGGAATTAGACTTGAATGCAGTGCCGGGGCGCTGGTCGTTTTGCCATTCCCTGGATCCTAGCGCTGGGGCGCTGGAATTAGTTCAAAACTAGCACCAGGGCGCTGGTCAGCAAAATCACCTGAATTGCTTGCACCAAACTAACAAGTTTCAAACCATCTTCCTTAGTACAAGCCTTTGATCCATTCTTCATCCAGAACTCCTGAATTAAACCGTTCAATCCTTCCTTGAAACGTTTAGCCCGAGCTCTCGTCACGGGTCTAATTGAAACTTACACCGGATTCGCTCCATAGCTCTCATCCTTGTTCAAGCTTGACATGTCCTCATCATTACTGCTCTTATATGCCTTCATTTAATTCTTTTAGTATTTTGATTTTATCGTATTGTGAACTATATATCTTTCTTGAATTGTGCCTTAGGTTCCTACAAATGGCCATATATGCATGGCCTCGTGCATGGGGATAGTCCGTATTATAGGGAAGACTCTGGCGAAATTTTTTCGTAAGTCGTTATTGTCCAGATATGGTATAGACAATTTACACATAAGTATACATGGTCAACAAGTAATAAAGTGATAAGTAGAGTGTCGATCCCACGAGGAATATGCAAATAATATTAATACAAGTACTAACTGTGACACCCCAAAATCCGGGTACTTCGTTTCCTCAGGATTTGGTGTTCACTATCCAAATACATCACATCACATCTAACTAACCATTCAAATATAAACGAAAACTCTTAATTAAATAAATAAAAATCTCCCATTAAAGGGTTACAACATCATTAATAAATAAATCCCAGGTTATCTAACCTTAAATAAACATCAGTGCGGAAACATAACTTAAGTCTATTACATAAACATCATTTAAACAAATACAACAAGTCTTCTTCATTTGTTTGCTTTGCCTTTGCCCTTACTAGTGGATAGCTCATCAACTCTTTCAACTTTAGCTGTAATGTTATTATGCAAGGGTGAGCAATGATTGCTCAGCAAGTACAACAACAACAATAATAATAACATGCGAAGTAATCAACGGATATTGAATAATCGAAGATTCAGCTTTTGAGTCGTGATTATAAGACAAGATTCAAAAGAACATCTGAGGGTCTTAAGACCACGAACTATGTCCCAGGTTATCAAGTATTTCTACTTTAAACCTTTAACAGTCGTAAGACTATATGGACCTTACTTCTCGTACTTAGAGGGATCAACCCTTTGTACCATGTATGTTCACAACATCTAAACGCTAACGCGTAAAATAATCCTCTATAAAAGGGTTGTTCATCTCAGTTTGACATCGGAGTCTGCACCAAAGGAAGTTTGGTTTGGATTTACTTCAATAACGCTTCTAGAATTTAGAACTCACATCAACTATGGACTAGTCGAATCAATGAGGGTTCGCTAGTTAATCAAGGTTCAATAAAAATGTAATTGATATTCGAGAATCAAAGACTGAATCTCACAAAAGATACAATTGAATGAATTTTGTATAACTGAAGTATTACAAAGAGGAAATTAAAACATCTCATTTGAATTCATGAAATTGAATGAAATAGAATTAAGAACTTGCTCGAGTAAGTAATAGCATTATGAAATATATATGATAAGAGAATTAAGTTCAGGAACTTGCGTAATTAAAATCGAGGTATTATTAAGAAGCTTGCTTTCAACGAGATAATAGATCAAAGGTACTTGCGTAAACATAAAAAGTAAGAATAAGATACTTACCTCGTGCGTAAACTATAAATTTAAGACTCACGTTCTTTAATCAACCTATACATTCAGTTTATAAAGCAGTAACAATGATTAGTTACAGTATTATAAACACCTCAGGATTCATTCTCATCAAATCTTCATTTTAATATCTCAATTGTCATCGAATAACTTATAGGTATTTTAATGTTCATTTCGTACATTAGTCTAGACTTTAGATATGTCTACGATAACATAACATGACCATAAAGAAAGAATAAAATTTTTACTCTCTTCTTTTTACTCTTTTTTTTTGTTCCACCGCCGGGGCGGTGGTTTCCTTTACAAATCGCCGCCGGGGCGACTCAACCGCCAGGGCGGGAATTCTAGTTTAATTTTGTCGCTGGGGCGGGGTCATCGCCGGGGCGACAAAGTCAGTTCATTTGCACCGCCGGGGCGGTGACACCGCTGGGGCGGCAATTCTAGCGTAATTCCACCGTCGGGGCGGTGGACTCGAAACTCAGTTCCTGCAATTCGCAAAGAATACAGAAACAGGCCAAAAAAATTCTAATCTTCTTATTCTCACATCAAATTAAACATACCCAATTACATTAATTCATGTATAATCGTTACCCAAGACTTCTAGCATGATTCTAACAACTTAAATCGTATAAACCATGAATCTAAGAATCAAAATTTGAGGTTTTTATCATTTTATCAAAGTTTCTTCAAATTCCATGAAATCACACATAACAGGTTCGTTATAATACCAAATTAATCCGTTTAAATCTTGTTTTCTTCATTTTTACATGCATAAACATAATCAATTATCAATTTTAAGTTAAATAAACAATTTGAAGCATATAATTTGTACATAAGAGCCATATACAAGTTTTTCATACTCTGTAACATATAAAAATTCAATTAAGACATAATTACATGGTTTTGATTGTTTTAAAACATGCATAGATGATAGAAAACATGTATTAACAAACACAAAATCATATAGTCAACAATCATGAATAACTTATGTTACAGAGAACTCAAAACTTTTGGTTTTCATGGAGAAAATTAAGAAAACATAATTTAAAGGTTGAAATCTAAGAATTACCTTTAATTAGGTGCTAAATTATGCAACTAGATGAAATAATTTTTTCTCCCTTCTCTAATTCTCTCCAAAACTCTCTCTTTCTCTCTTTGTGTTCTCTCTAATTCTTTTTATTTTTTCTAAATTTGTTTGTATAATAATTGCAAAAAAACTAAGAATATTACAATAAAGATCGGAACATAGTCCACTTCTCCCGAGAGGACTAAAACACCTAGATAAACTAGGAAAATCCAATGCCTAATCTAATGAAATAAATTTCACAACCCGATATTAGACAAAGAAAAACAACTAATATAATAAATTAGAGATAATTTTCTGCAGTAGAGTAAGGACCACAAATTCGTCCAAATCAATGTAGCACTAAAAAGCGGTGTTCTCTCTAATTCAACTTAGCAAAATAAAGAGAATGCTGAGAATAATTAAGTTACGTTAAATTCATCTGATGAGTGGGTGTCAGTTAATCCCATAATGGGTTAACTGACCCCAACTCCCACTAAGGCCATGTTTGGCTAGTCCTTTATTCTCCCTTTCTAATTTATTTTAATAAATTACTTATAATATAGTTCATGTCACATATTTAATCAATTAAATAATCTCATTTAAATCAATTAAATAAAATAGAATAATTTTACATTAAATCACATAGTCACATAAATAAAATTTTCCTTTATTAATAATGACAAATTATTAAATCTCTAATTAATTATTAAATTAATTAGAAATAACATTATACTTATTTAAATAATGCATTTAATCAATAAACTGAATTAAACACATACTTTGAATATAAAAATTTCCCACATCAATTTTACTAATGTAACACATATAATTAAATTAATCTACTACAAATTTATCAATTCATCAATTAATTTAACAATCAAATCATCGAAAAATATTTATTTAATTTAATAAATATTTAAATTAAATTACAAAATTCTCGTTCGTCACATCTTTTCCCCCTTAAAAGGATTTTGTCCCCAGAATCACGACTCAATTAACTCGTCCCGTTACATTCTCCCCCCATTACAAAGATTCTATCCCCAGAATCGCTACACATAGATTAAGCAAATAACTGTGGATAATTTTTCATCATCTGATCTTCGAGTTCCCACGTAGCTTCTTCAGCGTTGTGGTTCTTCCAGATCACCTTAACAGAAGGTATAATTTTATTTCTGAGCACTTGTTCTTCTTTCTTGTCAACTATCTGAACAGGCTCTTCTTCATAAGATAAATCTTTCTCAACTTGTAGGGGTTCATATTCTATAACATGCTTGTAGTCGGGTTTGTATGGTCGTAACACCGAGACATAAAAGACATTGTGGATGTGTTCCAGCGCTGGAGGTAAAGCTATCTCATATGCGACCTCACCAACTCTTCTTAACACTTCAAAGGGTCCAATGAACCTTGGGCTCAGTTTTCCCTTCTTACCAAAACGAATCTTCCCTTTCCAGGGAGATACCTTCAAGAAAACGTAGCTACCAGACTCAAACTCTCGATTCTTACGATGTTGGTCAGCATATTTCTTCTACCTGTCCTGAGCTACTATCAATCTATCCCTGATTACCTTGACGATTTCTGCGATTTGTTGTACTAGTTCTGGTCCTAGCAATTGATGTTCGCCAACTTCATCCCAGCATAATGGAGTTCTGCACTTTCTGCCGTACAATGCCTCGTAAGGCGGCATGCCAATACATGCGTGGTAACTGTTGTTGTAAGCAAATTCCACTAATGGTAGATGATTATCCCAATTTCCCTTGAAATCCATGATGCAAGCTCTCAACATATCCTCCAATGTATGAATTGTTCTTTCACTCTGTCCGTCGGTTTGTGTGTGATATGCCGTACTCATACGTAACTGCGTTCCCATGCATTCCTGTAGTCGTTTCCAGAAGTTCAACGTGAAGCGCAGATCCTTATTTGAGACAATAAATATTGGAACACCGTGCCTCGAAACAATCTCCTTCACGTACAACTTTGCCAGCTGATCTAAGTTGAATCTGATCTTGATTGGTAAGAAATGTGCTGATTTCGTCAGTCGGTCCACGATAAACCATACTACGTCGATGAAAGTAGTATGCACACAAGCCGATATTTGATATGATGTAGCATATACTTTGTAATCTTATTCATTTATTAATAAAAGAATTGATTTTCTTAAAAGGCATTTTATATTATCTACATGGTGCTGTTATATTAAATGTGATAAACCCATAGTTTTGAGCAATGCTTTTAGAATCATGATGGTGATCATGCTAATGAGATCTAAATTCAAGATAGCTCACAAACTAAAATTGTTCCTAATCGTTGGATTACTAAATTGGGGATTAGTGAATCCGGATAGATTAGTACATACGTTGCTTGCTCTTAGGAAGAGGATGATTGATCTCATAATCATTTGTGTAGAGACACTAAAGCAAGTATGTAGGTGCTAATTAGAGAATAAGTTCACTGAACGTGACTCGCTAAGGAATACCTAATGGAGTTTTACTCGCCTGTCAATAGAATTCCTCTAGTGATAGTAGTACAAGTGATCCTTGGACTTGAGATCATCATAGTATCTTGTGTATGATGAGTTATACTTTGACATGTCCCTTAAGACCTTTGGGGTATATCAAAGGGTATGATTGGGTATAATTAGTTGTACATGGAGATAAGTGAATGATCAATAAAGAATCTACCACGTCTAGTAAAATATGTGAATGTCCTATGTGATTCGATAAATGACAACTCAGTAGTCCTTGGCCAAGGCAGAATGAAATTAGAAAGGAGTTTCTAATTTGCATTATTTAGATAAAATGTATATAATTAAATAAAATAAGACTTGACAGTAAATCCATGTCTTATATTTAATTGGGACATTGTATGGTAGAAGGATTGAATTGTACGGTAACTATTTACTCAAAAGTTCTTTTGTGATTGATATTGAAATTTATATTATCTGCAAAGTCGTTGATCGCTAAGGGGGCTTACCCTTATTGTAGAATAAATATTATTTATTTAAATGAATTAAATAGTTTAATTTATTTATTTAAATAAGATTAGAATTGTTCTAATTGATTTATTCACAACCGGTTTAATATGGAGAACCTAAAGGGTCACACCGCAAAAAGGAAAATATTTATTTAAGAAGTAAATGGCATAATTGTAATAATAAGTTAAGTGTATTTAATTTAATCTATGGAGATAGAATAAATTAAATAGCTTAATATTTATTATTTAATATTTTGGAAATATTAAATATAAATTAATAAGAGGAGTCTTATTATTATTATTACTGTTACTATTATTTAATTCCTAATAGAGATTGGGAATTAATTAATAGAACTATTATTTATTTCCTAATAGGGATTGAAAATTAATTAATAGAAGTACTCTCTCATAAATTCCTAATTGGATTAGGAGCATAATTAATTAAAGGAGTTTAATTATAATTGAAACCCTAATCCTAAATAGTTTAGGGAAGGGTTATTCCTACATCTATAAATAAGAGGAGTCTTATCATAGATTGGGGTTACACACTCTTGCATTAGATTGTGGATAGTACTTACAATTTTTATAGAGATAGAAACTAGGGTTTTGCCAAATACCCAACTTCTTGAATACTTGTTCTTCCTTGGTGGATCACCTCTAGAGGCCAAACACTTGGGTGGCTAACGTTGATCAAAGGAAGGAATCACACCGTAGCATTCGAGGAGAACACGAAGGACTAGGAGTTGAACTTGTACCCGAGGAAGCTTTGTTCTACGAGGGTATAAATTCTTATTCTCTTTCTCTTTTGTTTATATCGTTAATTGAGCACAAGGATTGATCTTGGTGATGGTTTGTATAAAATTTTAAAATCCGTTTTTATCGCGCTTCCGCTCTATTTATGTAATTTGATTTCATGTTCGCGTTATATACAAACCTAACAGTGGTATCAGAGCCTAATCATGTGCTAAGTATCGATCTAGATGATTCCATGTATGAATTGATATGCGAAACGTTCGAAATTTTGGGCAAGAAAAATTTTTCTGGATCAGCGATACGGCGCAGCTGCGCCGGCTCCAGTTCATTCTGGGCGCAGCTGTGCCAATACCCAGAATCAGTTTTTTTCTGGGATTCTGCGCAGCTGCGCCGGTTCCCTGTTCATTCTGGGCGCAGCTGCGCGGACATCAGAATCCGATTTTTTGTTTCTTCAATTAAAATAAATGGTTTATTTAATTGATAAAAGTTTAAAATAAAAGAGTTTATTTTATCTGAAATAGGATTTCAGATTGCTAAAATTAAGGAGTTTAATTTGGATTTGGTTTTTGATTAAAATAAAAGAGTTTATTTTGTTTCAAAACTGAATATTAGCAAAACTTTTGCCCATTAATTGATATCAATGCATATATGGAATGGTTTTATTATTCATGAGATGGATGTTATTTATTGATACATATAGAGATATGTATGATAATAAATAGGGATTGATTATGGACTATTGACCAATGTGTGATTGGATTTATTTTAGTGGATGCTTGAATGTATGGGTTTTTATAAATGGGGTCTGCGTACCTCGTCTTCTCTAATTTTTCTTAATGTAAATTTTATCTCTCTCCTATGTACTTCCCCTTGACTGCTGATCAAGGTTTCTATTTATTGTAAATAGTTTATGTAATAGGAATAGTTAGAATTAATTTTGAAGAATTGGAGACAAAGGAGAAAGGAGCGCTTGAAGACTCGTTTGTATTGGAGCCCGGGTTTAAATGTAATAGTTATATTTAAATTTAATTCTTGCACCCTAGGTTTGACTTTTTGGTTCACTTGGTGGCTCTAGTGAACCAAACTAGAATAAAAGTCCATAATCAATCCGGGTAGAATATAGTATTCTATATGCGCATGCTTACTATATATATATTATATATTATCCAACATGCTTCGCATGTAAAATAATATGACGCGTATTTTATATATATATGTGCATGCGCGCTAAACAAGATGAGACTTAAAATAATAAACCCCTCAAAGTAATTATATTAAGTCCTAAGCGTTCAAAGATATTTGGAATATCGAACGTCGCCTTCTAGCATGGTAAAGCGATAGAGTATTAAATATTTAATATGAGTTTGTTGTGTCACACAAGGCAAGTATTAAATATTTAAGATGTTGCTTTATCACATTTGATGTTTATACATAGACTGAACGATACTGTTTTGTTGTGTCACACAAGGACAATATTTTTCTTTCGAATATATGGAAGTGCTAGGTTGGACTTAACTTAGATAATTTTGATTCGGATGTGTCACACTTGATCAAAATAATCTAAGAGGCAAAATACAAGGAGTTACATAGTGATGTAATTGACAATAGTTGTCTACCTATTTATTTATATATAGTTTGTTGTGTCACACAAGGCTATATACATTTGAAATGAGATCCTTATTCTCACTAGCAAATCTTTAATTAGATTTGCCGAACTATATAATGAGGGTAATATGGTTTGATGAAAATAGTGGGAGATACCAATTTAAAATAAAGACCTAATTTATTTTGGTAATTAATTAAATGAATGTATGCTAAAATGTTGTCTATTTCACATGTAGAATTTAAAAATGTCAAACTCACTATCACTGCGTAGCATACTTGATGCTAACAAACTGACCGGACCGAATTATACGGACTGGTTAAGGAATCTGAGAATTGTTCTCACTGCTGAAAAGATTTCTTATGTCCTAAATTCGCCTATCCCTGCAAGTGTTGAAGAAACAGCCTCTGAGGAAGAGATTGCTACTTTCAGAAAGTGACAAGATGATGCAATCTTGGGTCAATGCATCGTGCTCGCATCCATGAGTAACGAGCTTCAGTGTCAGCATGAAACTATGGATGCTCCTACTATATTGCTGCATCTCAAAGAGTTGTATGGTGAGCAAAGTAGGACTGCTAGATATCAGATATCTAAGGAGCTCTTCCGATCTCGTATGACCGAGGGCACTGCTGTTGAGACTCATGTCCTTAAGATGATCAATCTAATTGAACAGCTTGGACAACTTGGGTTCGTGATGGATGGGGAGTTAAGTCAAGATTTGATCTTGCAGTCACTCCCGGACACCTTCTCACAATTTGTTGTGAATTTTCACAGGAATAAGTTGGACGTCAGTTTGCCTGAGTTACTTAACATGTTGAAAACTGCTGAAGGTCACTTCACATCCAACAAAAACCAAGTCTTACTAGTGGATGATTCTTCCATGAAAAGGAAGAGGCCCAAGGTATCCTCTGAAAAGAAGAAAAACAAGAAGGCTAAGGGCAAGGCGAAGAGGAAGGATAAAAAGAAACCTGATCCAGATAGCAAAGGAATTTGCTACCATTGCAATAAGCCGGGACACTGGAAGAGGAACTGCAAGGAGTATCTTGCGGACCAAAAGAAGCTTGGAGAAGCTTTGACTTCCGATCTAGGTTTGTTCATGATTGAAATTAATTTTTCTGAAAGTCAAAATTCTACTTGGGTATTGGATACCGGCTGTAGTTCTCATATATGTAATAATATGCAGGGACTAAGCAGAAGTAGGAAGTTGAACAAGGATGAAGTCATCCTACGAGTGGGAAATGGAGCAAAGGTTGCTGCATTAGCTGTAGGGACTTATCGTTTAGCACTGCCTTCGGGCAAGTTCATTAGTTTAAATAATTGTTATTATGTTCCGACACTCATTAGAAACATTATTTCAATTTCTGTATTGGATATGGATGGTTTTGATATTATAATAAAGAACAACAGTTGTTCTATTTATAATAACAATGTTTTATATGGTGTTGGCAATTTACTGAATGGACTTTACATACTTGACTTGCATGAAAATATACTTCAAATTGAACAAACTAAGAAAAGAAAAAGAGATGATGTTAATTATACCTTTATGTGGCACTGTAGACTCGGTCATATCAATGAAACAAGATTATCCAAGTTGCATAAAGATGGGCTTTTAGAGCTATCTGATTACGAATCATATCCAACTTGTGAATCTTGTCGCATGGGTAAGATGACTAAATCTCCTTTTAGTGGAAAAGGAGAAAGAGTTACAGAGTTGTTAGCGTTGGTACACACAGACGTTTGTGGACCGATGACAACGAATGCACGAGGAGGGTATTCTTATTTTATTACTTTCACTGATGATCATTCTAGATTTGGATATGTCTATTTAATGAAATACAAATCTGAATCGTTTGAAAGGTTCAAAGAATTCAGAAGTGAAGTAGAGAAACAAACTGGTAAGAGTATTAAGATTCTTCGATCGGATCGAGGAGGGGAATACTTAACCAATGAGTTTCTCAATTGTCTCAAAGAAAATGGTATAATCTCACAATGGACTCCACCAGGGACGCCACAGTTGAATGGTGTATCTGAAAGGAGAAATCGAACATTGTTGGACATGGTTCGATCCATGATGAGTTTTACCGACCATCCAGTATCATTCTGGGGTTATACCCTAGAAACGGCTGCAAATCTACTTAACAAGGTACCTACCAAATCCGTCCCAAAGACCCCATATGAGATATGGACAGGGAGGAAACCAAATCTTAAGTATGTTAAGACTTGGGGTTGTCCAGCTTATGTTAAAAGGTTTGAACAAGATAAGCTAAAGACTAGATCCGACAAGTGTAGATTTGTGTGATACCCTAAAGAAACTGTAGGGTATTATTTCTATCATCCTAATGATCAAAAGGTGTTTGTAGCGAAACACGCTGCCTTCTTGGAAAAGGAGTTTATCCTCGAAGGGGTCAGTGGAAGTAAGATATATCTTGAAGAAGTTCAAGAACCACAAAATACTCCGGATCAAAGTCAGGGACCTGACCAAGTAGAAGAACCTACTGTACCACAACCTATTCGTAAATCTGGAAGAGTACCGAAGATACCTGAGAGGTATGGATTCATCATAGAGGATGATGATGAGGTACGCATCATAGATGATGATGATCCATTGACTTACGAAGAGGCTATGAGTAGTGAAGACTTAGAGAAATGGATAGAAGCCATGAAATCCGAGATGGACTCCATGTATGAAAACCAAGTATGGACTTTAGTTTCACCACCTGAGGGCATTAAGCCTATTGGGTGTAAATGGGTCTTTAAGAGAAAGACTGGAGCAGATGGCAAGGTAGAGACCTATAAGGCCCGACTGGTTGCAAAAGGTTTCAAACAAAGACAAGGAGTTGACTATGATGAAACCTTCTCACCAGTACCTATGCTCAAGTCCATTCGGATTTTGCTTGCAATTGCAGCTTATTATGACTACGAGATCTGGCAAATGGACATGAAAACAGCCTTCCTTAATGGAGAGCTTGAGGAGAATGTATATATGATACAACCAGAGGGTTTTGTTTCAACGGTTGGAACAAACCAAGTCTGTAAGCTACAACGATCCATTTATGGATTGAAGCAAGCTTCTCGAAGATGGAACATCCGTTTTGATGAGATAATCAAAAGGTTTGATTTTATCAAAAATGAGGATGAACCATGTGTGTATAAGAAGGTTAGTGGGAGCGCTGTTTCATTCCTTGTATTATATGTTGATGACATATTACTGATAGGGAATGATGTTCCTATGCTACAGTCGATCAAAATTTGGTTATCTAAACACTTCTCCATGAAGGACTTGGGTGAGGCATCCTATATTTTGGGGATAAAGATCTATAGAGATAGATCTAAAAGGATGCTGGGCTTGACCCAAGGAAAGTACATTGACTCTATGCTAAAGAAGTTTAGCATGGAAGATTCCAAGAGAGGTCTCATGCCGATGAGCCATGGAATACATCTCTCCAAGAAACAGGCCCCAAAGACACCTGAGGAGAGAAACCGGATGAGTAAGATTCCTTATGCTTCCGCAATAGGATCTATCATGTACGGTATGATATGTACTAGACCAAATGTCGCTCATGCACTTAGTGTAATGAGCAGATATCAGTCGAATCCAGGAGAAGAGCACTAGAAGGCAGTGAAAAACATCCTAAAGTACTTGAGAAGAACTAAGGATGTATTTCTTATCTACGGTGGGTCTGAATTGAAACTAGAGGGCTATACAGACTCAAGTTTTCAAACGGACCAAGATGACAGTAAATCCGTTTCAGGGTACGTGTTTACCTTAAACGGTGGCGCAGTGAGTTGGAAAAGTTCCAAGTAGCAAACAGTTGCTGATTCAGTGACAGAGGCAGAGTACATAGCTGCAAGTGAAGCTGCAAAGGAAGCTGTTTGGATGAAGAAGTTCATAACTGAACTTGGAGTGGTTCCTAGCATTAGAGGAGCAGTACCTTTATTCTGTGACAACAATGGAGCTGTTGCGCAGGCTAAGGAACCCATGTCTCATCAGAAATCCAAACAAGTGTTGTGGCGGTTTCATTTGATTAGAGAGATCATTGAAAGAGGAGATGTCAGCCTGGAGCGTGTGGACTCTCAAGACAACATTGCAGATCCATTTACTAAAGCTTTAACTCAATAGCAGTTTGATTGTCACTTAGAGAAGATGGGTATTAGATACCATGGCGATTGGCTTTAGTGCAAGTGGGAGATTGAAAGTAGTATGCACACAAGCCAATCATATTTGATATGATGTAGCATATACTTTGTAATCTTATTCATTTATTAATAAAAGAATTGATTTTCTTAAAAGGCAGTTTATATTATCTATATGGTGCTGTTATATTAAATGTGATAAACCCATAGTTTTGAGCAATGCTTTTAGAATCATGATGGTGATCATGCTAATGAGATCTAAATTCAAGATAGCTCATAAACTAAAATTATTCCTAATCATTGGATTACTAAATTGGGGATTAGTGAATCCGAATAGATTAGTACATACGTTGCTTGCTCTTAGGAAGAGGATGATTGATCTCATAATCATTTGTGTAGAGACACTAAAGCAAGTATGTAGGTGCTAATTAGAGAATAAGTTCACTGAACGTGACTCGCTAAGGAATACCTAATGGAGTTTTACTCGCCTGTCAATAGGAATTCCTCTAGTGATAGTAGTACAAGTAATCCTTGGACTTGAGATCATCATAGTATCTTGTGTATGATGAGTTATACTTTGACATGTCCCTTAAGACCTTTGGGGTATATCAAAGGGTATGATTGGGTATAATTAGTTGTACATGGAGATAGGTGAATGATCAATAAAGAATCTACCACGTCTAGTAAAAGATGTGAATGTCCTATGTGATTCAATAAATGACAACTCAGTAGTCCTTGGCCAAGGCAGAATGAAATTAGAAAGGAGTTTCTAATATGCATTATTTAGAGTTGTGCATTTGGGAATCAAAATGCATATAATTAAATAAAATAAGACTTGATAGTAAATCCATGTCTTATATTTAATTGGGACATTGTATGGTAGAATGATTGAATTGTACGGTAACTATTTACTCAAAGGTTCTTTTGTGATTGATGTTAAAATCTATATTATCTGGAAAGTCGTTGATCGCTAAGGGGGCTTACCCTTATTATAGAATAAATATTATTTACTTAAATAAATTAAATAGTTTAATTTATTTATTTAAATAAGATTAGAATTGTTCTAATTGATTTATTCACAACCGGTTTAATATGGAGAACCTAAAGGGTCACACCGCAAAAAGGAAAATATTTATTTAAGAAGTAAATAGCATAATTGTAATAATAAGTTAAGTGTATTTAATTTAATCTATGGAGATAGAATAAATTAAATAGCTTAATATTTATTATTTAATATTTTGGAAATATTAAATATAAATTAATAAGAGGAGTCTTATTATTATTATTACTATTACTATTATTTAATTCCTAATAGAGATTGGGAATTAATTAATAGAACTATTATTTATTTCCTAATAGGGATTGAGAATTAATTAATAGAAGTACTCTCTCACAAATTCCTAATTGAATTAGGAGCATAATTAATTAAAGGAGTTTAATTATAATTGAAACCCTAATCCTAAATAGTTTAGGGAAGGGTTATTTCTACATCTATAAATAAGAGGAGTCTTATCATAGATTGGGGTTACACACTCTTGCATTAGATTGTGGAGAGTACTTACAATTTCTATAGAGATAGAAACTAGGGTTTTGCCAAATATCCAACTTCTTGAATAATTGTTCTTCCTTGGTGGATCACCTCTAGAGACCAAACACTTGGGTGGCTAACGTTGATCAAAGGAAGGAATCACACCGTAGCATTCGAGGAGAACACGAAGGACTATGAGTTAAAGTTGTACCCGAGGAAGCTTTGTTCTACGAGGGTATAAATTCTTATTCTCTTTCTCTTTTGTTTATATCGTTAATTGAGCACAAGGATTGATCTTGGTGATGGTTTGTATAAAATTTTAAAATCCGTTTTTATCGCGCTTCCGCTCTATTTATGTAATTTGATTGCATGTTCGCGTTATATACAAACCTAACAGTCGAAACCTTTCTGAGTCATCAGAAGACCTACTACGAAATCCATGGTGATGTGTTCCCATTTCCATTCTCGGATTTCTAATGGTTGTAATAGCCCACTTGGCCTCTGATGTTCTACTTTAACTTCTTTTTTTTTTGTGCTAAATTTAGAGTTTGTATAAATAGAAAATCATAAATACAATGGCCAAGGGGCATACCCCAGACAAAAGGTCATTATGAGACAGGCCCCATAATGAACCGAAAAAGAGAACTATCCCATAAAAGAAATAGAGTCAAAGCATAAAAGCAAAACAAAGCAAAGCAAATAGCAACCAATTACAACCAGTTATGGAATGTATGACATTTTTGAACTACCTGATGGAACTTCATAGAACTGGAGAGGCGAGCCTTGATCAAGCTGATGATCTCCTTAGATAGGGCATGAGGGGGCAACATGGTCCCTTCATGAAGCATAGAATTCCGAGATCCCCATATCTTATAAAGGCATGCGGCAAGAATAAGCTTCAAAATTTCAGAGTGCATTTTTCGCCCTTGGAACTACTGAATATAGGCAATTAGATTATCCCAGTCAAATGGAATATTGTGCCAATTTCCCACTGCCAAGACATTGGTAAACACACCACTCGAATAAGGACAATTAAAAAAGAGATGGTTAAAAGTTTCGTTGGCAGAATTACACAAGGGACACCTCAATGGGGAATAGCTAGAGTAAGACATGAAAGCATCATTAGTAGGTAATCTTTTATGTAATGCAAGCCAAAGAAAGAAAGAGCATCGGGGGATGTAATGCTTGTGCCAAAGGATTTTGGCCCAAGAGACAAGGCTACCTCGGTGACGGATGGACTCCCAAGTTTTGTTTGCTTTTAAGAGACGGATATCAACAGAATCCCAAGTGATGGAGTCATCATTAGTAGAAGGAGATGGAGCATCTATGAACAGACTGCGAAACTGCACAACATCATGATGGTTACTCTGGGAAGGACCCAATTTAAGTGAGAAATAATGCTAGAAAGAGGAGCATTTGTTGGGATCCTCGAGTTGGTTAGCAAGTAAGCATTCGGAGATAAAGGTTGGCCGTTAAGCCACAGATCATACCATAGGCTAAAATGGTTCCCCCTACCAACACGATAAGAAAGAAAGGATTGTGCTAGGGACCGAAACTTAAGAACTTTACGCCAAATCTAAGAGCAGTCAGTAGGAATGTTGATATGCCAAAAAATTTTTGTTTGAGAATCGTGGCTTGGATCCAAGAAGCCCAAAGAGAGGAGGGATTGAATTGGATAACCTTGGTTAGGTGTTGGATAATGGGAGCCTTATTCCAGTCTTCAAGGTCCTTAACCCCCAAACCACCTTCAGAATATGGCAAAGAAATTACCTTCCAAGAGATTTTAGCCCCATGTTCTGCTTTAACTTTCTGACATGTCAAACACTTGGCTACAAAATCGGCAACGTCCCTCTTCATATTCGGCCACCAAAAATGCTGTCGGAGATCTTGATACATCTTTGTACTTCCCGAATGAATCGAATATCTTGAATTATGAGCCTCGCTCAAAATTTCCTCCTTAACCTCTTGTACTGGCGGAACCCAAATTCTTCCCTCGAATCTTAATACTCCTTCTTTATCAATTTTGAATTTCATTTCACCACCTCCAGATATTCTTTTCCTGATTTTCTCACATTCTTCGTCCTGCATTTGTGCTTCCTTAACCTTATCCACCAAAGTTGAACCGATTCTCAATTGAAATAATTTTTCGTCACTTTCCTCTGGAAATTTTACCTCCAACTCTAGTTTCGCCATTGCTGTAATTAGCTCCTCCTGAGCGGTAATCATAAACAATTTCTCCCGTCCCTTCTTGCTTAAGGCGTCGGCCACAACATTCGCTTTACCCGGAAGGTATAAAATTTCGCAGTCGTAATCCTTTATCAATTCCAACCATCTCCTCTGTCGCATATTCAGATCCTTTTGTGTAAAAATATATTTCAGACACTTGTGGTCTGTATATATTTCACACTTCTCCCCATAAAGATAGTGCCTCCATATCTTCAAAGCAAACACTTCCGCGGCTAATTCCAAATCATGGGTAGGATACCCCCTTCTCATAGTCTTTTAATTGTCCTGACGCATACGCAATGACCTTACCGTTATGCATAAGCACACAACCTAGTCCTTTATGCGACGCATCACTATACACCACAAAATTACCTGTGCTATCTGGTAGAGATAACACAGGCGCCGTACTTAACCTCTTCTTTAATTCTTGAAAACTTTCCTCACACTTCTCCGTCCAAACGAACTTCACCGTCTTCCTAGTCAAATTCGTTAACGGAGTCGTGATTTTAGAAAAATCCTGAATGAATCTTCTGTAGTAACCTGCCAATCTGAGGAAACTCCTTACTTCCGATGGTATTTTCGGCTGATCCCAGTTAAGCACTGCTTCAACCTTTGATGGATCCACCGAAATTCTATCCTTGTCAATCACATGTCCAAGAAATTGCACTCGCTCTATCCAGAATTCACATTTTGAAAATTTAGCATTCAACTTCTCTCTTCTTAATGCTTCTAATGTCGCTTTTAAATGCTCTGCATGCTCTTCTTTGGTTTTGGAATAAATTAGAATATTGTCAATGAATACTACTACAAACTTGTCCAAAAACGACTTAAACACCCTGTTCATTAAGCGCATGAATGCTGTAGGAGCATTCGTTAGACCAAATGACATCACTAGAAACTCGTAGTGACCATAACGAGTCCTGAACGCTGTTTTCAGTACATCTTCCTTCCTTACCTTCAACTGATGATACCCACTCCTCAAATCTATCTTTGAGAAATATCTAGCTCCTTCCAGTTGATCAAACAAGTCGTCTATTCTTGGCAACGGGTATTTATTCTTGATCGTAACCTTGTTCAACTCTCTATAATCAATGCAAAGTCGCATCGATCCGTCTTTCTTTTTAACAAACAACACCGGCGCTCCCTACGGCGATAAGCTCGGCTGAATATACTTCTTATCTAAAAGTTCTTACAGTTCTACCATCAATTCTTTCATCTCTACTGGGGCTATACAGTATGGAGCCTTCGATATCGGGGCAGTTCCTGGCGCCAAATCGATTACAAACTCAACTTCCCTATCTGGCGGAAGTCCTAGCAAATCGTCTGGAAAGACGTCTACAAAGTCCCTTACGGCAGGTATCTCTTCTAATTTCGGACTCTCTTTTCGAGTATCAACTATGTAGGCTAACTATCCTACACAGCCTTGTCTCAATAACTTCCTGGCATGCATCATCGTCAGACAACTCGCTTGTCTAGGCGACTTGCTGTCGTAAAATACTACCTTTGACGGAGTCATAAGGTTAATACGTTTCTTTTGGCAATCAATTATCGCTCCATAATTGAATAGCCAATCCATTCCCAAAATAACGTCAAATTCTCCAAGTTTGATTGGGATAAGATCTACAGTCATCACGTTTCCCTTAATATTCACTCTACAGTTCTTGTGTACGTACCTAAAAGGAATTACCTCCATATTCACAATTTCTATGTTCAAAGGGTAATCTAATTCCTCCCTAGACAATTCTAAGTTCTTAGCAAAGTCATCAGATATAAATGAACAAATAGCACCCGAATCAAATAATACATAAGCATCTATATTATTGATCGGAATAATACCTGACACCACATCGCGAGACTGCACGACATCTTGCACGGTCATGTTGAAAGTTCTGGCGGTAGGTCGATTTGTTGGTGCTGATCCAGTTATGGTTAACGTGCTACCACCACTATTTCCGTTATTTCCTCCTGTTCCTGCTCCTCCTGCTGCCTTCTTGGGACAATCCCTAGCCAGATGATCTTTTGATCCATAAGTGAAACAAGCGCCCTTCTTTGGTTTCGGACAATTCGGTGCTATGTGGCCCTCCTGACTGCAATTGTAGCAAACCCACTTCCCCTTCAGGCAAATTCCCACGTGATTCTTCCCGCATGTAACACACGCTTCTATCTTCTTCTTCTGACCTCCCTGTTGGTTTCTAGCAGATCCATTATCATTCTACTTTCTCTTCTGATTGTGACCACCACTATTAGTACCACTTGCTTTGTTATTCTCATTTTCACCCTTCTTCTTCTTCTTCTGCTCCTGGTTATACTTAGTCAGAGCATCACTCCCACCATCTGCGATAATCGCCATCTCCAAAACTTCGGCAAAAGTGTTCAATTGGAACATTAACACCTTGTTGTACAACCACAGCTTCAATCCTTGTTCGAATCTCCTCGCCTTCCTTTCATCGGTGTTCACTTGGTAAGTTGCGAACCTAGCTGATAGACTCCACGACACGCTTGCGTGAGGTGGTCGTCGCCCAAATCATTTTCTAGCAAAAATTGGATGGTGGATTGCTTGCAACACCTCAACCCCTCGCCTATATGAAGACGGTAATCTTGGTACAATTGCTCATGTTTGGAAATCTGTGTTAAATGAACACCAACGACACCTGACCCCCTCGCTTATATGTAAGCGGTAATCTTGGTACAATCGACGCTTGATGTGGTAGAGGACGCCACACACAACTATGGAATGTTGTATGATAAGTCAAGTTTGAATTCTCAAAGAAAACTAAGGAAATACTTAGGAATCCTTCAAAGAATCAATAGTAGAGAATAACTCAAAAAGTTAGATAAAATTTGAAAATATGAATGTTGCTGCCTCCATTACAATTATAAGACTTATATATGGAGGCTAGGGTGGTGGCTATAAAACCCTAAATCTGAACAAGGAAATAGCAATTAATTTAGAGTTAAATCCCATCTAGGATTAATTTTATTACAAGGTAACATAAAAATTTGCTGGAAAGTGCTGAATAAAAAGAAAGTGCTGAAACATAAGGGAATGCCAAAAATTGTGCTGCAGAATATTTAGCAAATGGCTTGGAATTTAGCTTCTAAATTGGCTCATCCTTTTGTAACACAATTGGCTTGGAATTTAGCTTCTGATTCGGCTGATGCAAAATATTCAGCAATTGGCTTGGAATTTAGCTTCTAAATTGGCTGATGCAGAATATTCAACAATTGGCCTGGAATTTAGCTCCTAAATTGGCTCATCCATTTGTAACACATTCACGAACTTGGAATCTGTCATACTCGGTTTTGAAGTCATTCCAACTTCGTTCCAAATTATTTGAATCAACCCATTGAGACCTTCCTTGAAGCGTTTAGCCCGAACTCTTGTTACGGGTCTAACTGGGAAGCGAACCGAATCTAATGTATGGGTGTCAATCACTCCCGAGCTAAGGATGTCCTCATCATTCCCCTCCTCTTGAGAAGGATTTGACTTCAAATCATCGCCTACATCAAACGGACTTAGATCAATAACATTGAATGTGGCACTAACATTATACTCACCAGGTAAATCTAGTTTGTAGGCATTGTCGTTAATGCGCTCAAGAACTTGAAACGGCCCATCTCCTCTTGGAAGCATGATGAGGGCATCCTTGGTTCGGGAACGAATGACAATCATAGAGCGGATCCTATGAGCATGCCAGATGGGCCTGTGATAAGAGCTCGGGCTAAACGATTCAAGGAAGGCCTTAATGGATTGATACAAGGCATGTGGAGCGAGGATAGATCAAGTTTAGAGTTCGAGCGAACTTATGGAGAAGGGATTCGTAAGAGAGAGCATGAGTCTATGTGCAGTTCCGATGATCTTAGTGCCTAAAAAGGATGGGAGATGGCACATGTGCATAGATTGTCCAGCAGTGAACAATATTACGGTAAAGTATCGACATCCCATTCCTCGATTAGATGACATGTTAGATGAATTGCATGGGTCTTGTATATTCTCAAAAATTAATTTAAAAAGTGGTTATCATCAAATTAGAATGCAAGAGGGTGATGAATGGAAGACTGCTTTCAAAACAAAATATGGTCTTTATGAGTGGCTAGTGTTACCTTTTGGCTTAACTAATGCTCCTAGTACTTTCATGAGATTGATGAACCATGTTTTGCGACCATTCATTGGCAAATTTATGGTAGTTTATTTTGATGATATTTTGATATATAGCAAAAACTTAGGAGAACATTCATTACATTTAAAGTCTGTTTTAGATGTTCTTAGGAAAGAGAAGTTGTTTGCTAACATGGAAAAGTGCACATTTTATACGGATAAAGTTGTGTTTCTTGGATTTGTTGTGATTTCACAGGGAGTTCAAGTGGATGAGGAGAAAATACGTGCAATCCGAGAATGGCCGAGTCCGACAAATGTGAGTCAAGTTCGTAGTTTTCATGGACTCGCAAGTTTCTACCGACGCTTTGTGCGGAACTTTAGCGACATCACAGCACCATTGACTGAAGTGATCAAGAAAAGTGTAGGATTTAAGTGGGGTGATGAACAGGAAAAGGCATTTAATTTAATTAAGGATAAATTGACTAATGCGCCTTTGCTTGTTTTGCCTAACTTTACTAAAACTTTCGAAATTGAGTGTGATGCTTCAGGTTTAGGGATTGGAGCGGTGCTGATGCAAGAAGGAAAGCCAGTAGCATACTTTAGTGAGAAGTTGAGTGGAGCCGCTTTGAACTATCCGACGTATGACAAGGAGTTGTATACATTGGTTCGAGCGTTGGAGACGTGGCAGCACTACCTTTGGCCTAAAGAGTTCGTGATTCACACGGATCATGAATCATTGAAATACTTGAAGGGACAACATAAGTTGAACAAAAGACACGCAAGGTGGATGGAGTTCATTGAGACATTTCCGTATGTCATTCGATACAAACAGGGTAAGGAGAATGTTGTTGCTGATGCTCTTTCGAGAAGGTATGTGTTATTGAATACTCTTGATACAAAATTGCTTGGGTTTGAACAGATTAAAGAGTTATATGCTAATGACCTTGAATTTTGTGAAGAGTTTAAATCATGTGAGAAGAATGCTGTAGGTAAATACTTTAAAGTTGATTGTTTTCTGTTTCGGGAAAATAAGTTATGTATACCTGCATGTTCTTTGCGTGAGTTGTTGATTAGGGAGTCACATGGGGGAGGTCTAATGGGTCATTTTGGTGTTGAAAAGACTTTATCTGTTTTAAAAGAGCATTTTTATTGGCCTCATATGAAACGAGATGTGGAAAGAATTTGTGATAAATGCATTACATGTAAGCAAGCTAAGTCTCGTGTTCAACCTCATAGATTGTATACACCATTGCCTATATCTAGTGAACCTTGGATTGATTTGTCTATGGATTTTGTATTGGGTTTACCTAGGTCTAAGCGTGGTCATGATTCTATATTTGTGGTCGTGGATAGATTTTCTAAGATGGCACATTTTATTCCATGTCACAAAACTGATGATGCATCCCATATTGCTGATTTGTTCTTTAGAGAAATTGTGCGTTTGCATGGCATGCCTAGAACAATTGTTTCTGATAGAGATACTAAGTTCTTGAGTTATTTTTGGAAGACCTTGTGGTGTAAGTTAGGTACTAAATTATTATTTTCCACTACTTGTCACCCACAAACTGATGGTCAAACAGAAGTAGTTGATAGAACTTTATCTGCATTGTAAAGGGCTATTATCAAAAAGAACATTAAAGTTTGGGAAGAGTGTCTACCACATGTCGAGTTTGCATATAATCGATCTATTCATTCTGCTACACAATTTTCACCATTTGAAATTGTTTATGGTTTTAATCCTATAACACCGTTGGATTTATTGCCATTACCTATTTCTGAATTGACTAACATGGATGGAAAGAAAAAGGCTGAATTTGTTAAGCAGATACATGAGAAGGCGAGACTCAACATTGAAAGGAGAACGGAGCAATATGCAAAACAGGCCAACAAGGGCCGACGTCAAGTGATTTTTGAACCGGGAGAGTGGGTGTGGTTACATATGCGGAAGGAAAGATTTCCAGCTCAACGACGTTCAAAATTGCTTCCAAGGGGAGATGGTCCATTTCAAGTGCTTGAACGCATCAATGATAATGCCTACAAATTGGATTTTCCTGGTGAGTATATAACGTTAGTGCAACCTTCAACGTTACTGATCTTAGTCCGTTTGATGTAGGTGACGATTTGAGGACAAATCTTTCTCAAGAGGAGAGGTATGATGAGGGCATCCTAGGTTTGGGAACGAATGACAATCATAGAGCGGATCCTATGAGCATGCCGGATGGGCCTGTGACAAGGGCTCGGGCTAAACGATTTAAGGAAGGCCTTAATGGATTGATACAAGGCATGTGGAGCGAGGATAGATCAAGTGTAGAGTTCGAGGAACAGGATTCTAAGGCTTTGCATTTGGTCATGATGATACAAGCAAACACGCCAAGGTTGGGAATGATGGAAACGAGAGAAGACAAAAATTTCCAAGCTGCAGAGTTCTTGCCCCGGCGAGAACAACAAGGCCAAAATTCGCGCCCCGGTGAGAACCTCTCTGTCCATTCCTGCCCCAGCCTATTCCACTGTCGCCCCGGCCAAGATCTCTCTGTTCATTCTCGCCCCGGCGAGAACTTCAGTATAAATCTCTTACCCCGGCGAGAATAGTCAGTTTTGGTTGGCGCGTTTTTCGAGACAGATGCGGTTTTGAAGATTTTTATCAGATTTCTTTTCCTTAATTTTAGGGATTTTAGTATATTTTCATAATTCTATTGTAATTAGGATATTTTAAGATAGGATTTTGATTCCAAATCAATTGTTATTTCCTTTTTGGATTCTAGGGTTTCATAGTTAGTATAAATAAGTTTTATGCTTGTAATTCAAGGACGCATTCAATAATATTCTGAGTTTATTCATACTTGAGAGCTATTCTCTACTTTTGGTTCTTTAAAGGATTTCTAAGTAGTTTTTCTTAGTTTTTCTTTTGAGATTCATATTTAACTTATCATACAACAAACCATAGTTGTGTGTGGCGTTATTCTATCGCATCATACATTCGTACGAAGATTATCGTTTGATCTTAAATGAGGGTCTAAGTGTTGTTGGTGTTCCATCCTACGTGAATTCAATTGCTTGATCGAATATATCAAGATTCTCGTTTTCAAATTAGACGTTGGGTTAAGATTTCGAAAGAGTCCATCAATTTGCTTACTAGAAACGATCCGGGCGACGACCACCTCACACAAGCGTGCCGTGGAGTCTATCATTTGGTATCAGAGCTACGTTTTCTAGCTAAGTATCTATCTTTATTGTTCGTTGAAGTTGTGAGCAAAAAAAAAGAGTATAGAAAATTTTATTATTTCAGTTATTTCAATTTGTTCGTAGAATTCGTTTTCAATTCCGTAATCGAGATTGTTGCTACTTCTATTCATACCGACTATATGTTTCGTGATAAGTTATTTTGAATTGATTAGTAGAACCGAGAAATTTTGCTAGGTAAATTCAAAAAGAACCTATTAGAGAGAATAATTAGAGGTAAAAGGCTTAGTGGTGAGTTCAATTGAGGGGAAAAGCCTATTGAGTGATACACGAGTGAAACATTAACCGAGCGAAAACACGTAAGGGAGTGGTGAGGAAAATATTTTGCTACTAACCTCTATTTTGCAGGAAAAATGTCTAGTACCAAAGATAAAGGTGTTATGGAAGATCCTCCAGCAAAGTTTGATCCAAAATTTGTGATGGAAGCTATGATGAAAGAATTCACTAGAAAGTTGGATATGGCGATGGAGCAAGTGAATGAGCGTTTCGACCAAATGAGTGCGTCCCAAGGACCCCAGTTTCAACATCCTCATGGGGCACGTCAGCACGGAAGAACACATCAAAGAGAAGCTAGACAAGAGGAAAATTACTATGAAGGGGGATTTAGTGAAGAAGAGGACCGTGAATCTGATTTTATCCATAGGAGGCGAGGAGCAAGGGATAGAGGCGGTAGGGATAGAGAAGATGGCAATTTGGATAGCATCAAAATGAAAATTCCGACTTTCCAAGGAAGAAGTGATCCGGAGGCCTATCTAGAGTGGGAAAAGAAGATGGATTGGATATTTGAATGTCATAACTATTCAGGAATAAAGAAAGTAAAACTTGCTGCCACAGAATTCTCAGCTTATGCTGTTACTTGGTGGGATCAGTTGACGATCAGCCGAATGAGGTGTGGAGAGCATCCGATTGAAACTTGGGAAGATATGAAGGCAGCGATGAAAAAGAGATTCGTTCCAGATTACTATCACCGAGAGATAGTTAGGAGTTTGCAAAGCTTGAAACAAGGTACTAGGAGCGTAGAAGATTATTACAAAGAAATGGAGATGCTGATGGCTAGAGCAAACATCAATGAGGATGGCGAATCAACAATGGCCAGGTTTTCGGCGGGATTAAATTGGGAAATTGCAGACTTAGTGGAACGACAACATTACTTGGTATTGGAGGATATGGTTCACATGGCTATCAAGATTGAGAAACAACTTAAGAGGAGAGGTAGCCAACATTCGATACCTAATTCAGGATCATCATGGAAGTCTAATGTTGGGAAGCGAGAGGAGAAGCCAGCCGTAAGCAAACCCAAGTTTGAGCCAAAAACGGAGACGATTAATAAGGGAGTGCACGGTAAAATTGACCCAACTTCTTTTAGTCGTAATCGAGATATTAAATGTTTTAAATGTCAAGGTAGGGGACATATTGCGAGTCAATGTCCGAATCAAAGGACGATGTTATTACTTGACAATGGAGAGGTGGAGACCGAAGGGAAAAATAGCGATACTGATTCTATGCCACCATTAGAGGAGGTAGAAGACAGGGAAGTTGCAATATTTGGGGAAGTTTTGGTGACAAGAAGGGTGTTTAGTGCACAAGTGAAGGAAGAAAGCACCGAACAACGAGAAAATTTGTTTCACACTAGGTGCTTGGTGAATGGGAAAATTTGCTATGTCGTGATAGATGGGGGTAGTTGCACGAATGTGGCAAGTAAGGTTATGGTAGAGAAATTGGGGCTTTCCACAACCAAACATCCTCAACCTTATCGATTGCAATGGCTCAATGATAGTAATGAGATTAAAGTGACTAAACAGGTCTTGGTGCCATTTACTATTGGGAAGTATGTGGATGAAATTTTATGCGATGTGGTTCCAATGCAGGCGGGTCACATATTGTTTGGTCGACCATGGCAATTTGACAGGCGTGTGAAGCATGATGGCATTTTAAATGAGTATTCTTTTGTTCACAATAAAAGGAAGGTTACTTTATGTCCTATGTCGCCACAACAGGTGCATGAGGATCAACTTCATCTGCAGAGAGATTGTGAAAAAAAATGAAGAGAAAAATAATGAGAGGAAAAATAAGAGAGAAAAAGAAAGAGAGAAAAGAAAAGATGAGGAGCGAAAAATAAATATCTATGCAAAAAAGAGCGATGTGAGGCGAGCTTTAGATGCTAAACAGCCGATGATTATACTTCGGTATAAGGAGGCGCTTTTGAATACTAACGCTAACGATTCTTCTTTGCCTAGTATTGTTTCATCTCTTTTGCAGGATTATAAGGATGTGTTTCCCGAGGAGCTTCCACAAGGATTACCACCCATTCGGGGAATCGAGCATCAAATTGACTTCGTACCCGGCGCAACCATTCCAAACCGTCCTGCTTATCGGAGCAATCCCGAGGAGACGAAGGAGTTGCAAAAGCAAGTTAGCGAACTTATGGAGAAGGGATTCGTAAGAGAGAGCATGAGTCTATGTGCAGTTCCGATGATCTTAGTGCCTAAAAAGGATGGGAGATGGCACATGTGCATAGATTGTCGAGCAGTGAACAATATTACGATAAAGTATCGACATCCCATTCCTCGATTAGATGACATGTTAGATGAATTGCATGGGTCTTGTATATTCTCAAAAATTGATTTAAAAAGTGGTTATCATCAAATTAGAATGCAAGAGGGTGATGAATGGAAGACTGCTTTCAAAACAAAATATGGTCTTTATGAGTGGCTAGTGTTACCTTTTGGCTTAACTAATGTTCCTAGTACTTTCATGAGATTGATGAACCATGTTTTGCGACCATTCATTGGCAAATTTATGGTAGTTTATTTTGATGATATTTTGATATATAGCAAAAACTTAGGAGAACATGCATTACATTTAAAGTCTGTTTTAGATGTTCTTAGGAAAGAGAAGTTGTTTGCTAACATGGAAAAGTGCACGTTTTGTACGGATAGAGTTGTGTTTCTTGGATTTGTTGTGATTTCACAGGGAGTTCAAGTGGATGAGGAGAAAATACGTGCAATCCGAGAATGGCCGAGTCCGACAAATGTGAGTCAAGTTCGTAGTTTTCATGGACTCGCAAGTTTCTACCGACGCTTTGTGCGGAACTTTAGCGACATCACAGCACCATTGACTGAAGTGATCAAGAAAAGTGTAGGATTTAAGTGGGGTGATGAACAGGAAAAGGCATTTAATTTAATTAAGGATAAATTGACTAATGCGCCTTTGCTTGTTTTGCCTAACTTTACTAAAACTTTCGAAATTGAGTGTGATGCTTCAGGTTTAGGGATTGGAGCGGTGCTGATGCAAGAAGGAAAGCCAGTAGCATACTTTAGTGAGAAGTTGAGTGGAGCCGCTTTGAACTATCCGACGTATGACAAGGAGTTGTATGCATTGGTTCGAGCGTTGGAGACGTGGCAGCACTACCTTTGGCCTAAAGAGTTCGTGATTCACACGGATCATGAATCATTGAAATACTTGAAGGGACAACATAAGTTGAACAAAAGACACGCAAGGTGGATGGAGTTCATTGAGACATTTCCGTATGTCATTCGATACAAACAGGGTAAGGAGAATGTTGTTGCTGATGCTCTTTCGAGAAGGTATGTGTTATTGAATACTCTTGATACAAAATTGCTTGGGTTTGAACAGATTAAAGAGTTATATGCTAATGACCTTGAATTTTGTGAAGAGTTTAAATCATGTGAGAAGAATGCTGTAGGTAAATACTTTAAAGTTGATTGTTTTCTGTTTCGGGAAAATAAGTTATGTATACCTGCATGTTCTTTGCGTGAGTTGTTGATTAGGGAGTCACATGGGGGAGGTCTAATGGGTCATTTTGGTGTTGAAAAGACTTTATCTGTTTTAAAAGAGCATTTTTATTGGCCTCATATGAAACGAGATGTGGAAAAAATTTGTGATAAATGCATTACATGTAAGCAAGCTAAGTCTCGTGTTCAACCTCATGGATTGTATACACCATTGCCTATATCTAGTGAACCTTGGATTGATTTGTCTATGGATTTTGTATTGGGTTTACCTAGGTCTAAGCGTGGTCAAGATTCTATATTTGTGGTCGTGGATAGATTTTCTAAGATGACACATTTTATTCCATGTCACAAAACTGATGATGCATCCCATATTGCTGATTTGTTCTTTAGAGAAATTGTGCGTTTGCATGGCATGCCTAGAACAATTGTTTCTGATAGAGATACTAAGTTCTTGAGTTATTTTTGGAAGACCTTGTGGTGTAAGTTAGGTACTAAATTATTATTTTCCACTACTTGTCACCCACAAACTGATGGTCAAACAGAAGTAGTTGATAGAACTTTATCTGCATTGTAAAGGGCTATTATCAAAAAGAACATTAAAGTTTGGGAAGAGTGTCTACCACATGTCGAGTTTGCATATAATCGATCTATTCATTCTGCTACACAATTTTCACCATTTGAAATTGTTTATGGTTTTAATCCTATAACACCGTTGGATTTATTGCCATTACCTATTTCTGAATTGACTAATATGGATGGAAAGAAAAAGGCTGAATTTGTTAAGCAGATACATGAGAAGGAGAGACTCAACATTGAAAGGAGAACGGAGCAATATGCAAAACAGGCCAACAAGGGCCGACGTCAAGTGATTTTTGAACCGGGAGAGTGGGTGTGGTTACATATGCGGAAGGAAAGATTTCCAGCTCAACGACGTTCAAAATTGCTTCCAAGGGGAGATGGTCCATTTCAAGTGCTTGAACGCATCAATGATAATGCCTACAAATTGGATTTTCCTGGTGAGTATATAACGTTAGTGCAACCTTCAACGTTACTGATCTTAGTCCGTTTGATGTAGGTGACGATTTGAGGACAAATCTTTCTCAAGAGGAGAGGTATGATGAGGGCATCCTAGGTTTGGGAACGAATGACAATCATAGAGCGGATCCTATGAGCATGCCGGATGGGCCTGTGACAAGGGCTCGGGCTAAACGATTTAAGGAAGGCCTTAATGGATTGATACAAGGCATGTGGAGCGAGGATAGATCAAGTGTAGAGTTCGAGGAACAGGATTCTAAGGCTTTGCATTTGGTCATGATGATACAAGCAAACACGCCAAGGTTGGGAATGATGGAAATGAGAGAAGACAAAAATTTCCAAGCTGCAGAGTTCTCGCCCCGGCGAGAACAACAAGGCCAAAATTCTCGCCCCGGCGAGAACCTCTCTGTCCATTCCCGCCCCAGCCTAGTCCATTCTCGCCCCGGCCAAGATCTCTCTGTTCATTCTCGCCCCGGCGAGAACTTCAGTATAAATCTCTTACCCCGGCGAGAATAGTCAGTTTTAGTTGGCGCGTTTTTCGAGACAGACGCATTTTTGAAGATTTTTATCAGATTTCTTTTCCTTAATTTTAGGGATTTCAGTATATTTTCATAATTCTATTGTAATCAGGATATTTTAAGATAGGATTTTGATTCCAAGTCAATAGTTATTTCCTTTTTGGATTCTAGGGTTTCATAGTTAGTATACATAGGTTTTATGCTTGTAATTCAAGGACGCATTCAATAATATTCTGAGTTTATTCATACTTGAGAGCTATTCTCTACTTTTGGTTCTTTGAAGGATTTCTAAGTAATTTTTCTTAGTTTTTCTTTTGAGATTCATATTTAAGTTATCATACAACAAACCATAGTTGTGTGTGGCGTTATTCTATCGCATCATACATTCGTACGAAGATTATCGTTTGATCTTAAACGAGGGTCTAAGTGTTGTTGGTGTTCCATCTTACGTGAATTCAATTGCTTGATCGAATATATCAAGATTCTCGTCTTCAAATTAGACGTTGGGTTAAGATTTCGAAAGAGTCCATCAATTTGCTTACTAGAAACGATCCGGGCGACGACCACCTCACGCAAGCATGCCGTGGAGTCTATCAAAGCAGCTTTGAGCGTCTTTGAGCTAGGAATCTCTCTTTTCGCATGTGTAACCATACCCAATCTCCTGCTTCAAAGACAACTCGACGTCGACCCTTGTTGGCTTGTTTGGCATATTGCTCCGTCCTCCTTTTGATGTTGAGTCTCGCCTTCTCATGTATCTGCTTAACAAATTCAGCCTTTTTCTTTTCATTCATGTTAGTAAATTCAGAAACAGGTAATGGTGATAAATCCAACGGTGTCAAAGGATTAAAACCATATACAATCTCAAAAGGTGAGAACTTAGTAACAGAATGAACATATCTATTATATGCAAACTCAACATGTGGTAAAGACTCCTCCCAATGCTTAATATTCTTTTTAATGATAACACGTAACAACGCTGATAAAGTCCTATTTACTACTTCAGTTTGGCCATCAGTCTGTGGGTGACAAGTAGTTGAAAATAGCAGTTTAGTGCCCAATTTACACCACAATGTCTTCCAAAAATAACTCAAGAACTTAGTATCTCTATCAAAAATAATCGTTTTAGGCATGCCATGCAAACACATAATTTCTTTAAAGAATAAATCAGCAACATGGGATGCATCATTAGTCTTGTGACATGGAATAAAATGCGCCATCTTTGAAAACCTATCCACGACCACAAATACAGAATCATGACCACGCTTAGATCTAGGTAAACCCAACACAAAGTCCATAGATAAATCAATCCAAGGTCCACTAGATATAGGCAATGGTGTATACAATCCATGCGGTTGAACACAAGACTTGGCTTGACGACAAGTAATGCATCTATCACAAATTCTTTCTACATCTCGCTTCATGTGAGGCCAATAAAAATGTTCTTTTAAAACAGATAAGGTCTTTTCAACACCGAAGTGACCCATCGAACCGCCCCCATGTGATTCTCTAACCAACAACTCACGTAAAGAACATGCAGGTATACATAATCTATTTTCTCTAAACAAGAATCCATCAATTTTAAAGTATCTACAACATTCTTTTCACAAGATTTGAACTCGTCACAAAAATCAGGGTAGACAATAACATATACCTTCGAGACAATGCATCAGCAACAACATTCTCTTTACCTTATTTATATCGAATGACATATGGAAATGTTTCGATAAATTCCATCCATCGCGCATGCCTCTTTTTCAATTTGTGTTGTCCTTTCAAGTACTTCAATGATTCATGATCTGTGTGTATCACGAACTCCTTAGGCCAAAGGTAGTGTTGCCATGTCTCCAATGCTCGAACCAAAGCGTATAACTCATTGTCGTAAGTAGGAAAGTTCAAGGCTGCCCCATTCAACTTTTTGCTAAAGTACGCCACTGACTTCCTTTCTTGCATCAACACAGCTCCAATTCCTAACCCTGAAGCATCACACTCAATTTCAAAAGTTTTAGTAAAATCAGGTAAAAACAGTAAAGGTGCATTAGTTGATAGACTCCACGGCACGCTTGCGTGAGGTGGTCGTCGCCCGGATCGTTTCTAGTAAGCAAATTGATGGACTCTTTCGAAATCTTAACCCAACGTCTAATTTGAAGACGAGAATCTTGATATATTCGATCAAGCAATTGAATTCACGTAAGATGGAACACCAACAACAACTATGGTTTGTTGTATGATAAGTAAAATATGAATCTCAAAAGAAAAACTAAGAAAACTACTTAGAAATCCTTCAAGGAACCAAAAGTAGAGAATAGCTCTCAAGTATGAATAAACTCAGAATATTATTGAATTGTTCTTGAATTACAAGCATAAAACTTATTTATACTAACTATGAAACCCTAGAATCCAAAAAAGAAATAACAATTGATTTGGAATCAAAATCCTATCTTAAAATATCCTAATTACAATAGAATTATGAAAATATACTGAAATCCCTAAAATTAAGGAAAAGAAATCTGATAAAAATCTTCAAAAACGCGTCTGCCTCGAAAAACGCGCCAACCAAAACTGACTATTCTCGCGGGGGCAAGAGATTTGTACTGAAGTTCTCACCGGGGCGAGAATGGACAGAGAGATCTTGGCCGGGGCGAGAATGGACTAGGCTGGGGCGAGAATGGACAGAGAGGTTCTCGCTGGGGCGAGAATTTTGGCCTTGATTTTCTCGCCGGGGCGAGAACTCTGTAGCTGAAATTTTTGTCTTCTCTCATTTCCATCGTTCCCAACGTTGGCTTGTTGACTTGTATCATCATGACCAAATGTAAAGCCTTAGAATCCTGCTCCTCGAACTCTACACTTGATCTATCCTCGCTCCACATGCCTTGTATCAATCCATTAAGGCCTTCCTTGAATCGTTTAGCCCGAGCTCTTGTCATAGGCCCATCCGGCATGCTCATAGGATCCACTCTATGAATGTCATTCGTTCCCGAACCAAGGATGCCCTCATTATACCTCTCCTCTTGAGAAAGATTTGTCCTCAAATCGTCATCTACATCAAACGGACTAAGATCAGTAACGTTGAAGGTTGCACTAACGTTATACTCACCAGGCAAATCCAATTTGTAGGCATTGTCATTGATGCGTTCAAGAACTTGAAATGGACCATCTCCCCTTGGAAGCAATTTTGAACGTCGTTGAGCTGGAAATCTTTCCTTCTACATATGTAACCACACCCACTCTCCCGGTTGAAAAATCACTTGACGTCGACCCTTATTGGCCTGTTTTGCATACTGCTCCGTCCTCCTTTCAATGTTGAGTCTTGCCTTCTCATGTATCTGCCTAACAAATTCAGCCTTTTTCTTTCCATCCATGTTAGTATATTCAGACAAAGGTAATGGCAATAAATCGAATGGAGTTAACGGATTAAAACCATTTACAATTTCGAATGGTGAAAATTGTGTAGCAGAGTGAACAGATCTATTATAAGCAAACTCAACATGCGGTAGACATTCTTCCCAAACTTTAATGTTCTTTTTAATAATAGCTCTTAACAATGCAGATAAAGTTCTATTAACTTCTATTGTTTGACCGTCAGTTTGTGGATGACAAGTAGTTGAAAATAACAATTTAGTACCTAACTTACACCACAATGTCTTCCAAAAATAACTCAAAAATTTAGAATCTCTATCTGAAACAATTGTTCTAGGCATGCCATGCAAACGCACAATTTCTCTAAAGAACAAATCAGCAATATGGGATGCATCATCAGTTTTGTGACATGGAATAAAATGTGCCATCTTAGAAAATCTATCCACGACCACAAATATAGAATCATGACCACGCTTAGACCTAGGCAAACCCAGTACAAAATCCATAGACAAATCAATCCAAGGTTCACTAGATATAGGCAATGGTGTATACAATCCATGAGGTTGAACACAAAACTTAGCCTGCTTACATGTAATGCATTTATCACAAATTCTTTCCACATCTCGTTTCATATGAGGCCAATAAAAATGCTCTTTTAAAACAGATGAAGTCTTTTCAACACCAAAATGACACATTAGACCTCCCCCACGTGACTCCCTAATCAACGACTCACGCAAAGAACACGCAAGTATACATAACTTATTTTCCCGAAACAGAAAACCATCAACTTTAAAGTATTTACCTACAACATTCTTCTCACATGATTTAAACTCTTCACAAAATTCAAGGTCATTAGCATACAACTCTTTAATCCGTTCAAACCCAAGCAATTTTGTATCAAGAGTACTCAATAACACATACCTTCTCAAAAGAGCATCAGTAACAACATTCTCTTTACCTTGTTTGTATCGGATGACGTACGAAAATGTCTCAATGAACTCCATCCACCTTGCATGTCTTTTGTTCAACTTATGCTATCCCTTCAAGTACTTCAAAGATTCATGATCAGTGTGAATCACGAACTCTTTAGGCCAAAGGTAGTGTTGCCACGTCTCCAAAGCTCGAACCAATGCATACAACTCCTTATCATATGTTGGATAGTTAAAAGCGGCTCCACTCAACTTCTCACTGAAGTATGCTACTGGCTTCCCTTCCTGCATCAGCAACGCTCCAATCCCTAAACCTGAAGCATCACACTCAATTTCAAAAGTCTTAGTAAAGTTAGGTAAAACAAGCAAAGGAGCGTTAGTCAATTTATCTTTAATCAATTTAAACGCCTTTTCCTGTTCTTCACCCCACTTAAAACCCACACTCTTTTTTATTACTTCCGTCAATGGTGCTGTGATGTCGCTGAAGTTCTTCACGAAATGTCGATAGAAACTTGCCAGTCCATGGAAACTACGAATTTGACTCACATTTGTTGGACTCGGCCATTCTCGAATTGCACGTATTTTCTCCTCATCCACTTGAACTCCCTGTCAACTCACAACAAATCCAAGAAAAACAATTTTATCCGTACAAAACGTGCACTTATCCATGTTAGCGAATAACTTTTCCTTACGAAGTACATCTAAAACAGATTTTAAATACAATGCATGCTCTCCCAAGTTTTTGCTATATATCAAGATGTCATCAAAATACACAACCACAAATTTCCCAATGAACGGACGCAAAACATGGTTCATTAATCTCATGAAAGTACCAGGAGTATTAGTTAAACCAAAAGGTAACACTAGCCACTCATATAACCCATATTTCGTTTTGAAAGCTGTTTTCCATTCATCACCCTCATGCATGCGAATTTGATGATATCCACTTTTTAAATCAATTTTTGAAAATACACAAGAACCATGCATTTCATCTAACATGTCATCTAAACGTGGAATGGGATGTCGATACTGTACCGTAATATTATTTATCGCTCGACAGTCAATGCACATGCGCCAATTCCCATCCTTTTTAGGCACTAAGATCACTGGAACTGCACATGGACTCATGCTTTCCCTCACGAACCCCTTCTCCATGAGTTCGCCAACTTGCCTTTGCAACTCCTTCGCCTCCTTCGGATTGCTCCGATAAGCTGGACGATTTGGAATGGTTGCACCGGGTACGAAGTCAATTTGATGCTCAATACCCCAGATAGGTGGTAATCCTTGTGGAAGCTCCTCGAGAAACACATCCTTATAATCCTGCAAAAGAGATGAAACAACACTAGGCAAAAAAGAATCGTTAGCATTAGTGTTCAAAAGCTCCTCCTTATACCGAAATATAATCATCGGCTGTTTAGCATCTAAAGCTCGCCTCACATCGCTCTTTTTTGCATAGATATTTGTTTTTCGCTCCTCATCTTTTCTTTTCTCTCTTTCTTTTTCTCTCTTATTTTTCCCCTCATTGTTTTTTTCCTCTTTGTTTTTCTTTACTTCACTCTCTTTCCTTTTTTCATAATCTCTCTGCAGATGAAGTTGATCCTCATGCACCTGTTGTGGTGACATAGGACATAAAGTAACCTTCCTTTTATTGTGGACAAAAGAATATTCATTTGTAAAGCCATCATGCTTCACACGTCTATCAAATTGCCACGGTCGACCAAACAATTTGTGACCCGCCTGCATTGGAACTACGTCACATAAGATTTCACCCACATATTTCCCAATAGTAAACGGCACCAAAACCTATTTAGTCACTTTAATCTCATTACTATCATTGAGTCATTGCAATCGATACGGTTGAGGATGTTTGGTTGTGGAAAGCCCCAATTTCTCTACCATAACCTTACTTGCCACATTCGTGCAACTGCCCCCATCTATCATGACACAGCAAATTTTCCCATTCACAAGACACCTAGTATGAAATAAATTTTCACGCTGCTCGCTGCTTTCCTCCTTCACTTGTGCACTAAGCACTCTTCTCGTCACCAAAACTTCCCCAAATATTGCCACTTCCCTATCCTCTACTTCTTCTAGTGGTGGCATAAAATCAGTATCGCTATCTTCCCCTTCGGTCTCCACCTCGCCGTTGTCAAGTAACAACATTGTTCTTTGATTCAGACATTGATTCGCAATATGTCCCCTACCTTGACATTTAAAACATTTAATATCTCGATTACGACTAAAAGAAGTAGGGTGAGTTTTACCTTGCACTCCCTTATTAATCGTCTCCGTTTTTGGCTCAAACTTGGGTTTGCTTACGGCTGGCTTCTCCTATCGCTTCCCAACTTTAGACTTCCATGATGATCCTGAATTAGGTATCGAACGTTGGCTACCTCTCCTCTTAAGCTGTTTCTCAATATTGATAGCCATGTGAACCATATCCTCCAATACCAAGTAATGTTGTCGTTCCACTAAGTCTGCAATCTCCTAGTTTAATCCCACCGAAAACTTGGTCATTGTTGATTCGCCATCCTCATTGATGTTTGCTCTAGCCATCAACATCTCCATTTCTTTGTAATAATCTTCTACGCTCCTACTACCTTGTTTCAAGCTTTGCAAACTCCTAACTATCTCTCGGTGATAGTAATCTGGAACGAATCTCTTTTTCATCACTGCCTTCATATCTTCCCAAGTTTTAATTGGACGCTCTCCACACCTCCTTCGGCTGATCGTCAACTGATCCCACCAAGTAACAGCATAAGCTGAGAATTCTGTGGCGGCGAGTTTTACTTTCTTTATTCCTGAATAGTTATGACATTTAAATATCCAATCCATCTTCTTTTCCCACTCTAGATATGCCTCCGGATCACTTCTTCCTTGGAAAGTCGGAATTTTCATTTTGATGTTATCCAAATTGCCATCTTCTCTATCCCTACCACCTCTATCCCTTGCTCCTCGCCTCCTATGGATAAAATCAGATTCACGGTCCTCTTCTTCACTAAATCCCCCTTCATAGTAATTTTCCTCTTGTCTAGCTTCTCTTTGATGCGTTCTTCCGTGTTGACGTGCCCCATGAGGATGTCGAAACTGGGGTCCTTAGGACGCACTTATTTGGTCGAAACGCTCATTCACTTGCTTCATCACCATATCCAACTTTCTAGTGAATTCTTTCATCATAGCTTCCATCACAAATTTTGGATCAAACTTTGCTGGAGGATCTTCCATAACACCTTTATCTTTGGTACTAGACATTTTTCCTGCAAAACAGAGGTTAGTAGCAAAATATTTTCCTCACCACTCCCTTACGTGTTTCACTCGATCAACGTTCCGCTCGTGTGTCACTCAATAGGCTTTTTCCCTCGAATGATCTCACAACTAAGCCTTTTACCTCTAAATATTCTCTCTAATAGGTTCTTTTCGAATTTACCTAGCAAAATCCTCGGTTTTACTAATCAATTCAAAATAACTTATCACGAACAATATAGTCGGTATGAATAGAAGTAGCAACAATCTCGATTACGGAATTGAAAACGAATTTCTACGAACAAATTGAAATAACAAAATTTTTTATACTCTTTTTTTTTATTATTTTTTTTGCTCACAACTTCAACGAAACAATAAAGATAGATACTTAGCTAGAAAACGCAGCTTTGATACCAAATGATAGACTCCACGACACGCTTGCGTGAGGTGGTCGTCGCCCGGATCGTTTCTAGTAAGCAAATTGATGGACTCTTTCGAAATCTTAACCCAACATCTAATTTGAAGACGAGAATCTTGATATATTCGATCAAGAAATTGAATTCACGTAGGATGGAACACCAACAACACTTTGATAGAGTCCACGGCACGCTTGCGTGAGGTGGTCGTCACCCGGATCGTTTCTAGTAAGCAAGTTGATGGAATCTTTCGAAATCTCAACCCAACGTCTAATTTGAAGACGAGAATCTTGATATATTCGATCAAGCAATTGAAGTCACGTAGGGTGGAACACCAACAACACTTAGACCCTTGTTTAGATAGAAAACGATAATCTCCGTATGAATGTATGATGCGATAGAATAACGCCACACACAACTATGGTTTGTTGTATGATAAGTTAAATATGAATCTCAAAAGAAAAACTAAGAAATTAGCTTAGAAATTCTTCAAAGAACCACAAGTAGAGAATAGCTCTCAAGTATGAATAAACTCAGAATATTATTGTAATGTGTTCTTGAATCACAAGCATAAAACTTATTTATACTAACTTTGAAACCCTAGAATCCTAAAAGGAAATAACAATTGATTTGGAATCAAAATCCTATCTTAAAATATCCTAATTACAATAGAATTATGAAAATATACTAAAATCTCTAAAATTAAGGAAAGAAAACTGATAAAATCTTCAAAAACGCGTTCCTCGGATTCCGTGCCGCATGACTGGCGCGGGGCGCGCTATACTCCTGTATGATCAGCGCGGGACGCGCCATATTAGGCACAAAACTGGCGCGGGGCGCGCCGGGAATTTTTGGCCCTTCTGACTAGTTCCCAATTCTTGGCTTGGAATATACAATTGTAACATGTTCACGATCTTGGACTCTAACTCCAAAGCCTTCATCCTGGAATCTTCATCCTTCCAAGCTTCTTGAATCAATCCGTTAATCCCCTCCTTGAAGCGCTTAGCCCGAGCTCTCGTCACTGGTCCAACTAGAACTTGCACCGAATTCACTCCATAACTCTCATCCTTGCCCAAGCTAGGCATGTCCTCATCATTCCTCTCCTCTTGAAAAGGATTTGTCCTCAAATCATTTGAAATGGACCATCCCCTCTTGGAAGCAATTTCGATCATCTTTGAGCCAGAAACCTTTCCTTCCTCATATGAAGCCAAACCCACTCTCCTGGTTCAAAGATCACTTGACGTCGGCCCTTGTTAGCTTGTTTAACATATTGCTCCGTCCTCCTCTCAATGTTAAGCCTTGCCTTTTCATGTATCTGCTTAACAAATTCAGCCTTTTTCTTTCCATCCATGTTAGTCAATTCAGAATTAGGTAACGGCAATAAATCCAACAGTGTCAAAGGATTAAAACCATAAACAATTTCAAATGGTGAAAATTGTGTAGCAGAATGAACAGACCGATTATATGCAAACTCAACATGTGGTAAACATTCCTCCCAATGTTTAATATTCTTCTTAATGATTACCCTTAACAATGCAGATAAAGTTCTATTAACTACTTCTGTTTGACCATCAGTTTGTGGGTGACAAGTAGTGGAAAATAATAATTTAGTACCTAACTTACACCACAAGGTCTTCCAAAAATAACTCAAGAACTTAGTATCTCTATCAGAAACAATTGTTCTAGGCATGCCATGCAAACGCACAATTTCTCTAAAGAACAAATCAGCAATATGGGATGCATCATCAGTTTTGTGACATGGAATAAAATGTGCCATCTTAGAAAATCTATCCACGACCACAAATATAGAATCATGACCACGCTTAGACCTAGGTAAACCCAATACAAAATCCATAGACAAATCAATCCAAGGTTCAGTAGATATAGGCAATGGTGTATACAATCCATGAGGTTGAACACGAGACTTAGACTGTTTACATGTAATGCATTTATCACAAATTCTTTCCACATCTCATTTCATATGAGGCCAATAAAAATGTTCTTTCAAAACAGATAAAGTCTTTTCAACACCAAAATGACCCATTAGACCTCCCCCATGTGACTCTCTAATCAACAACTCACGCAAAGAATATGCAGGTATACATAGCTTATTTTCTCGAAATAGAAAACCATCAACTTTAAAGTATTTACCTACAACATTCTTTTCACATGATTTAAACTCTTCACAAAATTCAAGGTCATTAACATACAACTCTTTAATTCGTTCAAACCCAAGCAATTTTGTATCAAGAGTATTCAATAACACGTACCTTCTTGAAAGTGCATCAGCAACAACATTCTCCTTACCCTGTTTGTATCGGATGACGTACGGAAATGTCTCAATGAACTCCATCCACCTTGCGTGTCTTTTGTTCAACTTATGCTGTGCCTTCAAGTATTTTAACAATTTATTATCCGTATGAATCACGAACTCTTTAGGCCAAAGGTAGTGTTGCCATGTCTCCAAAGCTCGAACCAATGCATACAACTCCTTATCATACGTCGGATAGTTCAAAGCGGCTCCACTCAACTTCTCACTGAAGTATGCTACTGGTTTCCCTTCCTGCATCAGCACAGCTCCAATCCCTAAACCTGAAGCATCACACTCAATTTTAAAAGTCTTAGTAAAGTTAGGTAAAACAAGCAAAGGAGCGTTAGTCAATCTATCTTTAATCAATTTAAACGCCTTTTCCTGTTCTTCACCCCACTTAAATCCCACACTCTTTTTGATTACTTCCGTCAATGGTGTTGTAATGTCGCTGAAGTTCTTCACGAAACGTCGGTAGAAGCTTGCCAGTCCATGGAAAGTACGAACTTGACTCACATTTGTTAGACTCGGCCACTCACGAATTGCACGTATCTTTTCATCATCAACCTGTATTCCCTGTGAACTAATAACAAAGCCAAGAAACACAACTCTATCCGTACAAAACGTGCACTTTCCCATGTTAGCAAACAACTTCTCTTTTCTAAGAACATCTAAAACAGATTTTAAATGCAATGCATGCTCTCCTAAGTTTTTGCTATATATCAAAATATCATCAAAATAAACTACCACAAATTTTCCAATGAATGAACGCAAAACATGGTTCATTAATCTCATGAAAATACTAGGTGCATTAGTTAGACCAAAAGGTAACACTAACCACTCATATAACCCATATTTTGTTTTGAAAGCAGTTTTCCATTCATCACCCTCTTGCATTCTAATTTGATGATACCCACTTTTCAAATCAATTTTAGAAAATATACATGCCCCATGCAATTCATCTAACATATCATCTAATCGTGGAATGGGATGTCGATATTTTACCGTAATGTTATTTACCGCTCGACAATCGATGCACATCCGCCATTTCCCATCCTTCTTTGGCACTAAGATTACTGGAACTGCACATGGACTCATGCTCTCCCTCACGAACCCTTTCTCCATTAGTTCGCCAACTTGTCTTTGTAACTCCTTTGTTTCCTCAGGATTACTCCGATAGGCTGGACGGTTTGGAATGGGAGCGCCGGGTATGAAATCAATTTGATGCTCAATTCCCCGAATTGGTGGTAATCCCTGTGGAAGCTCCTCGGGAAACACATCCTTATAATCCTGCAAAAGAGATGAAACAACACTAGGCAAAAAAGAATCGTTAGCGTTAGTATTCAAAAGCGCCTCCTTATACCGAAGTATAATCATCGGTTGTTTAACATCTAAAGCTCGCCTCACATCGCTCTTTTTTGCATAGATATTTGTTTTCCGCTCCTCATCTTTTCTTTTCTCTCTTTCTTTTTCTCTCTTATTTTTTCCCTCATTATTTTTTTCCTCATTATTTTTCTTTTCTTCACTCTCTTTTGTTTTTTCATGATCTCTCTGCAGATGAAGTTGATCCTCATGCACCTGTTGTGGTGACATAGGACATAAAGTAACCCTCCTTTTATTGTGAACAAAAGAATATTCATTTATAAAGCCATCATACTTCACACGCCTGTCAAATTGCCATGGTCGACCAAACAATATGTGACCTGCCTGCATTGGAACCACATCGCACAAAATTTCATCCACATACTTCCCAATAGTAAATGGAACCAAGACCTGTTTAGTCACTTTAATCTCATTACTATCATTGAGCCATTGCAATCGATAAGGTTGAGGATGTTTGGTTATAGAAAGCCCCAATTTCTCTACCATAACCTTACTTGCCACATTCGTGCAACTACCCCCATCTATCATGACACATCAAATTTTCCCATTTATCAAGCACCTAGTGTGAAACAAATTTTCCCGCTGTTCTGTGCTTTCTTCCTTCACTGTCAAGTATTAACATCGTCCTTTGATTCGGACATTGACTCGCAATATGTCCCCTACCTTGACATTTAAAACATTTAATATCTCGATTACGATTAAAAGAAGTAGGGTCAGTTTTACCTTGTACTTCTCTATTAGTCGTTTCCGGTTTTGGCTCAAATTTGGGTTTACTCACGGCTGGTTTCTCCTCTCGCTTGCCAATATTGGATTTTCATGATGAACTCGGATTTGACATTGATCGTTGGCTACCTCTCCTCTTAAGCTGCTTCTCAATCTTGATAGCCATGTGTACCATATCCTCCAATACCACATAATGTTGTCGTTCTACTAGATCTGAAATCTCCCAATTTAGTCCCGTCGAAAATCTGGCCATTGTTGATTCGCTATCCTCATTGAGGTTTGCCCTAGCTAACAACATCTCCATCTCCTTGTAATAGTCCTCTACACTCCGGCTACCTTGTTTCAAACTTTGTAGGCTCCGAACTAACTCACGGTGATAGTAGTCTGGTACGAACCACTTTTTCATAACCGTCTTCATCTCATCCCAAGTTTCAATCGGCCGTTCTCCGCACCTTCTCCGGCTGATCATCAGCTGATCCCACCAAGTAACTGCATAAGCCGAAAACTCCATAGCGGCAAGTTTAACTTTCTTGAGTTCTGAATAGTTGTGACAGTCAAAAACCCATTCCATCTTCTTTTCCCACTCTAGGTATGCCTCAGGATCACTCCTCCCTTGGAAAGCTGGAATCTTCATTTTGATGCTATCCAAATTGCCATCTTCTCTATCCCTACCGCCTCTATCCCTTGCTCCTCGCCTTCTATGGATAAAGTCAGATTCACGGTCCTCTTCTTCACTAAATCCCCCTTCATAGTAATTTTCCTCTTGTCTAACTTCTCTTTGATGCGTTCTTCCGTGCTGATGTGCCCCATGAGGATGTTGAAACTGGGGTCCTTGGGACGCACTCATTTGGTCGAAAAGCTCATTCACTTACTCCATTGCCATGTCCAACTTTCTAGTGAATTCTTTCATCATAGCTTCCATCACAAATTTTGGATCAAACTTTGCTGGAGGATCTTCCATAACACCTTTATCTTTGGTACTAGACATTTTTCCTGCAAAACAGAGGTTAGTAGCAAAATATTCTCCTCACCACTCCCTTGCGTGTTTCACTCGATCAATGTTCCGCTCTTGTGTCACTCAATAGGCTTTTTCCCTCGAATAATCTCACAACTAAGCCTTTTACCTCTAAATATTCTCTCTAATAGGTTCTTTTCGAATTTACCTAGCAAAATCCTCGGTTTTACTAATAAATTCAAAATAACTTATCACAAACAACTATAGTAGGTATGAGTATAGGTACCAACAATCTCGATTACGAAATTGAAGATGAAATCTACGAACAAATTAAAATAACTGAAACAAAATTTTCTATACTCTTTTTTGTTTTGCTCACAACTTCAACGGAACAATAAAGATAGATACTTAGCTAGAAAACGCGGCTCTGATACCAAATGATAGACTCCACGGCACGCTTGAGTGAGGTGGTCGTCGCCCGGATCGTTTCTAGTAAGCAAGTTGATGGACTCTTTCGAAATCTCAACCCAACGTCTAATTTGAAGACGAGAATCTTGATATATTCGATCAAGCAATTGAAGTCACGTAGGGTGCCGCGTGACTGGCGCGGGGCGCGCTAGGTATGCAGGTCTTCAAAGCGGCTCGGCACGGGGCGCGCTACAAATAGCGCGGGGCGCGCTATACTCCTGTATGATCAGCGCGGGACGCGCCGTATTAGGCACAAAACTGGCGCGGGGGCGCCGGGAATTTTTGGCCCTTCTGACTAGTTCCCAATTCTTGGCTTGGAATACATAATTGTAACATGTTCACGATCTTGGACTATAACTCCAAAGCCTTCATCCTGGAATCTTCATCCTTCCAAGCTTCTTGAATTAATCCGTTAATCCCCTCCTTGAAGCGCTTAGCCCGAGCTCTCGTCACTGGTCTAACTGGAACTTGCACCGAATTCACTCCATAACTCTCATCCTTGCCCAAGCTAGGCATCTCCTCATCACACTTAGACCCTCGTTTAAGATCAAACGATAATCTTCGTACAAATGTATGATGCGATAGAATAACGCCACACACAACTATGGTTTGTTATATGATAAGTTAAATATGAATCTCAAAAGAAAAACTAAGACAACTACTTAGAAATCCTTCAAAGAACCAAAAGTAGAGAATAGCTCTCAAGTATAAATAAACTCAGAATATTATTGAATTGTTCTTGAATTACAAGCATAAAACTTATTTAGACTAACTATGAAACCCTAGAATCCAAAAAGGAAATAACAATTGATTTGAAATCAAAATCCTATATTAAAATATCTTAATTACAATAGAATTATGAAAATATACTGAAATCCCTAAAATTAAGGAAAAGAAATCTGATAAAAATCTTCAAAAACGCATCTGCCTCGAAAAATGCGCCAACTAAAACTGACTATTCTCGCCGGGGCGAGAGATTTGTACTGAAGTTCTTGCCGGGGCGAGAATGGACAGAGAGATCTTGGCCGGGGCGAGAATGGACTAGGCTGGGGCAAGAATGGACAGAGAGGTTCTCGCCAGGGCGAGAACTCTGTAGCTTGGAAATTTTTGTCTTCTCTCGTTTCCATCGTTCCCAATGTTGGCGTGTTGACTTGTATCATCATGACCAAATGTAAAGCCTTAGAATCTTGCTCCTCGAACTCTACACTTGATTTATCCTCGCTCCACATTCCTTGTACCAATCCATTAAGGCCTTCCTTGAATCGTTTAGCCCGAGCTCTTGTCACACACCCATCCGGCATGCTCATAGGATCCACTCTATGATTATCATTCGTTCCCGAACCAAGGATGCCCTCATCATTAGTCAATTTGTCTTTAATCAGCTTGAATGCCTTTTCTTGTTCATCACCCCACTTAAACCCCACACTCTTCTTGATCACTTCCGTAATCGGTGCTGTGATGTCGCTGAAGTTCCTCACGAATCGACGGTAAAAACTTGCTAGCCATGAAAACTACGCACTTGACTTACATTCGTAGGACTCGGCCATTCTCGAATAGCACGTATTTTCTCCTCATCAACCTGTACTCCCTGCGTACTAACAACAAAACCAAGGAACACAACTTGATAGACTCCACGGCACACTTGCGTGAGGTGGTCGTCGCTCGGATTGTTTCTAGCAAGCAAATTGATGGACTCTTTCGAAATCTTAACCCAACGTCTAATCTGGAGACGAGAATCTTGATATATTCGATCAAGAAATTTGAAGGTATGAAGGATGAAACACCAACAACACTTTGACCCTCGTTTAATTCAAACGATAATCTCCGTATGATTGAATGATGCGGTAGAATAACGCCACACACAACTATGGTTTGTTGTATGATAAGTTAAATATGAATCTCAAAAGAAAAACTATAAAATTAGCTTAGAAATTCTTCAAAGAACCAAAAGTAGAGAATAGCTCTCAAATAATATAAACTCTAAATAATAATGAATTGTTAACTCAATTACAAGCATAAAACTTATTTATACTAATAACATGAAACCCTAATCCTATAAGGAAATAAGAATTTGAATGGAAATAGAAATCTTATCTAATAAACATCCTAGTTACAATAGAATAGAAAAAGATCCCCAAAAGATTGCATTAAAACTGATCAAAACCCTTCCTCGGATTCCGTGCCCAGGCCCTAGCGCTCTAGGCGCTCAAATTTGTACTGTTGGAGCGCTTTAGGCGCTCATGTGTTTCCTGCCGCGATGTCCTTTGGAAAAATGGCCATAACTTTTGATTCGGAAAGAGTTACGGGACCTGCCACCTATCAAATCGAAGATCTCGCCGAGATCTACAACTTTCATTCTTTGTGATTTGCGAGATTCTAATGGGATCAAGGTCGAAATTAAGCTCGAAGTGACAGCTGTGTAAATGGCATCTCCAAACTCCTCAATCTCCATTACAATCATCCTTGAACCAACTTCCATTGTTCCGTACATTGCATGATGCCTTGGCTTGTGTTGATTTGGCCTTACCAAATAGATGGTATCTAGTAATCCCAAATCACATGATTGATCATCTCTTCGCCGTTCATATGAATTTAGCTCTAATGTACGCATCCTTGAATGGATTTCAATCCAATCACTCGCGACTAACTGATGAACCTCTTGAACTCGAGTTGAATGAATGTTGTTTGATGCGAGCCTGGTCAGGATTGTATCATTCCCCTCCTCTTGAAAAGGATTTGTCCTCAAATCTGACATCCCCTCCTCTTGAAAAGGATTTACCCACAAATCTGATCCTACATGAAAACAAACCAAATTAGTAGCATCAAACACATCATAATCCCAAATCTCAACTTGCAAAAGAAATATGAAAGCAACATCAACAATGCAAGTAAGAATATGGAAATAGTCTTTAAAAACTCCAACTCCTGCAAAGGACATAATAACATCTGGCAACTCCCACGTATTGACATGAACAACTTGTAAACATCTCTTTCCAAGCAGTGATCGAATCAACATAACACCCTGCAAGCTCCTCGTAACACAACTTGGGAAACTTAATCTTTCGATCTCTTTCGCTCAAGAACTTGTCCACATCAACACAATATTTTTCCACATGTAAACCAAATTCTTCCAAAATGCTAACTAAAACAAAACCAACTAAATTAGCAACGAAAACAAAATCACAATCAAACTTTCTACCTAGCGACATAAACATAGAAACAATAAAATAAATGTAACTAAAATTATGAAAAGCTCTATCTTCTCCTGGATCAAATATCAGTATGTAGAACCCTTCACACTTCATCAACTTCCATCCACGAATTTCCGGATCAAAAACCAACGTGATGATCTCGTGCATTCGCAAATACTCCCAATGACGAATTCCAGGATCAAAAGTAAACCTTATGATCTCGATCATTCGCTCTAACATCCAATTCAATGCACCCAGATCAAATGTCAAAATTTGAAACTTGACACGTTGCATTTGCAAGCACCTTTGAATTCTTGGATTAAATACAAAACAAAACCAATCAACAAGTTCCTTTCGTTTAATCACCAAGAAATCAAATAATTCAAATCCACATGCAAAGTCTACTAAAACAAAATTCAAAATACTTCCCTTTAGACTTTCCATGCATTGCTCGAATTGTTTCGCACCACAACTTATATTTCCCCTCTCGACGAGTATAAACCCATCTCGAACCTGCAAAACAAACTCAACCTTTCTCTTCCCATTGACATTAAAACATCCAAGATCAATTAGGTGCATCAACGGAAAAGAAATATCACATCCCACTTCACAAGATGAAAACTAACTAGCACACTTAACACTATGATGATCACTTACAAATTCAACAAGTGCTAAAGAATTTTTCCAAGAGTTGACAAAACTAGGAATATCATCAAAACAAATATTATCAATTTTTCTCATATATGAATGCAAAACATGATTCAATATGAAAACATTTAACGCAGTAGCTAATCCAAAAGACTTAACTAAACATGCATATAAACCATATCTCACTCCAATCCGATGATAATCACTTTTCAATTCAATACCAAATGATAGTAATTCTTTCCCATTCAAGACAACATTCTCAAAATCATGCAATGATAACAACTCTAATGGAAAAATATTACCAAATGACAGTAAATCATGCAAAGAAGATTTCTCTATTGACAAATCATGATCACTACCATTATCAATTAACGACATGGCATGTAAAGATTGATTAACATCAAAACCTAATTCAACATGTGAATAAAAAACCCTAGAATAATTCTCATATAAGTACAAACGTTGAAAACGAGAATACCCACAATAATCACTAGAATAAATATAACGCATGCTCATAAACTAACTCGACAAATATCAAATATCCTCCATAGTTTATGATAAAGACGATTCTACCATCAAAATAGCTAAACACAAATTTATCCATGAAAGCATGCAAAACATGTTTTAAATAACTCATGAAAATACTAGATGCATTAGTTAATCTAACAGAAATAACTATCCACCTATATAATTCACATGTTAACAAAACTTTTCATTCATCATATTCTCTCATGCTAATTTGATTAGGCATTGTCATCACATGGTCATTTTTCAATATAGATAAAACACAAGCACTATACAATTTATCAAGCATATTATCTGAGTAAAGAAAATAAAAACGATACTTGTTTACCAATTCGAAATCGATGCACAAGCTAAACGTCTTATCCTCCTTAGGTACTATGATCTCATGAATAGCACACGCACTAATGCTTTCTCCCACGATACCCGCTTCGATGAAGTTGGACTCCATCAACTCTCCAACCCGCCTTGGTAACTCCGTCGTCTCCTCAGGAATACTACAAGCTGACTGGTATGTAATGATAGCTCGGGGTATGTCATCAACAACCTGTACAAGAGACAAAACATAACTAAACAAAGAAGAGTTACTCTTGTTAATATTCAAAAGCGCCATCTTGTACGAATGTACAGTCATTGGCTTTTCAAAATATAACTCACTTCCCAACTCACTCTCCTCTCTTTTTTTACTCTTACTCTCCACTGTTTCTTTCTCTCGTTTATTTTCCCTCTCATTCTTTTTATTCTCTCGTTTCTTTTCATTCTCTTTTTCACACTCAATCTTTTTTTCAATTTCTTCTTCACTTTCTTCTTGTTGTTCACTTTCTTGCTTTTGACCACAATCTGTTTGTACAATCACTAGATCTTCACGAACTTCGTCATGTATGCTGGAACCTAACAATTCTCCTTGGATTGCATATTCTACTCCATCGTCCACCTCCCTCGGCTGATTTTGCTCTTTTTGTGCCTTAGAGATGTTTTGATGTTGCTTCAAATGCTCGTCCCTTATCTCATTATATGTTCTCATGATGTCTTCAATCGATACCAATTCCCTATACGCCTTAGGAGTTTCTCGTGGTTGTCTCTGATGCGAATCTCCATGCCTATGATCCTTCCTTTCATCATCCCAATTTAAACGCCTTGAAGGTTGATTGTAATATCTTGGAGTTGCATATTCCTCCCTCCTACTAGGTTGTCCTGGAGCATACCGCTTTCTCATCACGATTTTCAACTCTTCCCACGTCTCGATCAGATGCCCTCCATACCTTTTTCTGCTACGCACAAAATCAGCCCACCATGTAGCTGCATAATCAGAAAAATATTGAACTGTAAGTTTGAACTTCTTGTACTCGGAATAATTATGATAGCCAAACTCTCGTTCCTTCCTTTCCTCCAAACTTAAATAAGCTTCAGGATCGCGCCTACCTTGAAATCTCTTTTGCCACTCATAATTATTTTCATAACCATAATTATACATGTTCGTTGCAAAACAAAGGTTAGTAAAAAGAAAATGTTTCCTCACACACTCCCTTATGTGTTTCGCTCAAACAGTATATCCCACAATTATGAAAAACGCTTGTGTATTGCACAATAGGCTTTTACCCTCAATTGATCTCACACTCTTGCCTTTTACCACTCTAATTCCCTCTTATAGGTTCTTTTTGAATTCACCAAACAAATATCACAGTTTCTTTTTAATTCAATAAGAACTTATCACAAAACAAAATATAGCAAGTGTGACGTACGATAACCACCAAAATTTCACGATCACCAATAAAAATCCTCTTGAATGAAATCCCAATATCCTCAAAATTCACAAATTCCAACAATAGAACCAAATGATAGCTTCTTCAATATAATCCCAATATTCACGAAATTTATGAAACCCAAGCAATTGCAACAATTAATAATTTTCCCTCTTTTTTTTTACTCACGAATTTTTTTTGACTCACAAATTCAACGAAAAATTAAAGATAGATACTTAGCTAGAAAACGCAGCTTTGATACCAAATGATAGACTCCACGGCACGCTTGCGTGAGGTGGTCGTCGCCCGGATCGTTTCTAGCAAGCAAATCGATGGACTCTTTCGAAATCTTAACCTAACGTCTAATTTGGAGACGAGAATCTTGATATATTCAATTAAGCAATTTGAAGGTATGAAGGATGAAACACCAACAACACTTTGACCCTCGTTTAATTCAAACGATAATCTCCGTATGATTGAATGATGCAGTAGAATAACGCCACACACAACTATGGTTTGTTGTATGATAAGTTAAATATGAATCTCAAAAAAAAAATTATGAAATTAGCTTAGAAATTCTTCAAAGAACCAAAAGTAGAGAATAACTCTCAAATAATATAAACTCTGAATAATAATGAATTGTTGACTCAATTACAAGCATAAAACTTATTTATACTAATAACATGAAACCCTAATCCTATATGGAAATAAGAATTTGAATGGAAATAGAAATCCTATCTAATAAACATCCTAGTTACAATAGAATAGGAAAAGATCCCCAAAAGATTGCATTAAAACTGATCAAAACACTTCCTTGGATTCCGTGCCCAGGCCCTAGCGCTCTAGGCGCTCAAATTTGTACTGCTGGAGCGCTTTAGGCGCTGAGTTGCAGAGTCTTCACATTTGGCAAGCGCTCTAGGCGCTGGAAATACAAAGGCTGGAGCGCTTTAGGCGCTCATGTGTTTCCTGCCGCGACGTCCTTTGGAAAAATGGCCATAACTTTTGATTCGGAAAGAGTTACGGGACCTACCACCTATTAAATCGAAGATTTCGACGAGATCTACAACTTTTATTCTTTGTGATTTGCGAGATTCTAATTGGATCAAGGTCGAAACTAAGCTCGAAGTGACAGCTGTGTAAATGGCATCTCCAAACTCCTCAATCTCCATTACAATCATCCTTGAACCAACTTCCATTGTTCCGTACATTGCATGATGCCTTGGCTTTGCGTTGATTTGGCCTTACCAAATAGATGGTATCTAGTAATCCCAAATCACATGATTGATCATCTCTTCACCGTTCATATGAATTTAGCTCCAATGTACGCATCCTTGAATGGATTTCAATCCAATCACTCGCGACTAACTGATGTACCTCTTGAACTCGAGTTGAATGAATGTTGTTCGATGCGAGCCTGGTCAGGATTGTATCACAACTCGATCCGTACAAAATGTGCGCTTTTCCATGTTAGCAAATAACTTTTCTTCTCTAAGCATATCTAAAACAGATTTTAAATGCAACGCATGCTCACCCATGTTTTTGCTATAGATTAGAATATCATCAAAATATACCACAACAAATTTCCCAATGAATGATTGCGAAACATGATTCATTAAATGCATGAAAGTACTAGGAGCATTAATTAAACCGAAAGGTAACACTAACCACTCATACAAACCATACTTCGTTTTAAAAGAGTTTTCCATTCATCACCTTCTTTCATCCTAATTTGATGATATCCACCTTTTAAGTCAATTTTTGAAAACACACATGACCCATGTAATTCATTTAATATGTCATCTAATCGAGGAATGGGATGTCGATATTTAACCGTAATATTATTTACCGCACGACAATCGATGTACATTCGCCACCTTCCATCCTTCTTTGGCACTAAAATCACCGGAACCGCACATGGACTCATGCTCTCCCTCATGAAACCTTTCTCTATTAGTTCACCAACTTGCTTTTGCAACTCCTTCGTCTCCTCGGTATTGCTCCGATAAGTTGGACGGTTTGGAATGGTAGCACCGGGTACGAAGTCAATTTGATATTCAATTCCCCGAATTGGTGGTAATCCTTGTGGTAATTCCTTGGGAAATACGTCCGCATACCAATCTCCTCTTGGCCCAATGGTAAAAGAACTACTCATAAGGCTTGGGTGCATGAGGTCTTGGGATCCATTCTTGCCAAAAGCAAGAATGTTACAATTTCTGCTAAAATTAGCAAAAAGAAAAAAAAAGAAATATGTCCGCATAATCCTGCAATAGAGATGAAATAACACTAGGCAAAACTGAATCGTTAGCGTTAGTAGTTAAAAACGCCTCCTTATACCGAAGTATAATCATCGGCACTTTAGAAACCAAAGCTCTCCTCACATCACTCCTTTTTGCATAGATATTTGTTTTTCTTTCAACATCCTTTCTTTTCTCTCTTTCTTGTTCTCTCTTGTTTTTCCCCTCTGATTTTTTCTTTACTTCGCTCTCTTTTTGGGACATCTCTTTGCAAATGAATTTGATCCTCATGCACTTGTTGTGGTGACATAGGACATAAAGTAACTTTCCTTTTATTGTGTGCAAAGGAATATTCATTAGTAAAACCATCATGTTTAACCTTTCTATCGAACTGCCATGGCCTACCAAGTAACAAGTGTCCCGCTAATAGGGCAACGGGAACGCGGGTGCAAGCCCGTATGAAAAGCCTGACCCGGGGTGGGGAGATTAGTCCGACTGCGGTTGGGAAACTCCACATTAATAAAAAAAAAACAAGTGTCCCGCTTGCATAGGAACCACATCACACAATATCTCATCAACATATCGACCAATAGAAAATGGAACCAACACCTGTTTGGTCACCTTTATATTAGCACTGTCATTAAGCCATTGTAAACGATACGGTCGTGGATGCTTGGATGTAGTCAGCCCCAATTTATCCATCATGGTAGTACTTGCCACGTTAGTACAACTCCCTCCATCTATCACAACACAACAAATCTTCCCGTTCACCATACAACGAGTATGAAACAGATTTTTCCGTTGCTCACTACTTTCTTCTTTCACCTGTGTACTAAGGTCTCCTTGTGACTAAAATCTCACCATGTATAGCAACCGTCCTATCATTTACCTCCTCTAATGGTGGCATATAATCTGTGTCACTATCTTCTCCCTCGGTTTCCACCTCTCCATTGTCAAGTAACAACATAGTTCTTTGATTTGGACATTGATTTGAAATATGTCCCCTGCCTTAACATTTAAAACATACAATATCACGATTACGACTAAAAGAAGGTTTTTCAATTTTTCCTTATGTTCCACGATTAGTCGTTTCTGGTTTAAACTCCACTTTCGGCTTGTTCATCGCTGGTCTTTCCTCTTGCCTTCTAAGATTAGGTTTCCACGATGAAGTTGTAGTAGAATTTGATCGTTGGCCACCTCTCCTCTTAAGTTGCTTCTCAATTTTGATAGCCATGTGCACCATATCTTCCAACTCCATATAATGTTGTCGTTCCACCAAATCTGCAATGTCCCAATTTAACCCCGCTGAGAATCGAGCCATTGTAGCCTCATTATCCTCAACAATGTTAGCCCTAGCCATCAACATTTCCATCTCCTTGAAGTAATCCTCTACACTTTTACTTCCTTGCTTCAAATTCTGCAAATTACAAAACAAATCTCGGTGATAATGGCTCGGCACAAACCGCTTTCTCATTGCTGCTTTCATTCCTTCCCAAGTCACAATCGGTCTTTCTCCACACCTCCTTCGATTGGTCATCAATTGATCCCACCAAGTAACTGCATAATCTGAAAATTCGGTGGCAGCAAGCTTAACTTTCTTAAGCTCCGAGTAGTTATGACAATCAAATACCCACTCCATTTTTCATTCCCATTCATTGTAAGCCTCAAGATCACTCCTTCCTTGAAACGCTAGAATTTTCATTCTAATGCTGTCCAAGTTGTTATCCTCTCTATCTCGACCTCCTCTTTCTCTAGCACCCCCTTGTCTCCGATTTATGGAATCAGCCTCACGTTCTTCCTCCTCGCTAAGTTCAACATCAAAGTAAGTCTCCTCTGTTCTAATTTCCTTTTGCTTAGTCCTGCCCTTTGGTCTCCCACCAATAGGGTTTTGAGAGGATTCTCCTCGGGTGTCACTTAATTGATTAATGCGTTCGTGTACTCGTTCCATTGCTATTCCCAATTGTCTAGAAAATTCTTTTATCATAGCCTCCATCATAAATTTTGGATCAAAATTAGATGTTGGCTCTTCAAGAACAGTTTTATCCTTTGAATGAGACATAATTTCCTACACAATAAATATTAGTATAAAACAATTTCCTCACCACTCCCTTACGTGTTTCTCTCAAATTAAGGTACCGCTCGTGTTTGTACTCAATAGGCTTTTACCCTCAATTATACTCACACTTTGCCTTTTACCTCACAATATTCTCTCTAAACAGATTCTGTTTGAATTCACTAAATACTATCAAGGTTTCCAATTCAGTTCAATGAAATAACTTATCACAAACAATTACAATCAAATTAATCCCTCTAAACAAAAAATTATAATAGGCGTGAACCTCCAAATACCAACATCACGATTAAGGAATTGACAATGAATTTAAGAGCTAATCGCTGCTGGATATAGCGATAACAACAATTAGAAATAATGTAGCAAAAAAAAAAGAAATAATGTAGAATTTTTGTCACTTTTTGTTTAAATTTTTTTTATGTTTTTTTAGAGAATAACCCAGATCCAAAAATTAAGGATAGATTTTTTTTTTTGCTAAATTTAAAGTTTGTATAAATAGAAAACCATAAATACAATGGCAAAGGGGCATACCCCAGACAAAAGGTCATTATGAGACAGGCCCCATAATGAACCGAAAAAGAGAACTATCCCATAAAAGAAATAGAGTCAAAGCATAAAAGCAAAACAAAGCAAAGCAAATAGCAACCAATTACAACCAGTTATAGAATGTATAACATTTTTGAACTGCCTGATGGAACTTCATAGAACTGGAGAGGCGAGCCTTGATCAAGCTGATGATCTCCTTAGATAGGGCATGAGGGGGAAACATGGTCCCTTCATGAAGCATAGAATTCCGAGATCCCCATATCTTATAAAGGCATGCAGTAAGAATAAGCTTCAAAATTTCAGAGTGCATTTTTCACCCTTGGAACTGCTGAATATAGGCAATTAGATTATCCCAGTCAAATGGAATATTATGCCAATTTCCCATTGCCAAGACATTGGTAAACACACCACTCGAATAAGGACAATTAAAAAAGAGATGGTTAAAAGTTTCGTTGGCAGAATTACATAAGGGACACCTCAATAGGGAATAGCTAGAGTAAAACATGAAAGCATCATTAATAGGTAATCTTTTGTGTAATGCAAGCCAAAGAAAGAAAGAGCATCGGGGGATGTAATGCTTGTGCCAAAGGATTTTGGCCCAAGAGACAAGGCTGCCTCGGTGACGGATGGACTCCCAAATTTTGTTTGCTTTTAAGAGACGGATATCAACAGAATCCCAAGTGATGGAGTCATCATTAGTAGAAGGAGATGGAGCATCTATGAACAGACTGCGAAACTGCACAACATCATGATGGTTACTCTGGGGAAGGACCCAATTTGAGTGAGAAATAATGCTAAAAAGAGGAGCATTTGTTGGGATCCCCGAGTTGGTTAGCAAGTAAGCATTCGGAGATAAAGGTTGGTCGTTAAGCCACGGATCATACCATAGGCTAAAATGGTTCCCCCTACCAACACGATAAGAAAGAAAGGATTGTGCTAGGGACCGAAACTTAAGAACTTTACGCCAAATCCAAGAGCCGTCAGTAGGAATGTTGATATGCCAAAAAAAATTTTGTTTGAGAACCATGGCTTGGATCCAAGAAACCCGTAGGGAGGAGGGATTGAATTGGATAACCTTGGTTAGGTGTTGGATAATGAGAGCCTTATTCCAGTCTTCAAGGTCCTTAACCCCCAAACCACCTTCAGAATATGGCAAAGAAATTACCTTCCAAGAGATAGATTTTGCTAGAGAACTTAGCTTTGATACCAAATGATAGACTCCATGGCACGCTTGCGTGAGGTGGTCGTCGCCCAAATCGTTTTCTAGCAAAAATTGGATGGTGGATTGCTTGCAACACCTCAACCCCTCCCCTATATGAAGACGGTAATCTTGGTATAATTGCTCACGTTTAGAAATCTGCGTTAAATGAACACCAACGACACCTTGACCCCTCGCTTATATGTAAGCGGTAATCTCGGTACAATCGACGCTTGATGTGGTAGAGGACGCCACACATAACTATGGAATGTTGTATGATAAGTCAAGTTTGAATTCTCAAAGAAAACTAAGGAAATACTTAGGAATCCTTCAAAGAATCAATAGTAGAGAATAACTCAAAGAGTTTGATAACATCTGAAAATATGAATGTTGCTGCCTCCATTATAATCATAAGACTTATATATGGAGGCTAGGGTGGTGGCTATGAAACCCTAAATCTGAACAAGGAAATAGCAATTAATTTAGAGTTAAATCCCATCTAGGATTAATTTTATTACAAGGTAACATAAAAATCTGCTGTAAAGTGCTGAATAAAAAGAAAGTGCTGAAACATGAGGGAATCCCATGCCAAAATGTGCTACAGAATATTCAGTAAATGGCTTGGAATTTAGCTTCTGAATTGGCTCATCCTTTTGCAACACAATTGGCTTGGAATTTAGCTTTTAATTTGGCTGATGCAAAATATTCAGCAATTGGCTTGGAATTTAGCTTCTAAATTGGCTGATGCAGAATATTCAACAATTGGCTTGGAATTTAGCTCCTAAATTGGCTCATCCATTTGTAACACATTCACGAACTTGGAATCTGTCATACTCAGTTTTGAAGTCATTCCAACCTTGTTCCAAATTATTTGAATCAACCCATTGAGTCCCTCCTTGAAGCGTTTAGCCCGAGCTCTTGTTACGGGTCCAACCGGGAAGCGAACTGAATCTGATGTATACCCTCGATCACTCCCGAGCTAGGGATGTCCTCATCACTAGCCAACTCGTTAAATTTCGCAGCATATTCCGGTACTGTCATGGTACCCTGCTTCAGCTCCAGGAATTGAATCTCCATTTGATTTTGCGAGCTAGTCGGAAAATACATCTTAAAGAACATCTCCTTAAACCTCTCCCACGCGATTACACTCTGACCTCCTCGCACCTTATTCGCTCGCCACCAGTAACTGGCCTCTGACTTAAGCATGAACGTTGCAAAGGTTGTCTTTTGATCCTCACTGACCCTAGCAACATCAAATACTTTCTCCATTTCCATCACCCAGGTTTGGGCTTCAATCGGGTTCAGGGAACCCCTAAATTCTGGCGGTCCTACCGCTTTGAAGTCTTTAAATGACGTCACTGGTGGAGCTTGCGACTGATTCACAAGTGCTCCAGCCAAAAGGTTCACCAACTGTTGTACATGATTAGCATTGGCGTCGTTGTTGTTATTGGTAGAGCTCTCCTGAGCTTGTTGATGTAGTTGGTGTCTTGGCGGCATTTGCTGTTCAAGAATATGCGCTTATTAGATCATCACTCTGTCGACGCCGGTTTTATCCGCTTGTCCTTTTTTGTCTTTTCCAATTTAGCCTTTTGGTTTAGATGATTTTTGGAAAAGGTCGGCATTGAGATCGACGGGGTTTGAAAGATCGTTTTTTTATGATGAGCCGATTAACCAGAGTCGCCAGTTGGTATATTTGAAATGGATGTACCAACTCATCCGAGTTTTTTTTATTATTTTTTTTATAAATCGCTGGCTCATATGTGACTCCGAATTAACTGGTCTGCGAATCGAGATTCATAGAGTTCGGGGGCTTGCTTTAAGTGAGGGAAAGGTGTTAGGCACCCCTCGACTCCCGTGAAACACGGTTACCGCAATCTTGATACTTTCCTATCCTTTATCTCATAAAATGTGTATGTGTGCGTGTGTGTGTGTGTCTGTGTGCCTGAATGAATGTTATGGTGAGTTCTGTATGGAAGAAATTCTTTCGGGTATTTTATGAAAGAGGCGTGCTTTATTTTGAAGAGTGCTTTAGGATGTCTTTTCCTTTAATACGAGAAAACTTTATTTTTTTATGAGAAAGATTTGATTTTAATCGTCAAAAGCCATGGAATTTTCATTAGGGGTTGTTTTGGCAAAACAAGAGTTTTAAACCTTCATCAAAATAGGAATCAAGATCTATACGTTGCTTTCGTAACTCAAATGATGGGCAACTTCTAGGATCTCTTTCACCCTATGCACAACGGTTTAATAAAACGTTTCGTTCTTTTGTAAGATCCATTTTTTTTTTGACATTTGAAAATAACCTCTTTTAGCTTTTCCCGTAGGATAGGAATCGACCTTCGTTAGCGTTTCCCAAATTTTTAGCCTCGTGATGCTAATATCCTACTTTGATTGATTTTTAGAAAAGATCCTTATCGTTTAATCTTTTTGAAATCCTTTTGGCGCCTCAAAAATCTAATCAAGTATAAACATGCGTCGGGGCTATCCATGGGCATGTAAGCCATCAAAATATCCCCGAACGCCAACAATCACATATTCCACTAATACGGGGCCTTAAACCCGATTCTCGCCTTAGCGTCGTTTTAAGGCCCGACAGTTACATATTACAAAACAAGCATCTTGAATCTATTACATACACCAAAACGTCCATCATCGGATTTGAACCACGGGGTCGCTTTCCTAGGCTCACAAGCACGATTACTACATACTCCCAAAATGAATACTACAATAACAACAACGTAGATTGCCTAACACATCCTAAAAATACAATCAATCAAACTACGCCTAATATATATCCATAAATAAGCTAGAAATTTCGTCAATTAGATATCATCGGATTATTGGGAAGAATCTCGTTCCAATGGAAACCCTCACCAATAATCCCTAATCCATGATTTTTTCAACAATATTCTTGAAAATTGCAATTAAATTTAGCCAAATGACATGATAGAAGTTGCAAAAATAATGAGATTTTTCACCTTGCAAATGATACCAAAATTGTGTAGAAACTTGTGTATTTGATTGAAATATGAGATATATTGATATAATCTAACAACAAAGAAACTTCCTCTCTTTTTTCTCTCAATTGTTGCAAGAATTTGTGCTATTTCTCTCTATTTCTGAGCTAAAACTGCTGCTGATTTTCTTCTTCTTCCGCCAAACTGCTCCACCTCTGTATACTGTCCGAAGCTGAGTTTAAATAGGCTGGCCAAAGCCAGCCGCAGATCTATCTCGTCGGGGCCGGGTATCGTCGCCGGTCACGCCACCCATCTCGTAACCCCCGGTTATCGTCGCCGGTTGGTTATCTTGTCGGAGCCGGTTATCGTCGCCGGACATCCATCTCATGATCGCCGGTTATCGTCGCCGGTCGATCGTCTCGTCGGGGCCGGGTATCGTCGCCGGTCACCCATCTCATAACCCCCGGTTATCGTCGCCGGTTGGTTATCTTATCGGAGCCGGTTATCGTCGCCGGTCATCCATCTCAAGATCTCCGGTTATCGTCGCCGGTCGATCGTCTCGTCTCGTCGGGGCCGGGTATCGTCGCCGGTCACCCATCTCGTAATCTTTTTTACTCAGCACGTCAATTGGCTGCAAGGGAGCAAGGTGGGACCCACCAGGGCCAGCCGCGGATGGATCTGCGGCCAGCAGCAGATTGATCTGCGGCCAGCCGCAGATACATCTGCGGCCAAGATCGGCATGTTTAAGCGGTTCCCCGCTTCCAGATCTGTCACTTTCAACTTCCAATTCACACCTATTTCTCGCGATTTTTGCTTGTTCGCAAGGGCTTTTTGTCGATTTTTCAACTTTCCTGCAAAAACTGCTCCGGTAGGATTGATCTACACGCTACAGGTAACACTTTGACCGGTCACTTTTCAATTTCTTCAATGTTTCGCTATACATTTGACTATTTGCATTTTTAGAGATAAAATGTATGCTTTACAATGCTATGTAATGTACTATCATATATACATGCTGTGTCTTAACTGTGTGGGTCCTATTTTATGTTCATAAGGCGGTCCCACGTATACGTTTGCTCCTTTTTGAAAGAAAATCATGCATTTATGGTATTTTACATGCTTTATTTACATGTATGAATGCAAATATGATCTGTTGGGGCCTGAGTTCTTTGAAAAACCTGCTTGGATATGCATGGGATGTCCATTTTACAAACGGAACTCTGCCGTTTTTTTTTTTTTTTTTTTTTTTTTTTTTTTTTTTTTTTTTTAACCATGCATCATGTTGCATTAATTATATGACGAGGCTAGAAATTTAGAATATTCATTACATAATTTTAAAAGGGAACTTACCTTCTTTCTCGCCCGTTCCATTCCAGTCATGGATCCCGATGCTCATAGTAGTTCCTCCGTGTCACGGACCTCGGGTGTTCGCCGTCGTAGGGCTGCACCCGCTCCTGTTCCTCCTCGGACCCGTCAGGCTCGTCGTTTGGCGGAGGCTGTCATTCGCCCTGGTCCTCCGGACGTTGAGGAGGCTGCTCCTCCGGAGGTCGCGGCAGAGGGGCCATCCTCCAGCATACCGGCTCCATCTACTCATCAGGCTTCTTCTGGCGCCTCTGTGCAGATATCCGATCTTTTGGGTCGGGATCTCAGTCGTCACCCCTTCAGCATCTCTCGTGGCTAACGAGGTATATTCAGTTCTATTCTGATTTTATTCTCAATTTCTCAATTCTCCTTTTATCCGGACTGACCCCTTGGTGATTGCCCCAGGTTCCCGAGTTTACCCAGCCGAGGGGCAACTGGTTCAACATCTACTCCCTCTACACGGCTCTGCACAGCGACTACCGGGCTATGGTGGATTCTTGGGGCCTCCGTCATTTCTTCACTATCATCCCCCGGCAGTGTCCCTGGGGTTACATGAGGGCCTTATCCGAGCGCTGGTTCCACCAGACGCAGTCTCTTCACCTTCTTGACTGCGAGGTTGTGCTGACCCCATGGGACTGGAGGTACATTACGGGCATAGAGTTTATCGGGTCCCGCGTTCCTCTAGATCTCGACATCACTCCGGCGGAGGTCCGGGCTCTATTGGGCTTTACCGCTGAGGACCGGGTCTTTAAGGCCCGCAGTATTCGATCCGGTGCCTTGGCCGTCGATGCAGTCGGGGGTCTCTACGCGCTGCCCATTCCAGCGGATCAGGGTACCCGGGACATCTTGCTCCGACGCTTGTTCCTGACGATCATGAGGGGTTGTTTCCTAGGGAAACAATTCCTCCACCATTCATTTCAGCATCGTGGGAGCGGTCAGAGACGTGGATCGCATCAGTGACTATGACTGGGGGTCATTTACCTTTGCCTATTTCCTCCATGGTATGCGTCTACGCTCGGAGGGCCAGACAGACGCTTAGCTTGGATTCTATCATTTTCTGCTGGTGAGACTTCTTTCTTTTTTCTTAATGTATTTCCCGTCAATTCATTTCTTTTCTTTCTGCGTCTGTCGGTTTCTCATGCTTTTCACTGTTTCTGTTCGCAGTTCTGGGCCTACGAGCGTCTTCCATGCCTGAGGCCTGTCACTACTCTCGGCCTTGATACTTATCCCCGGGGCCGACGATGGCATCACAGCACTCTAGAGGAGGTCCCGATATCAGGCAGCTTTGCACACTGCCGCATCCAGCTGGAGCTGATCACGGCTGCCGGGGTCGTCTGGAGGCCTTATCTTTCTGAGCATCTAGATGTGGGGTTTATAGATGGATATCCTACCGGCCGGAGTTTGCACTTTCCACCCGTCGCCTCACTTTGCAGAGTGTTGGAGGATGGGTTATGTACCTGGGGGGAGCGCGCGCCTTCAGATGCGTTACTGGAGAGATCCGCATCCCGTACTCCCCTCCTTTCGCTACCTCCTGGCCACTAGATTCTCCGCCTTCAGAGATCATGATTGCGGGGGATGACGGCCGGATGCTTTCGACGGGTCCCAGCACGAGTGATGCCTTCCGTACCTGGTGGGTGCCCCGTACCATCGGTCCTCAGACTCGGGCCACTTTCTTTCTTGGAGACATGGTTCCAGGCTCGGTGACGATGACCGATTGGGCTGCCTGTGTTCGGACCCCTACCCACGCTGAGCAGATCGCCACATTGACCCGTCAGGTAGATCAGTTGTCGCTGTTTGTTCGGTCGTTGGGCCGGACCCCGGAGGAGGCTTACGTCTATGATCCAGACGGTGCGGGTTATGATGCAGGCCCGAGTTCATCTGATGCCACAAGAAGCGCATCCCTACATTCCTGACATGAAACTTTGATCCTCCAAGCTCGACGACCCCCAGGGGATCAGTTCGAGGATCCTTCCTTCATAGATGATACCGATTTTATTTAGATCAGGATAGGATAGGGTCTTTTGTACCTGTACCTGTTTATATTTCTTTTTCATTTACGCACTATGTACTGAACTCATTTATTTATTTATGCACAGTTCTTTTTCATCTTTATGGGATTCACCTGCTTCATTATTAACTGTAGATGCATGCTTTTTATTTATGGGTAGAGAAATGACCCCTGTACAGTCTTTTTTGATACTATTTTTTCCCAGATGTCGTCCTCAGATGCTGTGGTTCGTTTGGATTCCACTCCTCCCACAGGGTTGGTGGGCAGCCTCCTCCGCTGGTTGGACAGTTTACTGCCGGCAGAAAGGATTACCGCAGAGGGTCTTTTGGGTCATTCTTGGTCCTTATTGACCCTTCAGGTGCCAGCGGGCTTCGTGGATGGTCTTCTGAGCTATTGGGCCCCTGCCCGTCAGGTGTTTAGGTTAGGGACAGTAGAGCTGACCCCCACCCTCGAGGAGTATGCTCGCTTCACCGGCCTGCCCCTGGATAGACCTTGTGCTAGGGTCACAGTTGGTTCCATGCGCCGTCAACTCTTGACTTTCACTGGTTTGCGAAGGGCTGTCCTGTTGCCGGTGATCACATCAGACCATATGGTTCCCCTTCAGTTCTTTATTGACTGATTTGGCTCACCTGATGGTTTTCGACTTTTCTTCGGTGATTTTTCCGTGTCCGAGGAGCGCTGGGGCGCCTTGAGAGTGGATGTCCTGATGGCCTGTGTCATCTCAGTTTTGTATTTACCTGCAGGACCCGATCATTTGGACATGCGGATGGTGGCGGCCGTTAGAGCCCTTCAGGAGGATCACACCATTCTTCCTATGATATTGGCGGATACCTATATGTTAGCCACATATTGCCAGTCTTTTCGAGGCAGAGCCTTCAGAGGGAGCTCGGCTTTGTTATACGTGTGGTTCATGAGTCATCTTAGTCCCATCGGCCACTTCCGTCGCCAAGGGTTTTGCTTCAGCCATGACATAACCACGCAGTTTTCGCTTCGTCCCGTGAGCTGTACTGATGTGGCCTCCTGGACATCATTTTTGTCTGTCATTGAGGATCCCTTTCACCTATTGGTCTACTCGGGCTATTGCTCCTTCATGAGCTTCTTGACTCATGTGCCCGACCTGGATTTCATCCCCATTGCTGGGTTGAGGGGCGTGACGACCTATCATCCCCTGGCGGTTATGGGGCAGTTTGATCAGACGCAGGATTTACACCCCTTCGCGGGTGCAGCAGCCGCATACCAATTCCTTATATCATCCTGTACGGAGAGGGATCTATTGCAGGTATACGAGCTTTGGGATTGCAGGACCCTTGCCGAATATAGTGAGAGCCGTCACATCCAGATGTTTGCTTACGTACAGTGGTTGCGCGGAGACTTGGAGTCGGCTAGTTTTGAGTCGGACTTGGGCCTTCGATGATTCTGGAGTGATTTTCCCAGAAGATACCACAGACCCACCCTATCTCAGCCGATTCTGCCCCGAGTCGGGTTACTGAGGATTCCCCACTCTGCCTGGCCCTGATTGCTACTGAAGCCGAGAGGGATGCCGCCCTTGTCGAGAGAGAGGAGGCCATTCGGGCTAGAGACGCTGCCATTGCCGACAGAGAGGCCATTGTATTTTAGAACCAGGGCAGTGGTAGATGCTCATTTTGGGGCTGTCAGCCGAGCTACTGCTTTACTGGATCGTATTGATATGATGGTGGCAGGCAGATTGCAAGAGATGCTGATGCTTCAGATCTGTCCACCGCCCTGTCCATCCTGCTTCAGCTAGTTTCAGATTTGTAGATTATTTTATTTCCTTGCATAGACTATGTTGGTTTCATCAGTTATTGAAAGAGAAATCTCGTAATAAAACGACTTATATATATAGACATGCAATTAAAATTTAGTCATTTTTCCCCTTTTGTCGTATCATCTGCCTTCCATTGGATCATCATTTTATCCAATTGACCATGATTTTGACATTTCGCCTTCTTTCTTTTCTCAAGACTTGATGGAGATTTGACAGATATTGCCGCACACCTTTTGATTTCATCGGATTGAATCTCAGATTTTGGATAACTGTTTTGGTTGGATCAGGGTATGTATTTTGGGGTGAAACTGGTTAGGGAGTTGGTTTCGGGGAAAGTTTTGAGGGGGTAGGAAGGTTTTTATCTGGTTATCGAAAATTGGTTTTGGTTAGGGAAAGGATTATTTTTTAAAGGATCGGACCGCGCCAATGATGGCTAGCCTACGAACTACCCCCCCACAAGTTTGGAGAGATCAGGTCCAACTACGTAGTTCGCTATCAAGGAAAAAGGTACCAGATGATTCAAGCATAGAACTGCTTCCACCGAGTCAGAATTGAGGGGTTTGTGGAAATAAACCTCACACCATACCATTTCTGTGCAATTATGAGGGCTCCTTCCGGATAGCACCCTTCTTAATCGCAAACGGCCCCTCCTAAGTTTGGGGCGAACTTCCCTTTGGCCTCGTTCTTGACAAAGGCATGACTCTCTTCTAACACCAAATTCATTTATCTTTGAAACTTCCGAGGTCCTCCCATCCTGTTTGGAGTCATACGTTCGAGCGATATCCCTTTGTTGATATACACTGGCCCAATGCCAAACAGCGAGCCACCCTCCTTTCATCGATTAGGGCCAATTGGTCGTATCGACCTTAGCATCCAATCCTCCTCACTTATCATGAGCATTCGAATCCATTAACTCCTGAGGGATGCCATCTCAACCTCAACTGGTTAGAACAGCCTCCATTCCCATATACCAAGGCGTAAGGGGTTGCCCCTGTGGAAGTACGCGGTTGACGTTCGGTAGGCTTTGAGCAAGGTGTAGGGGTAGCAGAATCCGGCCATCCTCGTACTGATTAGCAGACATTTTTTGCCATGATCTTCTTTGATGTTCATGTTTTTGCCAAGCCTTCCACATGCCCCATTCATCTTGGGACGGTTAAAACAACAGTATTGAGGTGCTTGATCTTTAAATTGGGATCGCACAGCCCCTTTATGAGGGCGTTTATTCAAATTCTTGGCATTGTCGGAGAACCAATGGAGACCAAAACCTCAGGTTTGCCCATAAAACCGACAAATGACATTTATTCCTTGATGAAAGCTGTGACGATGACCTCCTGAGTTACTTTGGGGAAAGAAGCTGCCTCTACCCATTTGGTGAAATAATCGACATCATTGACGAAGATGTAATCGATTGGGGGGGGGGGGGAGCCCCCGCTATGCTTTGCTTTGGGCTCTATTGGTCCGATATTACATCCATTTCCCACAAATTGAAAATGGCCACGGGGATGGTCATACACGTGCAATTCATTTGGGAGCGTGAAGTAGATCACGTTACCGTGTGCCTGGCAATATGATAACACCGTTTGACTATGATCGTCGCAGTCGGGGTTTTCAGCGTTAACCAGTAATGCCCTGTCCTCAAAATCTTTTTTGGCAAGCATCGGTCCACTCATATGGGGCACCACACACTCCACCATGTATTTACATTACATAATCTTTTCGGGCCTGTGTTTCATCTAACGCAACTTGCAACAGTCCCAAACCCTAGCATCCCTCTTGTAGAGTGAATCCCCACTCAGGTAAAATTTCATTGCCATCCTTTTGAATTCTCAGCCTCTCGAGTTCGACTCGGCACTGGTCGGGAAAGGTTTCCTATCTCTCAGATATCCCCTTATGTCGTGATACCTAGGGCTGCTTTGGCAACACCACAACCTCGTCCTGATAACACTGGCCACATGTTCCTCATATGCCGGGGCATTCTGTCACGGCTATCTCGATCTGTGGAATGTCCTTCCTTTTTGATTATATGGATTAAGGAAGCCAAAGGGTTGCCCAATGCCATCTGCAAAATCAGTTCCGCCCCGGGGGATATATGTCGAAAAGCGATATCTTCGAACTCTTGAGCATCAACTGGGTAACATAACGATGGTATGGAAGTACACCGAAGCTCCTTAAGGTTGTATGTACACCCCCGATTGCCTGTCTGATTACCAATTCCGAAGCACCCAAACACCGCCTAGTCCCTTTTCACTCCAAAACATGCACCGGACTCCCAGACGCGGAGCCAGTCGAAGTTTCCCAAGATACATCCCTCGTATTCAGCGTGTGTTTGTTTTTGAATTTTCTGGAAATGCAGTTTAGTGGCCACAGTGGTTACTGTTCTCCGGTGGATTAGAGACTAGGACCGCTCCGTGGCTCCTGCCCTCCCATCGGCATTGCATATGGCCACCATCAAAATACAGCTATCCCAAAATTGTCCCTCGTCCATCACCATTTTTCCGCAGCGATAACGTACCCAAAATTATATTCCTCAGCCCGGGAGAGGAGTTTCTAACGGCTCCATCCCTCCTGCCGGGGCTTCTGCCAACTGTATCTGCAATTCCCTGCCCTTTCATGGCCTTCTGTGAGGTCACGTACACCATGTCAAAACTGTTTGTTAAAAATTAACTGCCATCTTTGATAGTCGACCAATATCAGCATGGGCCTCTACGAAAATATATTTCAGGGGATCCATTCTTGATATCAGGTACGTTGTATGCCTCATGGAGGTTAGTGCTTTTAATCTCCCTCGCAAGCCCAGGGCCAGAGCACAACATGTCTTCCCTCGATGGGAAGTGTAATTCTGCTCACATTGGCTAAATCTTTTTGCTAAGGTAATAGATGGCCTGTTCTTTACCTGCCTCACTCTTTTGGTCCCCAAACATACATCCCATCGCGATGTGGTTTGTTGACGGATATATAACATAAACAACGGGATTCCCACCCCTTTCGTGGGTAAACCAGCACTGGGTGCCTCCGTCAGCTTTTTCTTAATGATCTGGAAAAGCCCTCTGACACTGGCTCATTCCATTCTTGAGGAAGCCACCCTTTCTTAACAATTTGAAAAAACAATCGGCTCACCACGTAGTCTGTCAAGTGGGATATAAAACGGCTGAATTGAAAGTTTATTTCTCCCTAGGAATCCCCTTATTCACCTTCTGCTGTGCGAGTGCTGCTGGCATATCCACAATGGCCCTTTAATCTTTGCTGGGGTCCAAACTCAATGCCTCCGATCACTAACCAGGAAAACCCAAAGAGCTTGCGCCGACTTGTACTCCGAAAAGCGCACTAAACTTGGCTGGATTGAGTTTCAAATTATACTTTCTGAGGCCGATCGAAATAGCTTTTTGAGTGAATGAGCTATTATATGATCCGATTTTCTACCTTCGAGATTTCACAATAATGTCATCCACGTAAGACCTCTATCTCCTTGTGAGCATCATATCGTGGAACAAAGCCATCATGGCTCTCTGATAAGTAGGGTCCCCCCTGCATTTGTGAGACCGGAAAGGAAAGCCAGTCGTCCCTATAGCAGAAAGTGCCCCAGGGGGTGAATGAATGCGGTCTTTTCCCGATCTCTCCACTGCCACCATTATCTGATGAAAACCCCCCAGCCAAAACAATCAACAAAAGAGTTACAATCTTCGTACTGGGGCCGTTGTTATCCACCAGGATGTGTATGAAAGGTACCGGGGAAATTAATCCTTGAGACTGTCCTTTGTTTTAGATCTCTATAGTCTACACACCCCTCACCTTTCCTCCATGCTTAGCCACTGGGACTACATTAGACAGCCATTCAGGTAAGTGGACTCCATAATGATTCCCGGCCCTGAACTGCTTGATGATCTCTTCCTTCACTTTTAAGCTCCAATCAGGTATTCAACTTTCTTAGTTTTCTTCTGCTTGACAGGCCCTGTAAACCCTCCATGATGGGTTAACCGGTTCGCCACCTCAATGTCGGTGGACAATCCCTATCATATCCTCGGTGCGACCAGGCAAAGACATCCTCAAATTGGCTTTAGCAACTCAATATTTCGTCTTTATGGCTGCGGGTAAGCGTCTGTCCCTATCTTGAGTTCTTTTGGACTTGTCAGGGGTTTTTTCCGATATCTATAGAGATGGTTTGGTCCAAATTGGGTTTGGGTTTATCTTCGACCCATACCTATGATCTCATCAGGTGGCGTCATCGTAATCTGTCTCGCTTGGCTCAATGCCCATTAATCGAAATCCCCTCAAAGTCAAAATCATAATCATCAAATCAAATTTGAGAGGGAACCATTTGTTAGGCAAGGATTTACTCACATTGGTTACACCTGGACATGAAACAAAATACTTTTCATATATAAATTCATTTTCCCTCACGTAACAGAACGCTTTTTTCCAAAATAACACGAAAGAAACGACATAATTAAGGCAAAAATAACAACAACAACAAAAATAAACACTTTCTTCATTCCCTCCCCCATCCTCTGGGGTTTCCACCACCGCCTGGACGTCGAGGTTTTACCCTTTGCTTTGGGAAATCAACTTGGTTTTCATGGTCCAGTTTGTCGTACTGGTTCAGTGTCCAGATGGGGGCGAAAATAAAATTTTTTTTTTTGGGTTTGGCCGCCTGAATGAAAGGCGGCTTCAACATCGGGCACCAACTTCCCCGATGACTACGGCTCTAACGACGCCTTGAGTCCCCTCTCTTGACCCTCATCGTGTACTCCTGTAGCTTCCGCCCAATTGATTGGATAGGGCATAACTCGCTTGGCCCCCGGGGTTGAGCGTGACAACATCCATCCCCTCCTTGCGTGTTTGTTGATTGTACCGGGGAGATAGCAATTGGTTTTCAAACTCTTTTGCAGACCTCCTGAGGAAACTTTCCCTCCGGGCGGACTTATTACGTTAGGTGGGGGTTTGTGGGGGTTAATTTTTCATTCCCTGCCCCAATCACAGGCCCGCTGATCCCCTGCTCTATTGTCGACTTTAGTCAACTGGACTTGCCAGCTAGTCGAAATCGGGAGTCGCTACCCTACTGACGGTTTTATCTCACGTGCTGCGCCCCATGGTTTTCCCAACCCTGCTTTGCCTATCTGCTGTGGTAAGTTGGACTGGATGGGCCTCAACGATTCCCTGATTGCTTTTCCACCAGTCCCCTGTCCAGGCTGGAAGTTCATTTTTTTCATTTCCTTTGCCAACAAAGGTAAAGTTCCGGAAGAGATCCTAGGTTTCACAGCTGGAGCTTCCAGGCGTCTATAATGGGGATGAGCATAATCTCTCGTGCTTGAAACGCTGGCTAGGTGCTGCGTGACTCATTCCACATTGATCACTGGTACGGCCCACTCCTGGGAAGGTGAAGGGTCATCACATTCGGCCCGAGATTGTTACCAGACTTTCCCCATCGATGATCCAGCTTGGATTTGTTGGTGGAGCGTGGAAGGAACTGCCCCGGCCATGTGTATCCACGGCCTCCCCCTAACAGCAGGTTGTTAGCTTGCCGGTAATATCTAGGACTTGGAATGAGATATATTCAAAAGTACAGGGCCCTATCTCCACTGGCAATTCTTATCTCCTCCGATGGTATTCCCTCCGGGATCCGTTCAAAAAGCCCTGAACCACCACCTGACTGGTCGGAGGCCGAGTTTGGAACTGATGTTCATTTTCTTTAGCGTACTGAAGAGGGACGATATATTCAATGCCGATCCCCCATCGATCAGCACCCCCATTCATGGACATATCCATGAAGAGATCTACCGCAACGTTGTGTTAGCGGTTTTCGGTGCCCCCTTCCCTCCTTGGGAATGTCCTCATCCGTAAAGGATTATTGCATCGCCTTCCAACAGGTGGCCCACCAGCTAGGCCGAAAACCCTCCTCACTAATTATCTATTTTTGGGCTCGTATTGCCTCTTCCAGAACCTTTGTCAGGGTTCTACATATGACTTACTGGATGACAACAACCAAGGTCCCATGACTGAGGTTTTAGGGTTTGACTCCTCATTTAAAATCTGGATCCCCCCTTGTTCTGGATGATCCATCCTTTTCAAACATTCGACGGCCCTTTCCTCGGGAAACCTCCTCATGTTTTCCTCTTTTGGCTTTTCAAGGGACTCGTCCGGGAAGATATAAGGGGTTTCCCTTTTGTCGTCACGGAAGCACAAACTGGCCGTTTCCTCTGGCATTCCACCATAATTCCAGGGGTACAGTCTTCAGGACTACTGATGGGTGTAGTTGCGGCCTGTGCCGTAAGGATGATGGACCTCGGAGCTGTCAACTTGACTGTCCCTCCGTGACCGTTCGTAACTTACCCCTTATCAACCTGATGGGGCGTTCCCCGTTGCATCTCCCATGATCATGTATCACGTTTGATCATTTCCTCAATTTTCTGCACATAAGTTCAGTCTTTGGTGGCCCCCCAGCCTCATTTGGGGGTCCTCCGTCACATTGACTCCCCCCCCATCATGTCTTGGCAGGGGATTTGCTTTTAACATTCGGGGAGTCTTGGTTGTTCCACCACAATTTCCCATTGTCGGTATCATGTTCTGAATTATATGTTTCAATGTTCCAACAATCTTGTGTATCATGCCCCGGGGAACCCGTAGTGGTAGGTCGCTCCGTTTGCTTCGGTCAAAATCTCCCTACCCTTTCTGGGTCACTTGGGGGAGCCAAATTGATTATCTTTCTTTTGGGCCATCAATACCGCCAAAATCCGCTCGAGAGGCTCCCCGAGCGGGGTGAATACTCGATTTCTGCGAGGCCTCGTATCTTCTTCGTCCCCTCTGCCCTTATTGATCTGTGAAGTTTGGCTGTCGGGATGGCCCAACACCTTGATACCTGTGTACCGGAAGATGGCTTTCTGTTTTTCTGGATGACCCCTGTAGGATGGAGGGAGACATCCTTCCTCCTTTTTCTTTTGGACCCTTAACGGGAAGTGCTGCGTAGGTTAAGTTTCCATTCTGTATTTGCTCTGGCGAGACAGTTTCCTAAAGCAGTAATGATCCCGGATTTTACCCGATTTCAACCCCATGTCAACCATACTCTCCATGTTTAATCATTTTCAGCCCAAAGGGTCTTTCCCATCCCCGAGATGGACCCGCTCATTAATACGTGGTGCCTCCTGAATGTCTACAAAGGTCATTACCATTCTCTGATTCTCGCTCATCGGGGGGTGTTTACCTGTGCGGCCGATGCCCCTCCATCGTTGGCGGCATATTCCTGAAGGATTCCCTAGGCTGCTTCTTGACTTTTGTCATTTTGGTACCTGTCAACGGGCCATCTGGGCCTGAAAAAACTGTATTGGGTTTAAGAAAAGTTATGGGCCAATTCCTCCCAGTTGTGGATTCGGGCCTGGTTTGGCGTAATTTGTTGTCAAGAGCGGGCCATTACCAGATTCTTGCCTCCCCTGTTAAGCTTTTCTGGAACAGCTGCATTCTTAGCCCTTCGTTATTCGGCATAAAGACCCGAGTTCTCCAATGTTATATTTTCAAGTGTGTATAGTGGGTCTCCCATCCCCCCCCTTTCCAATTGTATTTCTCAAACTCGGGGTCTTTGAACTTTTTCTGAGATATCTGGCTCCCGGGGTAAAAACCACATAGATCCGAATAATTAAACCCTGCACCAGGGAGCCTATGCCCCTTAGAGATTGGATGGTCCTCCTCCATTGTGTTTCATTTTTTCTCCGGCAAGGTCGTCATTTGTCCCCTTCTTCTGGGATAGTAATCACTGTCCTGCTAGGTTGTATGGGGAACGGCCTTTGGGATGAGTGGCTCGTCCTTGAGTCCGGGGTTGGTTCCTCTTTAAGCAAGTTTTAGTACCATTTTTAGGAGGATTCTGATCAATTCCCTTGGTGGGTGGAAATATTATCGCGATCCCTGGTTTGCCGGAATACCTGTCTGATTAAGAACTGTTCCATTAGCATTGGTGGCCACATTTCCATTCATCTGTCTTTTAAAATCATCAAACTCCTCCCAGAGATATGGAAACTATGATTGGGAAGATCAAGCCCATTTCAGAGGTAGTCGAGACCTGGGCTTTCTTAGACTCGCGAACGGGTTCTTGAGGAGGCAATCCTCACAGAGACAATGGTGTCGAAGTTTAGTCCTGAGGGAAAATGCAACATGCGTAATGCATGCTAAAACTGTAATTTTTTTCGTCTTGTTTTTTTTTGGGTTTGTTTTTTTTTTTTTTTAATCTTTCCCCTGTTAAAACAGAAAAGTTCGTAGTCCTTTAATGCTATATATTACCAATGCTAAACATGCTTTATTATGCTCCCCCAGCTATTCCCCTGCAATTCACAGAGGTTAGTAATCTCTTTTGACACATGAAAAGGGAGGTATGTGAATATTGAATGGGATCATGGACATTTTACGACATATAAACGTAAAAAGGCATGAAAGAAGGACTTTTCCTGCGTTTTTTTAGGGGTTAATTATGAGGCTGACCTATCCTAGGTGTTACTCTTCACGGGTCTTTTCAGGCATGAAGGTCCCCAAATCTTCGCAATTCTACTCGTTTGAGCCCATTTCGATTGGAGCGGATTTGGGTGGTGCGTTTCCTGTGCCATCTCCGGGGAGCAGCCCCGTCGAGTCGAGTAATAAGCAACCGCCAGGGTCGCCTCCGGCGAAGGTACTCTCTCAAATACATTCACATTCATCGTCCTCACCGTATGCAATATGATTACTCAAACGTAAAGCAATTCCATTCAAATCATTCATCTATTCGACAAATACACGCATTCGCACAACAAAAGTAAAAAAAATCAAAAATATCGCATGCGACAACACATTTTATGAATTTTAAAGGATAGGATAACCGCACGATTTGAACGCGGCTTAAGCCCTCTAAAACTGGGTTTCTCCCAGGCAGGGGGAGAGTCGCCAGCTGTCGACGATGGTTTTATTCGCTTGTTCCTTTTTTGTCTTTTCCAATTTTTAGCCTTTTGGTTTAGATGATTCTTTGGAAAGGTCGGCTTTGAGATCGACGGTGGTTTTGGAAAAGATCGTTTTTTTTATGATGAGCCGATTAATCCAGAGTTCGCCAGTTGGTATATTTGAAATGGGGGATTTTCCGCCGATTCTGTACCATACTCATCGAGTTTTTTCTTTATTATTTTTTTTATAAATCGACTTGGCTCATATGTGACTCCGAATTAATTCTGGTTCTGCGAATCGAGATTCATAGAGTAGTTTCGGGGGGGCTTGCTTTAAGTGAGTGGGAAGGTGTTAGGCACCCCTCGACTTCCTGTGAAAACACGGTTTTACCGCAATCTCTTGATACTTTCCAATCCTTTAGATCTCATTGGAAACAAGTGTGCATGTGTGCGTGTTATGTGTGATTTCTACAATGTGGGTCTTTGTGTGCCTGAAATGAATGTCTGTGGTGAGTTCTGTATGGAAGAAATCATTTCGGGGTATTTTATGAAAGAGGCGTGCTTTGATTTTGAAGAGCTTGCTTTCGAATGTCTTTTCCTTTAATACGAGAAAAGCTTTATTTTTTATGAGAAAGGTTATTGATTTTAATTCGTCATAAAGCCATGGAATTTTCATTAGCGTGTCGGTTTGTTTTTGGCAAAACAAAGATGTTTTTTAAACCTTCATCAAAATAGGAATCAAGATCTATACGTTGCTTTCGTAACTCAATGACGTATGGGCAACTTTCCTAGGATCTCTTTAGCACCCTATGCACAACGGTTTAATAAAACGTTTCGTTCTTTTGTAAGATCAATTTTTTTTTTTGACATTTTGGGGAAAATAAACCTCTTTTAGCTTTTCCCGTTTTAGGATAAGGAAATCGACATTCGTTAAGTCGGTTTCTCAAATTTTCTTAGCCTCGTGATGCTAATATCCTACTTTGATTGATTTTTTATGAAAAAGATCCTTCATGGTTTAATCTTTTTGAAAAATCCTTTTGGTTCCGTGCCTCAAAAATCTAATCATAGTATGAACATGCGGCCGGGGCTATTCCCCATGGGGCATGTAAAGCCAATCAAAAATATCCTCCGAACGCCAACTCTCAATCACATTATTCCACTAATACGGGGGCCTTAAAAATAAAAAAAAAAAAAACCCGATTCTGCCTTAGCTGTCGTTTTAAAGGCCCGCTGTACAGTTACATATTACAAAACATGCATCTTGAATCTATTACATACCATCACAAAACGTCCATCATCGGATTTGAACCACGGGAGGTCGCTTTCCTTAGGCTCACAACGACGTATTAATACATACTCACAAAATGAGTATTACATACAACTAACAACAACGTAGACTTGCCTAACATACCATCCTAATCCGGAAATGACAATCTAAATCAAACTACGGCCTAATATATATCCATAAACGAGCTAGAAATTTCATCATTTAGATATCATCGGATTATTTGGAAGAATATCTTATTCCAATGGGAACCTTCACCAATAATCCCTAATCCATGAATTTTTCAACAATATTCTTGAAAAATTGCAATTAAATTTATGCCCAATTGGACATGATATGAATTGTTGCGATAAAAAAATAATGAGATTTTCACCTTGCAAAATGATACCAAGAGGGTGTTAGAAATCTTGATGGATTTGATTGAAATATGAGAAAATTATATTGATATAAATCTTAAAACAAAAGTGTAAAACTTCCATCTCTTTTTTCTTCTCTTTTCTTCTATTTTTGTTGGCAAGGAATTTGTGCTATTTTTCTCTCTTATTTCCGAGCTAAAACTGCTTGCTGATTTTTGTGCTGAATCCTTTTCCGCCAAAAACTGCTCAACCTCCTGTATTGCTGTCCGAAAGCTGAGTTTAAAATAGGCTGGCCAGCTGGCTCGCCACACAGCCCGGTTTTCGGGATCTGACTTTTCCAAGAAAGGCGCACTCATTTGGACCGCAGATCTATCCGCGGCTGGCGGGCTTGACCTTTCTCGATTTTCGTGCCACGCCTCGATTTTCGTGCCGCAATGCTCGGTTTTCGCTGACAGGCTCGTATTTCGCAGGTCCGGGAATTTCCGAGAAGCGAGCCACACCTTACGGAGAATGCCAAATTCGGATTTTAGCCCTGCTGTCATGTCGATTTCGGCTGCAAATTTATCCATGGTTGGTCGTCGGAGTGTTCGTATTTTTTCCATCTTTTGCTCTCGCAGGACGATCCATTTGACGAATTTGCCCTCCTGTCAGGGTTAGTATTTCGAAGTGCAAAATTTGGGTGTCTACACACTCAATTTTCTTAAGTGCTCAATATTGAACTCAAACAATTCAGGGTTAAACATTTATAACACATTAACATCTTTCAAATAAAATTGATATTTCATTCATTCAAAAGTTTTAATCATAGACAAGATAACATCATTGCTATATACATCAACTATCCCAAGATCAAACAATCTTTAGGATTAAATAGTCATATTCCATTGTGTATAATCACGCT